>CM070611.1:10650618-11253118 GCA_036346395.1 Hsuehochloa calcarea | reverse complement strand
TTGCAAGGAAATGTAGATGAAAAATGGCAGTGTCAGTAGGGGAGGACGGCACAGCGCTGGCAACCATAGCAAGGGGGTGCAAAGGTATGATGGTCGGCATTTAGCCACTACAACAGAACTGGCTAGTAGAGGCAACTTCTTTATATAATAGAGATGTTTTTTTCGTTCCTAGCAGTTGTAGAGGCGTTTTTGAAAATGCCTCATAAACGTCTCTCATGTATCGTAGCTATGACAGTAGTGGTGTTTTTAAAGTGTCTCTACATGATATACGCCGTTATGTTGAGACGTTGCACTACGCCTCAACAAATACAATATGAAAAATGTGTGGACTCTTGCAAAGGTTGGTACTCGAACTCTAGACATCATAAGAAATACTTCTCTTAGACTTGTCATACTAGCCACGTCAACCTCACATGTTTAGTTGTGTGTTGCAATATTTATAAGTAGTTCTTTTAACACATATCAACAACTAAAAAACGTCTCTAGAGAGTTGGAAAGCATCTCAAAATAATATCTTTACACAATATAACCTTTAGACGAATTAGAGAGAGTCTAAAAGACATCTCTATAAGATAAAATTTTACATGTGCTGCAAGCGCATCGGGGATTATATTTACTATTTTATTTTAAAAAGAAGCTAAATGAGAGTAACTGAAAGGGTGTTTGGTTGGTAGTGGACCCAAATTCGACGGATACTAGGGACCGAAAATGTATCTGATTATAGGAAAAGAAGGTTTCCAAGTTGATATAAAGCTAGAAATCAAATTTGGAGAGGTAGATACATAATTTAGGTATACGTACAAGTACGTAGGCACGGTAGGGCCTACGCCCTAGGGCTGGAGCTATCGCTTGCATGATGTGATGCTTGACTTTTCCCTGCGGGTCGATCTCAACCTCTTAGTGATGTTCTCGTGATGGACGCGGATGTGCTCCATGGGATCGATCGCGGGGAGGTCGGTTTTGGCCGAGTTGTATCTCCGCTGTGGTTGCTTTGCTTCCTTTCTTCAATGTCTGGCAAATAGCACAAGGTCGGATCACTGTCTACACCAGAGTCAGAGACGGCAAGGAAAAGCCATTTGCATTTAGCTAGAAATAAGTTAATATGTTTCACAGAAAAAAGGAAAAAAAGTTAATATGTCAAAGGTGATTCTTCAGTTTTTACTATTTGTAAGTTGTAACCTGCCTCCTACTCCGGTATACATAGGGGTGAAAACGGTTTAGATAATTTCCGAACGATCCAGATCATTTTTTAATACGGATGCTATCGGCTCGGATATTTATCAGATAAAGTCGGATCGGAAACGAATATTGATTATTTTTGTCAGAAACAGGTACGGACTTGGTAGCACACTTTTCGTCGAATACAGATTCGGAAATCCGGAGATACTGTTTGAGGCTGCATGTGCATTATATTTCGAAAACGATAACTTTCTTGTTCGAAATCCAAATTAGGCAAATAAGTATGCTAAATTGTAGCTCTCGATAAGATCTACAACTTTGTATGTATGAATATTTTTATTTGAGTCCATTTAATGTTCAAAAAATATGTCCAAATGTATTAATAGTATTTTCAACACCCGAATTTTGCCCAAACATGACTCCTTTCATCATTCTTCTTTCTTGGGTGTCCCAAAACACAATCATTATACATATAAATAAATATTAATAAAACATCTCTACTACTTAAAAGAAGGAATTGGTGGCGGTCCGTCCTCCCTCATGAGATGTGAGCCGTTAGATCTATCTTTCTTCGTAAGATATGAGCCATTGGATCTCGTTCTTTCTCGGTTCCTCCCGTGCATACGGTTAGCCACCTATAACCTCCTCTTCACTCCCCCTACACCCCAACTGCTCAAGTTGGTGCGCAAGAAGCCTAAAGGTTCCATCGATCTTTCCAAGAACGGGTCACCGGTGGATCACTTGCATTGTTGGCTGAGCACGATGACGGTTGACGATATATGATTTTTTTTTAATCAGTAGCAAAGCACGGCCATTGACTAGTTATTTTATAATAAATTATGCAATGTTTATGAGGTAGGCAATAGATATCGAGTAAATAAAGCATATAAGGGAGAGCATATTGAGTTATTTTACATTAAAAACATGTTAAGGAATGGATGTAAACATGTACATATGTACTGAATTCATGAATATTTTGATCGTATAAACTAATTCCTTGTTTTAGTTACTACAATGCAAACAATTTAAGGAGTTTTCGTGTTTTGATAAATATCCGTGATCGTATTTGTTTCGATCTGTATTCGGCATTATTCTAATTCGTGGTCATATCAGAAATATTCGTATTTGTATCCAGGAAAAAATATGAAAACAAAATATTCGTGATCGTATTCGTTTCGATTCGTATTCACTCCGTATTTGTATTCGATATTATTCTAATTCGTGTTCATATCTGAAATATTCGTATTTGTATCTAGGAAAAAATGAAAACAAAATATTCGTATTCGTTTGATTCATATTTACTCTGTATTTGTATTTGACGCTATTCAGATTTATATTCATATCCAGAATATTCGTATTCACATCTAGGAAAAAAAAATCAAATATGACATAGTCTTTATCCGTTTGTATTCGGTCCATTTTCACCCCGAGATATACATCCTTGGAAAAACTTTGCAGTACGTAATAGCTTTCACCGAGCTTGGCAAGCAACTAACATACATCATCAAAAGTCAAAGGTGGCAGATGCGTTTGAGGTAAATATGACAACAAAATGACCGAGATGCAATCGCCACACGTATATATGATGCAATCACCTCTAAGCACAGCCGCACATGTAGGCTCAGACCAGGGAAAAAGTTGGGGAACTACAAATGGTCCCGGCGGGGCTCGAACCCGCGACCTTCGGCTCATAAGACCAACGCTCTAACCAACTGAGCTACGGGACCCTTCGATCCATTTGTGGTTGAGTGCCTAGTGTGATACAAGAAGCCTCATACCGAACCATTAAGCACAAAAGGGCCGATGAATTTGAATTACAACCACCGGTATGAACAAGAGCGGTTTACTTGATACGGTACTCGTAAATGTCAAGGTCAACGACATGGAGGATTACAAGTGGCAGCTTACTTATGTACATAAACAGACGCCTAATGTTTTCCCTAGTCAAGGTATCCATATCCACAACATCACGATCATCGGTGTACATCCACAGGCTGCTCGGCTTCACCTTCTGGAGGCAGGCGCGGCAGAAGGGGCACGACTTTGATTTAGCATTCCTGCGATGAGAGCGAACCTTGTTATGGCCCACCCTTAGACTGGCATGTTTAGATTGATTCCTCAAACGAGGTAAGCGCGCGGAAGGTTGGAAATAAACGAAGGATACGACAAACTAGGCAGGAATAGTACGGACAGAGTTGTTATGCCTGATGACAAGCAAAATAATAAACGCCCCCCACACACACATAAAGATTGACATAAAGAAAGTGAAGGCAATTCAGAGTCAATCGAGACATTAAACCGTGTTGAGTATGATAACTCTCGTATCCTACTCTACTAGGATTTGGAGAGGTGTGCTACAAGAAAAGCTAGATGAATCCTAATAGGATTAGGATTTCTACTTTTCTTTAGAGTATGATTCCCACCTCACTTTGGAGGAGGACTAGGAGAAATATATAAAGCCATGAGGTGTGATCATTGATACCCAAGCAAGCAAAAAGTAATCAAGCAAGGATCTCATCCAATGTAGAGGTGCATGAAAAGATTAAAGGCTAGGTTGTTCTTTAGCACTGGATTATTGTTTCGGGTAAGGATCCGAGGGTATGACTTATTTGGTCCCATTTTCTCTAATTCAATAGAAAGCATCCTACACTTCTCGGTATAACAAGGTCGTTGTGACTGCAGGTTTGCTTGGGTGGACGGCTCACATTGAGATGTTATAATTGTGTGGAGACTGGAGAGGTCTAGCACGACCCGCAGATAGCTTTGTATCGTTTAGAAGCATAGGAAGCTTCATAACGAAGTTGTGTCCTTCGGAACAGCCACTTCATGGCGAAGTTGCGTTCACTAGAACGGTAGAACCGAATAACCAGGGCAACCAATGCAAACAAGATTCAGCTGACCGTGATTTTGCTTCTAGAGCACATGAGAACTATATGGGCTTCTAGAGCACATGAGAACTACTTGGGTACATATAAGCTAATATGATAAATTGACAACTGACAAATTATCTGCAAATGCTCTAACCAATGACTCTTTCAGTCTTTTTTAGCGTTGGATATAGGCAATAAGGCAGGGGAAAGGGAGAGGAGGAAAGATATGATAGTATGATACCAATCCTCGAAGCACCTCAAGCACATCGAGTGCGCGCAGTCGGGCAGCACAATCTTAGCATTCACCTCGAGGCAAATCCCGCATTCGAGCTCCCTCTCCAAATCCACCTGCGAGGACTTGTCATCCCTCCTCCTGAATTTGTCCACGCACAGCCTCCTCTGCTTCTTGTCGTCCAGTTCAGTAATCCCACTCGGCAGCTGAAGCAACGACGGGAATATCGCACCTGTCGCAACGCCAACACCATGAAAACCGAACCCCAACGACATCAACAAACAGTTAAAGTTGTGCATGGTTCATTTGGATTATTAAGATATTATTGCTACCGTAGAATTCCTTGATGCTGGCTTCTCTCTCCCAATCCGGCAGGGCCGGCGTCCCATCCGCGTACACCTGCATTACCAGGAATCGATAATCGATCGGTATAAAACCAGCCAGCCGGTGCAATCGAACAACCCGTGCGAATTCGCCGCAGGGACGCGACGAGGATAGCGAATCAGCAACAATACCTTGTAAATCATAATCTTGAGGAGGCCGAGCGCGCCGGCGAGCTTGCAGTCCGTCCACTGGACGAGGAAATGCGCGACGGCGCTGTACGCCATCCGCATCTGGATCACCGACCCGTCGTAGTCCCTCAGGAACTCCGACGCCCTGCGCACGGGCAGGCAGCAAGAACTCGGAACTCAGCAACCAATTGGTAAAGTTTCGTTTCGCAACCCCCCCCCCACAAAAAGCATCAAACTTTATCAGCACGAATCGTCGGCGTTTCTGGGCACTCACAGCGCATTGGCGTGCTGGATGTCGGCCTCGAGGACCTTGACGGAGTCCTGGAACCTCCGCATCGGCGGCGCGTCGCCGGCGACGACCCCTCCACGGGCGCGAGCAGCGCGAATCGCACGCGAGAACCTTGCCAAAACCTCCTCCTCCCCTCCGCTCCGCTCTCCTCGGGTGATTGGATTGGAATGGAACTGGATTGGACTGCCTCCCCCCTTCCCTTGCGCTCCGGATTTGGATTTCTTTCGCTTTTGCGTTCGTTTGCCCAGTCCAACTCTAATCCGAGCCCCACTCCTCTTTTTGTTGCCACTCTCAGGGTCAGGGGACGAAGCCGACGACGAGGAATGGCAGTGGCCGGCGCGGCTCAACTGAGCGTGAACTCTCGAGCACCCGCCGAAACGTACACAGCTCCGTTTATCTCACTGACGGACGTGGTCAGAGTCTCGCAGGTCCCACATGTCATCGAGGTAATCTATTTATGGGTAGCTTGCTGATGGGACGTGGAGGGTCTGGCTCTTGCTCAGGTCACATAAAAATATACGTGGAGTAACTCCCGCCGGCCCGCGTCACGCCCCAAGTGGCTAGTCACTCCTGTGGGGCCCGAGGTGGTCGGTTTCAGGGCTGGGATATTTTTCGGCGGGCCGTGGATTAGTGGGGGCCCACGGTAGGGAAACAAAACCAGGGGGCTTCGCCCTGGTTTGGTCGTTTGGATGGACGGGTGGAGCCGTTAAAACCTTATCGGCAAAGCCAAATGCGATGACGGCTGGACGGCTGACCCATTGCCCAAGGATGGTGGGTTGGTCAAGTACGCAAGAGTGGTCATCTTTGGATGCCTGGCAAATGGAGATTGGGGGAGCAGCAAGTCTACAGTCAGCGGCGGATTTAGAATAAAAATAATTGGAGTCTAATGTTCTCTCGTGTTTAAATAAAAGTATATATATATATATATATATATATATACACACTAAGAAAAATATTATTTGAATCCAATGTCATATTCACTCTAGTGTGCTACAGTAGATTCATCCATTGTCTACAGTACAGTGTGACATTGACGCTCTTTACTACCGCCTACATAATCCATTAATATATAAGTACGTGATTTCCTTATTGCAAGTTACACATTAGTGTCATAATCATAATAATCTCGATGGTATTTTCCCCTAGATCTGCCCCTGTGAGGGGCAAATAAATTGCACCTGTTAATTTTTTTGCCGTTCTTGTTTAGGGTTTCCAGTAAATTGGCCTGATTTAGGATGGAGCACCGAATAACGATAGGCTTCATCGATGTGATCCTGTTTACAGCGGAGAGACTAAATCATCGATGTTGGAAAAGCCGTTTGGGGTGACATGGGCTAAGACTTGATAAGGATACCAGCCAAATGATCATACGATATTCGTTATTATTGTACCATGAGATAATGTTTCATGCTCTATTGGTGCCCCCAAATCTATAATAAATGTTGACCCGTATTGTCGAATCATTAGCGCTTCCTAAAGTACTAGATAAGCATGGGCGTGTCAGGGAAGAGGGGGCATGCGTATATAGTTATATACCCCCAATGTGATGTATTGTCTGATTAGATTATGAATCACTCACCTACTCCTCACAAAAGCAGATATCATCTAGTCCTTAGCTCAACTACTAATTATGCATCACCTACTAAACTGTCTCACACTCCCATTCTTTCGCATCTCGTTGTTACTGGATCTCCTTTTTATGCTAGCGATAGCGAGCATAGCTCGCGACAAGCGAGCTGGGATCGAACTCTGAAGCGCGAATCACGCTCCCCAAGTCACCATCCCAGGAACTTCTCTTCCTGATTTTTGGAGTGCACAGAGCAAATTTCAGCCTTTTTTCCCTCTCTTGAAGCTGGTAGGATTTTCATGTCATGATATATTTGTCAAACATGGTAAGTTAAAAGTAGACCATCTCTTGGTGTGATTGTAGAGTTGTAGATGTACGTTTTTACCCATCAGAAATTAAATTCTGGTGGCATCTCGATTAGCATTTTTCGAATTACTTTAATTCAGAAATACAATAGATAAATCATGGAAAGAACTTTTACCTTTGTTATAAAGCAGGTAACCAAGAACACTATAGTTATACGAATTTCTAGAAGGACGGAAACTAGCATTTCTATCTCAGTGTTCAAAGCAACAACAGATAATAAAGCTAACAAAACAACAAGCGTAAGATAGGCATACCCAGATCCAGTGGAAGAAGCAGAAGGAGTTTTGGTGAGGTCGGCTTTTCGTCATGGCGTAGTAGTCGTGCAATTGATGTAGACGTAGCAAAGAAACGAATGAAGAGGAAGCAGTGAGCAGTCGCGTGAACGCTTCCCAAAAACCTTATTCGTCCTTGCTCATGCAAGCCTTCAAGGACGAGGGTTCCGGAGGCCTGCTCTCCCGGTTTGACCGTAGACGCGCCTTACCGGGATGGAGATCGTCAGATGCAGTAATAAACTTGTGGGTTCTATCTTAGTCTTTCGTGGAGCCAATCGGGGAAGAACCAGTTCTGTCCTTTTAAATAGCAAAAAACAAAGATGCCAGAGAGTTTTGATTTGCCAAGAAAACAGTCATCGTTGATTTGCCATCAATCAGTGTTCACCGCAACCATTACTCACTAGTAACTGAACTGTTACTACTAGCCGTTTGTTAATATCATTTAAAATGAATCGGTGCGTTTCGATTTTCGAATAAAAAAAAACGCGCCCGCACCCGACATGCCTGACACACACACACACAGACGCATGGCTCGGCGAGGCACGGTACAGCTCGGCGAGGCGAGCAAGCGAGCGAACACGCGCGAGTGTTGGCTCTCTTCAATTCCACAAAGGGGGCTACCACGTTCCACCTTATAAAAAGGTGTAACTCCCATTCAATTCTCCATGTAGGACTAAATAGTTTTAGCACGTGCACATGAGCCTTTGAGATTTTTAGAAGTTAATTAGAATTAAAAATTGGGCCTAGCCCGTATTAATTCCAACAATCCCCCGCCAGATCCCAAAGGCACATGTCAAATATCTTGATCCACAATATTATTTTAATATACCAGTATTTTGCATCTGGAGAAGCATATGCTTGAGAAATGGTACTTGGAGTATCATCCACAAGGTATACAATGAAATCAGGACCAAAAGACTTTGCAGTCATTTGTCTTTTACTCTTCCTCGAGTTTCATTGTCTTCCTTCTCAGGAATTTGCTCAGGGGTTTGCTCAAAATATTCCATTGGAAAGGCAGATTCGGGAGTTGTAGCAGGCTCCTGACTCGATGAACTATGCATATCTTTCATCGTGAAAATATCATCAAAGAATGTAGTATCTCTAGACTCCATAAGTGTACTGACATGCACGTCAGGTACTCCAGATTTCACCATTAGAAATCTATATCCAATGCTATGGTGAGCATAGACTAGAAAGACGCAATCCATGATTTTTGGTCCAAGCTTACACTTTTTGAGAATTGGTACATTGACTTTCGCCAAACAACTCCAAGTGCGCAAGTATGAAAGTGGTATTCTTTTTTTCTCCCATTGTTCATATGGAGTTATCTCTTTATTCTTTGTGGGAATCTTATTTAGGACATGACATGAAGTCAATATAGCCTCCCCCACCATGCTTTGAAAAGACCCATTGTGTCTAATATGGTGTTAATCAAATTAGTTAGAGTGCGGTTCTTTCTTTTAGCAACCCCGTTTGACTAGGGTGAATAGGGAGTCGTCCTCTCATGGATTATACCATTTTCCTCATATAATAAATTGAACTCATTAGAGAAGTACTCGCCGCCACGATCAGACCTAACCCTTTTGATTTTCCTTTAATGTTGGTTCTCAGCTTCTGCCTTATAGATTTTAAAGTAGTGAAGAGCTTCATCTTTAGTTTTCAAAAGATAAATATAGCAGAACCTAGTGGAGTCATCAATCAAAGTTATGAAATATCTCTTACCACCTTTTGTCAACACACCATTCATCTCACGCAGATCTGAATGTATGAGTTCTCATGGTGCCAAGTTCCTTACCTCTGCGGCCTTATGAGGCTTACGAGGCTGCTTTGATTGCACACAAACTTGACACTTAGAACCTTTGGCAATTGTGAATTTCGGGATTAACTTTAAACTGACTAACCGCATCATGCAACCAAAATTTATGTGACAAAGTCGTGAATGCCAAATAGTAGTCTCATTACCACTGCAAACATGGTTCACAACATTACTACACAAATCTGAAAGAGATAGGCGGAACAAGCATCCGCACACATAGCCTTTACCAACAAATTGTCCACACTTGGACACTACAAATTTATTGGACTCAAATACCAGTATAAAACAATCTCTATATAGAAGAGATCCGCTGACGAGATTCTTATTGATAGATGGAACATGATGCGCGTTCTTCAGTTGCACAACCTTTCTCTAAGTAAACTTCAGATCAACCGTACCAACACCATGAACAGTGACGTGACCCGTTCCCCATTAGAACGGCTGAATCCCGAGTGACCTGGTAAGAAGAGAACAATGAAATATGAGCACACACATGTATATTAGCACTAGTGTCTATCCACCAATCTGTAGAATGACATACGGAAAGAACAGTAGGTAAATTACCATACCCTGATGTTCCCGTCTCAGTGGTACCAACAACAATATTAGTAGACTTGGAATTCTGCCCTTGCTGATTCTTTTCACCCGTTGCGTTGGCTGCAATCCTTGACCCAACGACCAGGTTCACCACACACAAAGCAAAGACCATCCTTTGTGTTGGACCGAAAAGGCGACTAGAGGGGGGGTGAATAGGAGCACGCTAACTTTTTCACAAATACTGGATTCAATAAAACTTTACTCCAGTAGCTATAGAAACTATGAAAATTAGTATATCAGTACAGCGGAAGACTAATATTGAATCTAATTCAAACCCATAAGCAATACGACAAAATAAACAAAGATTGAAATAATTCAATGCACTGGCAGTCTGACCTCTGGCCTTGGGCGGTCTGACCGATTCACTAGCGGTCTGACCTCTAGCCTTGGATGGTTTGACCGATTCCCTGGCGGTCTGACCGGTTCCCTCCAGAACAGATCAAAACAGCCCGATGACGAAGTTGCAAATAGATGCAACTTTTGATCTACAACTTCAAACTTGATGAAACTTGGAACACACCTTCTCTATGATATCAGAAAGCTATTACAATCGAAGTTTACGATAATTCTTGGAAGAATAGCGATCCTTTTCGATTTGATTGAAGAGAGGTTCAAAACCGGGTCAAAACGAAAACTAAGTCAACACTCTTGCTTGTGGGTGATTGATGATCAAGATAATCCTAGATAGATTCCCACACGTCACAACAAGCTAGATTACGTGAAGAAACTAAGCAAAAACTCACGGATCAAAGAAAGACCCAAAATCATCAAATAGAGAGAAAGAACGCAATGAGATAAAATATTGATCAAACTTTCCTTTGATTGATTGATATGATATGGCTTACAACCTCTCCATCAATGGAGGACAATGCTCAATCCAAGAGCACGAAAATCACATCAAACTATCAAGAACCCTAGCCTCCACAAAAGCTCTCTCTAAGAAAATTAGGGTTTACAAAAATTACAAAAGATACGAAGTAGAGGTGCAACCACCTCCCTTCCCTATTTATAGTGGAGGCTTAGACCTTCTAGAAGTTTGACTCTATTGGGCTCCCGTTAAGGCCCAAAACAAATGGGATACTTACGCGCGCATTTTAATGCGCCGTCTTTAACATCCCTTGACCTAACTAGCTACACCTTGCGCCTCAGATTAGCTAATAGGTCATCCTTGTCCATCTTGCACCACGCTTGAGTACATTGACCTCACCCGACATCGTCGATCGTTCTGGACCTCAACTCTTCAAGCCTAGTCCCGGTCATCCTCGCCGTTGACCGTCGTTGACCACCAAGAAACCTGCACAACAATAGACAATTAACCGAATTTGGGAATAAGTTCTTCACAACTTGACCCATGTTAGTCAAAACATGCATCATGCAACATATATGCCCTGAAACTCATGACTTTGACCTAACAACTGAACAACGCTGCCATGACGGGCGACGAACCAAGTAGAAACTGGTCAGACCGCTAGCTATTGGTCGGTCAGACCGCCAATAATAACTTAGCTGATTTTCAACCTCTGAAAACCGAAACCTACTGGAAATTTCAAACCAATAGAACTTTTGACTGGAGACTCCAAAAATTATGGGACCAAGTGCAATAGAATCCCCTCTCTTGCTTACACTCTCTATTTTTGGCCCAGCTCAATTCAACACTTTGGTAACTGGCCGGTCAGACTGCTCCCAGGTCCGGTCCGACCGGTCAAGAATCGGTCAGACCGGCCACCCTGCCGGTCAGATCGGTTATAGCCTGACAACATGCCAACTTTGCCGAAAACACGTGAAACGACAAACCGTAAACACCATTGCCAATTGTCACATCATCCTAAGATCTGGAGCATATCCCCATGATATCCACACTTTGTGTTCTTCTTCTTCTTGAAGCTAGTTATTTTGTGCAGTCTTGTTCTTGCCTTTGAACTTTTGAGCTTGGCCATTCTTCTTCTGCACCATATTGGCACTAGAATGTCCCTCATTACCTCTAGTGTGTGTATCTTGTACCCTCGCCTTCTATTCAACATCAAGAGACCTAATGAGATTTTCAACAGAAAACTCTTGTCTCTTATGTTTCATAGAAGTAGCAAAGTTCCTCCAAGAAGGAGGAAGCTTGGCAATAATGCCTCCCGCGATAAACTTGTCCGGTAACACACACTTGAAGTGCTCAAGTTCGGTGGCCATGGATTGTATCTCATGAGCCTGTTCAACTATGAACGGCCATCAACCATTCTATAGCCATGGTATTATTCCTGAGATACAATTCACTGCCTGCATCCGAAACCCCAAACCTGGCCTCGAGTGTATCTCACATCTCTTTCCCAGTTTTAATCACCATGTATGCATCAACCAACTTCTCACCAAGAACACTAACCACGACACCTTTAAAATGGTTATCAGCAACCTCGAACGCTTGCTTCTATTCAGGAGTAAGTGTCCTTCAGGTTTGAGCGCAGCAGCAAAGCCAGTTGACAAAAAATGCCTATAATAAGGTTTTTGGATTGATAAATTTATGAGCATTTTTCGAATTATTTTAATCCAGAAATATGATAGATAAATAATGGAAATAACTTTTGCCTTTTTCATAAAGCAGGTAACCAAGAACACTATGGTTATATGAATTTCTAGAAGGATAGAAACTAGCATTTCTATCTCAATGTTCGAGGCAACAACAGATAATAAATCTAACAAAACAACAAGCGTGAGATAGGCACACCCATATCCAATGGAAAAACCAGAAAGAGTTTTGGTGAGGTCGACGTTCATCATGGCGTAGTAGTCGTGCAATTGATGTAGAGTAGCAGTTAAACGAATGAAGAGGAAGCAGCGAGTAGTCGCACGAACGCTCTCCAAAAACCTTATTCGTCCTTGCTCGTGCAAGCTTTCAAGGACGAGGGTTCCGGAGGCCTGCTCTACCGGTTCGATCGTACACGCGTCTCGCCGAGATGGAGATCGTCAGATGCAGCAACAAACTTGTGGATTCTATCTTAGTCTTTCGTGGAGCCAGTCGGAGAAGAACCAGTTCTATCCTTTTAAATAGCCAAAAACAAAGAGACCAGAGAGTTTTGATTTGCCAAGGAAACGGCTCGGCGAGGTAGCGAGCGCACGTGTGTGTTGACTCTCTCCAATTCCACAAGGGGCTACCACGTTATACCTTATAAAAAGGTGTAACTTCCCTTCAATTCTCCATGCAGGACTAAACAATTTTAGCACGTGTATATGGACCTTTGAGATTTTTAAAAATTAATTAGAATTAAAAATTAGGTATAATCTGTATTAATTCCAACAATATCTTTATGCATATGTGGATATATTTTAGTTAAAATTTTATGAGGTTCAGGAATTTATTCTGTATATTTAGACCTGTCCTACATAGTTGATAAGATGGAGGAGATCATGTTACTCTACTATACGGGTTAGTTTTAGCGCCACCACCAGATTAAAAACAAACAAACAAGAAATAATTAGACATGTGAGTAATATTACCCGCAATGCGACGGTAAAACAGTAATTATCGAAGCTCTAACGGCGCCGCTCCCGACCGGTCGCGCTGCTCCCCTCCGCCTCCGCCTTCGCCGCCTCCTCGCCACGCCGCCACGGCCGAGATGGGGTTCGTGTCCTTCGCCGGGAGGGTCCTCTTCGCCGCCGGCTTCCTCCTCTCCGCCTACCAAGAGTACGTCGTGCTCGCCTCCCACCTCACTCCTCAGTGTCGCTAGATCTGGTGCTGCGTTAGTGTCCCTCCTGGCCATCTGAGGTTTCGGGAGGCATGGATTTTTAGACGTTCGGATCTCGCATTGATCTGCGCTTCAGTCGTCTGAGGCGCTTGGATCCGGGGAGCGTGGTTTGTGTGCGCAATCTGGAGGGCAGTTTGGCTTCGGTCCCTCAAAATGGCCAAATTCTGGTCGCTGCTCGAATAAAATCTGTGTTCGCGCTACAATGTTTGACGAATTTGTGTCATGAGATTCTGATCTGTGCAAGTTGGTTAAAAGAGGAGCTCAGTGTGAGATATGTCAAATCGGGGCACTTCTAGCGGCGACATTTTGGTTTATTTTCGGTGTGAACTGTTATTATTTGTTGGTGGATACATGTGCATTGTTTCCAGTTTATTTCTCTGATGCGTACTTGTTCATGCACCGTACATCTGCTTAAACATAGTGATGATGGGACAAAAAGGCCAATCAAAATTTTAGGAAATCAGTAAATTCTGAAATAGAAAATCTGGAAAATTTTACAAAACTAGAAGCCTTTTTGAAAATTCAAAATAAGATGAATGACAAGGGACTAAGGGAGTATGTTGTGGAGAGTGGGAGGTTGGGCATAGCATTTGCTCGGCTATAGGGGTGGTGAACTGGCTGGAACCGTTGTGGGATGAGCTGGGAGCCTGGGAAAGATGTAGGTTACTGGGAAGTAAGATAGCGGGACGGTGATTATGAGGAAGGGTTGGTTGCGAGGTAGTAATGCAAAGATGTGAGAACTGGTAGTACTGTAGCAGTCATATACTTTGGTCTCCACGGTTCACCAAATTGAAGAAGAGCAAAAAAAATCACTTCTCTTAAATGGTTTACCCTTCCTCTTACCAACGAAATATATTTTTTAGCAGCATCTAATTCCATTGAGCTTATAGAATTCATCACCCAAACATGGCTACAGAACATGGGCATATGTAAGCATAGTAGTAGAGGCTATGCTGATAGTGTACTGTTTATGCATGATACTTACAAAGAAAGAATAACTATCTTTTTCTCACAGGCAAAATTTGGAACAAATTATCAGCTTCCTGTAGACTGTAGTTTAAGTACATATTACATACATTATGGTGCAGTCATAAATGTAATGTCAATATTTGAAGAAAAATATTTACTCATTTTTTTGTCATTCATCTATTAACTTACTTTTTCGTTGACTACAGGTTTAGTGAATTTGGAGTTGATGGTGGGCCAGCTGCAAAATCCCTGAGCCCAAAGTTCAACACTTTTATTGAAAATGTTTCTTCCCGAACTGGAATATTGGTGCCTCACATTGAAGTAATAACTTTCCTGTTGACAGTATTTTTTGTGTCAAGTGATGTCATTGCTCTTTCATAAAGCGATCAAGTTGCTGTTGAGTTTTCATTATTATTTGTTGTCTTTTTACAGTTGAAGCATGTTATTGCTGCCACCATTGCTTTGAAGGGTCTTGGCGGTCTCCTTTTCATCCTTAGCAACTCTTTGGGTGCTGTTCTCTTGGTAAGTTCTCAATTTGCTATAGTATATTCTATTTTACTTCAAGCTTTATTAATTTAGCCACTTTTTCCTGTTATATATTTCACAGGCATTAGTAAGAAAACACGACATTTTCCCATCCTGAGAAAATTATGAGTGTGATTATACAGACATGTCGAATTGAAATCAGGATGTGCTCATTTTGCTTAACTATATGAAAAATTGTATTACTTTGTATATTTATTTTTGGACCAGTATAGCTGAACTCATTATTTTTTAGGGCTCTGCTCATGCCACCATCACTGCCCTTGTGCATTTCTACCCTCTCCACATCTATGATATTTCTCCTCCGTCATGTCCTTTGTCATCTGAACTTGGGTGCTGTGTCTTTAGTTGGTAGAAAACAAGATTCCTTTTTCCAGAATTTACCAACAATTATCTTGCTACAAATGGTAAAGCTGGAATGCAGGATTCCAGCAGAAGCCTTTACTGTTTGACAACAAATGTCATAGGGTGGTTTTGATGGTATGATTGTGCTTCACCTACTGGAGTGTTTCGAAGTATTGTTCTTGATATGTGTTTCACTAGGAACTGGATTGGTCAACTGCTGAACATCACAATGGTTCATTGGCTTGTTTTGATCCTTGTAACACTAAGTGTTATTTTGGCGGTGTTCACTATGAGTGTCCTTACAGTTTATTTTATTTTGTTATCCTGTTCTCAAGTACGGTGATGTATGTGACTATACATGAGCCATTTCTATGTTTAAGCCTTCACTAGACAAGTGATAATGCGGGTCCAGGTAGGGTTTACCAATCCAGAACTGTAGTATGGAAAATCATACAAACACCTGACACATATGGAATCAGTTTAGGAGAACTAAGGGAAGGAACCTTCTCAAAGTGATAGCCATTTTGCTAAAAAGTTCAGTGAGAGATCCCTCTACAGCCCCTGCCATTTTGTCCTGCCAAAGCAACCTCTACTGCATTATAGTGGCGTCCTTAGTTTCTCTGGTCCTTTCAGTGGTTCTGTTTACATGTTTGCTATATGCTATGCTGACATTAACCAACGCATAGATGGAGTTCTAGGCATGCATTATTTTGTACTACTGATCCAGTATTCCAGTTACGCGTGCAACACAATGCCTATATATACAAATTGAAAATTGAAACGAATTATTTTGAATGGAAATATTAGCTACTTCTTTGTGAGGTTTGCTAAAACAAATAGAATATTTCAGAACCCTCTCAGGGAGAAGACTTATATTATAGACGAACAGAGCAGCTCACTCTTGTGGTAGTTGTGAAACTAGTTAAGTTGGAAAGAAAGTTTGTGTGAAGGTTAGTACAATTAGGGATTACGGCTTAGATGATTTAAACAAGGGTAGGGGGCTTGTATTATATGATTATGTCAGGTGACTCCACATGATTGAATAGTTTTAGCAGCGTTGTTAGAATAAGAGTTAGAATAGGGACTCTTTTATATTTCTAGGGACTCTTTTATATTTCTTTATCTGCCTTTTATATTACCTTATATGTATATAGCATACACCTCTTATACTCCTTTATATATTGCCCATTGGGGCTCTTTAATATACACACAATATTCATAACATGGTATCAGAGCGAAAGTTAGGGTTAGGGTTTCTTATCGTCTAGCCTCGCCAGGAGCAATCTCTGCTCCTGTGACCTCGTCGTCACCCGAGCCCTCTCGTCGGGCCCTCCCAAGCCGTCCTGCGTCTTCTTCCTGGCAATGATAATGTTCCTTGCACGCGATCTCCACGCGCTTCGTGTCGCTGTGTTTGCCAAATGTTGGATGTCGCCGTCGCGGCTCGCTTTCTCTTGCCGCCTCCATCGTCATCGCCACTTGACGCCGCCCGCAATCGCCTCGACTACCCTCCGGTGCAGCAACGCTTCGTCAGTTGCTAGCGCCCGTCGCGGGGGCTCGTGCTCGAGCTGCCGCCGCCTCCGCTCTTCGCTTCTTGAAGAGGAGGCATCATCGCCGCCGCCATGCTTGCTTGCGTGTAGATGTCGAGCGATCACCTCGGCATAGGCCGTTCTCCTCCACAATTGCCCCCACCCGGACCCCGATCCGGTGGCGTTGTTGGAGTTGAGTACCGGGCGGCACCTTCTCGGCACCATCCGCGTTTAGGATTGTGATGTCCACTCGGCACTGGCGTTACGCCGTGTTCGCCGAGCTACTCTACCTCCGGGAAGAGCTTCTGTAGAGGGCCGTCGTGCACCTTCGTCTTGGTGAGCAGCAGCCGGTTCTACCCCGGCTGGATGTTGGACCACTCGATGTCCTTGTAGAGCGCCCAGTCGGCGTCGTACACGCCGAGGTCGCGTATCACCGCGGCGTGCTCCCGGCGACGCCGTGCTTCGTCCATGGTGTTGTTCATGCAACGCAATGCAATGACCAAACTATAGTATGTATGGATGGATCCGTCGGCTTCTTCTCGGCCTTGCGGGATTAGGTCTGGTCTCTCGTCGCCGCAGCTGCCTCTGCTCCGTGCGCGCCCGAAGCTCGCCCCCGGCCAGGCCTCCCGAGCCGTCGCTGCCCCTGTGCTTTCGTTGAGAGGAAGAAAGAGGAGAGAGGAAAGTAAGAAAGAAGAAGAAACACAGAGAGCTTTTTACTGGAGTTTTCTGTTTGCCTCTTGTCCTTTTGCTCGGAGCCTATGGTGGAGACGGAGGTAGATCTTTTGTGGAAAGCATTGGTGCTTATGGTGATGGAGTTGCTGCTGTCGGTGGAAACGCGCTTTATGGGCTGTTACGAGCTGGTGCTTAGGGTGCGAGTCTTTTGCTACTGCTAGTTATGCTAGTATTTGCTGCTATTCTGCTGTTGCTGTTGCTAGTTATGCTTAGTATCTGCTGCTAGTTATCCTTAGGCGTTTCCTCTTTTGTGTTGTTTCTTTCGTTGCGTCCATCCAAGTCCGTACCACCCAATCTTTGAGTTTGTCTAAGCCATGCGAGTTCATAAATTTATTGTTAGTCATAGAAGCATAGGAATTATCTTATGCATGGCAGCAGTCGCCGCTCCCGCTTTTCTTTCTGACCCGCGTGCAGATCGTAGAAGTCGTTATGATGCCGCCGCTTTCTTAGCCGCCGCCCCGAGCTTCTAAGGCCGCCGCGTTTCTTTCACGCCGCCGCTGTCTTGGGTTCGATCTGAACTGTCATGGCAGCAGCCGCCGCTCCCGCTCTTCTTTCTGAGCCGCGTGCAGATCGTAGAAGTCGTTATGATGCCGCCGCTTTCTTAGCCGCCGCCCAAGCTTCTAAGGCCGCCGCGTTTCTTTCACGCCGCCGCTGTCTTGGGCTTCGATCTGCACTGTCATACTTCCACCTATTCCTATTCGGTTTGATTTGACAACTCTCTCTATTTATGTCGGTTTCATCATCTTCTTGGTCGTGTTGTCGACGCGGTCGACTTTTTCATCCCCTGCACCTTGTGCTTTATGGGTTGTTGCACGACCCGGATGGGAGGAGATCTTTTGATATTCAACATATTTTCCAAGAGCTGCATGCTACGACGACATTATCAAGACTCGGACTTCGGATTTTCCATATTTTAGTGTCAACTCTTTCAAATGCAATGCTATTGTATACGCCTTGCATTTGAGGGGGGTGTTAGAATAGGGACTCTTTTATATTTCTTTATCTGTCTTTTATATTGCCTTATCTGTATATAGCATACACTTCTTGTACTTCTCTATATATTGCACACCGGGCTCTTCAATATACACATAATATTCATAACACTAGGATCATATTTTGTCTCTACAACTATGATACAATTCATATGAGAAACTCGTATTAAGAAAGGCACTAAGAAATACTGAAAACATTTCTTTTATTCACAGGAAATATGGAAATTCATGCTTTCTATAGGATTATGTGTTCTGTGATTTAGTCAAGTGAACTGGTGACTGCTCTGATAACATTACCTAATTAAGTTGATACCATTTAGTCCATTAAACTGTTGTTCCAGCTTTCTTGGGCATTTGTGTTGGGTGATCCGTGATCTATTGTAACATTTATTGTTAATCTTGACCAATCTTTCATGTTTCCTGATTACTACTTATTGAAATCATTTTCTCCCTGCAGTTGCTTTACCTCGCTTTTATTACACCTATTGTCTACGATTTCTATAACTACGACGTCGAGAGTGCTGAATTTGTGCAGCTCTTCATCACATTCGCACAGGTAATGCAGCAACTTCTTAATCTCGATGTGCTCATAGTTTTGTAGAGTCAAGCCTTCTTGCCAAGTCTAACAGTGTTAAACAACTCGAAATCCACTGCGAATGTAGAATTGGGCACACTTCGGGGCACTTCTCTTCTTCCTGGGCATGAAGAACTCCATTCCTAAGAGGCAGCCCAACAGGAAGAAGGCCTCCAAATCGAAGACAAACTAAGGTTATGAAGGATGTCCGCAGTCAAATTATTTGCCTGGTAGCCTTTGAAGACGGTATCCATAGTTCCATACGCTTTTGATAGCAGCTAGTTATGCATGATATTCTGCTGCCACTGACCGAAGCCCTGATTACGTGCTAATGGCTGATTAAATGACTAGCTTGTACCAATATGTTTGGCTCTTGAGTTAGGTTCTTAGCAGGTAAATCTCATTGTTTGTACGCATTTATTTCATTCTACTCCGTTATTAATGCAAGAATTGCTGGTGAACTTTATCTGCTTGCCTGTGTCGAGTTAAGAGTTTTGTGTGCCCCTAGCACCGGCAAGAAGTTGAGAGGTGTCCAGCGTCTATGGCATGTGACGTCGCTGGAAACAAACCTATCTGAAACCTCGACCTGGTGCCGAATGGCACATTTCTGTGCTTGTATCTTATTTTCATCGGTAATATAATACGCGTCTATCTGATCAGCTTATTTCAGCTAGTAATAAGCAGTGACAACAGCAAGAAAAGCAAGACTACAGCACTCCATCTCCCAAGTTCCTCTTTCAGCAAACAAGACGAAATTCTCCTTATTCATGAACCATGGAGAGAAAAAAAAAACCAATCGAAACCAAGCGTCCGCAAAACCCTCTCTAAAACCTCAGTTCCACTCGTGGCTGATCATGTCATCCACTTCCTTGGGCGGCCGGACGACGATCAACACCTCCGCGGGGGCCTTGCTGACGTTGTCCTCCGCCAGTTTCCTGTCCCTCTCCACCACCAGCCTCCCTCCCTTCTCTAGCACAGGTATATCCCTTCCACCACCTCCTGCCCGCGGTTGGCCAAGACCAGCACCCTCTCTTCCTCCGCCGTCCGCCAGCACACCACCGCCCACCGCGTCTACCCCTTGTCGACCTCCACGATGCTGAGGTCCACGTTTGTCTTGTTCCTACTCGACGAGAGGTCCATGGCCTTGATGTCGTCAGTCTCTTTTATGATCGGTAGAAGCAGCACGGTCGACGCCTCGGCGACCTCGCCGTACAAGAGCCGCACCACCGGCACGTCGGGGCGCGCGGTGTCGTCGGCCTCCATTTCCTCCCCGGCAGCCTTCTTCTAAGCCCTCTCCATCTCGAGCTCCACCCGCGCCCTGGCCCCATCTGTCTCTATTAGAATCGCAATCTTCAGAGAGAAGTTCAGAGAAGATGTTGGCCGATTCAGAGGAGGAAGATGAAGTTTCATATAGTTATAATGAAGGGACGACTAGGATTACGTGATACCTCTTCGGTCATAGATCAACGGACAAGAATAGTCATACTATTTATTGTTTACGTCATTTAGTTTTCTTATCGTCAACAGTGTAGTAATTCAGTTACTTTGTCAGTTAACTCTGTTTTACCATTACCGCCTTGTAATCCTATATAAACCCAGTTATGGAATGAAAATGGCATCATCCATTATGCCAAATACTTAGTCTTAGTTTGTCAGTAGAAGTAGTTGAGTTCTTGCACTTTCCCCTCCTTTGATCGGATTACAGGGATCTGACAAATTGGTATCAGAGCCGATCGATTCTCGGCGGTGAAGAAGGGATTTGGTTAGCTAGGTTGGCGATTTCTGGTCACCGTGAAATCCCCGGCTGAATCTGATCTTGATCTAGGTGGCGGAAGAGATCGAGAACAAGTGAGGGTTCAGGGCAGGTCTCCTGGGTAAAATTCCTAAACTCTGTTCTTGATCTGTGAGTGAGCCAAATGTCGAAGTCCATTGCATGACAAGAGTGTGAATCCTCAGATCTAGCAGTGGTAAGACAAGAAGCGATGGAGGCTAGGAGCAAAGCGGAATATGCAAACTCAGGTTAATAGCATGCAGACCCAGATGAATCAAGTGGAATCGTTGCTACAAGGGTTATCAAGGATTAGTAATCATCACGGAAGGAACGAAGATGCGACAAGAATTCCCACAGATCTACCGCAAGTAACTGAAGTTGAGTTGGAAATGATGAGGGGACAAAGCCTTGTTAGCAGTAACCAGGGAGTAAATTTCAATGACAACAACGAGGTAAATCATGGTCACCCTCCTACTGGGCATTTGATGGCGCCTGTCAATTGGGGCCAGAATATCTCTCCCCTGCTACCCCGGTCTCTCCCACTTTGAACAACAGAAACCATGAACGAGACACCTACTATGGTAAATAGTGGAACCCAAATCCCAGTAATGAAAGGGTTAACAATTTCTATAAGTCAATTGCTAGAGGTCCTAAGATAGATTTTCCTCAATTTGATGGTAACCAACCCCTGGAGTGGATTAGGCAAATAGAAACCTACTTTGCGATGGCAAATGTACCTGATGAAGCTAAGTTCGATCTAGCTCAGATGTACATAGGGGGTAGGGCTGATAATTGGATTGGGAGCACTGGTTTGTTATGGAATCCTCCTCCTTGGTAGACTTTTTGCAGGATGATTTGTGATAGATTTGCTCAATATAGTGGTTATGAGGTACTGGAAAACTTCCATTCAGTGAAGCAATACAATCTCAGTATTTATGAATATATAGTTCGGTTTGAAGAGTTGATGGTTGTGTACCAAAATGAGAATCCACTGCAGAATGAACCTTTCTTTGCCAAATGCTTTATCAATGGTCTGAGATAGGATATTAAACATTACTTCAAACCTCTGAAACCTCAATTCTTTTGTGAAGCTTATTGGATGGCTAAAGATATGGAGAAAGGGATTGGAGCTATGATCAAGAGGGGATTGCCCAACTCCACTGTGAACCCTCGAAGAAGTGGGTACAATACTAACCAAGCCAAGAACAAGGTGCAGACAGGCCCTCATATCTAGAAGAAAGAGTTGATCAGTAAACCTACCAATACATTTACTCCTGGTATATGCAGATATTGTGGAGGCAAGTGGTTCCTTGGCCACATATGTAAACAATATCAAAATGTGAACCTTATGGTTTCTGAAACTAAAGAAAATGTTCCCACCAATGCTGAGAATGAAGAGGAACCTCAAGACCCTACTGAATGTCCTATAGAGGAACATGAACAAGAAGAGCAGTTGATGCAAATACAAGTTTCAGCACAGGCAGTTCAGGGCTTATCCAGAATATCCACTTATACCTTGCTAGTCAACATAGGGGGAAAGAGAGGAACAACACTAGTGGATAGTGGCAGTACTCACACCTTTATTGACCTGAGGTTTGCCACTAAGACATCATGCAAGATCATGAGTAACAATCTGCAGAAAGTGACAGTGGCAGGAGGGGGGACAATATTGACTAGATATACTGTTCCAGAAAATGAATATTGTATCAATGGGCAGACCTTTTGCAATTCATTCAAAATCCTCAAGTTGAAAGGTTATGATGTGGTATTAGGATGTGATTGGATGTATAGACACAAACCTATAAGTATAGATTTAAAGACAGGAAAGCTGACAATCAAGAAAGAAGGAAGAATTGTAATGCTTCTGGATGATCAGTCAATATCCGACTCACTAAGGTTGATGAATCTCAATGAATTGAACAAACTGTCAGTAAAGGGGATATCTGGGTATGTAATAGAATTACATATTATGAAGGAAGATGGGAAACTAAAAAAATGTGAAACCACAATACCAGAGTTTACTCCAATCTTATCAGGACATTTTTCAAGAACCCTTGGATCTGCCACCCGAGAGAGGTTGTGATAACACCATTCCAATAAAAGGAGGAACATAACCTCCTAATATTAGACCCTATAGGGTTCCTCACCAGCAGAAAGATGAGATGGAACAGCAGATACAAAACTGCTAGAATCCTCAATCAGAAGACCTAGTACTAGTCCTTACGCTTCTCCAACAATTCTGGTCAAGAAGAAAGATGGAAGCTGGAGGCTTTGCATTGATTATAGGAAATTGAATGCACAAATTGTCAAGAATAAATATCTCATTCCAGTTATTGAGGGTCTGCTTGATGAACTTCATGGGGCTAGTGTGTTCAGCAAGTTGGATTTGTGATCTGGTTACAACTAGATTAGAATGAACAAGGAAGACATCAGTAAAACTACACTCATCACTTATTTAGGACATTATGCGTATTTAGTAATGCCCTTTGGACTTACTAACTTTACTACATCCATCACTTATTTAGGACATTATGAGTATTTAGTAATGCCCTTTGGACTTACTAACACACCAGCTACCTTCTAATGCCTCATGAACAACATTTTTGCCCAACACTTTAGGAAGTTCAGCTTAGTGTTCTTTGATGATATTGTCATTTATAGCAAGTGTGAAAATGAACATAAAGGCATCTAGCTATTGTGTTGGAATTGTTGAGGTAGCATCAGCTCTTTGCTAAATTCACCAAGTGTGTTTTTGTAGTTCCTCAAGTGAACTATTTGGGTCATATCATATAAGGCAATGGGGTGGCTACAGACCCTGATAAAATCAATGCCATTGTTGAATGGGCAAAACCTTAGGATCTAACTCAATTGAGAAGCTTTCTAGGTATGACAGGATACTATAGAAGATTTATAAAAAAATATGGGGTCATTTGTAGACCATTACATGATATGTTGAAGAAGGGTAGATTTGATTGGAAAGATCCTCAAGATGGAGCCTTTAGGCAGCTTAAGCTCTCTCTAACCACCTCTCCAGTACTAGCATTACTTGATTTCTCTGAAGTATTCACACTTGAAACTGATGCCAGTGGGATTGGGATTGGAGGAGTACTGAAGCAGAGAGGGAGGCCCTTAGCTTACTTCAGTAGAGCATTGGGAGTAAGAGTTACATCAATGTCCACTTATGACAGTGAAGCATTGGCAACCATTGAATCACTGAAGAGGTGGAGACACTACTTCTTGGGAACTCAGCTGATAATCGAGATAGATCAACAAAGCTTAAAATTCATGACTGGACAGAAGGTCTCTGAAGGGATTCAACATAAGTTAACGCTGAGATTATTAGAGTTTAACTATATCATTGAGTATAAGAAAGGACAGGAGAATAAGGTGGCTGATGCTTTGTCAAGAAGTGTTAATGTAATGGCAATCTCTATTGTAGTACCCACATGGATAGAGGCTATGGAAGACATGTATCTTAGTGATGTGCATTGCAAGGGACTAATGGAGCAGCTAACATTGGTTCCAAACCCAGAATCAGGTTACACTTACCATTCGGGAGTTTTAAGGTACAAGGGTAGGATTTATGTGGGAAAGGATCCAGAATTAAGGCAAAACATAATTTATTCTCTCCACACCTCAGCTATAGGAGGACATTTAGGAAAGGTAGCAACTTACCAAAGAGTGGAAAACCTATTCTATTGGCCTGGACTGAAGAAGGAAGTACATGCCATGGTGCATGAATGTTCTCTGTGTCAACGATCAAAAGCCGAGCATTGTCATTGCCCAGGGTTGTTGGAGCCCTTACTAGTCCCCAACATGGCATGGACCCATATATCCATGGATTTCATTGAGGGGCTACCGAATTCAAGGGGAAAATAGGTAATATTTGTGGTGGTTGATAGGTTCACAAAATATGCCCATTTTATTCCACTCTCTCACCCATACATAGTCCAATCAGTGACATATGCTTTTATCGACAATATCTTCAAATTGCATGGATTTCCGGTAGCAATTGTGTCTGATAGGGATAGAATCTTTACTAGTAAGCTTTGGCAAGAATTTTTCAAATCTCTGAAGGTACAACTCAGATTCAACTCTGCATATCACCCGCAAACCGACGGGCAAACCGAGAGAGTAAACCAATGTGTTGAGTCATATCTGCGATGTCTAGAGATGAATGAACCAAAGAAATAGGTGTCCTGGCTGTAGTTAGTAGAGTGGTGGTACAACACAACATTCCACACTGTCCTCAAGATATCCCCATTTCAAGCACTATATGGTTTTCCACCCCCACTTATTAACGAAGTAGCTGTTCCGGGATCAGAGGATGAAGAAGCTAAAGACTTCCTTGAGGAAAGCAGGTCATGTTAAGGAGATTAAGGTAGAACTTAGCCCAAGCCCAGTCAAGAATGAAAAAGTATGTTGATTTGCACAGAAGTGAATGGTAGTTAGCTGTCGGGGATATGGCGTACTTGAAAATGCAACCCTATAGGACAACAGCCTTCGGTTTAAAACAGGCTTTGAAACTTACTAGCAAATTTTATGGGCCATTCAGAGTACTACAAAAGGTGGGCAATGTGGCATATAGATTACAGCTACCAGAAAATGTGGTGATACATCCTGTATTCTACGTCAGCCAGCTCAAGAGACATTGTGGGAAGAGTGCAGTTCCTAGCCCTCATTTACCTTTGGTCGGGGAGGATGGAAGGATTAAATGGAATCGACACTTGTAATAGAAACCACAGCCATGCCCAGAAATAACACCCTTGTGACTAAGTGGTTGGTACAGTGGGATAACTAACGCCTAAAAATGCTTCTTGGGAGGATGCAAATTTTATCAAAGGTACATTTCCTGAATTCGACTCTCAGACAATTTGTTCTTGGTTTCCAGATGACAACACTTGAGGGAAAGTGTTTGGTTAAGGGGGAAGAAATGTCAGAATCGCAATCTTCAGAGAGAAGTTAAGAGAATATGTTGGCTGATTCAGAGGAGGAAGATGAAGTTTCGGAGAGTTATAACGAAGGGACGTCTGGGATTACGTGATACCTCTTCGTTCATAGATCAACGAACAAGAATAGTCATAGTATTTACTATTTATGTTATTTAGTTTTCTTATCGTGAACAGTGTAGTAATTCGGTTACTTTGTCTGTTAACCCTGTTTTATCATTACCGCCTTGTAATCATATATAAACCCAGTTAGGGCTTGTTTGGATAGAGATGGATTAGAACCAATCCCTTTGGATTGGAAGAGATTTTAGTTCAAATTCCGATTCAATCCGAAGGGATCGAGTCAGATCACAATGTATCCAAACAAGCCCGACGAGATCAAAGCAGGAGAGATGACATGGTTTTGCCGCTGCTAACCAACTCAGCGATTTTCTATTTTCTTGACTTCTTTATATCTCTTGATTACAGCCGGAGCTAACAGCTAACAACCAGCATCGCATGCAAACGTGAGCTAACAATAGCGCGCGAGATTCATGCGCCATCCCACGTTGTCACGTTGTGCACAACGTGGCTATCAAAACAAACTCAACGCACACATGCAATGACTCCTAAGGAAAAAATGTGACACCTACACATGGTTGTCACGCTCAACAAACTTAGCCTGCGATGTGATTAACTCTAACAAAAAACCCCCTTAATCATGGCGCCCGGACTTCACTTCCACCATGCCAACCTTCTGCCTTAGCTCCATGAACTTGACACGACCAAGGGCTTTTGTCAGGATGTCAGCCAGCTAGCTGTCAGTGCTCACGTGCTCAACGTCAACCTTGCCGTCCTCAACACATTCATGATTGAAGTGGTACCTCGTGTTGATGTGTTTGCTACGGTTATGGTGCACCAGGTTCTTGCCCAATCCGATCACGAACTTGTTATCCACCATCAGCTTGACCCTCTTCGGCTTCTCGCCCATCAGGTCACCGAGTAGCCTGCTGAACCACATCCCCTGACACGCCGCCGTGGCCGCCGCAATGTACTCCACCTCACAGGACGAGAGTGTGACAATTTTTTTGCTTCTGCGATGCCCACGTGATCAGGCTAGCACCAAGGAAGAACGCTATCCCTAAGGTACTCTTGTGATCATCCACATCGCAAGTGAGGTCGCTATCACTGTAGCCCACCAGCTCGGGCTCCAGTGCACCACGACGCTTGTAGCAGCATCCGTAGCCAACTGTGCCACTCATGTATCTCAGGATGTTCTTCACGGCCACCATGTGTTGTGAGGTGGGCGCCTCCATGTAACGGCTGACAATGCCCACAGCGTAGGCAATGTCGGACTTGGTGTTCACCAGGTAGCGTAGGCTCCTGATAACACTACGATACTCAGTGGCATCGATCACATCACTGTTGTCCTTCTAGGTCATCTTCAGCCAGTTCTCCATCGATGTCAGACACGGATTGCACTTGGCCATGCCTACAAACTCCAGCACCTTGTAGGCGTAGATGCACTGGCACAAAGTGATCATGCCGGCAGCCTGCTTCACCTCGATCCCGAGGTAGTAACTGAAGAGGCCGAGGTCGCTCATGCTGAACAGGCTCATCATCTGGGCCTTGAAATTGGTGATGTAATCAACGCTCGACCCAGTGATGATTAGGTCACCGACGTACACCCCGACGAGTAGGAAAGTCCCACCCTTTGCCCTTCGGTACACTGCGTGCTCCAGTTTGCTGCATTCAAATCCGAGTGACACTAACGAGCTGTCTAGCTTGGAGTTCCAAGCCCACGACGCCTGCCGTAGACCATACAGTGCCTTGCATAGCTTGAGCATCATGTGCACATGCTTGTCATCGACGAAGCCAGGTGGTTGTTGCACGTACACCTCTTCGGTAAGTTCACCATTGAGGAACATCGATTTGATGTCCATGTGGTGAACACCTCATCGAAATCCACCCCCTGTTGCTGAGCATATCCTTTTGCAACTAGACGAGCTTTGTGCATGATAATGTTACCTTATAAATCTTTCTTTACCTTGAAGACCCACTTGAGCACGATGGCTTGGTGTTCCGCTGCGAGTGCGGTGAACTCCCATGTGGCGTTGTCATGGATGGAGCGCATCTCATCCTCCATGGCACGCCTCCCTGAGTGTCTGCTCGACGCTCACAGGCTCCTCAGCGGCCAGCATGCAGAGGCTGCTGTAGTCGTAATCGTGGACCGATGTCGTGTCGTAGACATTGGACACCATCTGGTACCGCAGCGGTGCACCCTCAGAGTCGTGTGATGCACCAGTGGGTAGGGGTAACCCACTCGACGCTTGTTGGAGCAGCTGCTGGAGGAGTGGCCAGTGTGTGTGGCTCCGCCGTCTGCGGTGCCACTGAACTTGCACCTGATGTGGACGCTGTGTCGTCGTCACCGTTCACTGAGCGCCACCTGCCACATGCTCAGTGTGTTGGAAATATGCCCTAGAGGCAATCATAAAGATGATTGTATTTCCTTATGTTCATGATATTGGATAATATGTTATCTTGTTCCTTGAATGAATCATCAGTTATAGATCAATGAGTATGTGACTTGTTGGTGAAACTCATTAACTTGTATGATATCATTCTAAATGTATCCTTGGTCAAATGTCATTGGTTGGAACAACCGCGACTCTACGACCAACACATGTATTGATCATCTCTACGACATTAGCCTTGCCCGGATGGTAGTGAATACCCATATCATAGTCTTTGATCAACTCCAACCATCTCCTTTGCCTGAGGTTCAGGTCAGGTTGGGTGAACAAATACTTTAAGCTTTTGTGATCCGAATACACCTCGCAACGATTACCGATGAGATAATGTCGCCAAATCTTAAGTGCATGAATCACGGCAGCTAACTCCAAGTCATGGGTAGGATAATTGAGTTCATGAGGTCTCAATTGCCTTGATGCATAGGGCACTACCTTGCCTTCCTGCATAAGGACACAACCGAGTCCTCGACGAGAAGCATTGCAAAAGATATCGAAGCTCCGATGAATATCGGGAAGAACGAGGACGGGAGCGATGGTCAAACACTTTTTGAGTACTTGAAATCTTTCCTTACAAGCATCGGACCACAAGAACTTCTTGTCCTTCTTGAGCAACTCCATCATCGGCTTCGCGATCTTGGAGAAGTTCTCGATAAAGCGATGATAATATCCCGCTAAACCAAGAAAACTCTGCACTTTGGTTACCGAGGTAGGCTGACTCCATGAAAGAACATCGCTGACCTTGCTAGGATCAACGGCTATGCCTCCCGCTGAAAGAACATGACCCAAGAAGGCCACTTCCTTCAACCAAAATACACACTTGCTGAACTTCGCATACAGCTGGTGCTCACGAAGCTTGCCTAACACAAGCCTCAGATGCTCATCGTGTTCCTCATCATTCTTGGAGTAGATAAGAATATCATCGATGAAGACCACGACAAACTTATCCAAATACTCCATGAATACCAAATTCATGAGGTTCATGATCAGGGTAGGAGCATTGGTCAAGCCAAATGACACGACGGTGTACTCATACAAGCCGTAGCGAGTAGAGAAAGCCGTCTTTGGAATATCCTCAGGTCGTATCCGAACTTGATGATATCCCACTCTCAAATCAATCTTGGAGAAAACTCGAGCTCCAGTTAATTGATCAAAGAGATCATCAATACAGGGCAATGGATACTTGTTCTTCACCATGACTTCATTAAGCGGACGGTAATCGACACACATGCGCAAAGTATTGTCCTTCTTCTTCACGAAGATTGCAGGACAACCCCACGGAGATGAGCTGGGGTGGATGAAATCTTTCTCTTGCAGATCACTCAGTTGCTTCTTCAACTCCACCAACTCGTTTGTTGGCATCCGATAAGGCCTCTTTGAAATCGGGGCGGTACCGAAAGCCAACTCAATGACAAACTCGAGGTCTCGAACTGGTGGCATCCCTGGAAGATCATCGGGAAAAACATCAATGAAGTCACGAACTGTTGGGACTTCACTAATATCTAGAGCAGGCTTCGCTTCCAGCGTGAAGAGATGCGGACCTAGCGACTTCGGCGGCGAACAACCTTTCATTGGAAAGACTAGATAGAGAGACACACTTCTTGGCGTAATCGATTTGTCCCTTGTGCTGGGACAACTAATCCATACTAAGAATTACATCTAGACTTACTGAATGGAGGAGGATAAGATTTGCTAAGAATCCTACTCCCTCAATCTCAATTGGGACATCCCTACACTCAGATTCAGCTCTCAACTCCGAACCAGGAGAGCGAATGAGCAATGGGACCAACAAAGGAGTAAAAAGGAGCTCACTAATAGCAGCGAAAGACTTAGAAACAAATGAATGAGATGCTCCTGAATCAAACAAAACAGTAGCAGGATGAGAGTTGACAGAAAGTGTACCCAGCACCACGTCGGGTTCCTCCTGTGCCTCCTCCGTGGAGATGAGGTTGACGCCACTACCCAAGCCTTGGGTAGCGGAACGATCTTCTAGTCCTGTGAAGAACCACCTCCTTGCCCGCGTCCTCCATTAGGATGAGGGGCCGCTCCTGTCTTCTTAGGGCATTGATTCGCATAATGCCCCTTTTGGTTGCAGGCGAAGCAAGTGACTCCGGCAGTCGGGTTGCGGGGGCCACCCTGCTGACTCGCAGGTGCACGTGATTGAGACACAACCTGCGAAGGATGAGGGGCAGGTGCTGATGACCTCGGGGGTACCGAAGACAGAGAATGGGACCCCTGAGCCTGCCCGAAACGAGGACGGAAAGATCCGGCCCTGGACGACTTGTGGGCCTCCCACTTATGCTTGCGGGAGTCCACAAGCATTCTCCCTGAATGCTCGGTGATGATGGCCTTGTCCACCAAGGTCTGGAAATCAGGGAAGTCGACGATGGATAGCTTATCCTGCAGCTCCTCAGACAAGCCATCCTTGAATTTCTCTTGCTTGGCCTCATCAGTGGCCACCTCCTCCGGAGCATAACGAGCCAAATGGTTAAACTCGTACAGATACTCTATGACTGAGAAGCGCCCTTGCTTGAGCGACAAGAACTCCTTCTTCTCCAGCTTCATCAAGCCGGCAGGAATATGACTCCGACGGAAGGCAGTGCGGAACTCCTCCCAAGTGATGGTGTGGCCGTCAGGCTGCATGGCAAGAAAGCTCTTCCACCAAGACAAAGCTACACCCTCCAGCTGATGGGATGCAAAAAGTGCCTTCTCATACTCCTGGCACTGGGCGATGCTGAGCTTCCGCTCAACCAGACGAAGCCAATCGTCTGCATCAAGCGGGTCCTCAGACCTAGAAAAAGTGGGGGGCTGGGTGCGAAGAAACTCCGCGAGTCCCCCACGAGGTTGATGTCCACTCCCTTGCCCAGATCCTGAAGCACCAGTAAGGGCGGAGGTGTTGCGCGATAACATCCAGAAGAACCCTCCTGTATTCCGCACGGTTGCGCTCAATATGAATAAGGACCTCGACCATGGTCGGAGGAGGAGGAAGCTCCTCATCCGGACCAGCTGACTGGCCTTGGCCGCTACGAGTGTGTCCGGCCATCCTATTACAACTAGACCCGAAAAACAAAGCCGAAAGAAAGCAAAAAGCTAACGACTAGGGGAATGGAATATCACCCTAATCGAAAGCCAAAAGTTGCAAGTAGGTAAACTTTAAAAGGCTTATAAAAAGACTCCAAAATAGCAAGGAACCACCTACCAAAGCTCAACTTCTCAATGCAACTAACCCGTATTGAATGAACGAGTAATTGATTGGGAAGATAAAAATCAGAATATAACGTAAGATCTAATACCACTAAAGAGCAAGGTTAAATCAGCGAAAATAGTGTTAGATACATAGCTAACTAGTATCACATCTTACTCTTCTATTCCCACAAGTTTTAGTTGATTAACATCTCATTTTCTACCCTGTTTAGAACTTTTGAGCTTGCTGTCCGAAAATTGAAAGATCGCTGTCCAGGTTTTGCATCCAAGCTTCTAGTCGAAACTATCCATTCCAGAAACTTCAAAACCTTGTAGAGGGCAGCCAACACTTCAATTTGCCAAACTCATTAGTTCTCAAAACCCAATTAAACGATAACAACTATCTTTGAAGGAAGGAGAGGTAAACAATTTTTAAAACTCAAATGAGAGTAAGATGAGAGGAGAAAGATAAGATAGGTAAGGAGTAAAATCTGAAGATTACCTAAGCTTTCATAAATCATTTGATACTTTGAAAATAAGGTTTTCCAAAATATTCTAAAGACGACCAAGTTTGGGTTACTACGGTCAGTATGGCTCTGATACCAAACTCTGTGAGACCCTGGTTTACCTGGCTTGTAATGCTTAACCATCCACTTGGTCCTAGCATCACAAACTAAATAAACCGAGACTCGAGACATGTATACTTCCCAGAAATGCAGTATACACACCCTTTTACAAAATTTGTGCATCAATCCCATTCATTCACATAGAAGCGAAGCACAGCAATAAACCAGAAGTTAACATAAAAAAGGATAGTTATTACAAAAGAGAGGCCGACCGGCCAAAATCATACAAATAATTAATTAAACAGCGGAAGCGAAATGCCATAAGATGGCGATAAACAAAAGAGCCAATCAGTGTGCCTTTACCCACAAGGCAACCTACCGGACCGCCAAGCTAGTCGTCAAACCCGCAACACATCTCACAAAAGTAAGGCCCTTGGGGCTCACCTTCCTCCTCTGCAACAAAAGTTAAGCAAATCAAATGAGTACAAAAATTATACTCTGCAAGACTTACGTGTAGAATAACAGACATATACATATGCTACATGCAAGCTTATTTAAGTGGAGGTTGTATGTTTTATTTTCAACATAAAGCAATCTTTATTTGCAATACGATAGTACATTTGAAAGCAAGTTGACAAATCTGTTTTTAATGTTCAACTAACAATTTGACAACAACAATAACAATAGATAGATGACAACAACAATCCTAGAAGTGACTAAACCATAGTCACCACAACAATAGCATGAATTACCCATTCATGCCAACCATGTCAAATTTTAATTAAAAGGTTGTAGTTTAACTCTTGCAAAACCTAACCAAGCATGTCCATAATCTAGGACGAGGCTATTCGAATAGTTTTATCCCTGCAGGGGTGTACTAATATACCCACACGTCAGATCACCTTTTGCCACATGATTAGCATACTTCCTTTGGTATGTCGGCACAGCTAAGTCCTTCGAGACATTTCCAATATTATGTATTAACTACGAGTCGCCCGTATGGATAGAAATCCATACGTTGTGTTGGAGTCATCGTAAAGCCTCGGTCAACTGCCCCTCACGGGCAAAGCATTGGACAACTACGATGCCCCTCGAGGTGGAGAACCTACCCGTAATCTCCACCACCGCACACCCAACACAATAACACATATCTTTTTTCACACAACACACACAACCCTCCTCCTGCGACTCGGAGCTAACACACGCCAAATTACTCAGTCAAGAGAGGTCCCATATCCCTCTCGTGTGGTTAGCACGCAAAAGCGCTTGGAGAGTGTGACACAAGATGTTCGGTCCTTGTTGACCTGGGCAAGACCTCTACAAACCCAATAACCCACCATTCAACCACTTGCCCAAGTCTAAATCAATTTTCATTTTTAGATTTTGACTTTACAAAATAACAAAGCACAAGTGCTGGACATAAAGGAGTAATAATTAGATGTGTGATCAAGATCACCGACTAAATCGATGATCGCCCATTACTACCGAAACTAAGCATTTCTAAGCAAGTTCAAATCGTAATCTACTAAGTGACAAGAGCTCATCCATCGAACTCAAATCACAGCAAATAACCTAGGCTCAGGTAGTAGAGGATAATCAATTCCTACAGATTATGCAACTATAGGATCAACTAACCATAATTTAACAACAAAATAGCAATGCATACATACAAGTTGAAATCAATATATTAGACTTGAAAAATACTGGGATTAACATGATCAAACGGCTTGCCTGGTTGCTACTATTCAATATGTTGCTGAGGATCACTTAGGTTATCAATGTGCTCTTCGGAACCTAACGAGAAAGCGAAAAAGAACCGATAAGAACGAAGAAAATACAAAGACTCAACAGCAAACTTTCTCCGAATGCTTTGAAAATTTTACAGCAGCAAGAGCATGATTTATAAAAAATTTAGCAACAAGAACCAATGGATTTGGATTCTTAATGCAAAAGATATGAGCGAAACAATTCTGCTCAGCCTTATAAATCACAAATACTACTATTTATTCCAACTAAAACCTTCGCAAAAATTTCTGGAGCTAAAATGAGGTTAGAACCATTTTTAGATTAAATTTTAGTTAAAAATATAACTAACAAAATTTGAATCAACCGAAAAGGAATTAAAATAAAAAGTTATCCATTTTACAAGTTAATTGCATTTTTCAGTTCACAAATAATCCTTACAGGAAAATCCGAAATTAAAATCGACGTGGACTAAATTGGACCACTGATCTTGAATCAGACGGCCCACGCGCACGGGAGCACAGCGCGTGCGCACAGCTCACCACTCCACCGTTGGATTTGGATCCAACGGTTCATGTGGATCGAGGCGTTCGGGCGGTCCGAACGTTCACGCGAACCGGAACTGTTGATCTTGGATCCAACGGTCCCACGGATCGAGCTGTTCGGGCGGTCCGAACGTTTACTCGGACCCGAACCGTTGATCTAAAGATCGACGGTGGCACCGCGAGCGCGCGGCCGGTCCGATCGTTCGAACGAACATGGTCCGTTGATCTCGGATCCAACGGTCCATGCGGATCGAAGCGTTCGGACGATCCGAACGTTCACTCGAATATGAGCCCTTGATCTAAAGATCGACGGCTCACAACGAAGGAGCTTTCGACCGGTCCGAACGTTCACGCGAGCCTGGGCCGTTGATCTAGAGATCGACGGTCCATAGAGAACTACGTTCTAAACGCTGGCGCACAATTCGTCCGACAAACTCGACGGCGACTCTAGTCACGGTGGCGCGAGCTAAGGCCCAAAATGTGTCCATAATAACCTTGCGCACACAATGTGACCATTCACCGCGGCTGCGGCGGTCTAGAACGCCGGCAAGCCGGAGTTGACAAAGGTGACAAAAACGGCCGAAACCGAAAAATGCAAAGAAGCTCCGCTGCGGTCCAAGAAAGTGAGTGCCAAGCAACTAGGGACTAATGTGGAGCTACCTGAGCACGGAAGAGACACAGAGAAAGGTTGGAGCTGCTCCGGCGCTGAGGAAGAAGAAAGGGGATGAACTTCGGCCAAAACAGAGAAAATCCAAATTCACCAATCCCTGAGAAAGGTAAGTGAAAATGGGTAGAGGTTAAGCTTGAGTGAATAAAGAGAGAGCAGAGGGAACAAGAAACAGAGAGAGAGCCGTGTGGTACCGCCTTCACCGTAAGTTGAAGCTCGGCAATGGCGGTCGAAATGATTTCGGGTGAATCAAGCTCAAACAAGCACTGAGGTGCTAGCTAGAGTTGCGAAAATGCTAAAGGAAGCCAAGAGAGGCAACAAGGGAGCTTAAATAGAGGAAATGGCAGAGAGCAACGCAAATAATCCCCCTCGGGTCAAACTTGCCATGAGAGCTCTGAGAGTGATGGGAGCAGTTGAGCTATGGACATTTGAGGGCGGTGCACGACGGGCATTTAATGCGAGCAGAAGGAGCTGTTTAAAATTGATCACCGAGGTGACCCTACGCTGCTCCAGGTCCCGCACACGCCATGGCTCTGTCGCAGCTGCAACGTTCGCTCAGATGCGAGGAAGGAGACGACGCGGCCACCGTTGGATCAAAATAGAACGGTTCAAATGAACGGGACGATCGGCTGGTCCGAACGTTCACTCCAGCAAGGGCCGTTGATTTAAGATCCAACGACTCTCGTTGATCGAAACGTCGGATGGTCCGAACGTTCACTCCAGCAGGGGCCGTTGATCTAAGATCCAACGATCCACAATGCTCGCGCCCGAACGACCGCGCCGGTGCAGCTAGTTGACTGGACTGAGTTAATTGGCTTTGAGGTCTTGGATGGCATCAATCCACGTCCCAACTTTTCCCTTCTTCTCCGCGGTAGATCTCCACCTCGGATTTTCGCTTGCCACTTTGTCGACAAAGCATAGGCTATTCTCCTTCGTCACCGTCATGTAGAACCAACTCTTCTTCCATAATGACCATGAAGACTTTGAGTACATTCGTATGTACTCATTAGCTTTTTCGTCATGGAGGCGTAGCGAGCACTCACCAGGTCCAGCCGTCAACTTTCTCGACCTTGCCATCTTGTAAAAATATATGAAGACCTTCAGATTCAGCGGGATTCCTAGGTATGCCTCGCAGACGTAGATGAAGATGCTGAGGCTGGCGATCGAATTGGGAGCCAGGTTTACCTATTCAACTCCATGGTAGTCAAGAACCTTGGAGAGAAATTTGTGTTCCAGCAACCTGAACCCGCACTCAATGTAGGCGAGGAAAATAGGGATTTATCCCTCTTCGTTGCTCGGGAAATGCTCTCTGACCACTGGTCTCCAAGAAATCAAATTCCTGTAAGGGAGCAACCCGATCTTCTCCAAAGCTCTGAGCTTCTTCTCACTTAGATCCAAAAGCAACCACTTGGTGATCGAATCCGACAATGTTGGATTTTTTTTGGGTGAATAAAGAGAGGCTTAGAAAAGGTTTTGGACAAGAGGGCGAACGGAGGTCCGAGGAGACTCTTCGGCAAGATGATGAAAGGGGATTCAATAAAAACTAAGAGCATAAAAACCCTAAAGGCGGTGTACTGAGGAGATTTTATAGCTACATTTCCTGAACTGCAAAAAGGAGTTATTTGAAGTCCAACGGGCAAACAGTTTTCAATATCCAATGGACAGAAAAACTCTTTAGTTCCCTATATGGTTTCTCAACTTTAAAGTGAATACATACCACCTCGTTATTTATGATTTTAAATGAAGGCCTGCCTACTATAATTTTCATCGGAGAAGGGTTCACATGACATATTCATTTAAAGTTCGAGGGCTAGCTGATGAGGATTAAAATATCTCAATATTACTTTATTTAATTAAAGACCACACATCCTTCGTGGTCATAACCCCTAAGGCTAATGACCCCTGTGGTCGTAAGGATTCTAGAGGTTACGCTGTGGGTACCTTGGTCGGATGAGGTCCAGAGAATGCAAATAGCAGAAGGCAGATTCAACTCAATCCAGGAGATAGCAGTTGGGTTTTTATCTGAAGCAATAGCATAGCAATCAGTACACCAAGTGTAATTAGGGCTAGTCTATTGCCTTGTCAAGGGCACCCCTGTAAAGATCCAGTTCGTTGCAATAAAGAGCAATCATATTCTCTTCCAAGAACTCTTTGTTATTTTCCTCTATTTATTTTATAAGATCGGCAACTCGATCGTCGACACATGTGTTCTTGTATTGAATGAGATTACAAAGCACAACAAGCCACCGAAACTAAGAATGTTGTCAATGGCTTCTGTCTATGTGTCAGTCTCCTCCCCCTCCTGTCAACCGGCGCCACCCCTTATAAAGCGTCGAATGGGTGATAGTTGTTGTTCGTCAGGAGGCACCTTGATGGTTGCTGGAATCAACATGTTGATGATGGTTGTTGTTAGTAAGACGATCTCCTTACATGTTCACAAAGCGATTATTGCTAAAGACGGAAAGAGTACATGTAGTTATGTTAGAGACACATACATGCATATGATGTATTAACTAGTACACATAGTCGAGCATGGTGTACAGGGTCCCTAGTTGATAAGATAGGACCCACATGTCTGCTTGTAAGTCTTATTGACCCGAAGATGGTCGTGTTTTGACCTGGTCGTAATAGGCCTTATGACCAGGGGTGGTCATAACCTAGCCTGGTCATGGTAAGCATCACTGATTTGGGGTATACCGGAGGGCTATTTAGAATACCATTATCTATATTGAATATTATAGATAAATAGCTTCATTAATTGAGAATTATTCAATCCTCGTCACTTATCATCATGATCTATAGTCCGGTTCCACAACAATGGCTGGAGGGTTCAAAGCAATATCTTATGTGAACCTTCGGTTATTAACTCCATGCTTAAAGGCTCGAATCACCGATGAATATGATACTTCAGGAATAGTATTTTGAACCTGGCTGAAGCATCGTATAAATTGACGTAGAGTCTCATGTGTGTCTTGCCACATGCGATGATGGTCCTCCTCCTTTCCAAGGCGATTGTAGGTTCCCTAGAACTTCACTAGCAGCAAATCACACGATGCTGCCACGAGTAGATCTACTCGGGTAGTTGGTTGAGCAATGACGACAGAGCAAAACCTTCAAGCATGGTCGGAAGGTAGTTAGCCATGACATGCTCACCTCTTCCCGCGGCTCGGACCGCAGTGGTATAGATTTGGACAAATTCAAGGGGAGTTTTGATTCCCATCAAACTTCTCCATATTCGCCGGTCGAAATCTGTCTGGCCAACGAACTTCTCGGAGGTCGAAAGAAAACGCCCGACAACCGACAATGGGAACATAGTGCTTCCTTTGTGGAAAATAATGGCTAATACCACCAAGTGATCATAAATGATGATACCCAGTGGTAAAAGGACCTGGTTAGTCATAGAGGTCAATCCTGCGAGGGTAATCCTCCTCGCATTCCATCTGCTGGATGTTTTTTTAAAATATTACACTTTTGAAAATAGAATTATAGAAATAAATACCCATTTAATAAAATGACAAAAATGGGCTTCTGTTCCAAATGGTGGCAGTGCTCCTGTCGCCATTAAAACAGTGTCAAAGGTCCCTATCACCATTCCAAATGGCGGCAGAGACTTAAGTTGCCATTTGAAAAGGTGAAACCTTCCTGTCGCCAATTGAAATAGCGATAGGAGCTGGTTTTTTTTTGATGTTTTGGCAAAGAATGCAGAGCTGGCCTTGGATTCATTTGGCGCCATCGTACGTGTCATTTTGGTGGGGTCTTCTCATTTGTTTGATGTACACAATGTGTGGGGTGTCGCGATGTTGAGTCCCACACAAGGTTAGTCGTAGGCACAACAACAACAAATGTGATTGAAAATGGACACATGCATAATGTTAGTCATACAAAAATTAATATTTACATAATATAGGTCGCACATGCAGTCACGGTCTCTCTTCGGGCGTACTCCACGGGTTGCCCCTGCCCTTGTCCAGTGGTCCCGCGGCTGGCGCGAGTTCGTCAAAGGCTCCGACAACCGAACTACCCTAGAGAGGCGAGGAACCTCTGTAGGTGTGGCCAACCCTAGCAGTATCAGTGGCTGGGACGGTGGGGGCGCACCACGGAGTTGTGAAGCCCCAACGGAGGCCTAGCTGGGAGCGCACTTGGGCTGCGAAGATGCACCGTCGTCTCGCGGATATAGGATATTGTTGATGTCTAGTCGGAGTGTTGTATCCCCTCCTGCGCATCTAGGTGTCCCTCCTCTCAACCGTGATGATGCCCTGTCAAATAGTAAGATATTTTTTTAATGTATTGCAGATGTAAAATAGAAACACGACGAGGGAGCACTAACCAACCCGATCATTGCATCGGAAGGGATGTCCCCCTGTGCTGCGGCCCTGCATGCGCATGGAACTCATGTCCTGTTGCAACAAATTTGCGTTAGTTAAAAAATCAGTTAGAAATGAACTAGCTCAGTTGAGTTGTAGAGCTGTACTTGCGAACTCGGTAAGTGTACTCTTGACATGGTGCCACTAGGACCTGCTCGGCATGTCCGGGTGACGAGCCATTGTCATGTGTGTCGGGCGTAATGCACTGTGGCTCACCCCCATCCACATACTCTGTCGACGTGTGACGGTGCGTCCACCACGTGTCTCGCCCTCTGACAGGATGTGAGCTCGCCCACACGCCTCCCACAATCCATGAGCCAGACCATGGCCTCTCTCAGCTCCTCCAGTGTCATGTCGAGGTGGTCCCTGATCCGACTGTGAACAGACCTCGCCTCGGCATGTACCTCCCATCGAAGATCTCTTTGTCTAGCATGAAGATCTAGTTAGAACACAATAACATGACAAGTAAAGAAATACTACGAAGCGTTTACTATGTACCGCATGGTGGTATGTAGAGTCTGGCTGCGTGGGGTAGGTGTCAGTCCACTCGGCGATGTGTGGTTTTGGGTCGTCCACGACCCGAATGCAATGCACTCTCATTCGAGTGTTGTACAACTCGATATAGTCGTAGTACGTCCTAGTGGTCGTACGAGGCAGTCTCCTAGACCACGTGGTCCAATGCATGTACCCACTGCTACACCCATGACTCTATGTGAACTGCCTACGGTGTGGTACCTAGGACACCCTTCCTAATGTTCCTAGGAAAACAACACAACAACAATGTTAGTACATAGGGAAAACAATTATGATAATATATTCAATATGACCTTTCCCGTGGACATTCGTGGACACTGGCTCTCCACAGGGGACTGCCAACTCCTGTGTGTACCAGATGTATATCTTGTCGACGCTTTTGCCATGGGATCCACAGAATAAGGCCCACCTAAAGAGCCACAACAAGTAAGCTCGCAGTACCTCCTCACCATGTAGGCGAGGGCGTCGGGAGCCATACCCTGTGGTAGGAAAACGACAAGAACCCGTTAGTAAGTTTGGTGAACAGAAAGTAAGCGCGAACACCAGAGAGGGAAGAATTTACGTAGAACTAGCAGAGCCACTTCAGTGAAGACCCGTGCGTACTCTTGAACATGCCACTGTGTGGCAGCCCGCTAGCGAACCTGGCGAGGAAGTCCACGCCACGTCGGTGCGACGTCGTACACTATCACAGGAGAGCCCGTCCTTGGGAGACCCATGTGGTACGCAACATGCTATGGTGTAGGAGCCATCATCCCGCACAGACGGTGGAATGTGTGCGTCTCCGACATCCAACGGTCTACCAACGCCGTCAATAGGCAACGGTCGTACAAAAAGAGCTTAGACAAACGGATGTCCCGATCATCCTACCACGTGGTCTCCATCATCCTCGCAAGCAGAAGCAGGACAAACGCCTCTGCCTATGTCAAAACGATCAAGAGGGCACGCCAATACACCCCACAAAAGTCATATTTAAATGGAGTATAAAAATGGCACAACTGCACATACCTAGGAACCCACCTTGGGTAGATCCTCCATGCCCTCATGGGTGTGCGCTGACACAATGAGCCAAGTTCCATGGGTAACTCGCCAAGCTAGGGCTAGACAGTACTGATGCGGCTATGGTGATTAGCGTCAATGGCTGGGTCTAGTAGCTCGAAGGGCCACTGCGTAGAGCCTTCTACGAACACCATACCTGAAATAGTATGAAACATAAAAAGACAATGATTACATTATTAATAATAAGAAAACAACAACAGGGAAAAAAATAACCGTATTCCCAAGCCAATCGCCATTCGAAATGGCGACAAAGACATTTGGTGGCGTCTGTCATCAATCCAACCAGCGATAGGGGCATGTCACCAATCGAACCGGCAACAGGGCCATGTCGCCATTTCAAACAGTGACAAAATATCATTTTTCTAATTTCATTAAACATGCATTTATTTTAGTAATTCTATTAAAATAGAAAAATTACCAATATATCTACAACTAAACTACACACACCTAAAAAGATTTACTAGACTACAAAACCATACGTCACAAACTATCTAATCCATTCAATTACTACACCATAAAAAAGTGTACTTGATTAACGATATATCTAAAACTAAACTACACACACCTAAAAATATTAACTACAAAGAACTACACTATGTAACCATATATCTATAACTATCTAAACCATTCATTTACTACAATATAGATAAATTCTTTACGACTAACCACATTCTTATAACTAAAACTACACACACCTAATAGAGATGTACTATCGAACTACACTACATAACCATACATCTAAAGTTTCAATTGCTAATCTATCAGGGTTTTGAATTTAATTGTAATTACAAAAAATTACCTTCAGTGTGGGCGGCCGAATATGCTCCTCCCTCTCTCCCCTCCACGGCTACGGATGGACAGGGCTTCGCTACCTCTTCTCCTCCCCTCTCCTCCTCTTCCTCCTCCCCATATTTTCTCTTTTTTTTGTATTAAAAGTGAATTTAGGTCGAATTTTTGGACCTTTTATAGATTAGCCTCTATCACCATTTGAAATGGCGGCATTGACCTTTACCACTGTATTGCTGGCAACATTGCTCCTGTCACCATTTGACAAGACTCCCATTGCCAATCCAAATGGTGATAGGGGTATGTCCCCATTTGGATTGGCGACAGAAGCCTATTTTGTAATTTTATTAAACGGGCATTTATTTATGTAATTCTATTAAAAAATATATTTTCTCCTAGGGAGTCGTGGATGGCCACTCCTCTGAAGAGTTTGTCTACCACTCCTTCGCTTCAAGGTACTTTGTAGAGAGAAAGACCCCGCAAGACGAATCGTGATAAAATCATCCACGAGTGCACGCTTGACCACGTTAGTTGCATATGCACTTACAATAAGCCACTTCTTATGCATTGGTTATGCTCAAATGTGATGGTTGTATGTTCAATGTTGACGCAGTATCCCGGTCAATACATTTCTGAATATTTAACCAAGGAAGAGGTGATGCTAACCTGGAGTACAGAGTTGTACGGTTATGATGTGGTTGGTCATTTCACTGGCCATCCTACCTGGAACGATATGGACGAAGCAGAAGCCAGACGTCATATGAAGAAGTGCTCTATTTCTAGAGAGTCCAGTCATACCTTCAAGTATTTGCATATGAGAAATGAACAACATGAAAGAGAGGTTGGTAGTCCGAACTGTTGGAAATATGTCCTAGAGGCAATCATAAAGATGATTGTATTTCCTTATGTTCATGATATTGGATAATATGTTATCTTGTTCCTTGAATGAATCATCAGTTATAGATCAATGAGTATGTGACTTGTTGGTGAAACTCATTAACTTATATGATATCATTCTAAATGTATCCCTGGTCGAATGTCACTGGTCGGAACAACCGTGACTCTACGACCAGCACATGTATTGATTGATGGCCATGTTTCACCGGTCATAGATATAGAGATATCGAATCAGTAATGTGAGCACATGTTAGAGAACATGGAGCTGGATAGACCCATCATTGAGACACTATTGAGATTATTATGAATCTATGTGTCATTAGTTGGTCTCAAGTAATGATGATGTATAATCCTTAGACTTGAGAACAACATGGTTCCCTACATGTGTAATAGCACTTGTAGGGGTTACCAAACGCTACTCCGTAACTGGGTAGTTATAAAGGTAGCTTTCGGGTATGCTATGAAATATGCGGAGGGATGTGACTGGTCAAGATGGGATTTGCTCCTCCTTGCATAACAGGAGAGATGTCTCTGGGCCCCTCGTGGTGATCGGATAAAGAAAGTGCATGGCCATGCCACTAGTGGTCGAAGTGTCGACCACATGAAGTTATCCGACACTCGATCGAGAAAGTATTGAACAGTGCATGGATGACACCATATCTCACCTGGAGTTCAACCAGACATCGTGAGGCAAAGGGAGAATGCATGAGTAGGTCACTTAGTTCGATCAGTCACGGACTGGTCGTATGGAGATGCGATCTGGTTGTAGGCTGGTCGAACGTAATCACAGACTGGTCGTATAGAGATACGAACTGGTCGTAAGTGATGAGGACCTGATCATAGATCATATTACGTTAAGGTTCGTCCGATATATTCTTTGTGTACTTGGGAATCGTTACGTGCTGCTAGGTGCCGTTGACGACTAGTGGTCGGAAAAGAGTTTTCGAGTCACAACCAATCGCACAAGAACCTGTAGGGTCGCATACTTAAGGGGCTGGGGATTTGATTTGGTTGGTGATCCGAATTCGTATAGGATATAAGTTCCTAATGGGCCTCGAGTAAGATACCCATCATAGATGCCTATATAAAGAGAGGTGGTGGCGGCATAGGGTTAAGCACGATTTTGGAAGAACTCCCGAAACCCTAATAGCCATGCCATCCTCAACCACGTTGCCGGTGCTAGCACACCAGCGCGTGGTGTTCCTACCCTGTATGTGTGGATACCTCGGAGGTGCTGTTGTGAAGCATCAGCACTAGGACGATCCGCAACTCGTGACGTTCACCGGAGCAGGAGAAGAAGTTGCGAGGCGAGTTCGACTACTCAGAGGAGCAGACGCGAAGCAAGTACGACTACTCGGAGGAGCAGTCGCACGGCGAGTACGACTACGACCGCATCTATTCGCTACATCGACTCTACTTCTGCTTCGAGTCGGCGCGTCTAGCGGTAATCTCGTGATCTATTACTTGCGGAGGTTCCTTGGTTGCGTGGTAAATTTTTGTTTTGTGCTATCGTAGCGCTTACCGGTAACCCAACAGTGGTATCAGAGCCTTCCCGTCTAGTTTTAGATTCGGATTAGATGCATATTGTGATATGTGAAAGTTATAGATGTGATCTATATCTGTTTCTGTTGGTAGCAGATCATTTTTAGCGGTGGTCGATAAGATCGTCCATGCGTTTTGGTAGTAAGATGGGTTCGTATTCGTTATTCCGTGATCGTGCTTTTATGGTCGTATCACGACTTGCCTCTACCGGTCGGTTTCCGCCATCGGGGCAGACAGTGATCATAAATCCATTAGGGCACGCGAAGATCAATGTGGTTGATCGAATCGGAGATGCGATCGAATAGTACCGGGTGTTTTATTGTGCTTGTTCACAACCACATTGCATGATACTCCTACCGGTCGGAATTCCGCCATCGGAGTATGCCGCAGTGTGTGGTTGTATCAAGGCAATGACCTGTTCGGAATAGGGACCGCCGTGCTGGGTAATCATACCGCGCATTATAGGTCGTATATGTTCATGTCGCCCGATAGAATTGGATTCTATGTGTAACTCGTTTTTGCAGAGATTTATGTGAATAGTATGGTCCATGATGTATGAGATGCATGGATATGTGTAATGTTCATGATCTGCGTGTCATGTTTATTGCAGCCCAAAGGTTGTCTATATTTTGTATAACGGCCTGCGTGTTGACTTGTGATGCTTCTTCACTCCCTGTAATTTATAACTAGTGCTGTTAGGAGTAATGGCTTAGTGGGAGTACTTGGAGGAATTGGCCACATGGAGACATGTTGAATAGGAAGCTCGGTGATGGAGATCACCATGAGGAAGGGTCATACTATATCACAATGCAATTTGATTGTCTGTGAATGCCCTTATATTCCTGTTCATTTATTTCTATGCGTGTTTAGTTGCTTAAAAGCTTTTGACATGGTAGAAATAAAATTCCCTCTCATAATATTAAGTTAAATTGATGCCCTCCCAATTAGCTGCACCATCCAAAATAATGTAGTTTAATGGTAGGTCTTGCCAAAGCAGAGTACCATTAATACTCCTTGACTAGATGAGTTTGTGTCGGACACTTACATGCAAAGCATTGGTTTAACTTGACGAGGTCATCATAACGGTTATGGACCTTGGGGCATAGGGTTGGGTGCCGAAGCATAGAGATGCTGCCCAACAACAAGAGTCATATAGATATATGATTAGCAAAGGGTTGTTTACCAAATTCACTAATCTTCTAGCAGTGATGCCAAAGCTCACTAGTAGATTAACTGATTGTGGATCTTGAATCATTAAATGTCATAAGAGGGATATGGTATTTAGTGGGAGTATATTTATTAAATTGTTTAATAGAAGTTACTTTTCTTGAACATATGTCTTAGTTTTGCATATTTCTGTTGTAGATCATGGCACCAACTGCGGTACCTACATCCAGTTTTGCTTTACGTTCGATACTTGATAAGGAAAAACTGAATGGAACAAATTTTACGGATTAGTCCCGCAACCTAAGAATTGTTCTTAGACAAGATAAAAAGGAACGTGTTCTAGAGGAACCAATTCCTGATGTGCTGCACGAGAATGTCATTGCATTATTAAGACAAACCTATAAAAGGCATGTGATGAGTCCCTTGATGTTAGCTGTCTCATGCTTGCTGCCATGAACTCAGACCTTCAGAAGCAGTTTGAGAACATTGAGGCATACGATATGATCGTGGCGCTCAAAGGCATGTTTGAGACACAAGCAAGGACTGAGAGATATGAGATCTCAAAGAAATTGTTTGGGTGTAAGCTAACTGAGGGTAGTCCGTTGAGCCCTCATGTGATCAAGATGGTTGGTTACACACAGAACTTGGAAAACCTTGGTTTTCCACTTAGTCAAGAGTTGGCTACAGATTTGATTCTTACTTCGCTTCCTGCAAGCTATGGGCAATTCATTATGACCTTCCATATGAATGGCTTAGACAAGAATCTCACCGAACTGCATATGATGCTCAAGACTGCAGAAGACAGCATTAAGAAAAGCAACAATCATGTGATGTGGTGCAAAAGAGTACAAGCTTCAAGAAGAAGGCTAAGACTTGGGTCAAAGGCAAGGGCAAGGCTAAAGTTTCGGATAGGATCCAAACTAACAAGCCTAAACCTAAGACTAAGTTCGGCCCGACTCAAGAGAATGAATGCTTTTACTGCAAGGAGCCAGGCCATTGGAAAAGGAACTGCAAGAAATACCTGGCTGATATGAAAAATGGTGGGACTAAACATTCCACTGCAGGTATTAATGATGTAGATATTTTTCTTGCTGATTTTTCTGTTAACTCTTGGGTATTTGATACCGGATCGGTTGCTCATATTTGCAATTCGATGCAGAGTTTAACAAAGAGTAGGAGAATTGCAAGGGGCGAGATGGATCTTCGCGTCGGGAATAAAGCAAAGGTTGCTGCATTAGCCGTCGGAACTTTGCCATTACTTTTGCCCTCGGATTTATATTGGAATTAAATAATTGTTATTACGTTCCAGCCATAAGTAAAAATATCATCTCTGCCTCATGTTTGATGGCAGAGGGTTATAAATTCATTATAGAGAACAATGGTTGTTCAATATTTTTGAATGAAATGTTTTATGGCTATGCTCCCGTTTTGAACGGGTTGTATATTTTAAATCTTGATGATGCACCCATCTATAATATTAATGCAAAAAGGCTTCGGCCTAATGATTTGAATTCCACTTTTGTTTCGCATTGTCGTTTGGGTCACATAAATGAGAACCGCATGAAGAAACTCCATGATGATGGAATTCTAAACTCATTTGATTTAGAATCATTTGAAACATGCGAATTTTGCCTGATCGGAAAGATGACCAAGACACCTTTCACTAGTCGGAATGAAAGGGCGTCCGACCTGTTGGCACTCATACATACTGATGTATGTGGACCAATGAGCACGACAGCTAGAGGTAGTTTTCAGTACTTCATTACTTTCACCGATGACTTTAGTAGATATGGATATATCTATTTAATGAGGCACAAGTCAGAATCCTTTGAAAAGTTCAAGGAGTTCCAGAATGAGGTACAAAATCAACTTAGCAAGACAATCAAGTCCTTACGATCTGATCGTGGAGGTGAATTTTTGAGCCATGAATTTGGTGATCATTTGAAGCAATATGAAATTGTTCCACAACTTACACCACCACGCACTCCACAATGGAATGGGGGTGTCCGAGCGGCGTAATCGGACTTTGTTGGACATGGTTAATCAATGATGAGCCAATCAGATCTACCATTGTATTTTTGGGGTTACGCTCTAGAGACTGCCGCTTTCACTTTAAATAGGGTACCATCTAAATCAGTAGATAAGACACCATATGAGATGTGGACTAGGAAGAGTCCCAGTTTATCTTTTCTAAAGATTTGGGGTTGTGATGTCTATGTTAAACGTCTTACGTCTGACAAACTCACACCCAAGTCAGATAAATGCTACTTCATAGGATATCCTAGGGAAACCAAAGGATATTATTTCTACAATCAAGAGGAGGGCAAAGTGTTCGTTGCCCGAAATAGTGTCTTTTTGGAGAAAGAGTTTCTTTTAAAAGGAGTCAGTGGGAGAAAGCTACAACTCGAAGAAATTCGAGAAGCACCTAAAAATGTTTCAACTCCTACTGAATATCTACAGGATGAACAAAACATTGTTGAACTTGTAGATGAGGCATCAGCCCCACGTAGATCTAATAGGCCACGTCAATTGCCTGTAAGGTATGGGCATGACGTATTATTATTGAATAATGATGAGCCTAAGTCTTATGAGGAAGCGATGATGGACCCAGACTCTGAGAAATGGCTTGGAGCCATGAAGTCCGAGATAGATTCCATGAGTGACAATCAGGTTTGGAACCTGGTCGATCCACTTGATGGTGTTAAAACCATTGAGTGCAAATGGATCTATAAGAAAAAGGTTGATATGGATGGAAATGTTCACATTCATAAAGCTCAACTGGTCGCAAAAGGGTTTCAACAAGTTCAAGGAGTTGACTACGATGAGACTTTCTCACCAGTAGCGATGCTTAAATCTATTCGGATCATTCTAGCCATCGTTGCATATTTCGACTATGAGATATGGCAAATGGATGTCAAAACAGCTTTCCTTAATAGAAACCTAAGTGAGGATGTGTACATGACACAACCTGAAGGTTTTGTCGATCCAAAGAATGCTTGTAAAGTATGCAAACTTCAAAAATCTATTTATGGATTGAAGCAAGCATCTCGGAGTTGGAATCTGCGTTTTGATGAGGAAATCAAAAGGTTTGGTTTTATAAAAAACAAAGAAGAACCTTGTGTATACATGAAGGTTAGCGCGAGCGCACTTGTGATTCTAATCTTATATGTGGATAACATATTATTGATTGGGAATGACATTCCAATGCTGGAATCTGTTAAGTCATCATTGAAAAATAGTTTTTCTATGAAAGACCTAGGAGAGGCAGCATATATCTTGGGAATAAAGATCTATAGAGATAGATCAAGAAGGCTGATTGGATTAAGCCAAAGTACTTATATTGACAAGGTGTTGAATCGGTTCAACATGCATGATGCCAAGAAAGGGTTCTTACCTATGTCACATGGCATAAGTCTTAGCAAGAGTCAGTGTCCTTCGACCACGATGAGCGAGATCGTATGAATAGTATTTCATATGCTTCGGCTATTGGATCTATTGTGTATGCCATGATTTGTACCCGACCAGATGTATCATATGCTCTAAGTGTTACGAGCAGATACCAAGCTGACCCAGGTGAAGGTCACTGGACAGCAGTGAAAAACATTCTTAAGTACTTGAGAAGGACTAAGGATGTGTTCGTAGTTTATGGTGGTGATGAAGAGCTCGTTGTAAATGGTTACACCGATGCAAGCTTCCAAACCGACAAAGATGATTATCGTCCGCAATCTGGTTTTGTATTCATTTTGAATGGAGGAGCAGTGAGCTGGAAAAGTTCCAAGCAAGAAACGGTTACTGATTCCACGACGGAGGCCGAGTACATTGCGGCTTCTGAAGCCGCGAAAGAAGGTGTTTGGATAAGGAATTTCCTTGCTGAGTTGGGTATAGTTCCGAGTGCCTTGTGCCCATTGGATCTCTATTGTGACAATAATGGAGCCATTGCGCAGGCTAAGGAGCCGAGATCCCATCAGAAATCCAAACACATACTCAGGCGTTACCATCTCATTCGCGAACTGGTCGATAGAGGAGATGTTAAGATATGCAAAGTTCCTATGGATTCGAATGTTGCTGATCCGTTGACTAAGCCTCTTCCGTAGCCTAAGCATGAGGCGCACACAAGAGCTATCGGTATTTGATACTTAAATGATTGTCTCTAGTGCAAGTGGGAGACTGTTGGAAATATACCCTAGAGGCAATCATAAAGATGATTGTATTCCCTTATGTTCATGATATTGGATAATATGTTATCTTGTTCCTTGAATGAATCATCAGTTATAGATCAATGAGTATGCGACTTGTTGGTGAAACTCATTAGCTTATATGATATCATTCTAAATGTATCCCTGGTCGAATGTCACTGGTCGGAACAACCGTGACTCTACGACCAGCACATGTATTGATTGATGGCCATGTTTCACCGGTCATAGATATAGAGATATCGAATCAGTAATGTGAGCACATGTTAGAGAACATGGAGCTGGATAGACCCATCATTGAGACACTATTAAGATTATTATGAATCTATATGTCATTAGTTGGTCTCAAGTAATGATGATGTATAATCCTTAGACCTGAGAACATCATGGTTCCCTACATGTGTAATAGCACTCTTAGGGGTTACCAAACGCTACTCTGTAACTGGGTAGTTATAAAGGTAGCTTTCGGGTATGCTATGAAACATGTGGAGAGATGTGACTGGTCGAGATGGGATTTGCCCCTCCTTGCATAACAGGAGAGATGTCTCTGGACCCTCGTGGTGATCGGATAAAGAAAGTGCATGGTCATGCCACTAGTGGTCGAAGTGTCGACCACATGAAGTTATCCGACACTCGATCGATAAAGTATTGAACAGTTCATGGATGACACCATATCTCACCTGGAGTTCAACCAGACATCGTGAGGTAAAGGGAGAATGCATGAGTAGGTCACTTAGTTCGATCGCCACGATCGGTCGTATGGAGTTGCGATCCGTCGCCGATCGGTCGAACGTAATCCTGCATCGTCGTATAGAGATACGAACTGGTCGTAAGTGATGAGGACCTGATCATAGATCATATTACGTTAAGGTTCGTCCGATATATTCTTTGTGTACTTGGGAATCGTTACGTGCTGCTAGGTGCCGCTGACGACTAGTGGTCGGAAAAGAGTTTCCGAGTCACAACCAATCGCACAAGAACCTATAGGGTCGCACACTTAAGGGGCTGGGGATTTGATTTGGATGGTGATCCGAATTCGTATAGGATATAAGTTCCTAATGGGCCTCGAGTAAGAGACCCATCATGGATGCCTATATAAAGAGAGGCGGTGGCATAGGGTGAAGGACGGTTTTGGAAGAACTCCCGAAACACTAATAGCCACGCCATCCTCAACCATGTTGTTTGCTAGCACACCAGCCAGCGTGTTCCTACCTACCAGATGTGTGGATACCTCGGAGGTGCTGTTGTGAAGCATCAGCACTAGGACGATCCGCAACTCGTGACGATCACCGGAGCAGGAGAAGAAGTTGCGAGGCGAGTTCGACTACTCAGAGGAGCAGACGCGAAGCGAGTACGACTACTCGGAGGAGCAATCGCGTGGCGAGTACGACTACGACCGCATCTATTCGCTACATCGACTCTTCTTCCGATTCGAGTCGGTGCGTCTAGCGGTAATCTTGTGATCTATTACTTGCGGAGGTTCCTTGGTTGCGCGGTAAATTTTTGTTTTGTGCTACCGTAGCGCTTACAGGTTACCCAACACGAACAGCGCCGCGGGGACCTCATCCGACCACCCCACTCGAGGCGGGCACTGTGGAGGTCGACATGGTGAACGTGGAGGTGGCGGGTACAGAGATTGTTTATATTATTTAAATATGTTATGATGAATGTTTTGCTTACTATCATTGTGATTTGTCAAACAATTATGTGATAATGTATGTCCTATTTAGTTGTGTTGTCCGATGTACTGATGTTATGTTGTGCGCCAAATTATTATGTGTAACCTATGTACTACCACTGATATTGTTTCTTATTACTTTCTCTTTCTGTTTCTATTTCTTACTATGAACAATATAGTCACATAATTTTATGTCTTATGTTTATCGCTACTTTCTATTTCTTTATTTTTTTTAAATCCAGGTCGTGTCGCCATTGAATTGACGATAGGAGCTTGTCACCGATTCAAATAGCAACTTATGTCTCTGACACCATTCCAAATGGCGACATAGGTATTTGACAGTGTTTGCATGGCGATAGGGATCTTGTCGCTATTCCAAATGACGATATGGTTATTTTTCCACTGAAATAGCGACGTAAGCTTATTTTTGTAATTTTATTAAACAAGCATCTTTCTATAGTTCTATTAAAAAATGTATTATTAAAAAAATTTGGTAAATAACCATCAAACCGCGGGGATAAAATGGGAAGGAGGTCAGGAAAGTTACATCGTACGAAAGCAAGCAACTACTGCGAAGTGGCGAGAGACTTCGCCTAAGGAAAGTAGTACAGATCAGGCAGCCAAGAAAGAGCCCAAGATTAGAGACGCTGAGGGAGGGAGAGGGCAGGACAGGACAGGAGCCCATCTCGCACGATCCGGAGCCGGGCGGCGCGGGCCCATGAGGATCCGGAAGCGCACACCGGCAAGGGCCGCCTCACCGGGACCGGCGCCGGCCAGCGTCGCCTCCCCGCCGCCGTCTCCGCAGCCGAAGGTGAGATGCCGCCTGCCCGTGCCCATGTACTGTGCGCGCAGCGGCGCGGGCTTCAAGTTCTGCGCTTTAGCGTGTTCTTGGGTTTGGGTTCTGTTCGTCTCAGATTGGGCAATCGTTCTGCAGGGATGGTGCGCTCACCTGTCGATGCACTAACCTGTCGATTGCCTTTTTGGATGCAACAGGAGAGACCCCAGGAACAGGAGGAGGAGGAGGAGACGAAAGTGAGCCTCGTCGGTGTCGGAGACCAAGAAGACGATCAGGTCCCGGCTGCCTCCAAGAACAGGTGCATGCGAAAACCACTCTCTGCTCGGCCGCTCAGGCATTTACGCCAAAATTTTGGGTGGGCTTGCTAAGATTTGGGTTTCCCCCTGCCTGTGCAGTGCAATTGACGTGCCGAAACCGGAGCCGGAGGGCGCCGGCCTCGCCAGGTGCAGCCGGAACGACGGGAAGCAGTGGCGCTGCAAGAGCGCGGCCGTGCCGGGGTACGTGTTCTGCGACCGGCACATCGCGTGGTCGACACGCAAGCGCAAGCGCAGGGCCAAGAAGAAGAATAACGCCGGCATCTCGGAGCCCACCAAGGAGGAGCCCGCAGAGGAGGAGGACGAAGACGACGCGGAAGAGGCGGAGGCCAAGAAACTTGACAAGGCTGCGACGAGGCCTAACCCGAGATGCAACGGCCGTGGCGACGACGGGTTCTACTACTACGGCGGGTTCCAGCTGGGTTCCCGGAAGCGGGCGAGGAGCAGTGGAGCCGGGCCGGCGTGAAGCAGGGCGCGGTGCTCTGTTATTCTGATGATTGAATCGATTTTGCGTAGCTTTGATCCATTAGCTAACTGCAGATAATTGTTGGGCAAATTCCGTGACGCCTTTTCAGACGAAATCTAGGACCCGATGCAAAAGCGGACGGAGTGATTACTATTCTTCTCGGGTTGCATTTGGCCATGTTCCTTGTGATAAAATCACTCCGTGAGTTTTCTGTCGCTCGTGGTGATCGATGCCGATCATTGCCGGTTGATGGCATTCGATCTCGCCAAACGAAATGGTAGTCCATAGGTTATAGGTATATATTTCCGTAAACTGCCGCGGACTGCCAAGCGCTGGGACGTGAAGAACTGAAGAAGGCTGGGGATGTGCAACAGAACAGAGCTGACGAGTGGTTCGTCCCCTGCGTTCCGTGGCGAAGAGGGGTGGATTTACCCACGACAAGGAGCATGTGTACTCGCTCCGTTCATGCTACGGTAGCACCTACACTCCGCCACACCTTCAAGGAAAATTAACTTCGATCCTTACAGCCCAAAAGAGTTGATCCTTGTGGCCTACTCCTAGTGTGGTCGGCCGAGCACATTCATGTGGAGAAAACGGTGGCTTTCCACGGTGTGCGCGCGAGCTCAGGCATCCACCGTGACAGAAGAGACCTTTTTTTTAGGGGAATCTACAGTAGTCAACTCGATCGGCTAGCCAGCGCGCCGAGCCCACGCGGATCAGTTCGCCGGGCGCAGTTTCTCGCAGCTGGCGGCCCGGCTAACCTCGTGGGCCGGAGATTCGCACCACCAACAGTGAGTCTTGAGGAAGCGGTGCGACCGCAGCTCGACAGCCGCGGATTCGCTGCTGCTTGTATACGCGTCAAAAGTCGATCGGTGCGCCCACCGCGTTGCCTGAATTTGGCCCCTTGTTTCGGCGGCCACGCCTACGCGGTAATCTGTCTGTTAGTTTAGCCATGCAGGGATCGACCGACCGTGCGCGCTACGTACTCCGGCCTTTCCCAAACCGATCAACATTTTGACTAATTTGAACCCCTCTTTAAACCAAACTGATCAACAACTGTCCACGTGTGTGCTAGCTACTGTGCTGCACGCTGGATTGGTTTATCCCCGTCTCGATTCGTGGGCCAATGAAAAGCCTTCTTTTGCTTGAAGAGCGGTTATATGCATGCCCGACACGTTTGATTTGCCTCCGATCGAACGGGCCATATATCATACGAAAGATCCATACATAAACAAGCCCTGTGAAGGAACATGTATTAGCTTGCTCTCCAACCCAAAAAGGAAGACCTCGACACGAAGGACTTGTACTCTAGCTCATAGTCGTATCTTAGATAAGCTACTAAACACACAGCAAAGACTAGCTACCCTAGGTAACTAGCAAAATTAAAGATGACCATGGAACAACAAAACAATGAGGAGATTGCTACTTATCCGACGTCCAGAGAGCGACAGCTCCACATTAGAAGCTTCACTCCAAAATTACACATCCATCTCAGAAAAAAAAATACCGTCCCTTCTTTCTCGCCTGCTTCTTCTCCTCTCCCCAGGCTCTTCACTTCCACTTCATTCCTTCCCCCAAATACACCAATCAAATACCAAAATCAAGCCTTGCATGTATGATATTTCAATTCCCCAACTTTGAATCTAGCCAGGCATCCACTCATTTTAGACATGCATGAGGACTTAAGAGTTTTGAATTTGGAGGGAGAGGAAGTAGAGTGGCCGGGATATCGCATGAGCCTTCCCTCTGCTGCTTCGGCTCCTCTCCCACGCTGTCCTTTGCTCCGACCAGGCCTAGACCTCGTTGGTGGCGGAGACTGCTGTCATATAGCTGATTGGAGATACCCCCCAAATGGAGGAGATAGGAAGAGATCAAGAGAGAAAGAATGGGAAAAGGCATTGGGGAGTAGAGAAGAATGAGTTGGATTTTCGTATTGTTACTGATGTTGCATCAGTTATTTTTCGGATGTTGCAACGGTGTTTTCAATTGTTGCCACGACAATTAATCCTTTGAAATCTTGCAGTTGATTCCCGAGATGTTGCATATATTTCCTAGGAATGTAGCTCATATTATCCTTGGACGTGGCAGTAACACTTTTTTTTTAAAAAAAATATGTCCAATCTGTTGTGGATGTTCCCCTACAAAAAAAAAAATATTGCGGATTTTTGTTGTTGCGGATGTTCCCCGAAGTGTTGCAACAAGTAAATCGAGTTATTGCGGCTATGTCTTGACATGTTGCAATACCTCTTCTAAAATATTTATCGTAGTTCAATGTTGGGGTAGTTTTCTTGTATTGTTGCACAAATAATTCCCATTTGTTGCCATTTTTTGGCTATGTTTTGTGTTTATTGCAACATCTTATTTTTTGTTGGGGGTAGTTTTCTTGTATTGTTACACAAATAGTTCCCATTTGTTGCAATTTGTTGGATTGTGCTTTGTGTTTGATGCACTTGAGGCAATTTTTTGTTGCAAGCCGGGTAACTTATTGTTGAGTTTCGTGAATTTTTGTTGTATTTAATCGAATGGTTAGGATTAATCATTTTAAGTGAGATCCATCGGCAGCCGAAAGCGCACTTCGGGCGCCAGTCCTTCCCAAACAACAAAATACAAAGTCAAACAGTTTCTCCGACAAGCCAACAACAAAACGGGAACGAACTAAGCTAAGCTAAGCCGAGCCTAGCTAAGTAGCTACCTTCTTCTTCTACCACGGAGACCAAGGCACGTACGTACGCGCTTACATCAACGACTTGAGCGACCGGGCCTTCACAGGCTTCCTCCACCTCTTCTTCCACTGGGTCTTCCTCTTGCTGCCACCGTTGATGCTGACTCGGGGTTCGCCGTGGCCGTTGCCGTTGCAGCCGTGCGTGTACTTGTAGTCGCCGTTGTCGTCGCTGCTCTCCTCGTCGCCGCCCGCAATCCCGGCTATGTCGTCGCAGCTAGGGTCGTGATCGCGAGCTGCCGCCTGATGGTCAGAATCATAAGCTTGAGCTTGACCTGCAGTAGGAGCAGTGTGGTCTTCCGGTGGTGCTTCCTCCTCTTCTTGTTTCCCGGGTACAGATTCGTGCATGCTGCTGCTGCTTCTGCAGTGTCTCTTGGTGCGGAACGGGCCGAACCCGGTGTAGTAGTAGAACCCCTCGCCTGCGTCGCCCGACTTCTTCCTACGTGGCTTGGAGCTGTGGGAGGGCTTGGAGGCGGCCGACGCTGACGAACCCGCCACCGGCGCTGCCGCCAAGAGGCTCTCGGAGACAGGGTTGTAGTACGAGCGCTTCTGCTCGAAGTGGTAGTCGCAGAGGGTGTTGGGCCGGCTCACTTGCTGCTGGCAGTGCCACCTCTTGCCGTCGTTCTTTTTGCACGTCCAGACTTGTGCTGCTTCCCTGCCGGCGACCTCACCGTCGCTCTCCTCTTTCTTAACCTTCGCCTTCTTCTTTGGCTCTCTATCCTTCTTCTCCTTCTCCTTCTCCTTTACCACTGTCTTCTTCGCCGGCGGCTTCTTCGCAACCTCATGCCGCGGCTGGGCGCTGTCCTCGTGGACCGCTACCATGGTTAGCTTCTCCTCTTTCTTGACGGCGGCGGCCGGCATGCTGGTCGGGAAGAGCCAGCTAGCCCGGCAGGCGACATGGACGAAGTACTTCCCCACCAGGTCCTCCTCCTAATCGATCGAAAATACAGATTAATCAAAACAGTAGCACGTACAGACGCTTCCCCCAGCTACCTACTGTGCCGAAATGGGGGCGTGGATCTAGGGTTCGACCCGGCCGACATTTCCGCGATTCCAACCCTAGACGCGCCGCCGCCCTCAAATTACCACGAGAGAAGGGTAGCTAACGGGCCGTAGACCTCGATCAGGCGGGCTCCTCTCGCTGAAACCACCCCCTGCCCGCGCATTCGAATCCGCGGACGAACCCTAGCGACATGCACGGACCGGACCGCGCGAGCCGCGAGAACCCAACGGAACCTCCCCAAAACCGACGAGCTAGAGAAGCGCAGGCCTTACAGAGCAAAGTGGAGCGGAATAGCAGCAGCGGAGCGGGGAGAGGGGAGGGGATGGGATGGGGCGCTGACCTGGGGATCGGAGAGGTCGAGCTCGCCGATGAGGTCCCACGGAGAGCGGCTGAGCTCGCAGGGCTCCGCGGAGGCAGTCGCGGCCGCGAAGTCGGCGCCCCCCGCGCGGTATTCGGAGCCGGCGCCGGGGTAGGTCGGCGGGGGCGGGGGCGGCGGGAGCGGGAGCGGGAGCTCGAATCGGGGCGCCGGGGCGGGCGGCGCGGAGGAGTAGGCGGAGCCGAGGAGGCGGGAGGCGCACTTGCGGATCCGCATGGCGGGGCGATTGGGTGGCGCGCGGCCGCGGGACGAGGGATCTGGGAGGCTAGGGTTTGGGATTTGGGGTGGGAGGCAGGAGGTGGAGGTCCTCGAGGAGGAGGCGAGGCAGGAATGAAGGAAGGATGGGTGGGCGTGGGGTTGGTTATATTTTTCGACCTCTTTTGCTTTGCTTTGTTTTTTTTTCTTTCTTCACCTCGTCACCTATGATGTTGGTGTGAGATTTTCTCTCGCTGCCTCCGCGGGCTGGGCTGGCTGGATTCGGTAACGTTTTTTCGGGGGGCTTTTATAGTGGTAGCACGTGGGCCCCGGCGGTCAGTGAAGGGAGAAGATTCCACGGGCAACGGGAGGGAGCACCTGTCCCGTTCTACTGTGCTCTGGGAGAAGCCGGTGCACTGCTCATTATAACAGCGGCTAAATAGAGTTACGCGAGGGCATCATAGTAATTTGTGTTTTTAACGATGCGAAGCTGCGAAGGCTGTGTGTTGACGCTTTAGAATACGTACAGTATTCTTTATAGTTTTATTTATTTATTTATAGTATCAGGCTTTACGTATTTATAACCGCATCATCGAGTGGATTTGATTATTTTGTATGTCACGTGATTATTTTGAAGCAGTGAAACTATCTATGAATATAGTTAAGTTGAGCTCATTTATCATGCTAAATATGAAATGATTGGATTCATACATGCTACAATCGACCCTGATACAAGTACCTCAGGCCTTAACCTATAAAATACCTTAGGGCTGGTCTTACGCCTATCATCATTGCTATTGTGGGAGAAGGCTGAGACATTGGAATTAAGTCACTGCTTTGACGAGGATTAAATCTTTAAATATTACTTTAATATTTAATAAATAACCATACGTCTTTAGTGGTCGTAACCCCTAAGGCTAACGACCCCCTGATCGTAAGGATTCCAGAAGTTACATTATGGGTACTCTGGTCGGACAAGGTCCTACACCTTGTCTCCGACCAGGTGACTACTCATAAAAGCAATGAACTGGCACTTGGACTTGATTCCAAGTATATTCTTACTGTGTGATAAATGGAACACATGTTATATTGGTTCCAAACCATACGACATTTGATGGCCCTGAGTCGCTGAAAACAACCAACATACGGTTTTATCTCTCACTGACATTAACTACTGGTCATTTGGTTTTTCACCAACTACCACCCTCTCTCCGGCCAGACGCGATGCTTCCAAAAGGTGTCTCCTTTAGTAGTAACTGCCACCTCTTCAGCGGTTACTTAAGGGCAGATGATGGGCAGCGAGAAGACATTCGGAATCCAATCCAGAACAAGATGATTCAATCTAATCCAGAAGATTTGAAGAAGGGTACATACTCTCAGTGTAATTAGGGCCAGTCCACCGTCTAGTCGAAGGCACCCCCATTGTAATAGCCAGTTCATTGCAATAAAGAGCAGCCTCATTCTCACCTACAAACTCTTTGCCATTTTTCTATTTTTATTTTTTAAGATCGGCAACTCGATTGGCGACAGCTGGCGTCATCCGTGGGGGAAAAGCCGTTGAGTTCTTGAAGATTACTTCGCTCAGCAATCCTCATTCACTTTCGTTCGCTCCATCATCGCTCATGTGATCATGGCAGGGACTTGGGATAAAGAAAACTAGTTCGACTTGGCGGACTACTCCAATCTCGATATGGACGCATGCATCCGCACCATGGAACATAACGCGATCTCTTCATCATCCTCTTTCGTCGCCAACTAGCAACTCGCTGAGACCAGCGAGATCGACCGAATGGAGGAGGATTCACCGCCACCATCAGTGGTGCTCCCGCAGAAATTGGTTGTTCCGACCAGTTCAGAATTCCCTAACACCTCTACAAGCCCGGTCCTCCCGACCGGCAAGAACGGCGATAAAAACCCAACGCTGCAATCAGAGAGTCAATGTGCTCTCAATACGATCATGGGCGACTAGTATTCACCAATGGCTCCTAAGTATTCTGGGAGCCAACCGACTTCTAGTGAGAGTGTCAATGAAGTTACCACCAGTCGAAGCCCAAGTGGGAATGATAAAACTCAGCATAAGATCTACAATCCGCCGGATCAGGCTGAGTCCACCACAAAGCCTACCGAAGGTGGTATTATCCGACCGCTCCCCGTCGTGGAGGCTCCTTGTCGAAGCATTGGAAGGCTCTCTCTTAGCTACGATGGGAGCTCGTCGGAAGACCACTGCTGGAGTCACGAGGTTTATACAATCGGAGATACCAATCAAGATGTCATGCACAGTCCTCCACAGTTTAACCCACCATCACCTACTGGTGGAAACGATACGAGCACTCAAGCACCAAATGTCGGAGGTAATCAAACTAATGGACATCGATCAGTTAATTCGCCTATTTCTACCCCACAACGTGTGATAGGTCGGACCGGACAAACCGAAAGGTCGGAGGGAAATTCGAGTCATTGAGCACCCTCTGCTAGCAAGAATCCTCCAAGACCTTCGGTAAAACTCCAAAACTTGCAACAAGTTTGTGATATTCTGAATAACCCAGATCCTGCTCTGACAGAAACACCAGGTTATGTTCAACTCGCAGGACAGGTATCGGAGATCCTTCAACAAACCATGCAGCGTACAGAAATGTACCATGAGCAAAGAAACTAACAAAGTCACACCATGACATCTTCCCAGTACTCCTCACTCAGCAGAGGACAACATGGTCGGACGGTGGACCGGTCGATACCTAGACCCCCTCAAAGTTTCCAACCAGGGAGTCACGAGGGAAGACAACTCTTCCAATCAACCACTCCTCCTCCTCGTCAAGAGGAATGACCGCTTGGTTCGGATGATCTTAGACATCATTTAAATCAGGCAGCTGGTCAAAGGCATTATACTAACGTCCACGACTAGATTGGAACACCAGACCTTCAGTGTGCCAATCCAAAGAATCGGTCCCGACTGATTATAATCCGGCTCCTTTTCAGAGAAGGTGTCAAGACTCTATTACGGGCTGTCGAGCATTCTCGGCAGATCTCCTAGCAGCTCGCTGGCCAGACAGGTTTCAACCAGCCAACATAGAGAAGTTCAATGGGACCAAAAATCCATTAGAGTTTCTCTAAATTTATACTACCGCCATTAGAGATACTGGTAGCGACGACAACGTGATGGAAAATTACTTGCCCACGGTCCTTGAAGGATCGGCCCGGTCGTGGTTGCTCAACCTACCAGTTGAATCAATCTACACTTGGGAGCAGTTCTACGATTTACTGATCGACAACTTTCAAGGAACGTACGACCTCCCCGAAAAAGAAGACTACATCGGACCAGGCAAAAAACTAATGAAACTCTTTGACAATACACCAAGAGATTTAGATAGGTCCATAAGTCCATTCCGGAGCTCGCATATTCCTCTGCTATACATGCTTTTAACGCAGGATTGAGAAATCAAAGGTTTACAGAGGATATCACAATAAATCCTCCACGAACGACCATTGAGCTTTTTGACATGGCTGACAGATATGCGTCCGCTAGTGAAACGGTCGAATGGAATGAAGCTATTGATCGAAAGGAGAAAATCCCTCAACCTGGCCTGGAGAAATCAAAGAAGAAGCATAAGAAGGCTCTAAAAGGTAAGAAGAATCGCAGGCTCGGCAACAAAGTGGTTGTTGCAATTCCAAAAAAAATCCAAGGGGAAGAAAGATTATTCTGGTCGGAATAAGGCAAAAGCTCCGGCCGACGAATACAAAAAGAACAAGAAGTGGTGTCCACTTCATCAGGCGATAGGGCATGATCTGTGCACCTACCGAGCGTGGGAAAAGAAGTTGGAAGATTACTATGCAGGTAAATGACCTTTCCCTTCGATACAAGAGCTTGGAGAGCCAAGCTCCAAAAAGGACAAGGATAGCGATGAAGAAATGGAGTACCAGGAGCCTCGGCACACTCTGTATATGATCTGTGGCGGATCTTCCTTGTACGAATCAAGACGTCATCTGAAGGCCATGGAGCGGGAAGTGAACCTTGCCGAATCTCCGATCACAGTCAAGCCATCCAAGTGGTCAGAGATAGTAATCTCCTTTAGTAAAGAAGAATGTCCCATCCCTTCAACTCGACTATGTAGGTTCCCTATTATTTTTGAACCTACTATTAATAATTACAAAGTTAATCGAGTTCTGATAGATGGAGGTAGTTCTTTAAGCATCTTGTTTACGGGAGCATTGGAAGATATGCAAATTCCCAGGTCCAAAGTAAAGCCTATGAAATATACCTTCCATGGCATAGTTCCACGATCTACTACTAAACCGATATGATAACTCTCTCTACCGATTACGTTCGGAAGGCCAGATAACTTCCGAATAGAAAAGGTTCTATTTGATGTAGTTGATTTCGAGACTGCATGCAATGAAATCCTTGGTCATCCAGCGTTGGCAAAATTGCTGATAGCTATGCATTACAGCTATCATAGTTTAAAGATGCCAGGACCAAAATGAGTTATTACAGTTCGAGGATAGAAGATGACATATGCGTGTCATCGAAATCCCTAGAACTGGTCGATGAACTTCCGACCAGGGATACTAATGCACTTTCATGCAGGTCAAGTACTCGAGACCAAAGATGGTCCCAAAATCATCCGACTAGACCAATGAGGTTTCACTCAACCAGGACGCTTCCCAGAAAGTGCTAAAATATCGCCTGGGCCAGAAAATCCTAGCCAACTTGGACGTATTCACCTAGCAGGCATCCAACATGCCCGGAGTCCCCAAGGAGGTGATCAAGTATAGGTTAGCTCTCCATCCTGATAAAAAAACTGGTCAAGCAGAAGCTAAGGCGCTTCGCTCTAGATCGGAAGGAGCCAATCCAGTCGGAGATCGACAGGCTCCTCAAGGTTGGGTTTATTCGTGAAGTCGACCATCCAAAGTGGCTCGTCAATCCTATAATGGTTAGAAAAAGTAATAGAAAATGGCGAATGTGTATTGATTTCACAGATCTTAATAAAGCTTGTCCGAAGGATGACTTTCCCATTCCACGCATTTATCAATTTGTAGATTCTACCTCTCGGTGTGAGTTATTAAGTTTTCGAGATGTGTATTCAGGGTACCACCAGATTAATATGAGTAAATATGAAGAGAAAACTTTCTTCATCACACCATATGACACTTACTGTTATGTAAAAATATCATTTGGTCTCAAAAACATTGGTGCGACTTTTCAAAGGTTAATGCAAAAGACCTTTAGTCCACAAATAGGTCAGAACTTGGAAGCTTATGTTGACGACGTGGTCGCCAAAAGCATCAATGCTAGCGATCACATTTCCGATCAACAAGAAACTTTCAATAACTTAAGAAAACATAACCTTAAGTTAAATCCAAAAAAGTGTTTATTCGGAGTTTCCTCTAGAAAGCTTCTTGGATTCCTAGTTTCGGCTAGAGGAATTGAAGCAAATCCAACAAAGATATCGGTCATCGACTAGATGCGCCCTCCGACCACAAAGAAAGAAGTCCAAAAACTAACCGGCTGTGTAGCAGTGTTTAGTCATTTCATAGCACAGTTAGGAGAGAAAGAACTGTCTTTCTTTAAGTTTCTTTTGAAATATGGAAGTTTTGAGTGGATTAAGGAGGCAAATGATGCCCTTGAAGAGCTTGAAAAGTACCTTACGAGTACCCCGATCTTAGTATCTCTAAGATCAAGAGAAACATTACTGATATACGTGGCTACAAACCCACAAACGGTCAGTGTTGTACTAGTCATTGAGTGTGATAATGTCCAATGACCAGTATATTATGTAAGCGAAGTCTTACATGGACCAAATGAATGATATCCACATGTACAAAAGTTGTTATATAGTCTCCTTATGGCTTCAAGGAAACTAAAGCAATACTTTCAGACCCACAGAGTGGTCGTACCAACTGGATATCCTCTTGGTCAAGTTCTCAAAAATAGGGAATCAACAGGATAAATAGTAAAATGGGTGGTCGAGATTGGGGCATTCAACCTCCATTTCATCTCAAGAACAACAATAATGTCCCAGACTTTAGCAAATTCATTGCCGAATGAATGAACCCTGAACCCACCCAAGGGCCCGAGTACGAACACCACGAACAGTTGATAATTTACTTTGACGATTCCTTGATGCTCAAAGGCTCGGCGGCTGGAGTTGTTCTGATATCTCCTACTAGAGAACACATTAAATACGTCATTCATCTAAACTTTTCTGCAACAAACAATATGGTAGAGTACAAAATTTTACTGACAGGACTTCGAGCAGCCAGAGCGCTCGGGATTCACAAATTACTAGCGAAACACGATTCTCAACTAGTAGCAAATCAAGTCATGAAAGAGTATCAATGCTCAAGTACCAAGATATCATCTTATTTGGCGGAAGTACGGAAACTCGAAAAGCACTTCTTCGGTTCTCCAGATCCAACATATTCCTATAAAGGAAAACTTTCTGGCAGATCAGTTGGTACGGATGGCTTCCACTATGTCACCTGTCTTGCCCAGAATTTTTCTCGAGCAACTTGATTCACCCTTGGTGGTCGAGCATTCCGAGAACTTGCATCCTCCACTGGAGGACATGCATACTCCACTGGAGGTCATATAAATCGATCCCAGTAGTGATTGAATGACGTTGATCTACAATTATCTTCAGCATGGCATAATTCCTGAAGATGATGTAGAGGCTGATCGTATAGCTCGAAAAGCCAAGTTTTGCCAGCTAGCAAACCTTCGTACTCTGCCACATTGTTAGTGGCCTGAAAGTTTAATTGTATGGCATACTTTAAGGTTTCTCCGGTAGGAGATACCAGGACCACCCCAGCCCCCGAGCCACTTAGAGTAATCGACCGTCAAAGTACATCATCCATCGGTCGTGGGAATCGATCGGGATCCTAAACGAGTTCAGATTTGTCCATTCGCGACAAAGTCCGCCAAGATCTGGGATTTTATGGCCGTTCGGGACACGAATGGAGGTCGAACTCCCAAGTTCGATGACCATTTTGCCATGCGTCCATTGCTTCCTTATTATGGAGGATTGCTCCCAAAGGAAACTCAGACGGCACAGCTATTTTGTGCGCCTGAAAATAATGCCGCAGTTTCCTCGAAGACATGAGGAGGGCATATAGAAGTTTTTGGACCTGAGGGTAACGCTCCTTAGGCCCGTGTAAAACTTCGCTGACGTAGTAAACCGGTCGTTGTACGCTTTCACGTTCTACGACCAGTACTGCGCTTGCTGCCTGTGGCGTGGTAGCTAGGTAAATTAAGAGCGTCTCTTCTGGCTTTGGAGAAACCAGAACAGGAGCACTCGAAAGGTACCTCTTGACATCCTCGAAGGCAGCGTTTGCCTCGCTCGACCACTCAAAACCTTCATGTCTCCTGAGAAGTTTAAAGAAAGGTAGTCCTTTTTCTCCTAGTCGTGCGATGAAACGACTTAAAGCCGCCATGCACCCAGTGAGTTTCTGGACTTCCTTTTTTGTGGTCGGAGGACGCATCTGGAGGATGGCCTTTATTTTTTCAGGATTTGCTTCGATTCCTCGTTCAGATACTAGGAATCCAAGCAATTTTCCTGAAGAAATTCCAAACACACACTTCTCGGGATTAAGTTTTAAGCGGTGCTTTCTGAGATTGTCGAATGTTTCTTGTAGGTCAGTGATATGATTAAATTTCTTAACGCTTTTACGACTAGATCATCAACATAGGCTTCGATTCCTACTAATTGAGATGAAAAAGTCGATTGCATTAGGCGTTGAAAAGAAGCACCGGATTCTTTAGACCAAATGGCATTTTGACATAGCAAAAGGTACCAAATAGTGTAATGAATGCGGTCTTTTCTTCATCGTTCAGACACATATTGATCTGGTGATATCCAGAATATGCATCTAAAAAACTTAATATTTCACAACCTGCAGTGGAATCAACCAACCGATCGATCGAGGTAAAGGAAAATCATCTTTTGGACAAGCTTTATTAAGATCGGTAAAGTCTACGCATACGCCATTTGCCGCTTGACTTTTTGACCATTACAGGTTAGCCAACCACTGGGTGGTTGACTTCTCTCATAAAGCCCGCTTTAAGTAGCTTATCCAATTCGATTTAATAGCATCTCGTCGATCGGGCAAATCTCCGTAATTTTTGTTTTACGGTACTTTATCGGCCGTAAAGCTAGCCTCGTGCTCGATCACCTCCACGGGACTCGGGCATGTCGGATGCTTGCCACGCCAAGACATCTGCGTTAGCTCGGAGGAAGGTAATGAGGGCGTCTTCCTATTTGGGGTCGGAAGTCTCCCGATGCGAAACAGATCTTGAGGGTTTCTCGTCCGAGGAACCTCTTTGACCTGGTCGTTCGGCTTTGGTGCAGCTAGGGATCGACGGTTGCAGTTATACGCCATCTTCTTGTCACAATGAATTGTGATCACTCCTTTGGGACCTGGCATCTTAAGACATTGATACCCATAATGAGTAGCCATTAAGAATTTTGCCAAAGTTGGTCGTCCTAGTATGGCGTTATATGCCGTATCGAAATCGACCACATCAAAGGAGATTTTCTCTGTCCTGAAATTATTTGGTGAGCCAAATGTTAAAGGAAGAGAAACTTGGCCAATGGGTTTGGCCGAAGACCCCGGTACGATTCCATGAAAAGAGTATCGTACCGGTCTTACCTTTGTCCTGGGTACTTGCATCTCGTCCATGGCATTAGTAAATAGTATGTTCAAGGAACTGCCACCATCAACCAACACTCGATTGACCCGACAGTTGTTGATGGTGGGTTCGACCACAATCGGATATCGACCTGATCGATTCGAAGTGATCGGGCAATCACCCTTCTCGAAAGAAATGGTAACTTCCGACCACTTCGGTAGGTTATTGACAAGAGGAGTATCTATAGAGTTTACCTCTCGTCCGGCAGCTTTGAGTTGTCGTTTCGACTCGTATGTCGATGATCCTCCGTAGATGTGCTTTACGGTATATTGCGGATCTTGAAACGGCATCTCTTCATCATCTGATGACTTTTGGCCACTCGTATTCCCTACCTGTTCGAGAGTGGGGAGTGGCTCTTTGCCGTTGTAGTAGTCCTCGAGCTTTCTTTGGAAAACTTCGGCGATTCTTGAGGTCATGTCCTTCCTTTTATGAAAAGGACACCACCTTGGTTTGTCGCTCCTACGATCGTATGCTTACCTTTGCCTTGATCAGGGTACGACTTGGTGGTTCGGGGCTCTTTATCTTTCACGGCCAAGACCTCCTTGAAACCACTGGTCTGTGGTTTTTGACTATTTATTTTCTTCCTGGTCTTCTTTGCTTTCTTGTCCTTACCAACTTCACCTGGCTCTCAAGGAGTGTACGTTTCTCGATCGATAGTGTTGTTCCACTCGACAGCCTCAGAAGTAGTCGCATATCGATCGGCTATCTCGAAGAGCTCGGCAATAGTGTTGGGAGGATTCAAAGCAATATCCTCTGTTATCCTTCTACTACGGACTCCTTGCTTAAAAGCCCTGATCACAGATGAGTCAGAAATTTCCGGAATTGAGTTACGAACCTGACTAAAGCGTTTGATGAATTGACGCAAAGTCTCGTTGTTGTTCTGTTTTATCCGGTGCAAGTCGTCTTCCTTTCCAGGGCGGTTGTATGTGCCTTGGAAATTCGCTTGTAGAAGATCGCAGAGGTGTTGCCAAGAGTAGATCGACTCGAGTGGTTGGTTTAATAACCACGATCGAGCGGATCCTTCAAGCACAGTCGGAAGGTAATTCGCCATTACATGCTCTCCTCCTCCCGCTGCTCGGACGGATGTTGTATAGATCTGAAGAAATTCGATGGGATTTTGAGATCCATCAAACTTCTCCATGTTCACTGGTCGAAAATGAGGTGGCCAGCGAACTGCTCGAAGGTCAGGCGAAAATGCCCGGCATCCGGTAATTACTTCTTGACGCCTTCTTTGCAGGAAAGAAGGGTTAATGTCACCAGGTGATCGTATACGACGATACCCAGCAACAGGCTGACCTGTCCTGTAGTAGGTCTCAGCTCTACGAGGGGAATACTCCTCGTATTCCATCCGTTGCTGATTTCTTTGTTGAAGTGGTGAATGATTACCTCTCCGAGGGGCTTCTTGATCATCAGCCAATCGAAATGTATTTCTCCGAGTAGGGGATCGATGCGACTTATGGCCGTGTCGATTTCTACGTGGTGAAATATTTGATTGACTGGTAGCTGAGGAAGTCGTATTGCTACGACTACCTGAATGATGTCGACGAGGTACTTCCAGTCTTGTCATCACGGTTCGAAGCCTTTGCGCAATCTCTTCAGCAAAGAGATCGTACCCTGGCGTTCGAGCAAGCTCTTGATTAGGATTTTCGAGCAAGTCGTTGATGTCCTGGAGTTCTTGTACCTCCTTCGACTGATGTTGAATGCGCCCCGGCAGATTCTTCTGGGCTGCAATCTTCTTCCGTCGGATGGCCTCAAAATTCCCTCATCAGATCTTTGAGGCCTTCTCAGTGGAGTGCGAGAATGTCGAGGATTTCCCTCGTGTTCATCAGAGTGTTGGTTCTGTCCGTCACCGGTGGTGCCCTTGCCATTACCACGAGGGGGCGCAGTGTGTGATCTTCTGGGAGTGTTCGTATCTCGGCCTCCATGAGGCTGACCCTGATTTGAGGGAAGGACGAAGACCTCCCGGTTATGATTCTCACTTGCGCTCGAGGCCTCTCCGCTTGAGGAGTACTCGAGAGACACCATCTGGCGACTTGGAGCAATCCTCCGTAGGGGAACTCGGGTTATAATCGTCTCCGTCCGCAAATGAGATCTGCGGAGACGGTCGAATTTGCAGAAAAGCATGTTTGATCCCACCCTCTCGGAGTTACCCCGAGAGAGAGGATCACCAGATGTTGGTGGAGTCCTGAATGGTGGCTCTCGAACTTGTCTCACTGTGTCGGACCGCCGAGGGGACTTGGACACTTGGAGGAAAAACTCTCGTCGTGTCGTGAGTCCTCCCGGTGCGGTTCGTCGATTGACCCTTGTCCTTTGAGGGAATTGGCTCCTCTGTTGGGCGTATTGTTGTGGGGATAAGGATCCTCCTCAACTCCATTGATGGGATCGCTTCTGGAGAATGATCTCCGAGGCAACATCACCATCGGCGGATGCATCACTCGGCTCGTAGTCGAAACCGCATCCATGTCGACGTCTGCAGAATCCGCCAAGTCAAACCAGTTCTCCTCGCTCCATTCTCCCGCCATGATTGCATGAGATTGGAAAAAGAGAGTATGTTGACAAGAGATTACCTAAGATCCCCACGGTCGGCGCCAACCGCCGATGTATTAGAACCGATCTTACGTAAAGATTATTTGATTCGGGGGGTCTCCTAGAGATGAAATCACGCAGAGTGGTTGACACGGGATGTTTAGACAGTTCAGCCTTCTCCGAGAGAATAACAACCCTACTCCTGTGTGTGTATGGTATTGACTGTATTCTCGATGATCAAGCAAGAAACTAAGACTATTACAGAGAACAGTACTTGTGTTTCTCCTTGACTTGCTCTGTTTCCGCCCTCTTTTGCACCCTCTGATTGATGTCTTTATATAGTCGTGAAGAAGTAGCCGTTTTATCATGCGGAAGAGGCGCCTTAATTAAGCCAGTAATGGGCGTATGATGGCAGTAATTACCGGCGTATTGGCTTCTTCACGCCGTCTGGCAGTTATCATTCAGAGGTAATGTGGTATTTAAGCACTATTACTACGCAGAATAATAGTGCGTATAGATCGTTCGGATTCCTTAATCAATTGGACCCACTCGCTTGTAGGTTTGATTATAAGGTGGTCGTGGTTTACTTGGTCGTAGTATGACTTACGACTGGGTATAAGTCGTAGTAGAGCTTACGACTGTGCAATAGTCGTAGAAGGACTTACGACTGGGTAATAGTCGTAGAAGGACTTACGACTAGGTAGTGGTCGTAGAAAGACTTACGACCAGGTATTGGTCGTAGAAGGACTTACGACCATGACATAGTCGTAGTAAGACTTACGACTATGGGGGTGATTGTAGAAGATCTTACAATCACTTGGTAGGTCTCCCCCTTATAAATATAAGGGGTACTTCTGGGGACTATGTGACATCATATTTACCCATAATAAGAATTATAGATAAAAGATAAAATGAGGATTATTAGATCCTCGTCAGGGACAAAGCACTTTTTATCGCACAACAAAAAAGCATAATGGTACTAACATGATAGGTGATATAATTATGAACTACGGGAGAACAGTCAATGACCATGACTAGTTTACTACAAGTATATGAGAAATATTCACAACTTTTGTAAATCAATATCTAATTATAATGATTGTATGTTCCTTAAAAGCAGCTAGACATACTACAGAAATAAAAATAGCTTATCATTATCAAGCTCAAGATTGCTCATGTCATAATATAGATATTTGTACTAGTATTACCATACTGATATAATATTTTGCATGCTCCTTTTTTATTATAGTTTCATTCTTAGAAATTAATATCAACAAAATTTGCTCTAAAAAAAATATCAGCAAACCCTGACCTCTAAAAAAAATATCAAAAAAATTACAAATTTTTTTTGCTCAAACGACTCTACCACGACTTTACTCTGCGATTCTACTCTTTGGATCGCGACTCTACCATGATTCTACTTAATTCTGATTCACGGTACAATTTGGATCAACATGCTACCGTGAATTCGTATAATCGTAAGACTCCACGGATAAATCACGATTCTAATTGCCTTGAGCACAGCTCCTATCTTCCCCCACATAGCTTAATTGATACTCACGAAGGACATGTCAAGTACGTTATGTAAGCCTCTCTTTTGATTTGTTTGTTTCATATATATCATCTGCGTTGCCATATTCCGCATATCATTCATACTCCTTCGCCTTATAGGCTTAAAGAACAACACGTTGCAATGCCATCTTCTCGGAAACGCCTATTTCAGTCACTGATTACCACAGAACATGCACGTCTTACTGTCATCTTCCCATTACTCTTTATTTACAGATGATACTACAAATGCATTTATACCCATCGTACCATAATCAAACTGAAACAAGGTGATCTGCCTTATCATAACCTTATACATGTATAAACTATACGACTGTTTATATTTTTTCTACTTGCGTTCTAACTATTTTCAGATTGCCGAAGGTGAACAAACTCCCCAACAAGTTACCTCCTTCACCAGCGAAACAGAGAACGTTGATAGTCCTGGTAAAAAAAAAAAATGAGTGTCTCCAATTACCGCTCTCTAATCCAACATAGATTTGCTTTCTACTTTCCCATTGAATTTCACTACGCAATAACAGACTATATAGATTCTTGCAGCCTGTAGGTCTTTTTTTAAAAAAAATCCTCCATCAGCGTTATATAGTTACCAAAGCATCTATATTTCTTTTATCTAAGCTTACTACTGCGGTCATCCTCTTGTGGTTGCAGGATTCTGCAGAGATACTTTATACCATATTTTAAGGAAATGATTTAGCAGTTCTATATCTTGTTTCTTTCATTGCTTTAGTACAAACTTGCAACGACAGATGCCCGTTCCTTTTAGAACTTGCAGCATTCATAAATACAGCAACGTCAGACGTGCTACATAGATTTTCACCAAACGTGCACTCAAATCAATGGAACTCTCTCACCGTTTTAAGTGTGACTATGGCTATGTGCTAGCATATTTCTGTTCAGATATGCTTCCTTAGTACTTGCATAGTACTATCGCATAGCCATTGTCATGTTAATCAATAGCCACTACATCAGAAGATATCTGCCCATTTCACATCCCAAGAGGTAAAGACCTTAATTGTTGTTTACTCCTATTCTTGCTCAATACCGTATGTTTAATGCTGTACAACTTATCTTGCTCAATACCGTATATGTTTAATGCTGTACAACTTTCCCTTAACTATCTGAAGCTAGCTATACTCTATCCTCACGGTTTGCACGCTATTTTGCAGCCCAAAATACGCGCCATTCGACAGTGACCCAACTTCTGAACTGCCGAAAAAGAACAATCGAGATGCAGGAAGCAACAACTAGATCCAGGTATATCATCTATACCATCATCCTATAGACATCGACCCTATTAAATTCCCGATTCCCTTCAACAGCTTGCGTGCTGACTTAAACTATTTTAATCTTCATGCAGTAACAACGAGCTAGATCAAGGTATGTCATCTATACCATCATTTACAGACATCCCTATTAAATTCCCGATTCCCTTCAATAGCTTGCGTGCTGACTTAAACTAGTTTAATCTTTGTGCAGTAACAACGACGAAACATACTGACACAGCAGAACTTACATTTTGCTTCTACCCTACTAATCCAGCTTTTGTACTCTCTCTCTCTCTCTCTCTCTCTCTCTTAGATCAAGCACTGCTCTCTGTTTGATGTAATCTACTATTAAGAACATATGGCACTCTCCTATGTATGATGCTGGACTATATGGAATCTGGTTTCTCTAGGCTCCTTCAATATATAGAACTTCTGGTCAGTTTATGGAGACTGAACAGGTCTTCTTTTATTTATTGCTGCATCTACACCTGACTAAATGGACTCATATTAAGCTCCTTTTACTATGTGTTTGCTCCCTACACCATAATCCAAATCATATGTGCACGGCTATCTTCCCCGTACTAAATATTTACACGCACAAAAAAACGTTCTTACAGGTTTTTTTTTTTGCACACAGTTATTTTCGATGTTAGTTTAGACGTCACTTCTCAATCTAAAGCAACTACCAGTACCGTCATGTAGCCGTTTCGTAGACGCGCGCCTTGGTGGGCCGATGGGCCTGTATTTATCTCCATGGGCCGTTGGCCTTTGTTTCCGTCGGTTCACCATGGTCCCAATCTTCCTACCACGCCATGTCTGATCAAGCCATTCCCAGCACTATCTAAAGAAAAGTGCTTTTATGCTTTATATATACCAGGGGTCTGTTTATATACTAGAAGATCACCCCGTGCACATGCGCAGGCACGCACGCACGCTTCCGCCGAATGAGGGCCCACGCGCGTTGCGGAAGGCGCAGGAGAAGGCGAGCGAAGGCGTGGGCAAATCTTATAATTAGTATATGGATATACTTAAAATGATAAATGAGTATATCAAGTTCTTTTAGGTGGTATATCAGAAGTAAAATTAACTACACTTTAATAAGTATAAAGTAGTATATATATATATATATATATATATAGAAGCTGGTAAATAAAATTCTTGTCTTTCAAGTGACGCCTAGAAAAACTAGCCGATTACTCCATGTAACTGTACGGTTGCTTGCACTATGTAATGCCCCTCTTCTATATTTTAAAAGTAGATCCGAATCCGTTGTCGATTCTGATTCTAATAGGTACCACTGGAAATATAGTTTAATCATTATACAAGTCTTAACATTTTTATCGCATAAATTATGTCATTACAACCTGAACCCACCAAATAAGTGGTGTATATATTTTCTCTCTCTAGTTATCTGGGAATTTCCAACATTTCAACAGACGTAAAAGCTCCTGTTAACACTATTTTAAATGTATAATAGATTTTGGCACCTACGTATATATAGGCCTTGCATAAAATGGTAATATTACTTTTCTCTTTGGACCAATACAGGAGCAAAGCTGAGTAGGCAAATTACGCTTTAGTAAGAAAACCAGCTTTTTATTGCATTTGCAATGAAAACTCTCCTTTACCCACTAGAGGAAAGCTATTATTCGCTTTATAATATGTTGTTGTGGACAATAATTATCATTGAATTAATTAAAGGGTGGCGAGGTGGACTGCTTTTGAAGAGTAAACAAGTGGACGCGCGTGCTCATTGGGTTGTATGTGGTATGGACAAAAGTGGAGGTATGTTAGGGTTTAAGGAAAAACCGCAGATGATGGTCTTATATTTCTTTAGCAGACTATTGCGACTTTCGGAAATGGGGGCTTTTTGAAAAACATGTTAGGAACTGTGGACTTTTTGAAAAAACATGTTAGGAAATGTGGACTGGTGCACTGGATTTTGTGAGGCTAAAAATATTGGTTTTGGTAAACGAATATGTTGGAACTGATAGTTCAACCAGAATGAATACTTGAAGTATGGTTATTTAATTCAGGATTTGGTTCTTGTATGACATTGATTTAGAAAACAAGAAATAGCCAACCTCTAAAAAACCAAACTAAAATTAAATTTAAAAATGTAAAGTAAGACCTCTACTAAACTTGGGTAAGCATTTAAAACGAGGAAATGTAATAACAAAGAAAGAGGGAGATAGAAATATTCAAATTGTTTAGCCAGTATGGATATATAGAACCATAAATGGTCATTGCTTGTTCAAACCATCTCTGCCAAGCCTGCACAATGCACGTCCAACCATTACTTTCGAGTTTTGACTATTGCCCTTCTATTCGTAGGAAGCGTACAATGCACGTCCAACCATTGCAATCGAGTTTTGACTGTTGCCCTTCTATTCGTAGGAAGCTGGGACGTAAAATTGGTTTGTGTTGCTAGATTTGTTTGTCGTCTAGGTGCTTTCTAGAAGTCCCAAATTAGTTTCTTCTAGAAAAGTCAAATAGGCACAATTAAGGCCGGTGGTGACGCTAGGATTTTGGTGATTGGGTGCAAAATTATATGAGCAAATGTCAATGAATACAGATAGCTGCTGCTGCTGCTGATCCTTGGCGCCTCCTCGCGGTGGTGGTGCTATCCCGTGATCCCGTCGCTCCTCCTCAAGGGCCCCTCCATCATCTCCATTCCCTTGCCGTCGACGCCGTTAAATGCGTCTCGGTGGCCGCCCAAGAGAGAAGCGAGGGAAGCGAGGAAGACCCGTGTGCAGCGGATCTTTGTCGTTTTACTGGTCTACAAGGGTAATTAGACCTCCAATTCGTTGTTTGATTCCATTAGAATTGAGGATCCGATTGGATTTGTAGTTTCGTTTTAATTCGGTTAATAGATTGATTCTGTCCAGTACGTTGTAACTCGGTTTTGGGTATCTTAGAGGCAGAATTGGATGTCTTCGCCTTCTAGAGATTTATTCCTTATTTCTTTAGCTTTCTTTTGGCACCTGGATCACGAATTTTCACCCAGTATATTAAAAGTTATGACTGTTTTACTACGTACTGGTCTGTCTGTCAGGAATGTTGGGTATAGTCGGTTGCACCTAGGTTTTGATCTAGTTAGAGTCAGAATCAGGTCGGCCACCCAACTAGGTTTATGAAGTTAATTTCACCATCTTTCCAGGATGATAAAAATCACTTTATTTGGATCAGTGGTTTAAAAGTTAGAGCCTTTTCTTTAGGGCTGTTCTGAATTCTGGACAGACTGCAGTTATAGTTTTTCATTGGATGGTTAGACCTCTGTTTTGGCCGAATTAGAGTTTACCATCAACTAGAGTTTCGTAGCCTGTTACGTTAAGAAAATCTGGGCACTGGTTTCGTGTCGTTTCGAGTTCCAGATAATTAAATATGCTTTTTCTCGTACCGCTGCTCATAAGGGCTGAAATCTGCGTAATAGTTTATTTTCAATTTGGGTCTATGCGTATATTGAATAGTCGGGGTTATTGTAGAACATCGGTAGCAGTGTTATATCGTTGTTCTTATTTTGGGAACATGCTTGTGTAGGCGGTGAGACATCCGTGTGGGAACACCTCCTGTTGCTGCTAAAGAGTCACTACATAAAAGGCAAGTCTTGTATGCATAATGATATGTTGTTTACATGAATGTTTTGTGCCTTGTTCATGATGTTGCTATACTGCAAGTACCTTGTATACAATGTTGGATGCAAAAATGTGATGTGTGAGTGAATGATTATATTTGTTCGTACTTGTAGATGAATGCCATGTGTTTCTTTTCAATTATGAGTACTATTCAATATTGCCGTGGGATCACATCATGACATGCATAAATTACATTTGTAAGACCCATCAATTCCAAAGATGGGCACTTGAAAATCCCATCAATTCCAGAATGGGTACATGAGTCCACCATTCCAATGTGGGCCATGTTACGTGAGTCCACCATTCCAATGTGGGCCACGTTGGACGGTCGTATGAAACGTTCTTCATACGATTACTTTAAGTGAACACCGACGGGTGTTTCACTCGCTATCTGCAGATATCTTTTAATATGTCCAATTCCTTCAATGCATCATTCCACTTCATCCATTCATAAATTCGGCTTTTCTTGTCGAATTATGACTTGTGTTGAATTGTAATAAGCAGCTTTGGTCATAACTAACTTATCTCCGAATTGTTTATTTCTATTCGCCACGACCCACGCCGGTACGCCCAACCTAGTTCGTTACGTTGTGCCACGCCTTCCTCGTGGAGTCACCCACCGGCCACCGCGCACAACGCGCATGCCTGCACTCTCGCTGGCTTGCTGCCTCCTGCCACTTGCTCACCGTGCCAACACGCTGCCCGTAATTGCGGCTAAGGCAAAAAGGAACGAAACGACGATCGATGTCTGGGTTGCCTTGGTGAGTTGGTGAACACTTGGGCTAATGGGCCGGTTGGGGCTGAGTTGGCTATGTGTTGGATCTGGCCTATTGTATGGGTTAGAGCTGTTGGGACACTGTGACAGTATACTTTGTGAGTTTGTATATAAGTGATGTATTACTACTACATGCATATACTATATAGTGAATTTTCTTGCAAACGTTTTAGAGGTTCATGTGACTAAGGCCCAGTTTGGGGAACTTTAAGCCCTGTTTGGGACAACTTTGGCTTTTTGCTCGGAAAAGCCAGAAGCCATCCCAAATGGACAACTTTTCCCACATGCTTTCCCGAAGCCAGAAGTCGTGCATAACATTAGAAAAACCAAAAGCCGTCGTAGGGCAGCTTTCTGAGGCCCTGTCCCGCATTTACCCCCAAGTTCAGAGTTATTTACCTGCTTTTGCCATCGCATAAAACACCGCTGGACCCAAACCCAAACCCTAACCCTAACCCTAACCCCTGATCTCTTCTCTCCCGACCTACCGCCCCTCCCTCTTCCTCCCGCGTGGTGCCGCCATCCCTCATCCTCCCACGCTGGTGTTGCCGCCCCTCCTCCTCCTCCCACGACAGCCCCTCCTCTTCTCGCCCGCCTGCCCTCCCCTCCCCTCCTCCTCCCCCTCACCTCGCTAGTACACTCTGTCTCTCCCCTCCCGCCGCCGACATCAACCCTACCCGCCGCCGTCAACAAGCCGATTTTCTTTTTTTCTTTCTTTTAAGTCTGTTATAAATGAATTGTATGTGTAACAATTCTTTATTGCAAAATATTGTTTATTGTAATATTTTATTTTTGTAATAAAATTTTATTGCAATTACTTATGTAATAATTGTTTATTATTAATTATCATTAATAACGTTAATTGTTGTTCATTGTGGTCAATTGCGTTAATTACAGTAGTTGTCTAAAGTACTGTCAATTGTAGTTAATTGTTGTTAGCTATGTTAATTGTGTAAATTATTGTTCATTATGATCTATTGTGTTAATTGTCATTAATTGTGTTAGTTGTCATTAATTGTTGTGGTTGTCCTCAATTGCTTCAATTGTCGTTAGTTGCCATTAAATGTCGTCAATTGAATTAATTGTCATTAAACAACATCAAACAAGTCATCTTTTACTTTAGGGGCATTTTAGACATTTCTCATCTCAGAATTTGCAACCAGCCTACCTAAAGGTCAGACAGCCAAACACTAAACTCCTTTAGCTCAGCCGTTCAGCCCTATAGCCCAGTCGAAAGCTGCTTTTCAGAAAAGTTGTAGTCGTACCAAACAAGCCCTTACGTCGGCTTCGGCTTCAGAAAAGTCAGAAGTCCACCCAAACAAGCTAGCTTCCGACCAGCTTATCGAGTAAGTCAAAGCCAAAGCACATGAAAAAGGCGAAGGAGGTCCTGACCAGCTTATTGGGTTTTTTTGTGGAAGGAGTACACCAATTTCTACTAGAAGTTCAACATATTTACCCACCAAATGCCACCAGTTAAAAGGGTACCCATCCATTCGATCCCAACCCTACCTCCTCCACTCACCCCCTCCCTACCATGTTTGCCCATAGGTCGAGCCACCACCCCAAGCTCCCTTCCCATCTCCCCCCAACTCCGACTCCGTAAGATCGAGGAGGCCGACTAGAGGGGGGTGAATAGGCGATTTAAAAAATCTTTTGGCTAAAACCGATTTCTAATGCAGAAGAGTAAGTCAAATCAGTTTTATACAAATAAGACCTAAAACAACTAATCTCACTAAGTGCACCAACAAATAAGATTATATCAATGATAGCAAATATACAAAGACATGTAAGAAATTTAATTTTAGAAATGTAAATTGCACAAAGTAAACCACAAGAGAACAAACTATAATAACACAATGACTTTTTACCATGGTGTTCGGAGACTTGCCGGTCTCCCCTAATCCACGTTGAGGTAAGTCCAAACTAATTGGACTGGCTCCACGAATTAAGTCAAACACCTCAAATCCACTAGTAGTAGCTCTTTCTCGCTCCGGGTATGTGAGCTCCAACCTTCACAACACGTCGAGCCTCTTCACAATCTTCTTTGAAGAGAACACCGGACACGACGCCTCCAACGCCGTCTATGAGTCGGCAAACTCCAAGAGTAATAAGTCAAACCCCTTGCTTGACACTCACCACGTGCAAAAAATGTACAAGCTCAAGTGGATACGAAATCCAACTCTAGATGCAACACATGCAACTAGAGACCTCTCTCCTTGCTCACAAGGTGCAACACATGCACAATTGAGAGGAGATGCTCACACTAGCTCAATAGAAGGAAATGAAGTGTCAAAGATTGTTTCACAACCGGTCAATGGGGTATTTATAGCCCCCACCATAAAAACTAGCTGTTGGCACAAACATCCTGAACAAACCAGAATTTTCGGTAGTACCGCCGTTCAGGACCACTACTACCGCATTGAGATTCAACGGTCGACTGATATGCATTTAATGCACTGAACTAGCTGTTACACATAAAGTTGCAGTACTACCGCCAACTAGAAATTGGTACTACCGCATCGCGGTCGTACCGCTCGGCTAGAACGGAGCTTCCTTCACTTGACTTGATGACAATCAACTCATGATGTCATCTTAAGTCATCGTCATCATGGAACTCAACCTATTTCACCAACTCACGGAAAATATTAGTTCCACAATATGATTGTTATTAATTACCACAACATACTATTAACTCATAATGGTAAGTCAAGATACTTTAATCTTTCCCTATTTGGTAATTGATGACAACCATCCCAATTAAAAATAATTGGATATATGAACATATTAGTATATATGAACTACACAAGTTTTATATACTGAAGAGTATGTTTCAGAGTTGAGATCCTACGTATATGTGGATAAAGAAATATGGATCAATACTAATGAAATCACAAAACATAGAGTGATCTCCCCCTAAATGTGTGCATATATGAATGTGTAAAAATAACATATGCATATATTCAAGTTAGATTTTTGGTGGAGTTCAACCTATATTTTGGATCCGATGAATGCAACAAGATATAAGAAAATGGTGTCAAATGCATAACTCTTTGATTTTTCACATTTTCATCAAATGTAGACTAAACAATAGGTATAACAATAAAAGTGTTAGTCTCATAAATAGATTTATCATTAATCACCAAAATACTTCATTAATTCATAATGGTAGGTCTAGATTCTTCAGGCTCTCCCGACCCCCTAGGCTGCCCTAACGCCTCAAGGCATCCCCGATGCCCCCAAGTTGCACGACACTGTTCTTATGTAGATCATCCTGATAAATGGTATGCTAAAGGGAAAAAAAAGGGAATTCAAGACTCATTGTGTTGGACCCCCAACTTTGAATACCCGAAGCCCTCGTGTGTGTACCGTACAGGTCACATAATCAGTGGCTAGTACACACATCCACAACGATGACATACACATCCATCCATCCATCCATCCATACATACATACATACAAAATGAAACAAATATGGTACATAACTTAAGTGATTACAAACTTTACATCACAAGGGCTGACTAGCAAAATAAAGTTCAAGTAACAACAGAGCGCAGCGAAAAGCATAGTAAATAAAACCAAAATGGTCCAGCGGTATGCCCATCCGAAGCCTCAGGCAACCGACAAGAGACAAGTGCTAGAAAGTTACCCACCAAATGCCACCAGTTAAAAGGGTACCCATCCATTCGATCCCAACCCTACCTCCTCCACTCACCCCCTCCCTACCATGTTTGCCCATAGGTCGAGCCACCACCCCAAGCCCCCTTCCCATCTCCCCAACTCCGACTTCGTAAGATCGAGGAGGCTGACTAGAGGGGGGGTGAATAGGCGATTTTAAAAATCTTTTGGCTAAAACCGATTTCTAATGCAGAAGAGTAAGTCAAATCAGTTTTACACAAATAAGACCTAAAACAACTAATCTCACTAAGTGCACCAACAAATAAGATTATATCAATGATAGCAAATATACAAAGACATGTAAGAAATTTAATTTTAGAAATGTAAATTGCACAAAGTAAACCACAAGAGAACAAACCATAATAACACAATGACTTTTTACCATGGTGTTCGGAGACTTGCCGGTCTCCCCTAATCCACGTTGAGGTAAGTCCAAACTAATTGGACTGGCTCCACGAATTAAGTCAAACACCTCAAATCCACTAGTAGTGGCTCTTTCTCGCTCTGGGTATGTGAGCTTCAACCTTCACAACACGCTGGGCCTCTTCACAATCTTCTTTGAAGAGAGCACCGGACACGACGCCTCCAACGCTGTCTAGGAGTCGGCAAACTCCAAGAGTAATAAGTCAAGCCCCTTGCTTGACACTCACCACGTGCAAAAAATGTACAAGCTCAAGTGGATACGAAATCCAACTCTAGATGCAACACATGCAACTAGAGACCTCTCTCCTTGCTCACAAGGTGCAACACATGCACAATTGAGAGGAGATGCTCACACTAGCTCAATAGAATGAAATGAAGTGCCAAAGATTGTTTCACAACCGGTCAATGGGGTATTTATAGCCCCCACCATAAAAACTAGCTGTTGGCACAAACATCCTGAACAAACCGTAATTTTCGGTAATCTGCTGCTCAGACCACTACTACCGCAGCTTGAGATTCAACGGTCGATCGATATGCATTTAATGCAATCGAACTAGTTGTTACACATAAAGTTGCAAGACTACCGCCAACTAGAAATTGGTACTACCGCGATCGCGGTAAATGCGCTTCGGCTAGAACGGAGCTTCCTTCACTTGACTTGATGACAATCAACTCATGATGTCATCCTAAGTCATCGTCATCATGGAACTCAACCTATTTCACCAACTCATGGAAAATATTAGTTCCACAATATGATTGTTATTAATTACCACAACATACTATTAACTCATAATGGTAAGTCAAGATACTTCAATCTTTCCCTATTTGGTAATTGATGACAACCATCCCAATTAAAAATAATTGGATATATGAACATATTATTATATATGAACTACACAAGTTTTATATAATGAAGAGTATGTTTCAGAGTAGAGATCCTACGTATATGTGGATAAAGAAATATTGATCAATACTAATGAAATCACAAAACATAGAGTGATCTCCCCCTAAATGTGTGCATATATGAATGTGTAAAAATAACATATGCACATATTCAAGTTAGATTTTTGGTGGAGTTCAACCTATATTTTGGATCCGATGAATGCAACAAGATATAAGAAAATGGTGTCAAATGCATAACTCTTTGATTTTTCACATTTTCATCAAATGTAGACTAAACAATAGGTATAACAATAAAAGTGTTAGTCTCATAAATAGATTTGTCATTAATCACCAAAATACTTCATTAATTCATAATGGTAGGTCTAGATTCTTCGGGCTCTCCCGACCCCCTAGGCTGCCCTAACGCCTCAAGGCATCCCCGATGCCCCCAAGTCGCCCGACACTGTTCTTATGTAGATCATCCTGATAAATGGTATGCTAAAGGAAAAAAAGGGAATTCAAGACTCATTGTGTTGGACCCCCAACTTTGAATACCCGAAGCCCTCGTGTGTGTACCGTACTGGTCACATAATCAGTGGCTAGTACACACATCGACAACGATGACATACACATCCATCCATCCATCCATCCATACATACATACAAAATGAAACAAATATGGTACATAACTTAAGTGATTACAAACTTTACATCACAAGGGCTGACTAGCAAAATAAAGTTCAAGTAACAACAGAGCGCAGCGAAAAGCATAGTAAATAAATCAAAATGGTCCAGCGGTATGCCCATCCGAAGCCTCAGGCAACCGACAAGAGACAAGTGCTAGAAAGTGTAATACTCCGGAAATGTTCGGTAGAAAGAAAGAGGTCGGAGAGAGTAACAGAGATTGTTTTCGTCGGAAAATTCCAATCTTCGGGGGGGTTATTTGTTATTGCCAGACAACCTGGGCGCAGTGCGACCTGTGGCCCATGAGGGGCCACCGCCCATGTGGTGGCCGGCCAAAAGGCCAAAAGGGGGGGGGCACCACTTCCCCCCCCCCCAAAACCCTAACTCCTTCTCCTCCCTCCCCCAAGCCGCCACTTCCTCTCCCCCTCCCCTTCCTCACGGCGCAGCACCTCCTCCTAGGCACCTCCTCCTCGGTGGTGGCCGCCATTGGTGTTCCCACGAGCCGCACCCCGATCCTCCACGTCTTCACCTTCTGCTCTTCCTTCACGGCTTCCTGGGTCGCTGATTTGGGGCTGGCCAAAGAAGGAGAGGGAAGGCTTTGGGAGTTGTTCCTCGTCGTTCTTCGGGTCTACAAGGGTAACGAGAGACCCCATCGCTGTTTGATTGCGTTAGAGTTGTCGATTCCATGTTTTTGATAGTATCGCGTAATCTCTGTTAGTAGATCGGTTCTGTACAGTATGTTGAAACTAGGTTTTGGGTGTCTTAGAGGCAGAATTGGATGTTCTCTCCTTCTAGAGTTTTGTTCCTTATTTCATTAGCTTTCTTTTGGCACCTGGATCACAAATTTTCACCCAGTAGATTACAAGTTATGGCTGTTTTACTACGCGCTGGTCTGTCTGTCAGAACTGATGGGTTTAGTCGGTTGCACCTAGGTTTTGATCTAGGTAGAGTCAGAATCAGGTCGGCCACCCAACTAGGTTTTTGAAGATAATTTCACCATGTTTCCAGGCTGATAAAAATCACTTTATTTGGATCAGTGGTTTAAAAGTTAGAGCATTTTCTTTAGGGCTGTTCAGATTTCTGGGCAGACTGCAGTTGTAGTTTTTCAATGGATGGTTAGACCTCTGTAATGGCCGAATTAGAGTTTACCATCAACTAGATTTTTGTAGCCAGTTAAGTTAAGAAAATTTGAGCACTGGTTTCAGGTCTTTTGGACTTACGGTTTTTTAATGGTGAATTTTCTAGTAAAACTGCCAGATTAGTGATAATTGAAATATTTGGGTAAATTGATCAAATTGAACTTTTATTGGGTTAGTTTGGTTAGAGATGGAGGGAGGACACGTGTAGCCTTTCCATACTCGCTTGTCCTCATTTCGATTATTTTATATTGTAGGCGGTGAAGCGGTGAGTGGAGGGTATCTCAATTACCTCCCAACCCGCTTCTGTGCAGCGAGCAAGTAATTTGTATTCAATGTTTGATGTCATGTATGATGTGTGAATGAATGTTTACATTTGTTCGTAACCTATCATCGAACCCTCTTGACTTCCTTATAGTCAGGGTGTTACAGAAAGACCTATCATCGAACCCTCTGTTACCGGGTACAAAGAAAATGTCGTCTAGCGTAGGCTCATCCTCTAAGTCTGAACAACAATTTAAGTAAGATTGAATACATTGCGTACTCAGCAAGACTTGTAGTGTATCGCAAAATTTGTATAAATTCAAGGCTAATAAGAGATGAGGCTCCATGCTACAAGTTGTTTTCAGCATTAAGCAAATTTTATTTGCAATATCAATACGTAGTATTTTGCAACGAAAATTTAAAGAGTGGTTAAATAGATAAAGGACAACAAGTAAGTAATTGAATAAATAACAACTCGCAACCCTCCTTGGCTGCAAGCAACATCTTTTTTCAGCTATAGACATGGCACTCAACTCAAATATAAACTAACAATCCATTTTTCATATTTTTTGATAAAATTGTTTATATGAAAACCAAGACTATATACGATAATACTACACTTAGCACGCTCATCACCGCGAGTACAGCTATTTAAATAGATTTACACTATATAGAGGTGTACAACTTTACACACAACACACGAATTCTCTAGTTTATTCGGTATCTATTGATACCACCCCTCACTAACCTTTGCTAAGCAATCTAGAGCATGCATTAAAGCCTTTACATCACCTAGTCCTAACCTTGCACTAGCTCGGTGAATGAACACCCTTACTTCACCCGGGTACATCCCCGTATCAGTGAGGCATTTCACTATTGTGTCCCCAAGTTTTGTGCCCAACACTGTGGTGAAGGGACCCCCTTCGAATATGCCTACACCAGTCGTGCTCGCACTACCACTGCCCACCAACGCGAAAGGCTAGTTTTCAATGACTTAGTTAGCTAAGCCCGTCACATACCAGCACATGTGGTTGTACGCTTACGCTTAGGTCGGATATACCAGTGTTCAGTCTTTAATTGACCCGGACAAGGATCTCCCCTATCCACTTGTGAGATACACCTCTCACACTTCTCATAATATAATATAACTCGTTCGCGTTACAAACTAAGTTTTTTATTTTTATTTTAATAAAAAATAACAGAGGTAAACCCATCTGGACCATCATTTTAAAATCTCCTAAACTCATATTCGACACGTCATCTATTTTTCCAATTTTAGTAAAGACTAAGCCAGGCTAATCATTTATACAATATTCGCATTCAAAAACCAAATTTGACATCATTCATTGTCTAAACCATACCCTAACGGCTACAATAATAAGGATATCAATATTTTAAGGAGGATCATGCATCGAATGAGACTATAGCTGCCATTATCCCCAAATATAGCAATTTTAAACAAACATACATACATGTATAATAGATTTTGTAAAAAGAAGCACAATAATTAAAATAGTAGGATCAAAATGGTCAAAGAGGGTGCTTACCTTGCTCTAGTTGCTATGAATACAAGGATGGAGGATCGTTGCAAAAGTCGTTCGAACAATCAACGTCTAATCAAAAGAGTCGGAAGAAAAGTAAATATAGCAAAAAATAATTTCAACAGCAAAAAAAATCCAAATATTTTTTGGTATTCAGGTAGAGCATGATTTTATATAAATTTAGAAAAAATATTAATTCAAATTGGAGTTTGTATGCAAAAATTATTAATGTTTTAATTTGTTTCGGTTTGAAAATTCCAGAAAATATAAAAAGGTGACGTCGAAAGCATATTTTGTGAAGTTTACGCTTCCCAGCGGAGAAAGCGTATTCTTCTCCGAGGTCTACTGAGGTTTATGCTTTCTAACAGAGAAAATATATTCTCCTCTAACTGAATGCGGCTTTTCTCATATTTTTTCAAATTTTTATTAACTTAACTTGTCAGTGACTTATATTTTCTTTTCCTTGATTTTATTTATAAAACAGAGGCTATATTTTCTTTTCCTTGATTTTATTTATAAAACAGAGGCGGTCCCACATGTCATAGACTCATTATTCATTAACTAAATGATTAAACCTATTTTGATTTTTAATCATTTGATGACTGGGGTCCTCTTGTTAGGTTCTTGGGTTTTAAAACGTGTTCTTAAAACTAAGAATAGTGCGAGGTCCCACATGTCAGTGACTCATTTACTAAATACATTTAAAATTAGATTTTTATTATCTTTCCAGCTGGTCCCACATGTCTTACTCTTAGTACTCTTTATCACTGTCATTTGTGTTTAACTAATCATCAACCGAGTGGGTCCCACTGGTCATAGAGAGAGAAAGGAGCTGGACGCGTGCATGGCCAAGAGGAGGAGAAGCTCGCGACGGCGAGGCAAGCGCAAAAAAACTCAGGGAACAGAGAGGTTCACAGTGGTATCCTTGTGTGGCGATGATAGCTGAAATGGGTGGTGCGAGGAGATTCAGTGAGACGAGCGATGCTCAAACCGGACATGAAGTCGACCAAGACTCACCGAGCTTGAGGATCCTTCGCGACTACCTTGGTGCTGGAGGTGAGGAAGAAGGTCCAATTACCGTGCTACACTGCAATCAAGGAGCAAGGAAGTGAGGAGGTGATTGATGAGGGCATCCCTAGCTCTTTACCATCTTCTACTACTACAGATCAAGCTACAAGTGTTGAAACTCCAAATCTACCATCTGGACTTATTACAAGAGCACATGCCAAATTATTAAAAGAACATGTGAATTTGTTTCTAGCTGAATCACATAATATTATTGATGAGAATTCTATACTACCTAAAAGTAGTGTGTTGCTTGTACTCAGGATGGCACATGACGATGTTGACACGACCAGGTGTTTGCTGCTACACAACTTGGCGCAACCTCAGAGGGAGGCGAGGAAGGAAGAGGCGCTGCCAAGTACACGGAGAGAGGAGCATCCAAATATGAAGTCTACATCATGGCCGAAATCAAGGTGTACATCAAGTCAAATCCAAATTCCAAAATCCAAGTCAGTCCAAAACCAGCCTACTTTTGGACTCCGAATTTCAGCCCAAACCGAGTCTGAATTCAAAGTGGAATTGATTCCGAATTTGACTGGGTTTCATGTCTGAAAAATAGGCATGCATGCCTTATATTTGGGCCATGTATCTTCTATATACGGTCAAGTTTTTTTTTCATGTAAATGCATTGTTACCTTTGATGAAAATTCACAAAACATGCTTAAATACATTTTCCCTCATGCAAACATGTCCAAAACTATTCTCCCACTTATTTTCATTCTATTTCCCAAATGAGATTTTTGAGATGTTACACATTGACTGACAAAAGACTTTCTTCATGTATCTAGTGTTGATTGAGCATCCTAAATCGGAAAGATTAGGGATTAACTCCCAAAAGTTTGCTATATTTCTCTCTTTTTCAGTGTGTTTATACATTTTCTTATGTACATATCCGATCTTGCATGTGTTTCTTGTTATTGTAGTTGTAGCTAAACCAATGCATGTACACATGGAGTCAACAGTGAGGTGATGAACTGCTTTGTTTCAATCTCTCTTGTAGGCATCATCTTGTTGTTCAAATATTGTTGGTTTAACAAATACACTGGCTGCATGTGCTTGTTGCGTTAAAATTGGCAACTAGCCAGCCTAATAAAAAATCAAACTGCCAAAGGAAATTTTTTAAAAAATTATAACCATTAACTACGACTACTTTTCAATTCAAAGAGCCGAACACAACTTTTCAGGAAACTACGGCGCCTAAATTCGGACGGCTGCTTATGTCCTACTGCAATTTAGCCAACGCTATTTTTTTTCTCCCACGTGTCGTCGGCTCATAAGTGATACCGAACGGCCACCATTAATCCTCCCGTTAACACCATCGTAATCTCCTGCTTATTAAATCATGGAGACCGTGTGGAAGACTTTGTTTGAGTATCAAAACATTCGCCTAGGAAGCGCAAATTAAAAACCCAAAGCCACTAGCGGTCTAGCGGTTCACCGTATACGTTGCCTTTTTCTCCCGCGTCGCTTTCACGTCTTTTTCGCCAGCAATAAAATGAGAAAAAGATTGGAAAACCCAGAAAGATTAGAGCCGTGGCAGAAAAGCCCCCCTCCCCTGCATTCTCATTCGTCCTCCGATCTCCATTGTTGCTGCAGTGCGAGGGTTTAGAGTTCGTAGGGTTTGCGGTCTGCGGTGTGGTGGGTCGCGGTTGCGTGCGTCCATGGCCGCGCCGGCGGCGGCGGGGTGGGCGTGGTGGTGGGCGACGCTGATGGCGCTGGGCGTCGTGGGGTGGGCGGCGGGGCCCCGCGGCTGCGGCGCGCAGCCGGTGGTGGTGGCCAGCTACGGGCAGGCCAGGCTCTGGCTCAAGCCCTACGACTGGAGGTACTTGCGAGGTGAGAGATTTTTGTTAAGAGCGGTTGCTACTTCGGTTTGAGTTGCTGTTTCTGTGTTCGCGGGGCCGCTCTGGTGTCATCGATCGGTGTCGCGGAATTTCTCCCTTTCGATTTTTTTTTGGGAATTTTCGAATCGTGCCTGTCACTAGCTGCTGTGAATTTTGGCAAAAAATGCGATGTTTGGGTTACTAGAATTCAATTCGATGATAGGCTCCTATGTAGCAACTAATGCTTCTACTCCGTTTGCTCTACTGAGTTTTGCTTGTTAAATTTGTTCACTCGTGTAGCTAGTAAAAACAACTGATTTTATCATACCTGCTTTGTTATTTATTTATTTATCTTTACACTTTGTTTTCCTTACTAGCAGTTGAGTTGCCGGCGTCATTTTCTTCTGTCACTATGGATTTCGCAACTGACAGAGACATTGTAAGTGAAAGACTCTGGCCTTCTGTGAATAATTAATTTATTGTTCATAAGAAAACACTTTTTTTTGGCGGCTAGTAGATTTGTTGATACGTTGGCCAGTCTTCTCATAGTCAAGTGACAATGTGGGGTGACTAGAAAATGATTCATGGTTAGTAGCCAGCAATGATTATCAGTAGCTGAATAATTTAGATATTATGTTATTTCCATGTTCTTCCTATCCCGCATTGTAAGTATGTGTGTCAAGATGTAGATATCAGTTCTGTATAACAGAGGATGGATACTCTGGTGTTCCCTTTCTTTGGGAGTAGCATATCATGCTATAAAGACAATTGAAGATGCAAGGGTGATCAATATGTATTTTTTTTGCCTTTTATTTCTATATTTGATGGACAGTAAAGTTGAGGTGGTAAAGCATTGTAGCTTGTTGCATTGTATGTGTGGTGAGGATCAAAAGAATACGAACCACGGCTATACCTCAAAGTAATAAAGCTAAGTAGTGATGCGTAACAGTGTGAGCTGAAACTTCGTAACAGTGTGAGCTGAAACTTTCTGTTTTCTGATCTTTTTTGCTTGTTTGAAGAATATTAAACATGATTGATATGGCCAATCGCTAATGATTTGTCGCACCCTCCATTTGGTTTATCTCCGACTATTTTATAACATAGATTGCAAAATTGACTTATTTAGAGTTTGTGCAACATTTCTTTAAATAATGCAGCCCAGGGAGCACTTAAAAGATCTTCCTAGAAGCGAACTTGCTATCATCTGTTTGATGAATGCCAACCCTCCCATTCCTGATATATCCGATTCTTTTCTGGACAATTTATGTGAGTACCATATACATTTTCTTATGTGATGGTGAACTTTGATGTCTTCATTTTCTATTTAAACAAATCTCATATACCTGCTTAATCATAGTGAACTAGTTAAAGGTGTGCTAAATATGGTTTATGGCCATTGTATTTCAAATTGAAACAGAGAATTTATACCAAATTATTCTCAAACCAATTATAACTACCTTTACAATATCCCTTCAAAGTTCAAATTTCTTGCCAAAATGAGAAAAGTAAACAAATGCCATGACAGATAAACGTAAATTTGTTTAATTTTAAAGTATTGCTATCTTTGAACTTGTTCATCTTGCACACTGAAGTAGTTAAGATGTTACTCCCTCCGGTCACAAAAGAGTGACATTTTGGACACCGACACGGTCTCCAAAACACAACTTTGACCACTAAATTCTACTGTAATGTATTAGTAAAACCTAATAAAATTATAATATTATGAAAGTATTTTTCGAGACAAATCTACACAATGCCATTTTTACATGTCCAATCTAAATATTCATGAAAATATTGATAGCTAAGTTTACAAAGTTGGCTGCACGCATCCCAAAACGTCACTCTTTTGTGACTGGAGGGAGTAATATAATCTTTTGACAATCAACACTCTGCTGTTTCTCTTCCATTCTGATGGCTACGAACTTTTCTGCCATCTATCCTATTGTTTTTTAGAGATATATTTATTTCATCAAGTGACAGTGCTATGCCTAGGTCACTTGTTCAGTCTAGATGAGGAGTGTATTTGGTCAAAAAGAAGAAGATAGTTATTTGAGGATATTCTTCTAGTAGCTTGTGCTTTTTTTCTTCTTAAAAAGTTCTTTGATTGTAAGTTGTAACCTAATTTTCTGTGCTACATAACTTTCTGATTAAACTAATTTTGACAGGAAGGTTCTTTATTGCAGTATCAAACTTTCTTGCTGTTGGATCTTTTGGCAATACAAATAATCAGTCAAATCTGGCGCAGTGCATACCATTTCAGAAAAACACAACAATAGTGTTATCAAATAACCAGGTTAACTATCCTGACACTTATAAAACAATATGTGGTAGCTACCTCAACTACAGTAATCATCCTTTTTGTAGCAGCATGACACTACGACAGTGATACAAAAGATGTTGGATTGGTAGTTTATGTTGAGTATAATTATTGCATACATCACATGTAAACTAATGGTGACATTTGGATGATTACCTCTCCTAATAGTGCAAAAACAGGATAAAATCATGAGGAATGTTAATATTCAGGAGGATTTTATGACAATCCAATTCAAGTTGAACCAAATAAAACCTGCTTCTGCGGTTCTGCCATCTCTGTTGAATCCAGCTGTGCTACTTCTGTACTAGTAGTTCTGTGCTTTCCGCAAGTCAAATATCAAAATATTTGCCTACTGATGCTGTATTCACTTGCATTATCCATTAGCATTGTATACAGATTTTCTCAAGTTAAAACTAGGGCTGCTTCATTTTCCAGAACATATTCACCTCCCATACTTACTGGTAGCCAATAAAGAAACTGAAACTGAGTCTAGGCTGATTACTCTATGTAGAACCTAATCATAAATAAATACACATGAAGAGCCACAACTAGAGTAAAACCAGTGGCAAAAAAGTCAATATAACCTGATCTGGTTCTTGCTTACTTCCATTGACCAGTAATTTGTAAACTTGTGTAACACCGCAGGGTCCAAAAACATATTAACTTTGGGTTTTCATTCTTGCTTCACCCAATAGGTTTAACCCTAGTTAGTATGACTTGCTCCCTGGTATTGTATATAGCTATTTCCCTTCATGCAGTACCAGGCCTTCCTGGGCCAAACTACACTGGGGTATCACCATCCTGATCTGCTGGTCATTAAGTGCAAGAAATTGTTGCCTTCTGATGTATCAGCCATCAACATTTTTTGAGTTATAATGCTCCATCTTAGAAAATTCTGTGTGGACTTCTGATATACCAGCCTTTGATATGTGCAGATATCGCCTGGGGTATGGTACATTGGTTACTTCAATGGCCTTGGACCTGCTCGCACACAATCAAAGATGGTATGCTTACTTCCAATTAGGACATGTCTATAAGACACTTGCTCTACTGCAGAATTATCTAATTTTGTCTTTCGGCATAAACGTGTCAAACAAAATTTGAATCTTGATGACTGTACTTTTGCAGATTAGCCGAGGGAGAGCACGTTCAGTGAGCACTAGCATTACCATAGAGGGATGTCCCACTTCAGCATTATGGGGACCCTACTGCAACCAAACAATTGAAATGATTGGTTGTTCTCAATTTTCAAGATATAACAACTCAAGGAATCTTTTAGATCAGAATATTCACACGAGGAAAAGTTTGAATACTAGAGAGAACAATAGACGTACCAATTTCTTATCACAGTCAAAGCATTTAGTAGAACAGCAACTTTATTCCAACAGTACTACCTCAGTGAAAACGGATAACTTGATCACTTGTGCCATTTCAAATGGATCATTATGCATCAGGCAAGGCGATATAAAGTTCTACATCTTGGATGTAATCAACCTAGCATTGCAATTTGAAATTACAGCTGCGGATTTCGGATTAGTTCAAAGGTCATCCTTGATTTGTTACCTGCGCTATAATGCCTTTCCTCAGAGAGATTTGCATGACTATTCAGCTGATATTAGCAGTGTTCCTTTGGTTGTAAAGTTGCCAAATATTGGACGATGGTATGTTGCTATTGAGACTGTCAATATAACACAGATGAACAATACAGCATCAGGACCTATGCTGGATACATTGTGTTTCTCATTGGAGTGGCAAATATCTGGATGTCTGAATGGAAAAGCTGGAACCAATTGCTCATGGGAGGCATATGTGCTCCAGGTGGGTTGAGTAGTTGATAGAGATGTATTCTGTATTACTGCTGAGTACAGACACTTTCCTGTTTTAACCTTTTAAGCGAGAAGGTTAAATATAGTCGCGGCAAAGCTCCAGTGGTTTGCCCATAAGCCCCATACTAGGTTGATCTTCACCTTTGCCAGTTAGCATGATGTGGATGTCAGTTGTTGGCAGGTGGTAACTGGGGAAACTCCATGACCAAAAGTTCAAACATGTCTACTTTCTCACGAATTTCTGTGGGAAACATAGTGGGTTTTACCTTTTTATTTCATGCCCCTTTTGAAAGAATTCACTGAATGTTTAGTTTGCCTAGAATCTGTTTAATCCAGCGCAATCCAGCCTGATGTGGTAGCTAAATGATAGCTCCTGTCTTTTGGTGCATTGCCCATACTGCAATGTTAATCTTATAATTGTCAGGTGATCATGAAAGTTTCATTGGGAATAAACGAAACAAAATTAATGTTAGAAGCTACACAAGAGCAAGAGCAAAATACTTATTAGTCACATAAAACATTTCTGGGATTAACAGATTTTAGGAATGTCTTTGTTGGTGTCGAATTCAAAATTTTGTCTCTAATGATATGAAATCTCGCAAATATTTTTAAATATTACAACAATTTCGAAGACTTATCTGATAAAAATGCCAAGCATATTTGTGAAGCTATTCTTATGTTTTCCCCCTTATTTGGGAGCCATTGTACAAAAAATGACTTGGCCGATGAAAATGATGTGCTATATCAATTATTTAAATTGCTACAGACACTACCTATCTCCTGATGACCCCTTTGTTTTCTATGGCAATTCTCTTTTACTAGATAGGTTCGGGAATGTTATCAGAATAAAGTAGCATGTTTGTTGAAGTTAACCGGTTATTGGATTGCAGTAATCTGATGTACCGGTTTCCCTGTTGAAGAGCCATTAACTTACGTATATTTTGTGCAAAGTAGATTTAGTCTTTATGATATGATAATTCTCAACATCTCCCTGTTGAAATAAAGCCAAAACTTTGCCACCCAGGAAGTGGCAGTAGATTGATTCCTTAGTTTGTCGACCATAGATGAGTGATAATGTGCACACTTTGTTACTGTAAACTTTGTTTGTGAGTAGGCGTCTTTATTAATCAAATATTGTTCTTTACATGCAGAGGGTTCCTAAAAGAAGTCCTTCTGTTCCTTTTGAATCATATTATGTTCCTACTGATGGAAGGGCATCGCTGGAATATAGCCACTTCTCGTTGGAACAATTTTTGAGCAACTCATCCTATGAGCAATTTGCATGGACTTATTTCTTTTTGGATGTTCCCCAAGGTTCAGCTGGCGCACTGATCCATATCCAGCTAAAGTCAGATAAAGAATTGAATTATGAGCTGTACTCAAAATATGGTGGTTTACCATCAAATGATAGTTGGGATTATTACGCAAGCAGGACAAGCAGCAGTAATGGTTCGGTATTTTTTTCATTACAAAATTCCACGAATTCAGACATGGATCTATCTATTTTTTATGCCAAGGAGGGAACTTGGTGCTTTGGAGTGAAGCACCCAAGTGATACATCAAATTCTCAGACGTACATGTCTGTAGCTCTTCAGGGATGTCATAGAAACTGTAATCAGAAAGGTGTGTGTCATTCTTCAATCGATGAAAGTGGGCTAACATTCTACAGGTAATTCCTAAATATGTTACCTATTATGCGAATGTATCTGTATTTTTTGCGCCCTGTACTCTGTAATACTCGACGTTTAATGCAATATTAGACAAAATTAGCAAATATTGTATTTATCATGGTAATTCTTAAAAATATTTTTTTTTTCATTTTCCAGCTTCTGCACCTGCGATCGTGATCATGGTGGGTTTGATTGCAGCGATGAATTAGTTTCACCTAATGGTAAAGTCTCTCATATTTAGTTTCGAAAATTCCATGGGCCAATAAAGTGTACAGTAGTAGTACCTTTCCCATTGAAATGACAAACAAAGTACTTCAACCAGCTACTGCTGTTGCTAGTCAATTATGGATGTAGTCCTTTCCTCTGCAATGCAGAACCCTCTTTCTGGTGGAGAAGAAACCTTGCAAAGGTGTTAAACTCATTAAGATTTGCTACATTAGGGCATTTTAAGGTAACTAATGTTAGGAATATTATGTATGTATTCAAGAGGGTCGAATTGGCAATATATATAGGGAGTACAAGGGGGTGGCCGTATACAGATAAGGAAATATATAGAGTCCTATTCTAACACTCTCTTCAAACTCATGGTGGATCATACATACTGAGTTTGGAGAGAAAATACAAATGTTATGCCTTAGTCTGTGGCTTTGTGAAGAAGTCAGCTACCTGTAACTCTGATGGCACAAACTGTAAAGCAAGTACTCTCTCCTGCACCTGTGAGAGTGTACGAAGCATCCACACCAATGTGCTTGGTGAGCTCATGCTTCACTGGATCCTGGGCAATACTGATAGCACATGTACTGTCAGACAAAAGAGTCGTACATCTCATCACAGGCACTCCAAAATCTGCAAGTAGCCACCTCAACCAAGTAGCATCTGCTGTCACTGCTGCCATAGCTCTCAACTAAGCCTCTGCACTCGAACGGGAAACTACAGTTTGCTTCTTAGTCTTCCAGGCAATCAGGGAGGAGCCAAGAAAAACACAGTAAGCAGAAAGAGAACGACGACCAGAAGGATCACTAGCCCAGGTCGCATCGGAGTACGCCTGAAGCTGTAGTGAGGTGGAGTTAGGGAAAAACAAACGACGAGAGATAGCCCCACGCAAGTAGCGAAGAACACGAAGAAGGCGACTGTAGTGAAGATGGGTAGGACGAGCCATGAACTGACTCAAGATATGAGCAACATAAGCAATATCAGGACGAGTGCTCACAAGATACACCAAACTCCCAACAAGATGACGATATCGAGTAGGATCCTCAAGAAGATTACTATCAGTGGCACGAAGCTGGAGAGATAGCTCCATGGGAGTCTCAGCAGTGCGAGTATCAGTAAGACCAGACCGGTCAAGAAGATCTTGGACATACTTCTGCTGGGAGAGATAGTAGCCATCAGGCATGGAAGAGACCTCAATCCCATGGAAATATGTAAGAGAACCAAGATCAGTCATCAAAAACTACTCACTGAGATGCTTCTTCACATATGTGATGAAGGAGGAATCATCACCAGTGATGAGCATGTCATCAACATACAGAAGAAGCAGTGTCCTACCCCGAGATGAGACATGGACAAAAAGAGCAAGATCGTGGGAACTGATAGTGAAACCAATAGCAGTAATCACTGAGGTAAAACGCGCAAACCAGGCACGAGGAGCCTGTTTGAGGCCATAAAGAGTACGACGAAGACGACAGACATACCCATCAGGAACAGAATACCCATATGGTGGCTGCATGTAGACCTCATGCAGAATACCATTAAGAAAAGCATTCTTAACATCCAGCTGAGAGATAGACCACCGGCGAACAGAAGCAACCACAATAAGAGTGCGAATAGTGGTCATATGGGCAACACGGGCAAAAGTCTCATCGTAGTCACGACCATACTTCTACTGAAAACCGCAGGCCACAAGGCTAGCCTTGTAGCGCTCAATAGTACCATCACTTAATCTTGTACACCCACTTGCACGTGATTGGACGAGCATGCACAGGTGTCGGTACAATATCCCAAGTCTCCGTACGTCTAAGAGCATCAAGCTTCTCTGCCATAGCTAGCTGCCACTCAGAATGAGGAGCAGCATCACGATAAGAACTAGGCTCAGTGACAGAGAGAGCATGAGCTATCGGAGCAAATTCAAGACGATCAGGAGGTCGAAGGGATGTCCGATCACAAAGGACGTAACGAGGAGCATCATCAGGAGGATCAGAGGTGGGTGTCGGCAAGATACCAGGAGAGGAGACTGGTGAAGAACGAGGAAGCCTGAAGTAGTGAATACCAGAGAAACGAGACGATGGTACTGTAGGAACAAGAGGCGGTGCTACAGGAAACAACACCGGAGGCGGAGGTACAGAAGGAACCACACGAGACAGATTAGGGGAAGACTGTGATAGTGGAGAAATGGGTGAAGAGTCAGAAAGAGGCAACCATGAAATCGACTCAACAGTGGAAACAGGAGAAGAAGCCGAATCTCGATAGAAGAAAGGTCAAGATTTATCAAAGATAACGTCTCGGGAAATCCTGATCCGTCGAGCAGAAGGATCCCAGCAGCCATAACCCTTATGTTTATAACTATAACCAAGAAACACACACTGAACTGACTGAGCCGATAGTTTAGTGCACTCACGAGGCTGCAGTAGTACAAAACAAGTACAACAAAAAAACACGAAGGTGAGTGTACTGGGGGGCTTGAGAGTAGAGACGTTCCATAGGACTGACACCCTTAAGAGCAGTAGGAGATTGCATATTGATGAGATGCAACAGAGAAAGCGACCTCACTGTAACGTGGTGAAACATGAGGTAAGAAGAAGAGCGCAGTGCCTCAATCGATGATTTATGTTTGCGCCAAGAACCCCATTCTGAGCATGAGCACCAGGACAAGAAGACTGGTAAAGAGTGCCCTGCTTAGAAAGAAACTGTCGAAAAGTGCCAAAACAGTACTTGCCAGCAGAATCACAGTGAAAATTACGAATGACAGAATCAAACTGAGTACAAACCATCGTTGCAAAGCTACGATAGATCGTAAGAAACTAACCACGATTAGACATAGGGAAAATCCATGTAAAACGGGAATAATCATCAATGAAGATAACATAAGATTTATGCCCGCCTTTTGAGATAATAGGTGCAAGTCCCCATACATCTGAATGAACTAAGTCAAAAAGGACGAGAAGACAAAGACTCACTAGAATGATAAGAAAGTTGTAGCTGCTTGCCCAACTTACAACCATGACAAAACATGTCCGTGTCAACAGTAACACGTCTAAGAACACTCTGACGAACTAATGAAGAAAGGAGGGACCCACACAAGTGATCTAAACGGTGATGCCACTGCGCAAAGACACCAGAGGTGGTGGCAGCAGTGGCGGTGGAAGTAGACGTAGAGGTGACAGGAGCAACTGAAGTGGACAGAAGGTGGAGGCGATCAAGGATGTAGAGACCCCGACGATCCCTACGGCGGCGGCCAGTCCTAAGTACCGTCCCTGTCTGTCGATCCTGGATGAAACAGGTGTGAGAGTCAAAACCAACCCTACAACCGAGATTGGTGAGCTGACCCACCAAGAGAACCTGCATGGTAAGCTGGGGAATATGGGAAACAGCGGGAACAAAAAAGTCAGTGGACAAAAGAGTGCCACGACAACCGATGCATGAGAGAGTACCGTCACCGTGCGAACAGAGATGGGAAAAACAGGAGGTCCTACTGAAGTGAGAGATGTGGAGTCCGGTGTGATATGGAAAAAGGCACCAAAATCTAGAACCCAAGAGGTACCTGGAGGAGACATCTGAGCTAGACTGGCAGAACTTGCTGAGCTGTGAGAGAGCTGCTGAAGTAGAGCTTGACAAAACTGTTGAACAGAGTCACCTCGCTGAGAAGGTCTTGACATGCTGGTCTATCCTCCAGTCGAGGAAGGGCCTCCTTGCCCTCCCTTGGAGCGTGGATCTCCATGTGCCTTGTTCTACTTTTTTCGCACCGCACAACGCTGATAGTCGTGCCCGAAGTTCTTGCAATAATTGCACTGAACCCCAGTTGGTGCAAAAACATGAGAAAACAAATACCTGAGGAATTGTAGTTGAAGCAGAAACTGTCGGTGTAGTCGAAGAAGAAGAGGTAGCAAGCACAGCCGGAACAAACTGTGCTGCTAACCTGCGGCGAGGCTCCTTAGCACGAAGCGTCGAAAGAGCCTCGATGACTATCGGTCGTGGTGAACGGCTCAGCAGTTGAGCCCTGACAGGCTCAAATTCTGAGCGAAGACAAGAACGAATCATAAAGACGAAGGCAATCACGATCTGCCTTCTGCACTTTATGACACTCCTGGCAGAGCGGAGAAGCCAACTAATTCAGCTGGCGCCAGAGACTGGCCAGGGCTTGGAAGAAATCGTCAACGGAGGAGTCCTCCTGACGAAGCGTCTCCAACTCACGCTGAAGTGAAAAGAACTGAGCATCGCTGCTCTGCTGGTATCGCTCGCGCAAGTACTCTCAGATCTGACAAGTGGCACGCAGACCAACAATGTCTGGCTGGATGGATTCGTCGACACTGACCACCGGGATGGCTTGAACACGGGCCTCATCAGCACACCAACGCTCAAAAGCGTCTATGATATACTGAAAGGCCTCATCAGCAGCAGCAATAGCGGCCTGTCTCTTTCTTGGCAGCCTCATCTTCTGCAGGAGGTGCAGAAGTAGGTTGTCTGGGAGAAGGCTGAACCGGCGACGGCGGACAAGGTCACCAGTAACATATCCCCAGAGATGAAGACCATCGAGCGCGATCTCCATAGGTAAAGACCACAACCTGTAGTTCGTTCCATTAAGTTTTGTTCCCGAGAATGGGATCGCAGCCGATGGAATAGAAGTCATTGGTAGGTGGCGCTGGACAGCGCGGCGACCAAGAAAACGAAGTCTAACAGGCAGTGCTGGACGGCGCGGTGGTTAGATCGACATACTGATTTTTTTTGCGCCACACATAGACACCCGCTTCCTTAACCCGGCCCGGCCCAACTGCTCACGCACGAGCCTCACGCACAGGGGGAAATAGGTTTTCCCCTTGCTGGCAGCAGCGTAGGTGACGGGGCGGCGTCGGCAGCGGCGTCTGCGGCGGCGATCGACGACGGCGGCGGCGACCTAGCGGCAGCGATCCGAAGGCGGCGCGAGATCGGGCGGCTGGGTCGTTCGCGCTTGGCTAGGGATGGCGGCATCGGCAATGCGGCTTAGCGGCGGCGGGCGACGGCGTCGGAGACCCAAGTGGTGGCGGAGATCCGGGCAGCCCTGCGGCGGCCTGGCGAGCGAGTGGCTCGGGAGTCGGGGAAGAAGGACGGCGTTGGGCGGCGGCGGCAGCGGAAAGAGATAGGTTTGCCCTATCTTTGATACTATGTTAGGAATATTATGTATGTATTCAAGAAGGCCCAATGGGCAATATATATAGGGAGTACAAGGGGGTTGCCATATACAAATTAGGAAATACATAGAGTCCTATTCTAACAACTGATTCTTAGAAAGTTTGCCTTGGTTAAACTAACGTGTACAAGTAGCTTCATAGCAGTGTAATGCTACTGAAATGCTTTAATGTAACAAGTGGATTTTAAGTTTATGCCTCATTTAAGTGTATTCCATTATTTGACATTCTACAGTGGACCAGTCTAAATTAAGACGAGATAAACTGTGCTAAGTGCACTTCTGTAGAGGATGAAAAATGCAAGAAATAATGAACCAACGTATACTGAGTTCTTGACATATCAATGTAGTTGGAAATTCTTGACATATGACACATATCAATGCAGGCTGCAGCTTATTTTCAATGAGAATGCATTACCTACTTTACGCAATAAGTTTCTCGACCAGTTGTTTATGCATCATTTTATATCCATGTAGTAAAATTAGTAAATTACTGTGTAATATGGTTAAATCTAAATGTAGGGCACATCTGGCAGTCTGTCTTTCTAATCGCATCAAATGCTGCAGCAATTTTACCTGCCTTTTGGGCCATCCGGCAAAAGGTATGTTTTTCTTCTAGTGTCATGATGACCTGAAATGACTTGTTTTGATCTTTTTTAACTACTGGCCAGTGTTTTTTTAGTAAAGTGCACCGTAGGTACCTGCACTTGCACGGGTGGTTTAAGTAGATCCATAAACTTGAGAACTGAATATTTGGGTCCTCAAATTTGTTTAAGTGGGTCAAGTAATGTCCAAAATCGAGGTTTCTTGACTGACATTGTTTCGATGTCCCCCTAGTGCCACACAAAAGTCATGTCAGCCAAGTATACGGCTTTCTGGACCTCACCTGACCCACTTATACAAGTGATGACTGAAATATCTACTGTGCAAGTTTATGTGCCTACTTGAACTACCCGTGCAAGTTTATGGACCCACGCTGCAATTTACTCTTTTCTTCTTTCTATCAGCTGATGCAACGAAACCGTTTTAGCATTGGGGGCTTATCTCTAGTTGATTACACAGAAGTAGCAGCTCTAGTTGGAAGTAAAATTGTTATGAACCAATGACAGAATATGTACACAATAAAGTTTTATGTTGAACTATCAGGCAAAGCATTCTGCGATTTATGGAGTTTGCAAGAATACAATAAACATTAACTCAAACAAATCTTGTCACTATGACATTGGTGATTGAGTTTGGAGGAAGGAAAGATTAGTAGGTCCTGAATGGCTGATAACCTGCTAGATTGTCTTACTGTGAGGTGGTAATGCGGTATCCCTTTCCACAGGAAAATACCATGCTTACATGTGTTCCATAATATCTTGATATTCAAATATCCTCCCCATTTAAGAAGCTAAATTTAAAGGAAATTATTAAGAAGATATTATTAAGAAGCTAAATTTAAGTTTTTCTTTGATATAGAATGCAGTGGATTTGTTTGATAACATGCTAACTGTTGGAGAGTTTGTGTTAGATATCTCAACCATATGAGAGTCGGACAAGAATAAGATGTAAGAATCGGACTAGGGTTTGAAACTACAAATAAAAGAGGTGTGATCCTACGAGATCTACACACAGATTATCAAGTTGGTATCAGAGCCATCCCCCACCCAACCCTAAACCTAATCGACTACACTCGGGTCCGCGCTCCCAGCCATCGCCCGTGATCCAACTGGATCGGATCACCGCCGTCCCCGCCGGATCCTCTAGCTCCATGACGGATCCGGCGATCGCGTCCGCCGCCCGAAGTCGCGCAGTACCGCCGCCGCCCCGGTCGCGCAGACGCCGCCGCCCGGCCGACGGACAGACGCCGCGCCGCCACCGCTTTCCAGATTGCGCGGCCTCCGCCATTGCTGGTCGCTGAGAAGGAGGATACCGCCGCTACCGCCGCTTCGCCGCCTTGAGAAGGAGGAGAGGCCGAGGAGAAGGAGGCGTCGCCGGGGTAAGAACCGATCGGAAGGAAGCTCGGGAGTGAAGACGCGAACGCAACGCCGGAAGCGAAGACGCGAACGCGACGCCGGGAAACGACGGCCGGCGCGTACCGGAAGGAAAACGCCGAGAAGAAAGAAAAACGGAAGGAAAAGTCGACGGAAGGAAAGAAAAACAGCCGATCGGAAGAAAGGAAAACGGCGAGGTAAATTCGTAGTGAAAAAAATCAAGGAGGTACGTGCAGTTATGTATTGATGCGTGAAGAAAATATTGAGATTCGACATAATATTAATGCGTGAAGAGTTTCCGTGATCGTGGGAGATACGCGCGGCATATCTTGATATTGATTGGCATCTCTGGCTGTTTGAGAAGATGACCCCCGAGGAAATTGAGACTGCAAGGAAGGCAGTTATTGAGACTACTTCCCCGCTAGTAACTCAAGGTGACATAAGAAGCATGTTACAGGATCTCTTCGCGACAGGTATGATAGGCCCGAGAGCTAGTGCAGGGTCATCCGACTTAAAGCTGGAGCTGATGCCAAATGATGTAAAATTGGAAGGAAATAAGAATTACCTGAGTTGGTCTAGAAGGGCTCAGCTAATTATGAGGACAAAGGGGGTGGAACACTATCTGCAAGAGACTTGTGTTGAGCCTGCAGACAAGACGAGCATTGATTGGAGAATATGGAACACCACCAATTCTGTGGTGGTAGCTTGGTTGCTAACTTCGATGTCTCCATCCATAGCTCGGATGGTGGAGATGATGCAGAGTGCACCAGCAATATGGAAGACACTAAGCAATATGTACTCCGAGGCAGGAAATGTGATGATGATGGTGGAAGTCCAAGGCAAGGTGGAGGCCCTGAAACAGGAGGAGAAGACCGTCCAGGAATATGCTAGTGAATTACAACAACTTTGGGCAGATTTAGACCATTATGATCCACTACAGTTGACATGTGCTGGTGATATTGAGACTGGTAGGGTGTGGCTGCAACGCAGACGAGTTACACACTTTCTAAAGGGTCTAAATCCAAAGTTTGAGAGTAGAAGGGCTGCCATGTTTCACTTGGCAAAATTACCTACAATGGAGGAGGCTATTTCAGCTATGGTGCAGGAGGAAGTTCGACTACGAGTAATGGGGAACAACAACCCGGTCAGGTCCGCATATGCCATACCTGATGATAGAGAGTGCTACAACTGTGGGATAAGAGGACATCTGATCCGTGCTTATCCCTCTCCACAGTATGGAGGTCGAGGTGGAGATCGTGGTGGTCGTGGAGGCCGAGGTGGAGATCGTGGTGGTCGTGGAGGCCGAGTTGGCCCCAGAGCTAACATGGCCCAGACAGAGGAGAAAACGTCTGTCACTCTGACAGGCGAACAAGCTATGCAGTGGGAGAAGTGGCAGCAAGGAAAGGCATTAGAGACTTCTCATGATTCCACCTCCTTTGGCAACTTTGCAAACTACGCCCACGTGGGCAAAGGTACATGCACACATGCACTTGCATCCACATATAAGCACTCTCATATTGATTGGATCATAGATTCAGGAGCATCCAAACATGTCACATGTTCACGTAGTGCTTTCACATCTTACACCCCATATACTCATTCTCAAACCGCCCAAACAAAGCAGATGGAACCGCCAACTTATTCGGTGTTGGATCTATAGAATGTACACCATCCATTGCCACATCCACTGCTTTTGCATGTTCCTCCTTTCCACCAACCTTCATCGATCGGTTCTATCATTGACCAATTCAAATGCACTTGTCACATTTGATGGGGATTCGTGTTTATTACAGGAGAAGAGAACGGGAAGAGGATTGGGACCGGAATAAGGCGAATGGGTCGTGGTACATTGATCGAGTTGATGCGGCATTGGTGTGGCTATAGGAGGAATCGAGGAAGAAGTCTTATTACATCATCGCCGCTTGGGACATCTATCATTTGAGAATTTAAGTCGGTTATACCGATTTATTCAAAAGGGTAGACAAGAGTAAACTAATGTGTGATGCTTGCGAGTTTGGAAAGCATACACGGTCTACATATAGTAGTATTGGTCTTCGGAGTTATGAACCTTTTATATTAATACACTCGGATGTTTGGGGTCCGTGCTCTGTTATACGTGAGTGGTTTTAAGTGGTTTGTCACATTCATTGATTGCTATACTCGTATGACTTGGATTTATATGATGAAACACAAGAGCGAGGTCCTTCGATGTTTTCAGGACTTCCATAGGATGACCGCTACTCAGTTTGATGCAAAAGTTCGGATTCTCCGCTCAGATAATGGAACTGGGTATGTTAATAATGAGTTTGCAACATATCTCTCAGAAGAGGGGATACTTCATCGGACTACTTGTCCAGAACTCCATCTCGAAATGGAGTGGTGAAAGGAAGAACCGACATTTATTGGAGGTAGCACGTTCACTCATGTTTCAGATGAACGTGCCAAAGGGATTATGGAGCGAGGCGGTAATGACGGCAGTATATCTCATCAATCGCATGCCATCTCGAATACTTGGGATGAAGTCTCCAGCGGAACTCCTTTTGGGTCAACGGGAGTTCAAGGTGCCTCCCAAGGTGTTTGGTTGTGTGTGCTTTGTGCGAGATCACCGACCAACAGCTTGGCAAGTCGGATCCACAGGCATTGAAATGTATCTTCATAGGCTATTCATCAAGTCAGAAGGGCTATAGATGCTGGAACCCAGTTGAACGAAAGTTATTTGTGAGTATGGATGTAACATTCCGGGAGTTAGAACCTTACTACACGAGTGGAGGTAATCTTGATCAGTTCTTGGAATTCTCTCCTATCATTGAGGATGAAAGTCGAGATGGGGAGAACAAGGAGAGTGTTAGTCAACGAGAAGAAGTTATTGTGGGGACAATTCGTGTCCAAATCTAACGAGAATATGCGAGAGATGTGATAACCAAAAAGACTTAAAGTTTATCGTGAAGACGCTTGAAGCAGGGAGAAACCAAGAGACAAGCAGTCGGCACTTGAGTCAACAACGGTGGAGTCTTTTGAACAACCGGCATTGCCACGCCTGAATCAAACCTTCCGAATACCCGGCCTTGCGGTTGATCCAGATCCCAAATCCCTCCTGGGTCTATCTCCATCAAGTTTCTTGCCTCCCTTGGGGCGAATGGTAATATTGATTCTAATCATTCCCATCTAGAGTTACCACTTGCACAACGTAGGGAAACTAGAGCTAATGCAGGAAAGCCTCCAGTCCGGTATGGCTTTGAGCATGATATCACGAAGTTCATCTCGTATTCCCATATTTCACCTGCATACAAAGCATTCATTGCATCTCTTGGACTATGCATGTTCAAGGATTGGCGAATCATGAAGCAAGATCCTAAGTGGAAGAATGCCATGAAGGAGGAACTTAGTGCACTTCAAAAGAACAAGACATGGGATCTTGTTCCACTTCCAAGAGGAAAAAGGGCAGTAGGATGCAAATGGGTGTTTACAATTAAGCAAACTCCTGAAGGCAAGATAGAGAGATACAAGGCACGGTTGGTTGCAAAAGGTTATAGTCAAACATATGGGATAGACTATGATGAGACCTTTGCTTGCGGTGGCGAAAATGAGTACTGAGAAGAACGTTGATCTCTGTGCAACTAATTTGGATGGCCTCTACATCGCTTGGATATGAAGAATGCTTTTCTACATGGTGATCTACAAGAAGAGGTATACATGGAGATTCCTCCGTGCTTTGAAAATAAGCGGTCGAGAGGAAGGTATGTAAACTCAAGAAGTCTTTATACTGATCCAAGCGGTCTCAAGGGCATGGTTTGATAGATTCAGCGCGATCAGTAGTATGGGCTATTCTCGGTGCAATGGAGATCATACCGTGTTTTATAGGCATAAAGGATCGCATATCACTATATTAGTAGTCTATGTTGATGATATTGTGATTATTGGAGATGATGCCGAGGAAATCAAGTCCTTAAAGAAAAGATTGGGAGAGGCATTTGAGGTGAAAGATCTTGGACCTCTTCGATACTTTCTTGGGATTGAGATTGCCCGTTCTTGAATGGTATAGTTCTCTCCCGAGAAAGTATGTCCTTGATCTCTTTGGAAGAAACAGTATGCTTGGGTCTTTGTCCTATTGCTTCACCTATTGATAGGAATCACAAGCTATGTCTCAATCGGAGATCCAATCAACAAGGAAGCTTATCAAAGGCTTGTTGGGCGTCTTATCTATTTGTGTCATACAAGACCTGATATTTCATATGCAGTGAGTGTGGTTAGTCGATATATGCATGATCCTAGAACAGGACATATGGATGTTGTTTATCGAATCTTACGGTACTTGAAGAATAGCCCCGAAAAGGGCCTTTGGTTCAGAAAAAACCAACATCTAAATATGGAAGGGTATTGTGATGCTGATTGGGCAAGCAGTATGGATGACAGGAGGTCTACCTCTGGATATTGCATCTTTGTGGGAGGTAACCTTGTGTCATGGAGAAGCAAGAAGCAGGAGGTTGTGGCTCGGTCTACTGCAGAGGCAGAGTATAGAGCAATGGCATTGAGTGTGAGTGAGATGATATGGATGAAGGGTTTATTGTCCGAGCTTCGAATATGGAAGAATAACCCCTTAGTATTGCATTGTGACAATAAATCTGCAATCAATATTGCTAACAACCCAGTTCAGCATGATCGTACCAAGCACGTTGAGATTGACAGATTCTTCATTAAGGAGAAGCTCGATGGTAGAATATTGAAGTTGGAGTATGTCAAGTCTGGTGAACAGTTGGCTGATTGCTTTACTAAAGGGTTAGGTCCTAGTGAGTGTTATACAATATGTAACAAGATGGGCATGATTGATATTTTCGGCCCATCTTGAGGGGGAGTGTTGGAGAGTTTGTGTTAGATATCTCAACCATATGAGAGTCGGATAAGAATAAGATGTAAGAATCGGACTAGGGTTTGAAACTACAAATAAAAGAGGTGTGATCCTACGAGATCTACACACAGATTATCAAGACTAACATTTTTTCCCTTGCCACCTAGGCGTTTGCAGAATGGATTCTTTACACATCTAGTGGAATTTTCAGTGCATTATACCATTCATGTGATGTGGGCACCTGGTGCGTACTATCTTTCCGTGTATTACAGGTAAGTTACTCAGCACATACTCTTACTGCTAGTTTAAAACTTGACATATTACCGGGCTAAATCAGTTATGGATGTATCCAATACAAGGTAGACCACCCTTCTGGTTGATAGTCAACTTCAGTTGGAGAAAGCTGAAGAGGAACACTAGCATAGTTTGCATGTAGTTCCATCCAATGGACATTTTTGAGAATATGGGCCCTTGGTGCATGGACCAGGGTTAAAAAAAACCGGTACCGGCGCAGTTACCGGCCGGCGGCCGGCGGCCGGTTACCGGTTTTTTTCGGTTGAATTTCGTTAAATTTTGCTTAAAACTCAATCAAAATTCGAAATTTGAATTTGCAAACTCCGGAAAAACCGGCCGGGATTTCAAATCCCGGGCCCCACCGGTAAACCGGTTACCGGCCGGTATATTTCAATCCATGGCATGGACTGATGTAGTCATGTGTACCTAATTAGTTTACACAATCTTTAGGATGCCAAGAGATCGATGTATTTTAACAGATATGCTTCTCACTATTGCATAGTTGTTTTATAGGAGCAGCTTAATATTTGAAAGCTGATGGCACGAGCTGGCTGTTTTGGTTTTGGAAGGAACAAGCTGGCAGTTTTGTGACAAATAGAAGTAAATTGCAGCATCTTTTTCCTGTTTGATGCTAGTGAACACCTTTTCAGGATGAGTAATTGGCTTAAGATAAAGTAGACATAGTAATGTCCAATGCAAACCTACTTTAGGAGATGTTTTAGGAAATTCCCATCAGAGAAAAATTATGTGTAATCTAATGTGCTCTGTTTCTTTAGGAGGTAATCTTTATGATTCCTTTGGGATTCCTGATGACATGATTGGTAAAACATCACTTATCTCAGTTCTCTAACAGGTTGCATATTCTAGTGTGCCTGGGTTGGTTAGATGTTGATTTACTAGAGGGCAAGCAGTGTCTTGGTTGGATGATATTTGTTTCCAATCGAGGGCACTGACCTGTGCAATCATGTTGGTCCACATGCATGATTGTTGACTCCGTTAGATGTGTATTATTACCTATGTATTTTTTCTGTTGTATAAAGGGCTACCTTTATATATGCCATATTTGTACTTATATATATATATTGATCCATTGGCTTTATGATAAATACAAGCGCTATTCATAATATGGTATCAGAGCAAACCTAATGTTTTTTTCGTCAAGCCGCTGCCTGACTTTGCCATCTCCACCGCTTGCCTGTCTTCCACCCAATCCAACACCGAGCGCAGTCGGAGCCGACCCACGTTCCCAGCTGTCCGACGCCGAGCGCCCGAGCCCGGTTGCTGCGTCCCTACCGCTGTCGCCCGAGTCTAAGCCGCCGCCACCCTGGACCTTGAGCCCAAAGCCACCGCAGCTTGAACTCCTCGAGCTCGAGCTTGACCTGCCGCCGCCGGATCCCCGCACACTGTAAAACCACAGTCTACATCTTGCTCTTTATTTTTCATTTGTATCTCAACAGACCCACAGTTTACATCTTGCTCTTCATTTTTCATTTGTATCTCAACTGCCCCCAAATCCAACATCCAAGAGGGTTCTAGCACTTTGTAGCAGTGAAAGGTACACGGTTTGGTAAAAATTCCGAAATCTAAATTTCATTGCTTGCCTTGTATCTGGAGTTAGTTAATACTTTGTAAATTTGTGGAACCCAATACATTTGTTTTTTAAATGCCCTTTTAATTATATTCAAAATGCTTCTTCTGATACATTATTGCGCCCTGGCCATCGGGCTTTATCTTGCAGTTTTTGGACTTCTGGCTTTCCTTTATGGCTGTTGTTGGTACATTCATATATATGGCTACAATTGATGAAGCTTCAAAGCGAGCAATGCATACTTCTGTGTTTATTCTCACAGCTCTGTTAGCTGCAACTGGTGCCACCAGGTACGGAAACGGTTTATTACTTTTGTTTTATCAAGTGCCAAGTGAATACTGGGTGATTGTATGAATATTGGGTTACCATCTCAGATCTGCGAATATTGGTATTGTCATTGCTATTGGTTTTCTTGGCCTACTTATTGGATGGCTATTGGAATTCTGTACAGCACGGAGATTTATTTGCTGGTCGTGGCGAATTAACCTCAATGTGCCTCAAAGGTAAAGTGTTTGTACTTATGGTTTATGAATATATCAGTAGCTCATATCTCTATGTTGTGTGTATCTTAGTTTAAAGTGAGCTTACTCACACGCACACATTATGGTTTTTTACAGTTATGCTAGCACCTTGTGCCTAAGTTTATGGCAATCACAACTCACAATGTAGAGCATTTCCTTTGGTCAGCTGACACATTTCTTATCTTGCTATTCTTGCTTCCAGATGGCCAAACTTTAGTGCTTTGTTCTGGAGTAGTCTGGAGATGTTGAACAAACGATTCCATTGGTTGTATTTACTTTTGGGTTTCCTCACATTATCTTTTGCGGCTACAAGCTGGAAGCTAGAATCAAATAGTAGCTACTGGATTTGGCACAGGTGTGGAATCATCTTCTTTCCTCATTAATCGTAACTTCAATTTGGAAAGTCTATTTTTGTGGATTTGCTACGATAACTAGGGCATGCTTACTTCCCTTGTTAGCCCAAGCAATTGCCCACCTAGTCTTGACTAGAAAGGTTATGTGTTTGGCAGAGCTCAGACAACTTGCTTGGCCAAGCAAACTTGCCCACATGGGCAAGGAAAATCCTTGCCCTTTGAGGGAGCCAAATTGGCTCTCCCTCCCCCATGTGGGCAAGGTTTGGTCGCTCATCATTTTGTTATGTTGTGGTCCACCAAATAGTTCGAAATGAATACTATACAATATATATTTTAATCAATTATTATACTTTTATAGAAACATGCGCTCATTTTACGTTTTCAAGGCAAAAGAGCCAAACACCTAGTCTTTCAAGCCTTGATTCGTGCTGCTCGTGTGCTAGTTTTTCCTCGCCTATCAAAGCAAGGTGGGCAAATGATCTTATATTTTTCATGCTGTCACCTTTTATATCCCGCTGCTATATCTTATCTCTACTATTCAAAGTTCCAAACTAATTACAGAGAAAATTTCTTTTCCTGCAGTCTGTGGCACATAACTATTTATACGTCTTCATTCTTCTTCCTGTGTTCAATGCGTGTCAATACTAGTAATCATAGTCCGGAGCCAAACTATGAGTTAACGAGGCAAGACTCCTTGCCAAGACCAGTGTCAAGAGAGACCTAGGGATTCGAGACACAGCGACTGTCTGTGCTCCATATCTGTCTTCTGATAGGTATTTATCAATTTATGGACAAAGGTCTTACCACAACGGAAGAGTTTTAACGCCAGAATCTTTGACGGTACGCATGTGCAAGCCTCTGTGTACGTATATGGCTTCCGTGCAATTTGTGTTGTAAGTTGTAACTCATAAACAATTCAAGAAGAGGGATTTTGGAACTACATGTAGCGTAATATTAGCGGGCAGCTGCATCACATGAAAATTGTAGATAGAGTGGTGCAGAGAAAACATTTGTTGGCGGAGTGTTTCCTTTTTTTTTTGGGACGATCTTAGTTTGCCCGTGGATAGTATTCTGTAATTGTATTAGACCGCAAGTTTGTATCTGCATGGTAAATGCAAAACAGAATGCGACCACTTGCCCTTGCTGTATCGTGGTATGATGATCCGAGGAGCACTTCCAAGTGGGCGGGAACCAGGTCCTATATCATCACGATTTTTTTAAAAATAATCTATTTTTTATTCAAAATTACAAAATTATACCTGCGATTTTTTTTACAAAAGTATAACTCTGTCGCCGAACCATAGGGCGATTGGATCTAGTCGCGCAACGGCCAAACGATAATAATGCAGTCACTGAACGGTTAGACGACAGATATGAAATTGGCCAATCGTCGGACGACAAGTTCTGTCGCCCAATGGTTCGGCGACAGGAGGCTGGAGGCTGATTTTTATTATTATTTAATCCTTTTTAAAAAATATTTGAAAGTTAATCCCTGTCGAACTATCTATAACTTAAAAGTAGAGAATCTATCTGTAAACTATATATAAGATCATCCTTTTAACCGAGCGTAAATACATATATGGATTAAAAATATTTTTATGGATCGATAACCTTTGACACTTCAGTGTATGCATTCTTCACAAATAACTGCACAATATTTCTAGGCTTTGCCCCAGAAGTGATATATGTTGTTGGATACATTTATAATGAAGCTGGGAATAACACAGAAGAATTGAATGCGAAAATACGAGAAGATTTGGTGTTGCGAATTAAAATAGACTTTATAATGAAGTTGGTAATAACACGAAGCATAGGGTTTGGTTACGTGCATAAGAAACAAAATCATACACAATGCAACAAATTGAAGTACTCATACGATACATATGCGCCCTTTTGGAATGGAAATAGATTTGACCTTTGATGGGGAACTAATACAGAATAGCCCGACCTACTACGTGGATCGGGGTCATTTTCCCTTCCTTGCTAGCTCGATGTTGAACTCCTCGTCGGCCTCTTTAGCCTTGGCCGCCATTTCTCTCGTTTTCTCACGCTCCCTCTCACGAGCCTTGCGCTCTCTACGCCTGCACGTCTCGAGATGAGCTTTCGTCTCCTGACGTATGCGCTCGTTTTGCTCGTCGTTGCGGCGCTCATCCCCTCGGATCTCGTGGACCCTTTTGGCATTCCACTCCTTGTAGTCGAGAGTCCACTGGTCATGTAGGTGGATCTCTTGATCGATCCACTTACGGTAGCCACATAGCGGATCCGGGGACTATGGGTAGATGGGAGAGGTTGTTAGTGTGTACTTTGAAAGAGAAATAGTAGGAGAACACACTATAATTGGTCTTTACTGGCTGCAGATAGCTGCTCGTGTCCCAACGGATGTCGGGATAGTCACTGGAGTAGTTCGCACAACCCTAGTAACGCATGCCCAAGCTCAGCCGCTGCTTAAACTTGAAGAACTTGCTGGGTCCTTGCACCAACAGAGTGGTGGCGTCTCCCCCTCTGACGGGTGTTGCGGCAAACACTCGGTTGGAACGTTCTGGTAGGGATTGTTTGCTCTGGGGGCGTCATTGCGGAGAGCTTTCATCCTGGCAAGCTCCTCTTACTCTTCCCGGGCCCCAGCAGCCCTTGCTAGTTCGCGGATCTCGTCCTATTGCCTTTTCATGTTGTCCATCCGGCGTGGTGAAGCAAGCTCTAGTGTAGTGTTCTCTCCCAGATCTCTTCCACCTCCTTTTATAAGCTAAAGGGTTGGCATGGTGTGGTTAATCTCATGTGAGTAGCATGCGAGACAGAGTGTTGCCTTGTCATTATGAAAAGTTGTTGGTGCGGTAGAGTGTTATCACGTCTTATATTGCAGGGAGTTATCGTATCCTGCTTTGCAGTGTCATGTCTTTTCAGTCTAAAAAGCTAATGAGGTATAGTGTTGTCATGCCGATATGAAAAGCTGACGAGGCAGAGTGTTGTGACGTCTTACTTTGCAGAGTTTTGTCACTTCCTGCATTGCATAATTATTTATTTTTTGTTTGAAAAGCCGAGGAGGTTAGTGTTGTCAAGTCGATCTGAAAAGTTGGTGAGGCCAAATGTTGTCCTCTAGAATCGATAATGACAATCAGAGGGGGATGAATGATTGTAATCCGCAGTGGAAGCTTTTTCCTCAAATTTACATTCTTCTGTTTGTTCAACCTGTCAACACAATAAGAACACAAAAAGCCAAAAAAAAAAAACAAGGCGGAAAATAGTATTTTGGGTACTGCAGCAATTAAAAATAGGCACTGGCAATCTAAAAATCGAGTACTGTAGCAAACTGAAAAAATCGAATACTGTAGCAATTAAAGAAACCCAACGAGGCAATCACTTTCAGTGGATGATGCTGCAATCAAACAAGAAACTATATATACGTATGCAGTAATCATGGAGCCTAATGTCCTGATTACCAACAACAATTAGTGAAAAGTACAGATGCAATAAATACTATCTTGCCTTGGATTGAATGAATCACAGAAAGCCATTACACCACCTAAGCAGCTGCCTGGTACTGCTTCCCCAAAAGCATCGCACGGACAGCCGATCCTTCAAACTGCCTCCGGGCTCTGGTCTCATCACATCAAGATAAGACGCAAACCTCTACTGCAGCCGGCCAGCCAGCACCTGCACACCGGCCGCAGGTCCAGCCGATCGCCAGCAATTTTTTTTTGGAATAAGTCCATTCTTCGTCCCTCAACTATACCCGATGATTAATTTTGGTCCCTTAACTTAAATACCGGATATAACGCACCTCAAACTTTCCATACCGGGCAAATCGTGTCCCTCCGTGCGTGAGACGGCGGTTTGGGCCGACGTGGCATCCACGCTGGCGATGAGTCGGCCTCGCACGACTCGACTGGGTCCTGTCATATGCCCTGATGCGGTCGCCCTCGCACTCGGTCGCTCTCTCTCCCTCTCGCTCACTCTCGCTCTCGCTCTCCCTCTCGGCGGCGGCTAGGGTTTGTTGGCCGGCGGCGACTAGGGTTCGTAGTTTGGTGGCCGGCCGCGACCCAAGATACCTGCCCCCGGTCGCCTCGCGCTCACGCCGACTGTCCTCCCCGACGAGCAATCTGCAGAGCCCCCTCCCGAGCTCCCCGCGTGCAGATTTCCCCCTCGCTGGAGGCTGCGCCATGGCCAGCTTAGGGAGCTCCGGCCCTTGGTCTGCGGCAACAAGAAATCCCTAGATCCCAGCGGATAGGATGCGGCGGTGAACAAGGACAGGCTAAGGTGAGTTCTTCAATCCTAGATCCGCGCAATTACTCCGGTTGTTTGTGGAGCTACTTGATTAGTGTTGTTCTTAGAGTAATGGTTGGTGTTATTTTGCATGTAGGTATATCACGGTGGTGATTTCTTGCGGTTACTCGATTTAGCAATGGATAATTTGGACAAGCTAGTTTGTTAGGTTCCATTTCAAATTGGGATTTCTTTGATGATGGGAAGAGATTGCATTATTGCGGAGGAAGAGACGGCATGTCTTACATAGATCGGGATAAGTTGTCGCTCACGGAGGTCCAAGGCCATTTGAAGGACCATTGTGAGGATGTGGAGTTGGTACTCATGCAATCGATTTCTGGGAAAGCATTGAAGATCGGATTGAAGGCGCTAACAAATGATGAGGATTTGCCCGGACCATGGTCGATCAGATCACCGATGGGGTGTTGTGGATATATTTGTTGAGGCGGTGGGAGTTGATGATGATGTTGGCTCGGATGGTGATGGTGTTGGTGACAAAGGAGATGAAGACAAGTGATTGGGAAGATGAGAGTGAAGCTTGGATGCACACAGATGATGATGAGGAATTAGATGCTTCCAAGGAGGTGGAGGTGATTGAGGTGTCACCAAATAGATATTGCAAAGGATATTGCACATAGCGGAAGTTCTACAATACATTGACCGATATGAAGGGAAGGCAAAGGTGACTACAAGACTTGCAAAGACTACGAGAAAGAGGTACAAGGTCGGGCATTTGGTGGCCATTGATGAGTCAAGGGACAAGGAGGAGACGATGACATGACACTTCTTACTTTTCCGAGAGTGAGGAAGAGGACGACTATGAGGAAGGTGGCAGTGATGGTGAGCTTCTGAGGAGGAAACCCAAGTACCCTAGGTATGACCCCAAAGCAAGTCTCCCTACTTTTAGCTTGGGCATGGGTTTTAGCTGCAAGGGGGACTTCATTCAAGTGTTAGCGTTATGGAGTAGAGAGGAGACATGTTATTAATTTTGCAAGAATGACAACAAAGGGTTAGGGCTCAATGTGAGTGGGCCAAATGTACTTGGTTTATCTTGTTGTCAAATAATGAGAGGATGAGAAGGATGGATAGTGAGTAGTTTCAAGGATGAGCACACATGCCCCCCAAGAAGGGACAACAAACTTGTCACTTCCAGGAGAATAGCTGAAAAGTTTGAGAGTGCCATAATGGGAAACCCAACCTGGAAGCTTGAGCACTTGAAGCAAACAAAGACAGAACAAATGCATGCGGATGTGAGCATAGCTAAGTGCAAAAGAGCTAAGTCCATTGTAATGCAGAAGGTATTAGACTCCAAGAAGAGAGAGTATGGTAGGGTCTTTGACTACCAAATGGAGCTTCTTAGGAGCAATCCAGGTAGCACAGTAGTGGTGAGAGGAGACATGGCCAATCAGAGCAAACATCAGAGCCCAGCCAGGATCAACAAGGTCATTGTGCAAGTGTTGGCAATTCTACACCAACTGGTCCTGTTCCCCTGGTACAAAATTCATTCCTTCATTTCATGCATTTCCTAAGTTGGTACAAAATTACATAGTTTAAGCACCTTTCACATTGCAGGTTGTGATTCCTCCACCACAACAGAGTGTTCTAGCATGACCAAGAGAAAGACCGTGGTCTAATTCGGTGAACACACCACCTCCATCCAAAAAGAGTTGCACTGGGGTAGGAGTATGTTACCCAGAGAGGACAGGCACAACTATTCAGAATGTAGGTGCATTCCAAAATTTCCATATCTTCATTTATATTCTTTGCACTTGCAAACTACAAACCTCTAACTCAACATGGTGGTTCTCACATTCTGACTGGTATGCCGATCGGAGGATCATCAAAACCTCACTCTCGCTAAAGTCACTACACAACATGGTGGTTACGCACTATGAACTTGGAGGCAAGTGTGGCGTCTGCGAGTGCAAAATCAAGTGTGAACATCCGAGTAACTCGGTTCTCGCCTCAGTCAAGTCGCTGCCAAGAACCACCTTTCAAAATAGGAAGAAACGAGTCCAACCAAGAAGAAGCAAAGTTATAGTTCAAAGCTTGCAAAGCTTTTGGGTATCCCAACTAATGAGTGATGTTCTAATGGATTTGCGACAGCTTATCTTTATTAGTGTTATGTAATCTTTTGAACTTGTGCTTTGTGGGTGACATGAGCTATGTTTGTTAGTGTTATGTAATCTTTTCAACTTGTGCCTTATGGTCCGATTCTGTCACGATCACTTAGTGTTATGTAATCTTTTCAACTTGTGCCTTGTGGGTGATAAGCGTGTTTATTTACGAGAACCAATCGATATGTTGTTTATTTATGAGAACCAATCTCACTTTGTTTATTTATGAGCACCAATCTCGACTTGCTTATAATTGAACACATGATCCTTGGTTACGTTAGTGTTGATGTTTACATGGATTGAACATCTTACAATGCATTCAGATTCTGTTGGGACAATGCATTCACGGTTCTCATAGGACAATGCACGGACAATGATTCGAGTGTTCTATTGATGTTTACATGGATTGAACAATGCATTCCGTGTTCTGTTGGGACAATGCATTCTCGGTTACTGTAAGACAATGCACGGACAATGATTCCGTGTTTTGTTGATGTTTACATGGATTGAACATCTTACAATGCATTCACAGTTACTGTTAGGACAATGCACGGACAGTTAAAGAGCATCGAACTTGTTTCAATCACTGTCCCCCTAATATCATTTCATCGAGTTTACATTTCATCCAAGATTAGAGTATCGATTCTGCATTATCTTTGTTAGGTTCAATCATGGTACCTTGTTGACAAGCATCAGATATACTGAGCATCAAGCGAATCGACAATTTCAGAGCAACACAGTTCCATTACATAATAGATTGCGACACGGGTTCAATTACATTCCCTATTCGAACTCTAACTACCATCATTGCAAAACAACAAGCAAGACAAAAAAGTCTCCTCTCTTTCTCCAAATGTGCTACCCTACCAATGAGTCCAACAAGCTGCTACATCACGCTTCTCCATGCACGGACTCGGCCACACTCAAATCTTGTTCATTGTTACGGTTCCTTAACGCCTAAGCTCATGGTTCTCCTTCCTCAACGCCCTAACGATTGTCGCGCAAGTCCATTACTACTGCCTCAAGAAGGGGTTGGTTCATCATCGTACCATGCCCAAAACTTGCGACCTCCGACCTTCAATTAAGATTCACAAATAAGCGAGCCTCCACAAACCAAAATAACGAAAAATTGGTGAAGATTACTTACCCGAGCTCGCATGCATGTCATGTACCTCGTCGCGGGTTAGAGTCGCTCCACGAGATCCACCGACCAGACCTTCTCCCGCAATGGCAATGGACCGTTGGAGCGTACTCGATGGTCGCTCTCTGTATGGAATCGGCGAGGTGGAAGCCCCATAAAGCTGTCTTGTGACGGAGGGTGCAAGACATGCCGCCGACCTTGAGCTTCCTCCAGTGGCTAACGAACTCGAGCTCCTAAGCCGCCATGGCGCGACCTCGGCAATGAGGGGGAAATCTGCACGAGGGAGCTCGGGAGGGCTCTGCAGATTGCTCGTCGGGGAGGGCGGTCGGCGTGGCGAGACGGCCGGGGGAAGGTATCTTGGGTCGCGGCGGCCACCAAACTACAAACCCTAGTCGCCACGGCCAAACCCTAGTCGCCGCCGTGAGAGAGAGAGCGAGAGCGAGAGTGAGCGAGAGGAGCGACCGAGTCCGAGGGCGGCCGGGTCGAAGAATTTGACAGACCCGGTCGAGTCGTGGCGAGGCCGACTCGGCCACCTTGACGTGGATGCCACGTCGGCCCAAACCGCCCGTCGCACGCACGGAGGGACACGATTTGCCCGGTATGTAAAGTTTGAGGTGCATTATATCCGGTATTTAAGTTCAGGGATCAAAATTAATCATCAGGTATAGTTGGGGGACGAAGTATGGACTTATTCCTTTTTTTTTGTGTCTCTCCGTGCAGCCGCGTCAATGCCAAAAACCGGCTGCCGGCGTTTTCCGTGCGTATCCCGCCCTCGGCTCTAAACATATCTTTTATACCCGTAGAGACTTCAAACCCTAATCATTTACGTACAATCCAATTACATAGATCTAATTCATGAACTTACAACTTGATTATAAAATATCCTATTTTAGATAATTAAAAATATATTATGTATCGTAGCTTCCAGATCGCACCTCCGTAGCTCTAACACGCATCATCCATCTTTAATCTCCATACGCTCCAACTCGAGCTCGACCGTCTCTTCCAGCACCCTCGACCCTCGGGACCATGACTTCGCACCAAGCCATCTCCTGATCACCGCCGTAGACCACGATCGCCTCCGAGTTACCGTACACATGCAAAGACCAAAGAAATATATTTTCCCGGCACAAGTTCTTCCCAACTTGACCGGCATAAGTCCACACAACGCGGCACGTCTCAAATAATATCAGTAAATAACATTGTCAATTATTCATCAGCTAAAATATTTTAGACCTAGCCACATGGTCTAAGTCCACACAACGCGACACGTCTCGAATAATATCAGTAAATAACATTGTCAATTATTCATCAGCTAAAATATTTTAGACCTAGCCACATGATCTAAGTCCACACAACGCGACACGTCTCAAATAATATCAGTAAATAATATTGTCAATTATTCATCATGTCCTTTAGTCTTCTCGCTGCAAAAAGTTGGCCCATTAGGTCTTATCACTGCGCAAAGCTACCCCGTTTAGTCTTGTCACTGCGCAAAGCTGCCTGTCTGGTCTTGTCACTATGCAAAGCTGTCTCCTGTGGTCTTATCACTGTGCAAAGTAGCCAGCCCCGTCTGGTCTTGTCATCTGCAAGCTAACACATTACCCGCCTTATTAGCCTCCCCGTCGTAGAGTAACATACTGTGCATTAAGCTATAGGCGTCGATATGTATTGAACAAACATGCATTGTATGAACGAGTACACATAAGAACGCAAAAGTATTACAAGCATCAAGCATTAAGTTCAAAATTTAAGTATCACATAACGAACAAAAATACAGCCAGCGCAGGGGGATGCCCCCCACTAGGCCCCCACTCGCACGCCCAGCATCCCCTCCCGCGTCACCACGGCCCACTCCAGCTCCGCGTTCTACTGTACGGGCTCGCTTGCCCCCCCCTCTGCGCTGGGTGTTGGGGCCTCGGCCCCGAGAGGGAAAGACTGTCTGGAGGCCTGGTATACGAGGACCGAAAGGCAGAGGGGTGGACAGAATTGCCGCCTGTGTGGGTACAGGTGCACCGGCGAGCTATGACCCGGAGAGAACCTCAGCGGGTGTAGGCTGAGGTGCCGGGTTCTCGTTCACAAGGAAGTCGTGTGTGTCCACGTCACCTGGGGAGGCCCCTAATCCGTCATAGGGCAGAACACCTGCACTGCAAATATTGTTAGTTAATAAAAACGCTATACGTGCTGACAAACAGAGACGTGACGTACCCTCGGCTAGCACCATGGTGCGCGAGAAGGCGTCCGAAGGGAAGTATGGCATGTCGTACGCACCCTGCGTGTGGAAGGCGAAGGAGTTCGGAGGACCGATGTACTGCGATGTTGCCGGTGTACGGGGTTGTGCCTAGCTGGACCCTCCGGCCTCCTCAGGCCGCGGTGGTGTCGGACGTGGCCTGGCCGAGCCTCCCACCTCGCCAGGGTGTGCCGCGTGTGGCCACGCTGACCCTCTCGCCTGCTGTGCTTTGAACGGGACGGCGCCGGCGGACGTAACGACTGCCGACCAGGCGTAAGCGTGTCAACCTCCGGGAGCCTGGTGCACGACAACAGGCCGACAACACGTGTGGCTTGAACAGCCACACGACAGAAATCCTGGGCCGCCTCCTCGCATGTGACCTCCGCACCGTCGGTGATCCTCTGAAACAAGGAGCGACAATCCCTTGCAATCTCAGCATTGATGTTCACCTGCAGCGAAAGCACGACAGGGTGAAAACTGTAAGTGGGGATGACACAAGCGAAGTTTTCAAAGTAGGATGTAACGTACCGCACAGTGCACGTCCTGCGCGAGATGCACAGGGTATGTGTCGATCAGTGCCGGGATGCGTGGTGCGGGTTGTTCGACAGTAAGTACGAGCCTGGTACGTGTATGAGGAGCGTACTAGTGAAGGTACTCGTCGTACGCGCTGTGGTCGTAGGGGGTGTCCTCCTGCACACAGTCTTGCAGCGCGCCCTCCCACTGCCCTACCCACGTGTCCATACTACTCCCTCAGTCCGTGTCGCGGCGAACTCCCTTCCTATTGTGCCTGCAAGACGTAACATGTAGTTACAAGTCGTGGGTACGAGACAATAGTACAAACAGGGACATCTATGCCGATTACTCACGCGTGCACGTTGTTGGGCATTGGCCGCCGGACTGGTACTAGAACCATCTGTTGTAGGCCGAACTGGCGCATCACACGATGTGCCCCGTAGTCCTCGACGAAGACGTCGAACACAAGTGCCCTGCAAGTCAGCCAGTAGTCTCGGTCGCGTAGGCACAGCGAGGAAAGGCCGTGAGGAGTGCGGGCCTCTAACTCCTGAGGGGAGTATGGCTCCCAGCGCACGTCGTCTGCCGTGAGCCGGTCGAACTGCTCCACGAACGGCTCGTACGCCCGTGTGACCTGCACGTGCGCGTACTGTACCTGCAAGGAACACAAGCTGTTAGATAGGACGATTGGTTATATGAAGAAATTAGTCGCACGACAGAGTACATACCTGTCATCGGCACCAAAGAGAGCTCACTGTGGGCCAGTCCACCTCATCCGCGTTGTACATCTCCGCCATTCGCCGTCGAGCAAGAACTCTCGCCCTCGGTAAGCCTCTCGCCTGATTATGAGCACCTTAAGCATCCTCAGAGCATCCTCTTCCTCACATCACCTTCCATTTGCAGCCTAGATTCGCCGACGAGCACCATCGTCTTCAACCCCTCTATCACTGCCACTGCTCAATGTCGTTCGGCCTCCACCAAGCCTCTTCGCCACCATCGTCTTCACTTCTGTGTTCATGGTGAGCTCCTAAAGCCCTTGTGTTGCTCACTTTAGCTTCTCGTTGTAGCTAACATCGTCCCCGTAGTAGCCGGCGCTGCGTTGCCGCAAGAACTCATCGTGATTCCTGTACCGATGACCTTTGGTCTCCATTCCACCACTGATAGCATCGCTCTAGCCCCATGTTTTTTTGTTCCAAGACCTGGAACCCCTCCTTTGTTTTCCCACGCCGATGCCGTCAGACACCCGGGGGTCCTCGTCGCCATTATTCACCACGTCGTCGTCTCTGTCCAACTCTCCGGCCACTGCAACTACCTGAGTGACTGTCGTGAACTAACTGCAGTGCCCTGTGTCATTACTCCAGAGGGTAATCATACTTAAGCATACGGATTATTATTCATCTGCCCGGTAGGACACCGCTCCGACGAATAATAAGCCTTACCAAAGTTAACGCAGCAGAATAATAAGATAAAAATTATACTTTATTACAACAGTTAGCCACACAATGATATGGTCTTTAATACACTTATTTAATTACAACGAAAAAAGAAATTCCCTCGCTTTCCTGCCCTGCTCCACCAGTCGTCTACTCGTCCCACTAGCCGAATAAGGTGTTCACCTCGCCCTGCTCCTCATAGTAAGCGCCCACGCCTCCTACAGCCTCCTTGGCACCTGTGTATCTTTCATCCCACTTGAGAGAGTTCCCGATCGGACTAGGATCTAACAAAGGATAATAATAGTAAGAATAAGTACTAGTGTATCTAGCAAGCATGTATTAGGAACTATGCACTGTATGACCCATCTCTGTTTGTTATCATATTTTATAGCTCATCTCTTTTCTGAAAAATAATTTATCAAGATTTACGTGGCAGGTTTTAATTCTGAAAAGACTACTTATCACTCAGTAAGAAGATAAACCCCTAGCGGTCACCGTAGACTCCAGTCAAGGAGACATGCATGAATTCATGATTTTATTTAGCACTATGCAGGCTTTGTACTACTTTACACATAGCTACTCTGAGCTCTCTTTATGCTAGGTCTCTCGCAATTCCTTTGATGCTGTTTCGAGTTCAGAATACAGAACGTTTTCCAGGTTACGTGATTAAGTCTCCACCCATTATTTTCCATCGGTGTCCTGGAGCGCTCACCCAGTCCTCCACCGAGTTCCCAAAATATTGGTTGGGCCGGTCATCCTTGCACCCAACACTCCACCTTGCGCTACTATAGTGCCTTGGATCCCCTACTTCTGGACTCTTCCTACCGGTCCTGGGTTCCTCCATAACTCACACATGCGATATTACTTATCCGATGTAGAGAGTATAGCCACGTAACAAGATAACATTTTATGCATGTCAAAACAGGAAAGAGCCCCACCTCTTCCCTCTTCTCTTTCCTGCCAAGGGCCCCCTTTACCAGCCTTAATATTTACTCTTACAGCCTAGCTGCTCCTCTCAGCTAGACTGCTCATTTCTCATCTCTTTTTTTTCTCTTATTTCTTTTATCCGATTTGATTTTGAGAGATAGTTTCTATTCTACTGGTCTCTTTTGGCCAAAATCCCCTAGCCTCCCATCCTCTCTTCTTCTCAATTCTTCACTTCTCCATTTCTTCCTCCCTATGCTTTGCTCCTACCAAAGCTTGCTCTTGAGGGACTCCCTCCCACTCTCTCGGGTTGCCCCATGGCGCCGCCTCTGGCCACCAGCACGCCCGCGCCCCCTGCAGCTTGGCTCGCCTGCGCCCCCTGCGGCTTGGCCCTGTCACTAGGTCGTCGGGGCTGTGATTGGAGGCCAGGATTGGCTTCTTCTTATCCGGATTTGATTTCCCCCTTTTTCCCTTCTCTATTGTTTCAGTTTTCATGCTTAGGCTTGATTCATTTTCAATTTGTGTTGATTCTTGTCCATGCATGATGAAGGTGACGGAGGTGGCTACCCTAGGCTAGCTATGATGGGGCACAAGGCCTCCCGCACGCCAGGGAGTGCGAGACCGTCGGGTGCACGTAGCTTTATCGGCGGTGGTGTTGTCGTGGTCGCCGAGGTATACTTCCACTCTACTACTCCTCTACTCCCACTACTCTCTCTACCCCTTCCCTCCCTTGCTCTGTGATGGGTTCGGTGAATGATATGGTTATTGCCCAATGTGTTCTCTGTGCATTGCTTAGCTCACCTTGTGTGGTTCGGAATGGGCAAGAATAAGAGGGGGAGGAATGGTGGGCTGCCTTGGTTGGTCGGGTTGTGAATGGTATTGCAGTGATGTTGGCTATGGTGGTGACGGAGCTTGTCGGTCCCATCTGTTCCTCCTGGTCCTTGTCGGCTTGGCTTAGTCCCTAGCGGTTGTGGTCGTTTCTTGCCTTCTTTCACCTTCTGGCTCCTTGCCTCCTGGACTTGTTGACCCCCTTCTTGTTGGTTGTAGGTGCTTGATGTGGTTGTCTTGGTTGGCTTTCTTTGGCTTGCTTGGTTGTGCTAGCTCTGTGGTGGCAGTGAGGTTGCTTGGGCTTCTTGCTCTTGGTTGTGGCTATGGTGGAGTGATGCAAATGGGAGACTTGGTTGCGAGCACATGTTTTATTTGGGGGCTTCGGCTGTGGCTGGGTTGTGCTAGGACTTGTCTTGCTTGCTCATGTGCCTTGCCTAGACTACCCTCACCTTATCCTTTTGGCTCTTCGAGGAGGATGTTTGACTGGGCGATGATTATGGACCAATGGTCCAAAGGACACTATTTGTCAGATTTTCTACGGTTAAGATAAGTCGGGAAAAGTGGGTGTCGGGTTTTCTATAACTATCGGGTGATGAAACCCACTGAAGTGAGATGGTGCCGACTAACCTTGGTCGGTCTGAGAACCTCGGGGATCTTCATGCGATCTGACGGCAACCCTTCTTTACTTCTAACCTTTAATTCATAGCTTTTGTTTTACTGCTAGTCTATTGGTCTTTGTGGAAAATAGAAATGTGGGTAGTGTTTCGAGTTGGCCGAGGAATGGGTTCGACTGGCTGGTGATATATGGACAAGGATGCAAGGCTTTGGCGAGATGCAAGACTTTATTTTACTTTTGTAATGTACTCAAAGCTGTAATTTATATTCTGATCTGATGTAAAGGATTCTTGTAATTTAATTTTGAGTTTGTATTTAAATGTTTTACTTTTGATTGAAAAGGATTCTTGTAATTGACTCTGAGCTATATCGATGTTGTATGTTTGATTTATAATTCTTGTTGTACACTCGTGATGATGTATTATTATATTAAACCGTTTTGCGATATGTTCATTATTAGTTGGTGATTACTGCTTGGATGTATTTAATTCACTTTTTATTATCGATTAGCTTTGTTTAGATTAGTTTGAGTTTTCGAGGGTTCTCACATAACCTATCCATCACCGAGGTTGTTCGAACCCCTTCGGCACTCCCTCGCCACGCTCACGGACAACAAAGACAATACTCTCTATCTGTTCTATCTCACCGACAAGTGGGCCCTCTATGGTTAGAGTTAATGAAATCATTATTAATTGCATTAAGTTAATCAAAGCTAGTTAATGAGATTTTCTTGAATTCTCAGGTTTCTAAAAAACTTTTGATGCACTTGGTGAATTTACAACAAAAAAACCGGTTGCATTTCAAAAAGGAAAACAAAAAAATATTTCCCTAAATTAAAATTATAAAAATCTACAAGTAAATTGGAATTAATAAAAAAATTACAAGAAAAATCAAGTGCCAAATTATCCCTGAATTTGAATGCCCGATTCAAATTCACTCCTGAAAATTTTCAAAATAAATCTCAATCTCCTTTGCTTTTGAATTCAAATTCAAACTCAACTTTGAATTTCTCAAATTCCAATTCCTTTAACTCTCAAACCAAATTTCACTTTTCCTTTCTTTTCCTCTTCTCCTCGGGATGAAACCCCACTGTAGCACATCCTCTCCTCCCCTGTCTTCGGCCCGCTCACGCGCTCCGGCCCGTCAGCATGCCCACCTTTCCCTCCCTGCTCTTTTCCTCCGTGTGCGGCCCAGTCGGCCCGTCCCTAAACAAGCGCTGGATGAGCCGAGCGCTAGCTCTTTACGTGCTCGCGCTCGCCGATCATCTTCCTCCTCCTCTCTTCTCCTCTCTCCTATGCGCGGATGTGGCTGACACTGCCCTAACCGTGCACTAGCTTTGTTGTACTCTGTGCCCTAACCGTACCACATTAGTTGCGAGAAGACGTGCCCCGGCCACCGCTAATCTCCTGAGAACTCACTGCCTCCATTCCCTTTAAAGCCAAACCAAGCGCATCACCCCCTTCACCTCATCCCCCTCTCCATTTCCCCTCCCCAATTCCTCTCTTGTTTCCCATCTTCTCCACGCTTGGTCGCTGTTAGCCCACTCGCCGGTGTCTATGTTAGCCCACTCGCCGGTGTCTACGTACACGAACGCTTGAACGCCTGGACTCAAACACGCACTCTGGAACGCAAAGAACGCGAGAGAGTGATTTTTGGTGCTGTCCAAAATCTGCTACAATTTTTCTCATTTTTTCATCACTTTATATATACTTGTAAAACATAATTGAAGACAACCACTGCAGCCACCAACGATCAGGCTTTCAATTGCGCCACTAAACTTGACTTACTCGGCCATGAAGTGGTGTAAAGCAATCAGCCATAACCGAAACATTCAAGGCGTGACTGCCAATGCAAAACACTAAAATTACATCCATGCAAAAACCGAAATACAATAAACACAAAAATAAACAGCATATTAAGGATTATTCAACAAACATCTCCTAATCCTTGATACGCTTTCTTGATCTCGACGATGTCGACTCGCCGTTGTGGATCGCCTGCAACCTCTTGTCTCTACCACGTGGTGCACTCCTTGAGGGACAGTACAGTCGCCCTCGCCACGCGATTACTCTTGAGGGATAATACATTTGCCGTCGCCTTTAGAGACCGTGAACATGGGCTCCACCGTAGCACATGCATTTGGCAGCTCTTCTTGTCGGGACATGGAGATGGACAGTACATTCGCCCATCTTATCTTGCCGGTTGACGGCGACGCTCCTTGATAGCATGTAGTTTTGGAGACACACAGTCTCCATTCTTCACCGCTACCTCTTGGCCGCCACGACTTCACCGCCGGTGACACGACTCACCGGGCGACTCCGACCTCGATTCTTCCTACGACGACGGCCTCCATGCCATCGCCGTTTGTCGGCCTCATGCCGACTCGTTTCTCGACGGCTTCGCACCGCCACACCTTGCCACCGCCGGCCTCCACCTCCTGTGGAGACTACCGCGTCGGCCAACTCCGCGGCAATCACGTCGCCGCCGCCGGTGTGCATGTCATGTGCGATTCCGACACACCGCGCTGTCCTCGCTCTGGCCGCGTGGACCTTCGTCGTTGTGCTCTTGAGCATATGGTGCTGCAGCCGACTCATCGCCGGCAACTGTGCACCTTCGCCCAAACACTCTTGCTCTCCTCACAGCAGAGCCGCATGCTCCACGTTGTGCGTCGATCACGCAATCGCCTACGTGCGCCAGCACCCTTGCGTGGTGTTGCACTGCCAGCTGGCCCTCGCACAAGAACAACCGCGTATGCCCGCTCGCCCGCGCGCCTCACGCGCACACCCGAGCCCTGCGCACGACTGGGCTAGCTACTGCTGTGGACGCCCGCGCTCTGCACACACCCGTGCTTGCAGCCACCTATCTTGGCGCCTGTTCGCACGCACCCGCTCTCGGCCGTGACGCTCTTCGACCTCGCGGTAGCGGCCGTGCGACACGCCCCGCGCCTTGTGTACCTCTGCACCTTGCGCTGCGCCCTGCTGGCCACAGCGCCTTGCGCCACGTCTTAGCCGCGCTCGCTGAGTGCTGCTGCACCCATAGCCGCGTCACGTATGCCCTGGGCCGAGCCGCTGCGCCACGGCCATGCCGTGCTCGAAGCCATTGCTTCCAGGCAGCGCGGCACGTCCGTTGCGAGCACTTTGGACAGCCGCTCCATGTTGCGCTCCAGCTACTCCTGCCGGTCCTCGAACGTGTTCTCGCGCCATAGCGCCAGTTCGCCCATGTTGCGCCGGGTACCATTATGTTGCGCCGCGCCACCGTGTGGCGCCAATTGCTCACCAAGGATGCCTTGCCGTGGATGCATAGGCGCTCACCAAGTTTGGGCATACCAATTGATCACTATATACATGCTCAAGGACGCTGTTAGACTCAAGGATCAAACACACGCCACTTAAATAAATATATGGATGCTTTATCATTTTCAAGATGAAGATAAACTCACGAGACAAGTTTTGGTCCTTTATTTTTATCATATACCTTTTTCATATATAAACAAAAGTCCAAAATCTATAAAAGTGGACTTTATGCATAGAACTCACTTTGGAGTTTCTTATTTTTGGAGTATACTCATTTTTTCATCACTATATACATGCTTGTAAAACATAATTGAAGACAGCCACTGCAGCCACCAACGATCAGGTTTTCAATTGCGCCACTAAACTTGACTTACTCGGCCATGAAGTGGTGTAAAGCAATCAGCCATAACCGAAACATTCAAGGTGTGACTTCCAATGCAAAACACTAAAAGCACATTCATGCAAAAACCGAAATACAATAAATACAAAAATAAACAGCGTATTATAGATTATTCAACAGTAGCTCGGGACGCTGCTGCGTCTTCCTTTCCAACACCGGCCGCCAACTCTCCTCGTCTTTTTTCGCTATCAAGATGATCCCCGGCACCTTTATCTTGCATATCATCCATGCCTTGGGCACCTCTCTCTAATGCGCCCGCTTTTCATCTGTTCAGTGTACCAGAACGGCTGGAACGCCTTTCGTCCCCGTTGCCGGCTGGAGCGGAGAACTGCGCCGCTGCTCTTGATCTCCTTCGCCACTCCGTTCCCTGGTGAGCCTTTTCGTTCCCTTGCATTCCAGCCTATCGTGAACACGATAGGATAGTCCATGGGCCGCCTAGACGACCGAAGCAACACCGCGCCATAGCACTGTGTTGCGTCGCCGTAGGCCGCTGTGGAAATAAATGCACACGACACCATCTGGAGCATCTCCGAGAGGATGGGGTCTCCTAGGGGAGACGATGCTCAAGCTATGCTCTGATTCAAGGTTTGCGTGGCAGTTTGTATTAGCCACTGTGCACAATGCGTCGCCGTCGCTTCTGCCGTAGCCTCCATCGCCGCTGGTGGAACTTTCGTCCTCACTGCAACCCATTTAGGAATTCTGGACTTTTTTAGCCCCATTGCGCAACAAAAATTCCAAAAATAGTCCCGATAATTTCAAAATTCCAAAAATAGCCCCCCCCCCGACGTACTAACTACCGTCGGGGAACCTAGTTGTCGTTGTCCGGACGGCAAAGACGCTGGTGCCGCCGTCCCGTGGGCAAGATTTGTGGTGTCGCTTCCACGTGGCAAATTTGTTTTTGTTTTTTTTTCAAAAAATTAATTAATAATATTTGTTGGACGATTTTTTAAATATGAAAAATAAGCTCAAACAATTATAAATTTTTTTGTGGAGCCTCCTGGCATAGTTTTTATGCTTGTGTAATTTTTTTGAAATTTTATGCATTCTTTTTTTTCTGTAAAATTCTTTAAAGTCTAATATTTGTAGGAATTTTCTAATATAGCAAATGAGGTCCAAACATTATGAATTTTTTTTCCATACTCCCTACACGGTGGGCTTGATTTTGTAAATTTTACAAAATTTTATATGCTCTGAAATTGTCTCGACAAATTCAGGGTTTAGGTCTCAAAAATTAGTACGAGACGTTTCAGAAATTAGGGTTTCATGATTTCATGTGACTTGAAATGTGCGAAGTTTGATGCGACATGACTAGTCTTGTCGATATGGTTCTCGATCACATTTCTTCGTGAAAGTAGAGTGCGGAAGCGATACGAAAATTATCTTAGCGAAGAAAGGTGAGAACGTTGCGATTACGGAGAAACTCTAAAACATAGCAGAATCGAGAACCATACCGATGTGAATGGTTATCTCTGGAATGGTTATCGATACCGATGTGAATGGTTATCGATTCTGCTATGTTTTAGGGTTTCTCCGTAATCGCAACGCTTCACTTTCTTCGCCAAGTTAATTTTCGTACTCTTTTCCGCACTCTACTTTCACGTAAGAAATGTGATCGAGAACCATATCGACCAAGACTAGTCATGTCGTACCAAACTTCGCACATTTCAAGTCACATGAAATCATGAAACCCTAATTTCCGAAACGTCTCGTCCTAATTTTTGAGACCTAAACCCTGAATTTGTCGAGATAATTTCAGAGCATATAAATTTTTGTAAAATTTACAAAATCAAGTCCACCGTGTAGGGAGTATGGAAAAAAATTTCATAATGTTTGGACCTCATTTGCTATATTAGAAAATTCCTACAAACATTAGACTTTAAAGAATTTTGCAGAAAAAAAAGAATGCATAATATTTCAAAAAAATTACACAAGCATAAAAACTATGCCAGGAGGCTCCACAAAAAATTTCATAATTTTTTGATCTCATTTTTCATATTTAAAAAATCGTTCAACAAATATTATTAATTAATTTTTTTAAAAAAAACAAAAAAAAATTTGCCATGTGGGGCAGCACCACCAACGTGCTGCCGTCCCCGACGGCAGTTAGTACATCGGGGGGCTATTTTGGAATTTTGAAATTATTGGGGCTATTTTTGGAATTTTTGTTGCGCAATAGGGCTAAAAAAGTCCAGAATTCCCCATTTAGGGTGTCTCCGTGCACCGCCGTAGCTCCCGGCGCCAGCACGAAGCTCGGCCAGAGGCCAGTCTTGGCTCCCCTACTACCTCTCCCTCTGTTACGAGTGGGGAAGGAGGAAGAAGCAGTGGGGCCCACGGGATTTAATTAGCGGTTAAGCATGTGATTAGATGCTAATCATGGGGTTAATATGTGTATGGCATGTGGGCCCTAGGACATTAGGAAATCTTTTTTACATATAGTTAGCATATGTGAGTATGACATGCGGATCCCGCCAAGTAAAATCCATTAGGTAGACCTAGTCTACGGAGCCTAGCCGCTGACAACGGGCCCAGGCCAGTGCGCCGTTGCATGGACCGAGTCAATAGGGACCATGGCCCTATATGTCAATCTCTTAGGTTTTCCTAATTAAAAATAAAACAAAATAAAATAAAAACCTCGGTGGACCCCATTGTCAGTCATAGTAGAATTTCTTAAATTAAAAAAATTAAAAAGAAAAGAAAATCCCAGTGGGACCCACTTGTCAGAAATTTTATATTTTATGGAATTTCTCACAGGTCAAACTTTGGAAAGCTCGTTCTCCCTTATTTTAACTCCAAATCAATTGATTTTTTGTTTCAAAATTCATCAAAATTCAAGATCTTTCCAACAGTACCAAAATCATAATTTTTTTGGAGTTCATTTGAATTTAATTTAAATTTATTTATGTCATGAGCATTTAATTGAAGTCATCAAATGTTGCGGAAAACTTTGTCACTTCTTCAAGTCAAGACCAAGACTAAGAAATATCCATATTTGAGCAAGGAAATCCCTTACCATTGATCATGTTGAACCTACTTTTCAAATGCAAAGTATTTTGATTCAAATTTTTGTCTGCATGCTGCTTATTATTATTTATGAAATGTTATGTTAAATATTGATACTTATCTATGCCAAAGTTTGCTTATGAATTCCTTCCTTGTTTATTGACTTATTTATACCTTGCACCCTAAGGATATTTATTACATGAGTAAAACTCATGTTGTTAAATGAATATGACTATTAGTTGCACTTAGACACTGCTTAGTAATTGATAATGATAGGACACAAACATTGCCATTACGAGAAATTGGATACATTGAACTGTAGTGTGGTGATATGGGTTATCACTAGAAATAGGAAAAAATATTTATAAATGGTTGAGACTTGGGCGAGTGATTGGTTGAGATTGGTGCTACGGGCACGCAATGGGTTGGTGGATTGTCTCACCTGAGTCGATTAAGGACCGAATCATATGTCCCCTTCTAAACTACTTTGCCGTACAACCATATGTCTAGTATGGGATAGACTTGGCTAAATAATTTACCGAGTCATAATGTTATCGCCAAATTTTGGGTAGTCTGGGTCGGGCCGTTGGACCTAGGCTGGAGGGGGACTATCTCTTGGTACACACTATTGAGTATTGTGGTGGTACTGGTCGGGATACGTACTCTCCCAGCGGTCGTTTCTTCGGAGTTAATGTGTTCAAACGCCCGAAGATTGATCCATTGGATGGTGTAGTATTATGGCGAGTTGATGTAAAGGTCTTGTGGTAATCAGTTAGTCGCACACCAAGGAAGAGTGTCAAACGGGCATTATAAATTAATTATCTCATATGGGTAAAGTTGTACAACCTATGCAGAGGGTTTTAATCAATTCGAATATTCGTGTCTCCAATCATGGGCATTGTGAAGAAAGTCACACTACTTAGTTTTGATAACTTAAAATTGTGAACTAAAACACGTTGGTTAAACATGGTGATTATGATGTGCGACGTGCTTTAAGCACGGATGCTGTAAATGGGACATGCTGGTTTAAGCATGGTCGCCGAAAGTTGGGACATGCTGGTTTAAGCATAGTGGATATAGTTTGCGGCATGCTGGTTTAAGCATGGTTGCTATGTACAGGACATGATGGTTTAAGCATGGTCACCAGTATATTAAGACATATTGGGGTGGAATTGCGACATACTGGTTTAAGCATGTTTGCTAGGGACATGATCATGTTGGGTAAACATGGTCGGGACAATAATTAGTCACACAAAATAACCTTTTGTTTTGAAGCTAAACTTGCTAAGTCATAGGTTTGAAAAATAACTATAGTATTTGGGCAAACTGGCTTTGTGCTAAAATAAGACATACAATCCTCCTTTCATAAGCCTTGCATCTATATACTGGCAATTTGAGTGAGGGCTTGCTAAGTATGTTTGTACTCATGGTTTCTCATTATATGGATTCAGAACCCAAAGATGTCAACCGGTGAACAGATATCCCCTTCCCATTAGGAGATGAAGGCGACACCAAGTACTAGATCGCTTACCCTAGTCGATTTCTTGTGGGCATATCTTGAGGGTCACCACGACTATTTATCATTTCCGTTGTAAGGCTTGTCGATGATTTACTATCAATCTACACGTTTACCATACGGTTATGCTAGAGATAAAGAGAACTATGTGCAGTTATGTTAGGGATAAACTGCACGTGTATTAACTACCACGCGCGAACGAGCGTAGTGTACATAGTCCCTAGTCAATAAGGTCCACCTGTCTGTGGGTTTTATCAACTATAGGGTAGTCACAAGTAGACCTGGTCGTAGCAAACCTTACAACTATAAGGTGGATTACGACCATAAGTGTAATACCCCGGCCTAACACGGAACTCAGAATGCCACTAACTAATTCTAGAAACCCTAGCCTTATTCTTTTTTTTTCTTCCCATCCAAGCCGCCACCAAAATCTTTTTCACGCAGGCGCCACCGATTGTTTGTCCGCTGTCGCCGCCAAAGAATTTTTCGCGCTTCCACCGCCGCCCTCTGCGGCTGTATCTGGCCGCCGGTACTTCTTAGGCCGCCGCAGGCGAGAGTCTTGCCGCCGGCCGCTTCTTTTGCGGCCGCCGCCAGGCGTGAGTCTTTGCCGCCGCGTATTGCAGGTTGCTTGGCGCCGCCGCCGCCTTCTGGCTGGTTGTCTTTAGCGCGCTTCGCCGCGCTTCTTGCCGGTTGTCTTGCCACGCCATTGCCGCCGCTTTGCCGCTATTCCGCTACGGAAGCCAGCGCCGAGTCCGAGAACTGCTGCCGCACGTCATCCGTTTCCTTGCTTGGCCGACGTGTTTTGGTTGGTAGTTCTTTTACCGATTATTAGATCTATTTAGCCTGCTGCTCTGTTGAACGATTTATTTTGGTACCTTAATGACGAATTTTGGAAATCTCATCTACTAGTTAATTGTAGATAATTTCGATATCTTTCTATAGCATTTTTTATCACGTCAATCGGACAAGTAGAATTCGAGTTATGATTTTCGGAAGGCTGCTGTCCTTGGGATTGTCGCCTTTCGGCGCTGTTTTGGTAGACTGCGGATTAAAAATAGTAGATAGCCTAATTAGAGTTTTGATCTAGATGAAAGTTGTAGATAATTGTCCAATGGTTTTGTAGAATCTGAGAACGCGAATTTTGGTTGAGTAAAACAAAAGTTATGAATTTAGTAAGACTGCTGTTCCGAAGCGGACAGACCGACTTTCTGGGCTAGAAACGGAGGGTTAGATGATTTAATTAGAAGTCTTCGTAATCTAAGAAAATGTGGATAATTTTATGAAGAATCCAGAATGGGGTGGTTTGTTGTGATTGGACTTTTGAGTCAAAAGTTACGCTCTTTTTAGTAACCGGACAGCTACGGGTAACTATTCGCACCTACAGTAACGTGGTGTATTTGGGGCCGGTAGGAGCGAAGTATATTGATTGCTATTCTTGTTGCTGTAGCTTGTATTGAAGTTTGTGTATTTAATATAGGAGAGGCGCCGTGCTTGTTGCCATCTTCTAGCCAAATCGCAAGGCCGCAACTAGTAAAGGCAAGTGCATGGTAGACAGCGATCAATGATCGATCATTGTTTTCTTTATCTTCTATTACCATTATTGTTGTGCTTTTATTTTATTTAATTGCAAACAATGAATTGGTATGTTTATATCTTTGTTGACAATCATGATGAAAAGTTGGACATGATGTTTATGATGGAGTTTGCATTTTCATACATAAGCATCTTTGCATATGAGCAGGTGATCATGAATGATCACAACTCCACGGGAGTGGAGGAGGTCCCCGATCCTTATGGAGGAACGGGCTTGAGAGTGAATGTTGTCGCGAGCATTCACTCATGCTATACCGGTATACGCGAAAGAAGTGCATGTGGACATGTAGATTAGATTTGCATTGATACATGAGATTAATGGATGTGAATCAAATAGAAGTACCTGTGATGATAATGAAGTTATTGAATGCTGTTGGTTTATTATTGTCCGTTGTTTATGGATGTGTTTGCTGAGTCGTGGACTCACCCTTGCTCTATTGTTGTCTTTAGGTGATCTTCGAGGATGCCGTAACTGAGAGCGAGTAGAGCACGTGGACAACTCATGATCATTTGCCATAAGAATCTTTTCATTCACAATTGGATTACTCTTGGACATGTTAGAGGTTGAATAAAGTTTAGGACATCGTTTGGACTTGACTATTTGCTTTATTAATTTGGATTCATTGGTTGATGCTATTTTGGATTATTTATCTGGTTATAATTCCCATTGCTTATTTATTATCGTTTGAACCATAATTATGCATGTCCTGCTTGTGGTCCATTGATATGATTATCATTGTTTCCTTGCTGTGATTTTGTAGTGTGTCGATAATTATTAGTTGGAAGAGTAGTGTGGTGGCATTCTGGGCTCAGTGTTGGGCTGGGGTGTTACAGTTGGTATCAGAGCGGGCTTTAGGTCCGTGGTGAATAGATTAACAACATAGGCAAACTAAAATTGTTAAAATTTGTTTTAGTTTAGTAAATCAACTAAAATTTGCTAATGGTTAACTAACCTAAAATTTGACACACTAGTGCACAGTAGGTTAGAGAGAGGTACGAATATAGTTTTTACGCTTCTGTTATGTTGATCATTGATGGATGAGTTTATTTTGACCTTTGAACTCATTGTGTATTGTTGATTGTGGTTGATAGTTATGCCGAGGGGTAGAGGACGTGGTCGTGGTGGCCGCGGTCGTGGAGGTCGTGGTCGCGCGAGGTTCCGTGGAGCCACCTCCTGAGCGTATGAGTCGCAGGTCGAGGGGTTGCTGCTGACCCGCCTCCTGGTTGGGGTCCAGATGAGACCCCGCTTGCCAGAGAGTTGGTGGAGAGATCCGTGCTTTCGTCAACAGCGCCGTAGCCCCCGTCTCATGCGGCATCTGTTGTTGCTCCCTGCCGCACCTCCACCGGTTCTCGAGGCGCGATGTCACTTCGAGAGTGGATGGGGTTGAGGTTTGATTCGCTTGACTGCCTGGGCACCGGTCCAGCAAATGGACTGGTTGCGCTACATGGAGAGGCGCTTGAGCTTTAGAGATGTCTTCACATCGAGGGTCCGCTTTGTAGCCTTTCACCGAAAGGGCAAGCGATATTTGGTGGGAGGGCGTGTTGTCTCGAGGACCGCCACTCAAGGGCCACCACTTGGGAGGACTTTGTTGATCGATTCAAGGGGAAGTTCTACCCCTACTCTTTTGTTGAAAAGATGGAGGTTGCCTTGACGACCTTTGCTCAGGGGAAGAGGTCTATTGCCGAGTATGAGGTCGAGTTCAACAACTTGGTTCGCCGTCCCTTCAAGAGCTTAACGATGATCTTCGAAAGCCAAGAGGTTCCGTCTGGGTCTCAATTCCGAGTACCGACATGTGTTGGAAGCTACCCACTCCGTGATTACACTCTGTTGTGGAGCAAGCCAGGGCATGGAGTTGGAGATGCACTCACAAAGGCGACAAGCCTCGGTGGATCGTTGCTTCGTGGTGACCGTAAGAGGAGCTCTAGTGAGGGAAGTGGTCTGCTCAACACCCGCCAAGAAATTCAAGGAGGACCGCAGCCTTTCAAGTCTAGCGCCGAGGCCGCTCTTCTTCTGCGCCTGCCTTTGCGTGTACTCCAGGCTCTTCGTCCCGTCCTGTAAGGTGGCATGCTTTGCTTTAAGTGCGGTGATGGACACCGCACCGCCGAGTGCACTTGGACGGGTGATTGCCGCTCGCTGTGGCCGATCGGGTCACAAGGAGCGGTGTGTCGCCGTAACCCCGCTAGCGTGATCAAGTGGGAGCCTGTGCCATCTTCTTCTTCGATGGCCCCGCCGAGGATCTTTCCAGATGATGACTGCTCCTCCAGCGATGCCATTTCCTTCAGCTTGGGCGCCTCCAGTAGGGTACTACTGGCAGCCGCCACCTTCGGCACCGCTTCAGGTTGCACGACCGGCTTTACCGCACCGCCACAAGAGATTGTTGGGGCTCGCCGCCCGCCGTCGTTTTCTTTTCGCCACGGCGCCACTCGAGTGTACGCCATGCCTACATCGCAGAGTTCGCGGGTCGCCCCGACGTGGTGATGTACTTTGCTTGTGGATTCGCTTGATGCTTTAGTCCTTTCGATTCTGTGCTACCTTTTCGCTTGTTTCGACGGCGCTTGTTAGAGAGCGAACTTGAGTATGCAAAGTGGATTTCTCGACCGTTGTTGGTTAGTTCTCCGGGGTATTATTGCTAGTTCTACTGCTTGTCCCGGTGTTCTATTATTATTGATGGAGAGAAGTTCACGACTAATTTGATAGTTATTCAAATGGAGCCGCTCGACGTTATCTTGGGTATGGATTGGTTGCACTCTTATCGAGCCGTGATATCTTATTTCTTTAGAACACTCTGTCGCGCACTCGCCCGGGAGACTTTGACTTTTCAGGAGTGCGCCCGCGCTCTCTTTCAATGTTGGTCTGATCGCTCTGTCGCCGCGGTGCTGAAAATCGGGCTTCTTTAGCTCTTGCCGAGAAACCGAGTGTGGCTTCGCAGATTGAGGAGATTCCAGTGGTTAGTGATTACCCAGATGTGTTCCTACCGAGCTCCGGATTGCCACCGCGCGAGACGTGGAGTTTCGCATTGATCTTGTTCCGGTACTCGCCCCATCTCGATGTCTCCAGATCGCTTAGCACGCCCTTTTCGTGACGAGTTGAAGAAGCAATTGGATGATTTGTTGGCTAAAGGTTTGATCAGCGTAGTGTATCGCCGTGGGGAGCTCTTATTCTGCTCACGAGAAGAAGGATGGGAGTTGGCGATGTGTATTGATTACCGCACTTAATGCGGTTACAATCAAGAACAAATACCCATTGCCCCGCATTGAGGACTTGTTTGATCGGTTGAATGGAGCTCAAGTGTTCTCCAAGATTGATCTCCAGTCAGGGTATAACCAAATCCGTGTGCATGAGCAGATGTAGAGAAGATCGCTTTCTCCACCGTGTATGGGCATTATGAGTATAAAGTTATGTCTTTTGGATTGACTAATGCACTGCTATTTTATGGAGACCATGAACAACATGTTGCACGAGTATCTAGATGATTTCGTGGTGGTGTTCATTGATGATATTCTTATCTATTCCAAGACCAATGAGGATCATGAGCGTCATTTGAGGCTGGTTTTAGATACCTTGAGAGAGCACAAATTCTATGCTAAGTTGAAGAAGTGTGAGTTCTGGATTTCAGAAGTGGGTTTTCTGGGTCATGTGATTAACCCTCAGGGCATTGCTGTTGATCCTAGTAAGGTCTCCACAGTGGTGGATTGGAAGAGGCCGACTAGTGTGAAGGAGGTGAGGAGTTTCTTGGGATTGGCTGGTTATTATCGGCGTTTTGTGCAGGATTTCTCTATCATTGCCAAACCGATGTCCCAGCTTACTCAAAAAGGTGTGAGATTCCAGTGGACCGATGAGTGTGAGCGCAGTTTCTGCATTTTGAAGGACAGGTTGGTGACCTCTCCTATTCTCACTCTTCCCGAACCAGGGAAGCGATTCACAGTCTTTTCAGATGCGTCTCGAGTGGGTCTTGGCTGTGTTCTCATGCAAGACGGTAAGGTGATTGCTTATGCGTCGAGGCAGTTAAAGAAGCACGAGCAGAATTATCCCACTCATGATTTGGAGTTGGCTGCGGTTGTTTTTGCTCTCAAGATTTGGAGGCATTATCTATACGGTGAGCCTTGTGATATTTTCACAGATCACAAGAGTCTCAAATATATCTTCACTCAGAAGGATCTGAATTTGAGGCAAAGGAGGTGGTTGGAATTGATCAAGGACTACGATCTTACTATTCAGTATCATCCAGGCAAGGCCAATGTTGTTATGATGCTCTTAGTCGCAAGGCGACTCCCGCTACTCTAGATTACCTCATTGCCGATTTTGATCGCATGGGAATATCTTATTGTTATGCGGGCACAACACATGTTGAGACACGCTTGATTCTTGAGTCGGCTATTCCGCATCTGTGCGAAAGCACAACAGAGTGACAAAGCTATTACAGGAGGTTAGGAAGCGCCCGGATGAGGGTAAAGAGGGTGATTTTAGTATGGACGATTCTCGTACTTTGAGGTTTAAAGGCCGCTTTGCGTGCTACAAAAGGCGAGGTCAAAGATGATATCTTGAGGAGGCACATCGCACTGCATAATCGCTCATCCCGTGAGACTAAGATGTATCGAGATCCAAAATGTAATTTTGGTGGAAAAGAATGAAGGTGGATATTGCTAATTATGTGGCTTCTTGCGGTGTTTGTCGACAAGTGAAAGTCAACACAAGCGCCCCGCAGGTTATTGCAGCCTTTGGAGGTACCTCAAAGGCCTTGGGATGATATCTCTATGGACTTTGTGGTGGCGTTGCCTCGCTCGCGCGAGGGAAGGATGCAATTTGGGTAGTGGTGGATCGATTCAAAGAAGTCTCGCACATTTCATTCCTATTCGCACAACAAATTCAGCGAGTGATCTAGCTCCTATTTATGTGCGTGAAATAGTGCGACTGCATGGTGTGCCAAAGACCATCATTTCGATGTGGACGCCAAGTTTGTCTCCAAGTTCGGGAGAGTCTGCAGAGTGCATTGGGCACACAGCCCGCCTTAGTACAAATTTCACCCATTGCATGATGGGCAATCGAGCGTACTATTCAGACTTTAGAGGACATGTTGCGATCTTGTGTTCTATCTTGGAAGGGTAGTTGGGAGGACCAGTTGCCACTTGCAGAGTTTGCTTATAATAATAGTTACCATTCCAGTATTAGAGCCGCGCCATTTGAGGTTCTCTATGGGCGGAAGTGCAGATCGCCGCTTTGTTGGGATGCAGTTGGAGAGAAGGCAGTTTTGGGTCCGGACTGGATTCAGAAGACCGTTGAGCGTGTGGCCATGGTGAGGCAGAATCTGTTAGCAGCTCAGAGTAGACAGAAAAGTTATGCTGATTTGAGGAGGCGTGACTTGGAGTTTGCGGTGGGTGACCAGGTGCTCTTGAGAGTGTCTCCCACTAAAGGTATTGTTCGGTTCGGTACCAAAGGGAAGCTTAGCCCGAGGTACGTTGGACCGTTCTCGATTATTGCAAGAATTGGAAAGTTAGCCTACCGCTGGACTCCGCCTCGAGTCCATGCGTGGAGTTCACAATGTGTTTCACGCCTCGATGCCGAAAAGTTTTTGAGAGATCCAGAGCATAAGATTTCATTAGAGCCATCGACTATTGAGCAAGACCTCACAGCTTGAGTCGCGTCCGCCGCGCGATTCGAGAGGTCTGAGCGAGTGCCGAGGCACAAGACGCTGGTATACGCTGGTGCCGTGGGCCGATCACCGAGAGAGACGCGACTTGGGAGTTGGAGTCTCGCATGCGCGAGCAATACCGGAGTTGTTCACGCCGCACGTGTTATTTTATTGTTTAATTTCAGCGAAGGTAGTTTTTTATTTGAGTAGAACGGCGAGTAGAATTCGGGGTCGAATTCAGTTAAGGGGGGTAGAATGTAATACTCTGAAAAAAAATAATATTAATATTAATAATCACGTCTTAAGGGCTTGTGCGTAATTAAATAAAAGGAATTTGTGAAAAATAGAATATTTCAGGATTTTTAAGAGCTATATAAATAGATCTTGGGAATTCTAGAAACCCTAGCCTTATTCTTTTTTTTTTCTTCCCATCCAAGCCGCCACCAAAATCTTTTCTCATGCTTGCCACAATCGATTGTTTGTTTGCGTTCGCCGCCAAAGAATTTTCTGCTCTTTTTTCACCCTCCCTCCTTGGCGTATCGCGGTCGCCGCGCACTTGTCTTTGCTTTGCGAGGGTCAGTCACCGGTCTCGCCATTCTTCATCTTTACCGCCAGTCGTGTGAGGGGCCACCGGTTGTCTTTGTTGCCTTCTTCGCCGGCTCGTCATTGGTTGTCTTGCGCCGCCGCTGCTCGCCGCGTTTCTTGCCGCCATTGTCGGCCGCTTCTTTATGCCGCCGCTTCTTCCGCCAGCCTTATTCTTTGCGGAAGCCGCCACGAGTCCGAGAATCACGCCGCGACGCCATCCGCTTCCTTGCTTGGCCGACGTGTTTTGGTTGGTAATTCTTTTACCGATTATTAGATCTATTTAGCCTGCCGCTCGTTGAACGATTTATTCGGTACCTTAATGGCGAATTTTGGAAATCTCATCTACTAGTTAATTGTAGATAATTTCGATATCTTTCTATAGCATTTTTATCACGTCAATCGGACAAGTAGAATTCGAGTTATGATTTTCGAAGGCTGCTGTCCTTGGGATTGTCGCCTTCGCGCTGTTTTGGTAGACTGCGGATTAAAAATAGTAGATAGCCTAATTAGAGTTTTGATCTACATGAAAGTTGTAGATAATTGTCCAATGGTTTTGTAGAATCTGAGAACGCTAATTTTGGTTGAGTAAAACAAAAGTTATGAATTTAGTAAGACTGCTGTTCAAGCGGACAGACCGACTTTCTCGGGCTAGAAACGGAGGGTTAGATGATTTAATTAGAAGTCTTCGTAATCTAAGAAAATGTGGATAATTTTATGAAGAATCCAGAATGGGGTGGTTTGTTGTGATTGGACTTTTGAGTCAAAAAGCAATACCGGAGTTGTTCACGCTGCACGTGTTATTTTATTGTTTAATTTCAGCGATGTAGTTTTTATTTGAGTAGAGCAGCGAGTAGAATTCGGTCGAATTACATTAGGGGTAGAATGTAATACTCAAAAAATAATATTAATATTAATAATCACGCCTTAAGGGCTTGTGCGTAATTAAATAAAAGGAATTTGTGAAAATAGAATATTTCAGATTTTTAAGAGCTATATAAATAGATCTTGGGAATTCTAGAAACCCTAGCCTTATTCTTTTTTTCTTCCCATCCAAGCCGCCACCAAAATCTTTTCTGTTTGCGCGCACAAATTGATTGTTTGTCATGCGTTGCCGCCACAAGAATTTTCTGTTGCTTTTCAATTACGCCCTCCTGGCGTGTCTTTATGAATTTCTTCGCATTTCTTTATCTTCCGCTTTGTCGAGAAGGTCACTTCTTTGGCTCACACGCTTATTCTTTGTCACTTTGTCTTGTGGCGTGATCGCGCCTTACGGTTCTTTGCCTTTATTGTCTTCTTCTTCTTGCGCTCTTCTTGGTTGTCTTTGTCGCTGTTCTTCTTTGCGTTCTTGCCGCCTTGTCTTTCTTCTTCTTTGCTTCTTCCTTCTTTGTCTTATTCTTCGCCATTGGAAGCCGCCACGAGTCCGAAATCACGCCGCTTGACGCCATCCGCTTCCTTGCTTGGCCGACGTGTTTTGGTTGGTAATTCTTTTACCGATTATTAGATCTATTTAGCCTGCTGCTCTGTTGAACGATTTATTCGGGTACCTTAATGGCGAATTTTGGAAATCTCATCTACTAGTTAATTGTAGATAATTTCGATATCTTTCTATAGCATTTTTTATCACGTCAATCGGACAAGTAGAATTCGAGTTATGATTTTCGGAAGGCTGCTGTCCTTGGGATTGTCGCCTTTCGGCGCTGTTTTGGTAGACTGCGGATTAAAAATAGTAGATAGCCTAATTAGAGTTTTGATCTACATGAAAGTTGTAGATAATTGTCCAATGGTTTTGTAGAATCTGAGAACGCGAATTTTGGTTGAGTAAAACAAAAGTTATGAATTTAGTAAGACTGCTGTTCCGAAGCGGACAGACCGACTTTCTGGGCTAGAAACGGAGGGTTAGATGATTTAATTAGAAGTCTTCGTAATCTAAGAAAATGTGGATAATTTTATGAAGAATCCAGAATGGGGTGGTTTGTTGTGATTGGACTTTTGAGTCAAAAGTTACGCTCTTTTTAGTAACCGGACAGCTACGGGTAACTATTCGGTACCGGCGTAACGTGGTGTATTTGGGGTCGGGTAGGAGCGAAGTATATTGATTGCTATTCTTGTTGCTGTAGCTTGTATTAAAGTTTGTGTATTTAATATAGGAGAGGCGTCGTGCTTGTTGCCATCTTCTAGCCAAATCGTGCGTCGCAACTAGTAAAGGCAAGTGCATGGTAGACAGCGATCAATGATCGATCACTGTTTTCTTTATCTTCTATTACCATTATTGTTGTGCTTTTATTTTATTTAATTGCAAACAATGAATTGGTATGTTTATATCTTTGTTGACAATCATGATGAAAAGTTGGACATGATGTTTATGATGGAGTTTGCATTTTCATACATAAGCATCTTTGCATATGAGCAGGTGATCATGAATGATCACAACTCCACGGGAGTGGAGGAGGTCCCCGATCCTTATGGAGGAACGGGCTTGAGAGTGAATGTTGTCGCGAGCATTCACTCATGCTATACCGTATACGCTGAAAGAAGTGCATGTGGACATGTAGATTAGATTTGCATTGATACATGAGATTAATGGATGTGAATCAAATAGAAGTACCGTGATGATAATGAAGTTATTGGGTTGAGGTGTTACACTAACTACACTAACTATAAATTTTAACATCATTTTACAATAAATTACCCATCCACAGGTCACATTAAAACAAGTATAATGATATAACCATCATAGATAATTAATCTCTAGGAAGCATAGCAAGATAATAATCCAAGAATAATGCAAAACCAATCGAATAAAGTCTATTGAATGAATATTTAACTCCAACTTGTCATCTAAGACCATTCAAAACTAACAAGTCCTACATATAATTCATCGCTCTATAATAAATGCTCTCATATCCAATGAATCAAGTAATTGAGTATGAGTTTGTGGTTCCAAGTGCGCTAGCCCTTCCTAAGTGAAATATCGTCAACGGTCACATAAAAACAACAATAAAGCAAGAGAGAGTCCAAGACTCACCAAATACATAATAAAGCCATAAACAACATTTTATCAACCATAACCATGGTTATTATTATCATCTATCCATTTAATGCCATTCTCATACTCAAATAAACAAGTCTTATTCTATATAGATAAATTTGCATAATTTAACAATTACTTGTATATGCATATGCACCATCATGCTTATGCTCGTATGCATCTCATCAGCTGATACCGGTATAGCGGAGTGTTCACTTGTCGATGATACACTATTCCCCCATCTTCGTTAGGATGTGGTCCCTACATTATAGGACTTTAACTAGTCCCTACAAATGTAAGACTTTATCTAAAGCACTCCGGACTAGTCATGCATCTTTCTCACTGACCTCACCGGGATAGTTACATAACTTTTTCACCGATCTGGCTCGTGCACTCTTATCATGATGAATGTAAATGATGCAATATCATAATTAATCATTTACACAACTAGTCTCATTAACTCAATATCTCATTATCGCAGTACCATAATCTCATTAAATCAATGTCATCAATATCATGTATAATAATAAGCTGAACGAAAGCATTATAAATAGCATGATAAGTAATATCAATGACAATGGTGAACAACGCTCATTGTTCACCACTCTATCATGTACTTGCATTTTTATTCCTTCGAAGCCGGATAGCGAGGCGGCGGTAGGACACTAGAGTCCACACTCCCTAAACTAACAATTCAAAACAATCTCAAGATCACATCATCATAGCACCAACATTACACTAATCGCCTCGTATGTTTACGCCAAACCGACTAAATTAACTCAAATCCACCGGATGCACTACCTGCTGTTCCAATAGTAAAATGGCTCAGATAAACTCCAAATCTTGACAACCAATACTTTCTCGAATCCTCACATAATTTCATACAACTTCCTAGTTATGGCGAACTTCTGATTCTACCGTTTTCTCCCTTGTTTTTTTTTTCTCTCCAAAGACCGTTCTAGAATCTGTCAGGAGACTGCTTCACAATTTTGTATCTTTAATTCTAAAACTTGAAAAGATATGAATGATACCAGTTCTGTAAACTACTCAAAATTTTCTAGCTAATTCAAGTTATCACCAAATTTTAGTTCTTTCATTTACTAGGTGCAAACAACACATCTACCCGATCTCTGTCAATGGCGCTGAATTCTGGAAAGCAACCTTCCCAAGGCCATAATATTTTGCTCGCTACTCTAAATTTAGTGATATAGACCTTCCTAGAAAGCTAGCGTAATTATATACATATTTTATAATGGGACAATCTCTAAATCTGAGCTGAAGTATGTCTAATTACCCCCGCAAGGTTCCATATCGCAACTCGATAAACTAGAGCTTACAGAAAACTACACTTCCCATGGAACTATCGGTCCATGAATTGAACAACTACTAATCTAGGGCCATACAAGGGTTTTCAGCTTGTTACCTTTGAAGAACACAACAATGATCACGAAATCCCGCGCTAACCCTTCTCTTCCTCCCTTCTTTCCTTCTTCTCCCTCTTCACCTTCCAGACCTGGCCTCCTTCTCTTCCTGACCTTCTTGGTTCTCCCTTGATTAGCCGCAACACCTTCAACCTCCATCCTCCATCCTCCATCCTCCAATCTCTCTATCTCTCTCTTGGCTGCTAACCAACAAGCATGTGCATTTCAAGGCAACAACAGTCTAGGTCTAGCCATTATCTAGCTGCAGCAGAGGCTTGCACAAGCAGGCAGGCTGGCAGCATGCAGCGTAACAGCAGGCTTGGCAAGGTTGCATGCATGTGCGCAGGCACATGCTCGGCCGATGGTAGGGCAGCAGGGGTGGCGTTAGGCCAGCGGTGGTGCTCAGCGCGGCGGCGGCATCTCGGTGATGGAGGCGGCGGCGGCCGAGGGCTAGAGCATCACTCGGCGGCTGCGGCAGGCAGCATGCAAGGCAGCTAGCGCTCCTGCGGCAACAGCGTCCATGCATGCGTGAGAGGCAAGGGCCTTAACAGGGCAGCGGCAGCGCACATGCACGAGTAGCATGCATGTATGCAAGGCGGTGCAATCTGCCGCACAGAACATGGATATGCATGATCATGCCCTAGAACGCAAGGCATGAAACATGACTAGCTAGTTAAAGACGACGGTGTTCCATCCTAAGCACATGGGAATTAGGCCTAGGTTAAACAGGGTTGCTAATTAGGGTTAGGATTAGAGATAATTAGCCCACCAATGGCCCATTACGCCCGAAAGGACTACTTCATTATTTTTTTTATATAGTAATATTCACATATAAAATTCTAGGATGCTAAGATAAGGTGGTCGTAATCTTTCCTGATCATTGTAGATACTAACGACCGGGGTATCTTCGATGGCTATTTAAGATTACCATTATCCATAATAAATACTATATATAATTAGTTTCATTAATTGAGGTTTATTGAATCCCATGTTAGACTTCATTTGTATTTGGCCTTCTCAGCCCATGATGTAAGACTTCGACCTTGTGGTCTATTTATCTTAATTATTATCTTTATTCGCGTGTATAGATATGATATTCATCGACACTGTACTGTGTGATCTAGTTACAGATCATAGGATTAGCTTAGAATACACAGAGGGTTTGAATGCAAATCCGGGTCCCGACATGTGTGGGTCCAGCTCTTAAGTTAATTAAGATTATATTTTAAACCGGTATTAAGGTTTCATTTATTGACATGTGATCCCACAACCCCCCATGACGCCTCTATGATCCCAATGCACTATGGACTTGGCTCCACCTATCAGCGGAATGACACAATAAAATCATATTTTCCTTTAGGAAGAAAAATGGTTATTTAAAATCAAAATTCATGCATAGTGTTTGTTCTTTTTTTCTTTTATGGATGCTTATAACTTTTACATTGAACTCCAAATTAAGTGGAACTTGTTTATAAAATTATCTAAAATCACGAGCTTCCATAATCTGTAAAAATATATATTTGAATTTACTCTTTGTTTGAATTTATTGGTATTTATTTGTGTCTCGCGGTTTTTATTGGTTAGATACGGACGTGATGGAATCATATGAAGTTCATCCAGAGCAAGAATTATTGTACAACAAGCAAGCTAGACACCCTCCTTTGATCATGTCGATCCCATTATTTCAATGTTATGTATATTGTTTGCTCAAACTATATATTATGCATGCTTAATTTGAGTAAATTGCTATGTTATTGTTGAGTATTTAGTTATCGCCAATGGTTGCACCGATCCTACCTTAAAATATTGATACCCTTATTGTTGCCACCCTAACAATATTATCCACCGTTGATAAATACAATTGTGGAATTTTAGAAAGATATATGAAGCTTGTTCTTCATGCTAAGGTCAATAATGGTTTAAATGGTGGGTTTCAGTAAAATAAAGATTTGGATACTTTGAGAAAGTATTTTTTTTCCAAGTATGAACAGAGGGGTTACCTCTGTTATTCTGGATAAAAAGATGAAAATGAAATAGTTTGGACTTGGGCGAGTGGTATGTTGAGACCGGTATAGTTTGCATGAGAACTCGGTGTGTGTTGGTCTCGCTTGGGTAATTAAGGACCGAACTTTGATGTCGTTAACTCAAGCATTATTTTTAGTACAACCACAAGTCCGGAATAGGCCAGACCTGACCAAGTAATTTACCAAGTTTGAGCATTGAGCCCCGCATGCTGTAGTCGGTAGTGTTATCTAGGTTGTGCAGACGATGGTAAATGATGTCCATGTTTGTAGGGAACTTGCAGTAGACGATGGTAAAGGACGTCTATATCTTACAAGTGTTACCAACACAACGATGAACTCTCTTGATGATGGTAAAGGACGTCCGTAGAGCGGGCTAATGTAAGGGCGAGGTATTGTAAAGGCTTTGTTATGATCCGTCGCATGCCCAAGGAAGTGTGTTATAGCCGACATTATGAGTTGATCATATGTTATGGGTAAAGCTGTACATCCTTTGCAAAGTGAGATCTCAATCTATTCAAATAGTCATGTCCCCGTCATAGACATGGCTTGGTGATACCGTATTTGGTTTGATTTTCTGGTTTTATCTAAAAATGGTTTATATTAGGAATTGGTATGGATGGTGGATATCTATGCTTGAAAGATTTTGACAAAGGACTGTCAAAAGAATTGTGATGGCTAAGGATAGCCATTGGCTACTGTTGGACCGAAAAGGCGACTAGAGGGGGGGGGTGAATAGGAGCACGCTCACTTTTTTCATAAATAATGGATTCAACACAAATTTCACTCCAGTAGCTATGGAAGCTATGAAGATCAGTATATCAGTACAACGGAAGACTAATATTGAATCCAATATAAACCCCTAAGCAAAACGACAAAATCAATAAAGATTAATGCAACTCAGTACACTGTCGGTCAGACCGTTGTGTTACTAGCGGTCGACCGATTGCTTGCCGGTTTCTGACCGCTGGCCTCCAGAACAGATCAAACAGCCCGATGACGAAGATGCAAATAGACGAAACTTTTGATATACTAATCCAAACTTGATGAAACTTGGAACACACCTTCTCTATGATATCAGGAACCTATTCCAATCGAAGATTATGATAATTCTTGGAAGAATATCGATCCTTTTCGATTTGATTGAAGAAGGGTTCAAAACCGGGTCAAAACGAAAACTTGATCCAAGATCTTGCTCGTGGGTGATTGATGATCAAGATGATCCTAGATAGGTTCCCACACATCACAGCAAGCTAGATCACGTTGAAGAATTCAATTAAAAACTCGCGAATCAAAGAAAGACTCAAAATCATCAAATATAGAGGAAGAATGCAAAAAGACAAGACATGATCAAACTTTCTCCAGATTGATTTGATATGATATGGGCTTACAGCCTCTCCATCAATGGAGGACAATGCTCAATCCAAGAGCACGAAAATCACATCAAACTATCAAGAACCCTAGCCTCCATAAAAACTCTCCCTAAGAAAATTAGGGTTTACAAAAATAGCAAAAGAGCCGAAGAGGAAGTGCAGCCACGTCCCTCTCCTATTTATAGTGGAGGTTTAGACCTTCTAGAAGTTTGACTCAATTGGGCTCCCGTTAAGGCCCAAAACAAATGGGACACTTACACACGTATTTTAATACGCCGTCTTTATCTCCCCTTGACCTAACTAGCTACACCTTGCGCCATCTTGCACCTTGTATTAGCCAATAGATCACCCTTGTCCATCTTACACCACGCTTGAGTACATTGACCTCACCCGGCATCGTCGATCATTCTGGACCTCAGCTCTCCAAGCCTAGTCCTGATCATCCTCCCCGTTGACCGTTGTTGACCACAAAGCAACTTGCACAACAATAGACAAGTAAACCAAATTTGGGAACAAGTTCTTTACAACTTGACCCATGTTAGTCAAAACATGCATCATGCAATATATATGCCCTGAAACTCATGACTTTGACCTAACAACCGAATATCGCCGCCATGACGGGCAACGACCCAAGTGAAAACCGGTCAGACCGCCCCTAGGACCGGTCTGACCGCCCACCCTGGGCGGTCTGACCACCACCTGTTGGCCGGTCAGACCGCAAGTAATGACTTAGCCGAATTTCCTCTCTGGAAAACCAAAACCTACTGGAATTTTCAATCTAATAGAACTTTTGACTGGAGACTCCAAAAATTATGGGACCAAGTGCAATAGAATCTCCTCTCTTGCCTACACCCTCTATTTTTGGCCCAGCTCAATCCACCACTTTCTGACATTGCCATCCGATCACGCTAGGGCTGGCCGACCGATCTTGGACCGGTCGATCACGCTCGCCGGCCAGACCTACCGAGACTCGACGATCTGAAACTTTGCCGAAAACACATGAAACGACAAACCGCTAAAACCATTGCTAATTGTTACATCATTCTAAGATCTAGAGCATATCCCCATGATATCCACAGTTACGACTACAATATGCTCATATGTTATTTCATATTAAAGTCAAATGACTTCATGAAATGGCTCTTTAAAGGATAATATCTCTATTGCAAATAAAACTTGCTTTAAGCAAAAGAAACCAGATAGTATAACCATTCTTTGATATAGCCTGTGTGTACTAATACCTTTGATATAAAGTCTTGCGAAGTACATTCTTGTACTCGATGTTGCTTGTTGAGCAATTGTCAGAGCAAGAAATTGAAGACCTCGTGTTTGGCTACTTCTTTGTTGCGAGATTTGGAGAAGATGATAGTGTCGAATTTTAGGTGATTTTCCCCAGTCGGTTGCCCAACCTTGGGTTATGCATACCATGCTGGTTATTTATTGTTTATGTCTACTGCAAGTACTCTCAGGTATGATCTATTTGTCTGGTCGGCCTAGTGGTGTAAAACTCGATCTTAATGACCTATGTTCAACTGCTTAATATTATGTGCTACTCTGTTTTGTTTATTCATGTACGGATGTGATTCAATGTTGTAAAATATGTGTACTAGCTATTGATCATGAGACTAGCACGGTATACACATAGGGTTCAGAATTTTTATGATTATGGGTCCCTGCAGTGCATTAGTCATCTCTTGGCATTATGTTTCCTACCATATAGTAGATCTTCCTAAGTAAATTTTGGCATTACATATACAATTATCAATGATGCTATAAATGCAAAAACCGAAAATGACTCAACTACACGATAACGCAATATTTAGGAGTAAGATATAGAAGTGTACAAGTTCTCTCTTGGCGTCATGTTGTGTACTTGGTAGTATATCTTCCACAATAAATTTTGGCATTATTTGTCCCATTTTTTTGTTGATTTTATAAATGTAAACAACAAAAATGACCCATCCACAAATGAAACACAATATTTAGGAGTATCAAATAAAAATGTATTAGTTGTCTACTAGCTACTAGATCTTCCAGAATAAAATTTGGCATTATGGTACCAACTTTTATTGATGCTATAAATGTTAACAACTAAAGTTACTCATTTACACAAGAACACAATATTTAGGAGTACCAAATAAATGTGTATTAGTTGTCTCTTGGCACTATGTTTCATACCAGGTAGTAGATCTTCCTAAATTGATTTTGGAATTACAGAAACCAATTTTGAGTGATGCTATAAATGTGAAAACAAAAATTGACGCCCCCATAAGAACATAATTTTTAGGAGTACGAGATAAAAGTGTACAAGTTGTCTCTTGGCATTATGTTTCGTACTAGGTAGTAGATCTTCTAAAATAATTTTTGTTATTATTGGTACTATTTTTTTTATTGATTTTTTAAATGTAAACAACGAGAATGGCCCATCTACAAATGAACACAATATTTAGGAGTATGAAATAAAAATGCATTAGTTGAAATAAAAATGCATTAGTTGTCTGCTAGTTACTAGATCTTTCTAGATAAATTCTGGCATTATGGATACCAACTTTTATTGATGTAATAAATGTAAACAACTAAAGTTACTCATCTACACAAGAACCAAATATTTACGAGTACCAGATAAAAGTGTATTGGTTGTCTATTGGTAGTATGTTTCATACTAGGTAGTAGATCTTCCTGAATAAATTTTGGTATTATGGATAGAAATTTCCAATGATGCTGTAAATGCAAACAACAAAAATGAATCATCTACACAAGAACACAATATTTAGGAGTACCAACTAAAAGTGTACAAGTTATCTCTTGGCATTATGTTACATACTAGGTAACGTACTAGATCTTCCTAAATAAAATTTGGCATTATGGGTACCAATTTTTATTGATGCTATAAATGTAAACAACAAAAATGACTCATCTAGAAATAAACACAATATTTTGGAGTATCACATAAAAATGTATTAGTTGTCTCTTGGCATTATGTTGCATACTAGGCACTAAATCTTCCTTAATAAATTTTGGTATTAGGGATATCAATTTTTATTGATGTTATAAATGTGAAGAACTAAAATGACTCATCTACAAATGAACATAATTTTACTATAGGGGTGAAAATGGATCGAATACGGACGGATAATGGCTATGCCATATTTGTTTTTATATTTTTTTTCCCAGATGTGGATACAAATACAAATACCCTGGATACGAATAATATCGAATACAAATACGGAGCGAATACGGATTGAAATGAATACAGTCACGAATATTTTTCGGAACATGAAAACCCCTTGAATTGTATGCCAGAAATTAATAAAATCGTATAACTAGTTTATTTGATGCAAACATTCATGAATTGTTCATATTTTCAGCAACCACATATAACATTGGCACTAGAAACTACTAGCAAGCTGCATTAATTAGTTCATCACACTGGGTCATTGCTTTGTGTCCGCAATGGACTCCTCTATCCCATGCTCACTCCAGTTCCTCTCATTCTTCCCAAGAGCACCGATGTCACTTCTTCTTCCTCACAGACGTCGAACCGGCTGCGTCGTCCAGCTTCATCGTGACGCACCGACCTCCTTGGGTGAGTCTCGGCCGTGATTTCTTGCCTACCAGCCCCGCCTCCCTACGACTCACCACCCCTACCCTATTGTCCATAGGAACCATCGGAGCAACCCCGACATTTCCCTTCACGTCGTGTCCACGTCGGCCGCCACACGCACCCCATCGTCCCGGTCGCACCGACGAGCTCCTTCCCAAACCACCGTGTCACGTCATGTCTCACATCATCATGAACAATACCCTCAAGAAATTTTGGGATTCCACCATGGGAGCTTGCGCCGTTGTCATCTTCCTCGGTTTCGCAAAATTGCCATCGTGACCGCCATTTCCACTCCAATGAGCCCCAACCCAATTCCTCTTTGCCAGAGCATCACATCACCTCCCTCTACCTTCCCCCGCCTCTCACTCGTGCTCTCCCCCACCCGAGCGCCGCCACCACGATGCCCCCGTCGCACCGCCCTAGGTCACCATCGTCAGCCCACCTCAACCACTCCCCGCTGCCATCAACCACCCTGGTAGGTTCCTCGCACTCCACCAATGCCCGTGCGCGCCCCCTCTCCTTCCTTCTTTCCCTCCGGCTCCACCGCCCCGTTTCCCCTTCCACAGCCGGCCGCCACCGTCCACCCCCAGCCGTGCCGCCACCACCCATAGGACTGCCTCCCCTTCCTCAACTCATTTTCGTCATTTTCGGCCGCCACTGATGCCTCCCTCACTCCTTTGCTTCTGCCCTATCTTCTTTGTTGCCCTCCCTGTGTGGGAAACTGACAGGTGGCCCCCCATAACTGGATACTAGAAGCCGAGTAGGAACCCTAATGAGCGATTGACTAATGGGCCGGTCGTTTGGGCTGTTTGGCTAATATGCCGGATATTCGGTCTTCGTATTAATCGGATAATCCATATTCGTATTTGATGGATAACAGGGCTACCGTATTCGTATTCGTTGCTAACAAAAAAAATATGTATTCGTTTCCGATCTAAGAATTATTCGAGAAAAATTAGATCTGAAATAATATGAATTCGTTTCCATCCGGATCGGTCAGAAACTATTCGATCTGTTTTCATCTCTAATATTTAGGAGTACCCCATAAAAATGTATCAGTTGTCCTTTTGCTTTATGTTGCATACTAGTTACTAGTTCTTCCTAATAAACTTTGGCATTATGGATAAACTTTAATTGATGCTATAAATGTAAACAACTAAATTGACTCATCTACAAATGAACACAATATTTAGGAGTATCAAATAAAAGTGTATTAGTTGTCTATTGGTATTATGTTGCAGAAAAAGAGGAGAGATATGAGAAAGAGGGGGTAGGTTAACATGTGGGGTTGAGGCGATGATGTGGCAGCCGACGTGGCGAAAACCACCCAAGTTACCCGTCTAGGGATGTTATTTGCATGGTTTTGACATTTTAGGGACGGATTCTAACTGGTATTTGGGGATGAGGGATGAAATTAGACTCTGTGAAGAGTTGAGAGACCACAAATGGATTTTTCGCATGATAAATGTAAACAACTAAAATGACTCATCTAAAAATAAACAAACTATCATTAAAAAAACAAAATATTCTAAACAGTACCGGAGATAGGGGATGAAACTAGACTTCGTGAAGAATTGAGATACCACAGATGGATTTTTTGTATGCTATAAATGTAAACAACTAAAATGACTTGTCTAAAAATAACAAAATATCCTTAAAAACAAAATATTTAGGAGTACCAGATAACCATGTCGTACTTGTCCCTTTTATTATGTTTCATATTAGGTATTAAATCTTCCTAATTAAAATTAGGTATTAATGGATACCAGTTCCGATTGATGCTATAAATTGGGAAAAAAAAACCTAAAATGACTTATCATACATGTGAACACAAGACTCCTTCAACCTGTATTACGTGTTGACCCTACACACATACGACTCATCAATAAACCTATTTGTGAATACACCAGTGCTTTAGAACTCATTTCACCCTTATCAGGTGGTCTACGTTTCAGAGTATGAAATGAAACGTGGCCCCACCTGCCAATCACCACCCACCATCCCTCTCCCTCCCCAACTTACCTAGGGTTTTGTGCACATAGACTGAAACCCCTTCCGTCAAAAGGTATATTTAAGAACCAAAAACATTCGCCTTCCTTCCTCCCCAAAATTTTTGCTTCTCCCAACACATCAACAAGACAAGAAGCAGTGGAGTTTTCTCCCAACCCGAAGGGCCTGGAGGAAAAAATGGCCACCCCTCCAACCCCACCACCTCCTCCCTCTAATTCCTCCGCGCCCCCATTCAAAACAACCCCAGGCCCAAGCCCCGACCGCGCGCAGGCCCCGGGCGCGCCCACCTCGCCGGCGGCGGCCATGCTGCCGCCGCTTACCATGTCCAGCGGCCCGTCCGACGCAGTCCTCGCCGTGCTCGGCGAGCTCCGCGCTTGCGGGCTCCTCGCGGGGCTGGAGATCCCGCACGCCGGGCACCCCGAGGCGCGCGCGCGCGCCCTGTTCGATGGCGTGCTAGCCACCGTCCTTGCCGAGGCGCGGCGCCCCGGTGCGCCCCCGTCCCTCCAGATGCCGCCGGCGCTCGGGGACGGCCGCCCGGTGGACCTGCTCCGCCTGTACCTCGACGTGCGCTCTCGCGGCGGGTTCGCCGCCGTCTCGTCCTGGGCGGCCGTCGCCGAGAAGGCTGGCCTCGACCCGGCCTTGGATGCGGCCGTCAAGCTGGTGTACGCCAAGTACCTGTCCCTCCTGGAGCAGATCATCCGCAAGCCAGGAAAGCAGGAAAACTTGTCCGGGAGCAGTGGCAATGCCGGCCACCGCTCGAACGCCAAGAAGGACAAGTTCCTGTCGCCGACCAAGGACCCCGCGTGCTCCGGATTGGCGCATCTGAAGCGGAAGAGGGAGGTGCTCGTGGGGATGCTCAACTGGGTGGGCCTTGTGGCGAAGAACCCAAATGAACGTTGGGTCGTCGGGAAGAATCCCGACAGTCACTTCTCCATGGTGCTTATGCTCCGGCGCCAGATGCTTGCAAATAACGATAGCATCAATGTGCCCCGTGAGTCTGCCTCGCCGCAGGTAATTCCTTGCCCCATAGTTTCGATTTTTGAATGTAGCGCTTCTGATAGATTTAGTTGATTCTATGCTTGTGTTCATTACATTGGCGATCTAGATTCAGAATGTGGTCATTCTTTTCAGTCTGTCCAATTATAGCCGTTGGTCCTTAGATTCACCTGTACATGCTGTTTGTGAAAAATGGAACCACATAGCATTGTCCAGGATGCTGGACTGAGGGTCATCATTAGAATGGGAGATGCTGGATCATGTTAGAGCATTTTCACCGTTCTTTTGTCAAGGCCATGCCATTTGCTCGATCGTTGAAAGAATATGAAATACTCCTGCAAATTGGTTGTGGCTGAACCAGAATTTTTTTTAAAAAAATTTGTTTTGACCCTATCAGTTGGACTTGTTATATGTGTATTTTTTCTGTTGTATAAGGATTTATCTGCATATATACCATACCTGTATTTGTATATATATTGGTTCATTGGCCTCATAATGAATACAAGCATTATTCATAACATAGTATCAGAGCAAATCTAAGGTTTTGTTTTTCGTCAAGCCGTCGCTGGTTCTTCTTTCGACCGTCGCCTAACTTTGCCATCTCCACCTATCGCTTGTCCGGTGACTTCTTGCCTGGAGGTCGTCGCGCTTCCGCTTCTTCTTCTTGTCCGGTGACTTCTCGCTTGGAGGTTGTCGTGCTTCTACTTCTTCACTGTTTGTCGTCTGACGCCGCTCGCCCATGTACGCGGCCATCCGACGCCGAGTATGTGCCCGCACGCCCATGCTTTAGCATCTTGAGGAGCGTGAGGGGGGAGAAGTAGATCGAGCCTCCTCCTCGTCGGATCCACTGCGTCGCCTGGCCTGGATCCGGTCGCCGTCATGCTCTGGAATCGTGCCGTCACCGACTCGATCCACCCAATCCTGCTCATGCGGGGAGTTGGTGGAGATCGAGAAGCTGGAGGATCAGTGGCGGAAGACGAAGGAGCACACAGAGACCTACCCGTACAGGGCTCCAACATCCTCGTCTATGGCTCGAGGAAGACAGGTTGCCCCCAGCGCTGGTCCACCGCGCCGCTCTCACCAAGCTCCAGCCGCAGGCAGCGCCGCGAAGCTGCCCTGAGCCACCGCCGCCTGAAGCCGCCGCTGGATTCACTGTTGCCGGAACCTCCCCCGCCTTTGACTGAGCCCGGCTGCTGGCCCTTGAGTCGTTTGGGTCGAAGAAGGAAACCGTCGGTGGTTTCCCTACAAAGTTTTAGTTTTAAAAAAATGTCGTTCTCTTCGGGCACTGTTTTTGTTCCTTGTTGCCTAGTGATTTTCAATAGTTTCAATTATCGGGACTGGTTTCAGCACATACGTCTCCACATGCGTGGCCAGCGTCTTTGAGATTTTCTCACCAGCGAGCTGCCTTGTCCGCCTCGACCTGTTCTACCCGTTGAGCTTGTGCTCCCGAAGAATGCTTCCGAAGATACTCGTAAAGAGGCATCTGATGTTTTCGAGGATGCCATAGAGACTTTTCAGACTCAGTATGCTGCCTACAAGACATGGATTGATGAGGATACCCGTGTCTTTGCTATTCTGGTTGCTAGCATGGAAGTGCATCTCACTGGTGATGTGATTGGCTTGGCTTCAACACAATTAATGTGGACGCATCTGCGCAATCGCTATGAGCCATCTGGTGATTCCTTGTATTTTGCTATTGTGCGTCAGGAGCAGTTGTTGTAGGAGATGCCACTGTGGACGAGGTCTATGCCCAGTTGTCTGCTGTATGGCGTTAGATTGACTCTTTGGGACTGGATGTTTGCCACACGTCTCTATGGCAAGACTCTTAATTATTCTAGTCTTCGCCTCTTTGGGTGTGTGCGCTATGTTCTTCTTGCACCTCGTGAGCGCACCAAATTGACCACGCAGTCCATTGAGTGTGTTTTTTGGGCTATACCTATGAGTATAAGGGATATCGTTGTCGGGATCCTGTTGACCGACGGATGTGGATTTCTCGGGACGTTACTTTTGATGAGTTTTGTCCTTTCTACCCTCGTCTTTCTCCTTCCACCACTCCAGCATCTCTTGTCGAGCCACTTTCTTTTCTGACTTTTCCTGCCACCCCCATTTCCACCACACCTCCACTACAGCCTTTGATCTCTCCTATGCCTCCTTCTCCGTCGGCGGCTCCTTCACCGTCGGTGCCTCCTTCGCCACCGATACCCTCTCCAGAGGTCCCTCCTGGCCTTATTCCTTATCCTTTTTACTACATTCGTCATTCGTGAGTTGAGGTTTCTTCTGATGGGTCATCTTCTTCACCTCCTCCTCGACATGCTCTTCGTGATTGCCAGTCTATTCGGCCTCCTGTGCGTTTTGGTTTTGTTGCTGTTGCTGCTCTCGCCGAATCAACTTCTTATCGTGATGTTGCTGTTCAATAGGAGTGACAGCATGCGATGACAGAGGTGATTGCTACCCTTGAGTGTACTGGCACGTGTGATCTTGTCTCTCTTCCCGCGCGTGTTACTTCTATCACGTGCAAGTGGGTCTACAAGGCTAAGACCCGCTCTGATGGTTCTCTTGAGCGCTACAAGACTCGTCTCGTGGCACGTGGATTTCAGCAGGAGTATGGTCGTGATTATGATGAGATTTTTGCTTATGTGGCTCACATGACCACTGTTCACACTCTTCTTGCTGTTGCGTCTGTTGGGGCATGGCCCATCCATGGATATTAAGGCGTCGCCTAAGCGACGCTTAGGCGGTAAGGCGTTCGGCAACACGTCGCCTCGCCGTCGCCTTGCCAAGAGTGCCTAAGGTGTCCGCCTCAAGGACAAGGCGTCGCCATGGCGTCGAGAAGGCGGCATATGGCGTCGGGAATCCAAGGCGGTCGCCATAAGAAGGGGGTGGAGGAGATAAAGAGACGGATGAGGGAGCGGGGAAAACTCGTCTGCGCGCGCGAAGCCCTAGCGCCGCCTCTATCCCCATCGCAGCCTCCATCCCTGAAGCGGCGCGCCAGCGACCATCGACCATCTGCTGCGGCTCCGTCCCACCTCCATCCCCATCGTGGCGTCGCCCTCTGCACTCCAGCCTCCTGATCTAGGTTTGCTCCATCCTCCCCTCCCGGCCGGCTCCTCCCTCCTCCCGATCTCCACCTCTTTCTCCCGGCTCCCTCCTCCCTTCTCCCCACATCGCCGCCCCGGGAAGGAGGGGGAGCCGGGTAGAAGGGAGGGAGGGGGAGGCCGGCGGGGAGAAGGAGCCGGGGAGGGAGGGGCCAGGACGTCGGGTGGCCTGGGTCGCCTGTCGGAGGAGACGACGCGGGAGAAAGGAAGAACCGAAGAAGGGAGTTGCGTGAGGCGTGAGTGTCGGCGGACGGGCGAACGGCTTTATGCACGGCAATGGGCAAAGGGGCAATGGGCGGCGGCGGCAGGCAACTGATCTTCTGCGCCGAGATTGCCGCCAGATCTTCTGCTGCTGCTCTGCACTATCGCCTTAGGATTTACAAGGCGTCGCCTCGCCTCGCGCCTTAGCGCTTAAAAGGTGTGAGGGGGGTGGGTCGCCTCACCTCGCCTTACCGCCTTAATAACCATGGGCCCATCTCTCAACTTGATGTCAAGAACGTTTTTCTCAATGGTGAGCTGAGTGAGGAGGTTTATATGCAGCTATCGCCGAGGTATTCTGTTCCTGAGGGTATGATTTGTCGCCTTCACCGATCTCTTTATGGCCTCAAGCAAGCTCCCCATGCCTAGTTTAATCGTTTCACTTCTGTTGTCACTGCAGCTGGTTTTTCTGCTAGTGCTCATGATCCTATTCTTTTTATTCATACTTCGCCTCGCGGTCAGACGCTTCTTTTTTATATGTTGATGATATGATCATTACTGGAGATGATTTTCAGTACATCATTTTTGTTAGAGAGCGTCTTAGTGAGCAGTTTCTCATGTCTGATCTTGGTCCTTTTCGCTACTTTCTTGGGGATGAGGTTATTTCTACGCCTAAGGGCTTCTATCTGTCCCAAGAAAAGTATTTCTAGGATCTTCTTGATCGTGCTTCTCTTACTTATCTGCGCACAGCTGAGACTCCCATGGAGCCGATCTCTCTCTGCCTATTGTTTTTTCTTGGTGGTTCTCTCATTACTTGGAAGACTAAGAAGCAGACAACAGTTTCTTGTTCGAGTGCTGAGGCTGAGTTGCGAGCTATGACTTTGTTGACTGCGTAGGTTACTTGGCTACAGTGGTTAACTGAGGATTTTGTTGTTTCTGTTTCAACACCAACTCCTCTTTTGTCTAACAGTACAAGTGCTATTAGCATTGCTAAAGATCCGATGAAACATAAGCTTACCAAGTATATTGGTGTTGATGCTTCCTACATGCGGACATAGGTGTATGACCAGGTTATTGCTCTTCAGTATGTGAGTTGGCAGACTTTTCACAAAGGCACTGACCAGAGCCCAGTACAGCTTCTATCTCTTCAAACGTCATGTTGTTGATCCACCATAAGTTTGAGGGGGGTGTTACATATGTATTATTTTTACTGTTGTATAAGGGGTTATCTGTATATATGTTATACCTGTACTTGTATATATATTGGTCCATTGGTCTCATGATGAATACAAGTGCTATTCGTAATAGGACTATGGCTCTATTATTTCTAATTCTTGCTAACTTTTATCTGTTTATCTTTTTCCCCTCTGATGAGTCCCAAAAAACTGAGGGTCTGCTGACCTTTCATGTTTGAATGTGTCTACTTCTGGTTAGTTGTAGCTATATAAATACATATAATTTTTTTTTAAAAAAAATCAATTCAACAGATGGAGTTATACTTAGCAAGGTAGTACACCACACCTATATTTGTATGAAGTCTAGGGGATCATTGGTGTTTAACGGTGGCCACCATTGGCAACTAATAAGTGAAGTTCGTAAAGGGTTAGGAATAAGGTATGGTTTCATGGTAGAAAAAAATAATGGAAGCTCTCTACATAGGTATCCATGGGGCTTGTGCTATTTATTAACCTTTGTTATGTTAACTGTTCTGCTTCTGCTAGATATATACACATGAAGGTGCGTACTATTCTTTCCAAATTTCAGTTAGCCTACTATATGATTCAACTAAAGAAGATTCTACTTCTAGTCTAATGGTGCTTATTTTTAACTTGTAAGTAATTTGTACAATTGCATCTTCAATGAAATCCGTTATATGATTGAGTGAATGTGTTGTGATATCATGTCACATCACAACTTAGATAATGCACATCACCCTTGGCCTTATCACAACTCATCAATTCTCAAAGTAGTGTTATTGTAATCACTTCTAGGTTATGTTCTTCCCTATCAATTAGTTTGTTTAACCTAAGGCATCATAATAAATTGGATCACTCCTCGCATATTGTTATGGCAGTTCGCACAACCAATCCCTAGGATTGAGGGATTCTTTGTTGCCTAATTATCTATTTCCATGTTTTCTAGATTGATATATTTCCTAGTCATCTATATCTCTTGGATGGAATTGTTAGGAGGCGTTCTCTATTTTAAGGGAATACCCTATACCTGAGAGGTAAGCAAGAAAGAATGAAGTAGGATTCTCCTTAGCATAGTCTCTTCTCTCTACTTTCGCCCCCCTTCGAGCTGCTACCATCCGATCTACTTATGGTATTTAATTTACGCTATTCATAACAACTTGATGTCAGAGTCACTCACCATGGCTTCCACTGTCGAGTCTCCCTTGGCCAAGTTGAAGGCCAACATCGACAAGACGGCAAGATGGTGGCCACACTCGCCAGCATTATGGTCACCTTTGACAACATCACAACCACATTGGAGGGTGTGATGGCAATGTTGGCCAAGATGTGGGAGAAGCAAGACGTGTCAACTGACGTTGCAATGGATGTGCCACCACCGCCACTGCTAGTCACACTGCCACCCTTGCCGATGTCGCCTCCTCCAACAACCGTGTTGCCTTTGGCTTCATCGTTGGTCACTTCACCAGAGGGAAAAGAGATTATGTTCATCTTGCTAGTGTCTTGTCCATGTCATCGGCTGGAATGATGCAGTTGGCAGTATAGAACGGGGGATTGTGATATCGTCATGTCTCCCTACCTTTGTTGCATTCCATGGCGGGAAGAGTCTTTGTTGCCTAGCTCGGTGCCCTTGCGCCAGGGCGGCTCCAAAGAATAGGGCAAGGTCAAGGCCGCCTGTAGCCGAGCCGCCTCCACAGCTGCTTTCTTCTGACAGACAACAGTGACTCGCGACACCGGCAAAAACCTCCTCTTCGCTCTGGCGCTCGACCTCCGACCTCCGCTCTCCCACTCCCGGGCCTCCTCTCGCTCGCCTCCGGCCTCGGCTCTCCCACTCGGCGGCTTGCAAGCATGCGCCCTCGCTGCTATTAAAGTGAGTTTGCACACCACCTGTTTGATACAATGCCTCAATGAACCACATTCTTATATATGTGAAAAAATTCTTTAATGGATATATCGTCATCCACCTTCCCCTACTTGCCGAGGATAATGTGAGATTGATTGTTTCATGCCCATTTGTAATTTTTAGGATCAATCGGTGCTATAATATATTATAGTAATGTAGTTTACTAGTTGTACTATTGTAGATCTCATGTAGGAGAACCTCACCATCAGACACCAGTGACATGTCCAAGATGAAACAAACAGCCTCAAATGCAGGTCCAGGGATGCTATCTCCATAATATAGCCTCCAATGGATTACATACAATATATTGTAGATTCATAAAAGAAACGCAAGGAGGACGCCCGTGATACGTACGACCTCGCCGGAGAGCGGGGGGTGCGGCCATGTCGCAACCTGTGAGACCGCGACTCGCCCTACCTAATATTTTATCCTGGATCCGCCCCTGCTTGCCAGCAACAACTTCCTCGATGTCAAACCACGATAAGAGGCTCCTTTCATTGCCGCCTCGCTATCCATCAAAGCTTCGTTGATCTTCCACGTAACACGACACTGATATTGTGCACACATGTCGACGTGGGGGCCCTATAGCTCAAGGACGAACTGTGTGTCCGCAAGTGGTGTGATGTTATGGGAACTATACATGCAATCCCTAGTGTTGAGGGATTCTTCGTTTGCTACTTAATTATCTATTTTCATGTTTTTAGACTAATATTAATTATCTTTCCATGTTTTCTAGACTGATATATTCCCAGTTATGTATTGTTAGGAATAGTACTTGTATTATCAGGGGGCCAATGAGCTAGTATATATACACAAGTACAGGTTACAGATAAGGAAACTAAATAATATCTAGAGTTCTACTCTAACACATATATATCTCTAACACCCTCCTCAAACTCATGGTGGATCAACAACACTGAGTTTGGAAAGGTAGAAGCCGTGTTGTGCTCGAGTCTGGGCCTTCGTGAAGAAATCCGCTATCTGAAGCTCTGAAGGCACATACTGAAGAGCAATCACCTGATCATGCACACAAGACCTCATGAAGGAAGCATCAACACCAATATGCTTGATGAGCTCATGCTTCACAGGATCACGGGCAATACTGATAGCACTTTGATCGTCTCGACAAGAGAGGAGTCGGTGTAGTGACAGAAACACCAAAATCCTCAAGTAACCACCGTAGCCAAGTAATCTCTGCTGTTAAGAGAGCCATAGCTCGCAACTCAGCCTCTGCACTCGAACGAGACACTGCAGACAGTTTCTTCGTCTTCCAGGCAATGAGAGAACCACCAAGAAAACACACAAGAAGGCGAGAGATAGACCGCGATCGAGGGATCGCCGCCCAAGTAGCATCCGAATAAGCTGGCGTCAGAACGAAATGAGCGTGGAAAGAAGAGACGGCGAGAGATAGTCCCACGAAGGTATCGCAGAACTCGAAGAAGGTGGCTATAGTGGACCTGAGTGGGAGTGGAAACGAACTGACTTAGAACATGAACTGGATAAGTGATATCCGGACGAGTTACAGCAAGGTAGACAAGACTCCCAACAAGATGACGATAGCGAGTCAGATCAGAAAGAGGCTCGCCATCAGAAGGCCGGAGATGAACGTTGAGCTCCATGAGAGTCTCAACAGTACGCTGATCAGTGAGAGAAGTGCGATCAAGAAGATCCTGAATATACTTCTCTTAGGACATAAAGAAACCATCTGGAGTGGAAGTAACCTCAATCGAACTGCTCACTTAGACGAGCCTTGACAAAGGCAATGTACTCAGAATCATCTCCGGTGATGATCATATCCGGTGATGATCATATCATCAACATATAGAAGAAGAAGAGTCCAAGCACGAGATGAAGTGTGGACAAAAAGAGCAGGATCATGATCACTAGCTGAGAAGCCAGCAGCAATGACCACAGAGGAGAAACACTCAAACCAAGCACGAGGAGCTTGTTTAAGGCCATAGAGAGAGCGACGAAGACGACAGACCATACCCTCAGGAACAGAATACCCAGGTGGCGGATGCATGTAGACCTCCTCGCGCAACCCGCCATTAAGAAAGACATTCTTTACATCAAGCTGAGAAACGGACCAATGGCGAACAGACGCCACCGAAAGAAGAGTGCGGACAGTGGTCATGTGGGTCACAGGAGCAAAAGTCTCGTCGTAGTAACGACCATGCTCCTGCTGGAAGCCACGAGCAACAAGACGCGCCTTATAGCGCAAGAGAGCCATCAGAGCGAGTCTTAATCTTATAGACCCACTTACACGTGATGGGACGAGAGTGAGATGGAAAAGGAACAAGATCCCAAGTACCAAGACGCTGAGAGCAAGAATCTCCTCGGCCATAGCATGCGCCACTCAGATGAGTAACAACATCCCGTGAGAGACGGACTCATGGGTAGCCGCACCAAAGAAGACCAAAACGGCAAGAGGTCGAATCGACCGACGATCGCGGAGATCGTAGCGACGAGATGATGGCCCATCAGAGGAAGATGGAGCATCAGGAGAAGATGAAACATCAGGGGAAGATGGTTCATCTGGAAGAGCCTCAATACGAGGTCGATGAGTGTAAAAGAGAGTGGGAGGAGCCTGAGGAGCCACAGGAGATGAAGCAGGAGGTGACAACGGCGGAGAGGCCTCAAGAGATATATGTGGAGACTCAGTGGGACGGATGGACGAGGGCAAGACAGAGATGGGTGTATCTGGAAAGGTAAAAAAAGACAGGGACTCCACAGAGGAAACCGAAGGAGAGGCATGACGTGGGTAGAAGGGAAGAGACTCGTCAAAAGTCACATCCCGAGAAATCTGCATTCGTCGACCAACAGGATCCCAGCACCGATAGCCCTTGTGCTCGGCACTGTATCCCATAAAAACACACTCAACAGACTGAGCGGTCAGTTTGTTGTGTTCTCGAGGTGCAAGGAGAACGTAGCAAACGCAGCCAAACAGACGAAGGGCAGAGTAGTCTGGAGAAAGATCACAGAGACGCTTAACCGGGATCTCACCAAGAGCGTAAGAGGTCGGATGTTGACGAGATAGGTGGCGGTGGAAAAAATACCTCACCACGAGGTGGAATAGAGGCGCAATCATCGCTGTACGAGCCGCCTCAAGGAGGTGACGATGTTTGCGCCACGACACCATTCGAGCATGAGCACCGTGACAAGAGAATCGAAGAGAGTGCCCCGCCAACAAGGAAGCTGCGCAGGTAATGAGAGAGGTACTCGCCAGCAGAGTCAGCACGAAAGACTCGCCAGCAGGTAATGTGCGAACCATAGTGGCAAATTGTTTATAGATAGACAAAGCCTCACTACGGGAAGACATAAAATATATCCAAGTGTGACGAGAGAAGTCATCTATAAAAATGATATAATATCGATGTCCCCCTTTCGAAAGGAAGGGAGCTGGACCCCAAACATCTGAATGAATAAGATCAAATGGTCACTGAGATACAGACTCACTATGAGTATAGGGAAGCTGAATCTGTTTCCCTAATATACAGCCCTGACAATCTAAAGATACATCTCCTCAGACAGACCCCAGAAGACCACGACGGACTAAAGATGACAGACGAGATCCACACAGATGACCAAGACGGTGGTGCCACTGCTGGAAAGAGCTGGTAGACGAAATGGCTAAGCGAGAGACCGTGGCAACAAAGGGCGTGGAAGGAAGGTGAAGCCAGTCAAGCTCCCAGAGACGTTGTGAGTCAAGACGCTGAGGGCCAGAACCAACCAGAGCCCCCGTGTGGCGGTCCTGAACACAACAAGAGTCAGAGTCAAGAATGACCCGACAACCAAGGTCAATAATCTGTCTAGCAGAAAGAAGCTGCATGGTTAGGCGAGGAACATGAGCAACAGAAGGAACATGAAAAGATGAGTTGCTAAGAGGTCCTCGACTGCAGACGTAAAGAGGTACCATTAGCGAGAAGCACAATCGATAGGGAATCAAGAGGTGTAATAAAAGACAGAGTGGAAGAATCGAAGTCATGTGAAAAGATGCTCCTAATCAAGGATCCACGGGAGGTACCGACCGTAGGAGGTGGTTTCGCGGTGCAAAGAGTCGATTCTGTAACTCCGCAGAACTCGCCGAGGAAGAACTCAAGCGGCAAGCGGCGTCCAAGTCCGCTATCTCCCTCCGATGAGAGAAATCGCGAAGTAGTCGATCGCGCACGCCGATGTAGAAATCGGACGGTGCAAGGCTAGGAGAAGAACGGCGTGAAAGATGCCGCTACTTCTTGTAGCATCGGGACTCAATGTGGCCGACCTTGTCGCAAAGAGGGAGCGGCGAGGACGGCCACCGCCAGATGGAGGGCGCCACCACCACCTTTGGCGCAGCTTGGAGGAGGCGATGTCTTGAAGCGTGTAGCGATCGGTGTAGTAGGTGGATCGGCGGCGAGCACGGAGGGAGTGACATCGCACAAAGACCACTCAAACGAGTCTCCTCTGCACGTATCTCGGTAAGGGCCTCCGAAAGAGTGACACGAGGGGGCGTGCAAGAAGTTGGGCACGCCTCGCCGAACTCGGACGACGGCGAGTAAGGAACTCGTGACACGCTGAAACTCTGTGTCAAGACGTATAGCCAGGTCGCCGAACAGAGCGACAACCAAGAAGGCGAAGAGAGTCCACCGACGCCGCATGCAGTAACTCGAGCGTAGAAGGCGCCAACAAAGAGCATCACCCTCATCAAGAGAGTGCTCCTGCGAACCACCGGCGTGTAGAGCATCTCCGGAGGTTCGTGAGCGCCGACGAAGGTGAGTCCACATCCGACAAATTAACGGAGTCCCACAACCTCAGAAGAAAACTGAGGCTGGACACTGGCAATGAAGACAGCAGCAGCTCGAGTGTCGTCGTCACACCACTGAGTGTAGGCGGTTAATCGATCCATGTAGGAATCCAGAGCCTCTTGGTAGGCAGAGGCAATCTTCTCATCAGCAAGACCAGCAGCCTCGACAAAGAATTTGTCACCGCTTCTGAGGCGCCGCAACAGACGTAGGCTCCGTCGGAGGAGTAGAGCTAGGCGCGCAGGTGACATCGCCAGAGAGAACGACCCAGAGACGAAGACCACGCATGTGGATGCGCATGTGAGACACGAAGTCGGTGTAATTAACACCATCGAAGATCACCGGACAGCGAGGAAGAGAGACGGTGCCCATTGGTAGGCGGCGCTGGACGGCGCGGCGACCTAGGCAACGAAGTCTAACAGGCGGCGCTGGACGACGCGGCGGTTAGAACCACGTTTTTTTTACCAGCCGACGGTTGCTTCTTTTTATATATATATATATATATATATATATATATATATATATATAATATAAAGCAACCCAAGAGTCGCCCAAGAATCGACCGAACGAGAGTGGGCTAGGGTTCCCTCCCCTGGCGCGGCATGGTGGTTGATGAAAGGTGGCCTTCCGGCGGTGGCCTCCCCATGACGGCGGCCTTCACAAAGAAGCGAGGTCGAGGACAACGTTACGCCGGAGCCGGAGAGGCAGCCGAGGAGCGGCGGCGGCCACTTAGAAGCATGCGGGCCGGGCCGAGAGGCGGCGAGGAGTGGCGGCGGGGCCTCTGGCGGCGGCAGCCTTCACGGCAGCTGAGGCCGAGGACGGCAGTGGCTTGGCGGCGACGCCGAAGAAAAGGCGGCGGCCGACTCGGCGGCGAACCGAGGCGTCAGGTGGGGTAGCGTCAGTAGCGACGCGATGAGTCGACGACACGACCGAAGCGCAACCGGAGAGCCGCGACGGCGACGACGAGGGGGCGCAGCGGCCGGCCTGTCGTCCCGAGCGCCGTGAGCAGCGACGATGGCCCACGCCACGAGACCGGAGGCGCGCGACCGCCGAAGATCCAATCGAGAGTCGTTGAAGATGACGACAGAGGCGATCTTTATCAAGCGGCGGTGACGGGGTGACAAGCGAAGCGAAACCCTAGGTACGCTCTGATACCATGTTAGGAATAGTGCTTGTATTATCAGGGGGCCAATGGGCCAGCATATATACACAAGTACAGGTTACAGATAAGGAAACCAAATAATATCTAGAGTTCTACTCTAACACATATATATCTCTAACATGTATATCTCTTAGATGGAAATGGAATTATTGAGACGTTCTTTGTTTAAAGGGAAGAATCTATGCTTGAGAGTAAAGCGTGAAGTAGAATTCTCCCTAGCCTATAGTCTCTTCTCTCTATTTGCACCCCCTACCCTTCAAGTTGCAACCATTTGGCCTCCTTTGCATGGTATTTACCTTGTTATGAACTAATGTTCATACCATGGTTTACAAGCCATTATAGGTGAAGAGATGGATTATCTAGCAAACTCAATGATTAAAGAGATGGACAAGAATTTAGATAGAAATACTAGGAACCATAATGGCGATGTTTTTTTTTATCGGGACGATAACTCTGAAAAGAAAGATTTCCTATCTTTTCTTTCAACTTAGGAGAAATACAGTCGAGCGGCGCTAATTCGAATACCTCGGGCAAAATAAGAACAACACCCATCTTGACATGAGAACAACAGTGCAATTTGAGGGTTCCTCCACAACCAAAACTTTGATCGACGTATAACTGTATGTAACTTAGCCTAGGGCCACTTGGTTGCATGCCTTGTGCTCCATTAGAGTGTGAGATGCACTTTTAGAGGCTTTGGGATGAATTATGGGTGACTATGAGTATTGCTCTAAATAGTGGTAAGCAATGAGTGGTCACGCCACCTTTTAATTGTACTAGTCCAATGCACTGTTATGGATTAAAATACTCATATTACACCTACACGTAGAGCCATTGTCGCCAGCCTAGGTTGGCGCCTAACCAAGCTCCGCCACTATGCCTGACTGAGCCCCGCCGCGATCGGCCTCATGTCTCCATGATGCTCGACCAACATTGCACTCGGCCCTGCTGCCACGCCGGACCTACATCCTCATCGTTGTGCCACACCCTCATGGACAAAGTGAGCCCCATTGGGAGTGAGAGAGGTGGCCTTACTCAACTACGACAACGAGGATGACCCAACGTCAACGAGTCTGCTACAACCTTGTTTGGTGGTGGTAACTGGGAAAAAAATGATAAGACTGAAGAGGTGATGGGTAGACATGGAAATGATTTTGTTTGAAGGGGATGTGGTAGGGGAGAATGTACCACCACCACCACCATCAACTGAATCTTTTATATTAGTAAAGATGTATGGCCTGATGTACGGTATAACTATCACAAAAAAGTGAAAATTATGTATAGAACAGTCATTGTTTTAAACAGTGTACTATAATGGTGTTCTATGTAGTGGCTGTTGTAGCACCTGTACAACTGTGCATTGTAGCAACCCGCTATTGTGAACATTGTGTTGCGGTGCTTTAGTACAAATACATTTTAGGTTTTTCATACAATCCATTTTTTGCATATTCTAATTATTCTCCATTTCGAATCCTTTCTCCAAGACTTGAGACATGCACAATAGGTTGTTATCCTCATACAAGATAAATTCTTTATTGTTATCCTAATACAAGATAAATTCTTTCTATTTCAAAATTGATTGATTGACTTAGTATTTTTGCAAATATAGTTGAGGGTTTTGCGCCTGCTATATTGCCGCGATCCTCTGTTAGATATAAAAACACTTCACCACTACTATTCTGCAACTATTTAAATCATGGCAAAATTGGCTACATGACACTGTAGAATGTTGGTATTTGCACTACAAAATCGTGATTTGGCTACAAGACACTAAAATTTTGGCCATTTTTTACAACACACTATGACCAATTATCTTAGCAAGTAGGAGAGAAGGTGTGCAAAATGTCTAATTAACCCTTGCACAAAATTGTTTTTAAAAATAAAAAACCTCTCTCCCTCCTCCCTTGTAACATCCCAAAATTTTCATTTTTGGTTAAAATTAATTTAGAATCTAATTTCTGATTTTTTTCAGGATTTTCTAGAATTATTATGGATTTCTAAAAGCATATTCCAATTTTTTTTTAATTTATAAAGTATTTATTGTGATTAATTATAGGTTAATCACAAGAAAAAAAATAAATTATTTGAAATCAAAATGTTTTATTTGGAATCTTTGTTTTTTTCTCGGAAGCTTTGGAATTAATTTGATATTTTTTCTGGATTAAAAAGATATGGGCAATTTGTGCACATATGAGATATTATCTCTTCGAAACACAGGTTTTTTTTTTCGGTTGAGTGTGTTATGGCAAATATCCACTGTTTTGGAGTGTCTTCTAGCCAAACCAAATTTTGGAGTGCCCTCGAACAAATGCCAACATTTTACTATGTCCTGTAGCATTTTACTATGTCCTGTAGCCAATTTTGCCTTAAATCGTAGATGTGTTATAGGATTAATGCTAAATACAATTGATATGTGCAATGAAGTAACAAATAAATGGTTCTAAGAATTAAAATTTACCTCTATATGCTCCAAATAACATAGATGAACTATGCAACTTGTGATTAATGCCGGTTAGGAAAGTGAACCACTATATTCCAAAAATGATGAACACATAATCGCCTGAGTGGTATAATGGGGTGGACCTACCACTAGTGCATATGTGTAGAAGTTGACCCTCTACTCATCAGAAATGGCACTAGTCAAGATGGCCAATCGTGGATCACATGCTTCAACGTCATCCATTTTTGGGGCTAATTGATTTGGCGGGTGAGTTGTTACACAATCCTCACTTGTAGCTCCCGATTTAAATTTGGAGAATGGGCCGAGGGTGTTGCACCCCCAATGCCTCTAATCATTCGCTTTACTTTGTACAATTGGAATAGGCGCTAGCTACTGTGACTGTGGGAGAAAGTTTCTGGAGGAGCCAACTACTATGATTTGATAAGCCTTCTATAGTGAAGTCAAACAAAGGATTTGCATATCAGTGGCGCTTCTTGCATCCACCAAAGCTTCCTCCGGCTTAACCCCTCTTAGGCAGTTCACCATCTTTTAGTTCCAATAATTGTGCTCTGAACCATTCACAAAATATCAGAGTTGGCTCTCGGTGCAACTTGTGAGGGCTTCCTGCTTGTCAACCTCCTTACGCATCCTAGGCTTGTGAACCCGTCGATTCACACATCCTAGACTCTTTTGCAAAGCATAAAATTTTATCTCGGACTCTTATGACGTTCTAGACTATTGGTGTGGTTAGTCTACAAGTCTAACAATATTTGCAGCTTGTATTTCTGGACCCATAGCTTCCATTTAGGAACTTGGAATTTGGTGTATCATTCTATATGGAAATGTGACAACAAGATGTACAGCTGTATAGTTATACATTTCCCATTTGTGGCCGTCCTCGATGTCCAAACAAGTTAGAAAATCTTACACATACTTTTCTGGTTTCACACTTTCACCTCGTTTGTGATTCATGTACAACTAGGTCTAAAAAACTTGGTAGTGTCTATGCAACAAAGTCAAGGTGGACGATCAAGAGAGCATCCCACCAAGCCATGTGGGTGTTTATTTAATAACATGGTCTAGGCTCATGGTCAGGTGACCATGTTGCCTACATGTTTGTACACCCTAGACCTCCATTGCCTTTCTTTTCATTTAGGGCTACATGACCTTGTTGTATTTCATAACCCTATTGTTTGTCATACCATCATTGCCATGTGATATGAATTATTTCTCTTTGTTTCATGTAAAGCTATTGTTTCGTGATATGATATGCTAGTAGTAATTAGCACAAAATGTACAATGGCTTGACACATAACATTGCCGCTAATACCCTTCCTGCTTTGGTCTGATTAATTAGTGGCAACTCAGGGGCTGTTTGGTTGTTTCCACACTTTTTTGGCAGCCAAATTGATTTTAGTCTGGCAAATTGCTATATAACTGCAATTTTTATACAAAAGTGATGCTTGTTGCATTCATTAAACCAGTAGGAATGTGCAACTGCAGCTTGTCTACTAACTTTTCTTTTACATGGCATTGTTCTCTACAAAATTAACATATTTTTTATTGCTGTTCCAATACCAAGACCGCAAGAAGTCTCATGCATATGTGGTAGGGTAAATACTTGGTTAATAGTTATGAAGTACACTTACATATTTGAAAAGTTTTTTTTTTCAGAATGTAAGTATGGTAATGGATGCATATTTGTAAAATGACAAAACTTAGTTGGCTTGTTACTGTTTTAGCTACTCCTGATATGATTGTTACTTGCTATGGATGCAAATATAGTTTATTCTCGGTATGATCCTAAGTTTAAGCTTATCTTGGTAATGGTCATAAGATTAAGAATATCTTTCTCAAACTTTATAGTGTGGGGGGTTGTGTATTTATATTTCTTCAGCCATGTGATCCACTCTAAATCCTTACCATAGGTTACTCGTCATATCATACTTCCTGTAGTTTTAGGATGGCAAGACTAAGTGATGAGGTTGTTTATTGTACTATGCCACTTGATATATGCTGCTGCCCAGGGATAGAACTTACCGGTGGGTAGCGGGAATCTAAATACCGGTTTTTCCGGAGTTTGCAAATTCAAATTTTATTTTTTGATTTTCGGATGGCTTTTAAGCGAATTCATGCGAAATTCAACCGGGTTTTTTTCCGGGAAAACCGGTAACCGGCCGGTTTTTTTTTCCCCGGCTCCCCGGCGGGATCTCCCCCGAAACGGTTTTTCAATCCTTGCTGCTGACCATCAAACACTTAACCGGCCGGTTTTTTTTCCCGGCTCCCCGGCGGGATCTCCCCCGGAAACGGTTTTTCGATCCTTGCTGCTGACCATCAAACACTAGACAGCACTTATAGTTTTGTTGACTTATAAATACCCTTCCAGTATGTTTTGCTGCCTGAACTTTTCTTTGTTTCTGCTTAGAGACCATACATACAATTATCAGATAACGTAAACTGCTTGTCATGCATGTTGAACTATGTTTTTCCTCTGTTAGTCTATTTAATATTATCTCTCTTATGTGAGAGTGACAATTCCTGCTAAAGATATACTGTGAAAATGTAAAAAGATAATTCCTTGTTCATGCAGAGTGGACTTACAACTGAAGAGCAGGCACTGTACGATGGATGGGAAGATCAACTATCTGCAGCTGGGAGCAGTGACACTCGTGCACAAATTAGGCCTTGTGGTCAAGCAGACATTCCAGAATGGACTGGGAAGGCTTCGTTTCCCTACAACGATCCACATGTGTTGAGGTTTCTAGGAGAACTTATTTTGTCTCCAGAAAGTAATGAAGCCCTTGATGTTGGTCCTATTTGTAAGGGCAGGCCAGATGAGTGCAACTGTCAGCTCCCAGGTTCCATTGCTTGTGTTAGATTTCATGTGACAGAGAAAAAGATCAAACTGAAGCGCGAGCTGGGCTCAGCATTTTACGCAATGGGGCTTGATCGCATTGGTGAGGATGCAGCATTGACATGGACAAAGGATGAAGAAAAGAAATTCAGCACCATTATCCAACAGAATCTGCCTTCATCCAAGTACAATTTTTGGGACCAACTGTATGCTGTCTTCCGGTCCAAGGGCGCAGAAGGCCTTGTGAGTTACTATCACAATGTTTTCCAGCTCCGACGAAGAGCGTACCAGAATCGGATCGCTCCAAATGTTGTAGATAGTGATGATGATTCAATAGAGCCTGGCTTCCTACACCTTCGTCAAGATGGTGGTCAGAGTAGCTCCAGGTCTGCTTCTTCCTCTGGGACCCAAAAGGGTTCTTTGAAAGTCACCAATAGTTATTAGGAGCTCCAGGTCAGCTTCCTCTGGATCTCAAAAGAAGGTTGCTTAGGTTAATATTAACCACTTGGTTATTGGCGATGGTAAGACTTCAATTGGGGATCTCATTGAGACTTGGCCTTTTGTGAATGGCTCCGCGGGTTGTTGCCCGTTTATGGACATGAATCTTAATGCAATTGTGTTGACATTTAGGCTATCTTTAGGAAGGTACTTTTACCGTTATCTCGGTTTCTTGGCTGAAAAATGAGAGTTCAGGTTACTGTCACAATGAATGATGTGAAGAGTGCAGCATTGATGCACCTCGTTGAGAAGATGCCCTTTGCTTGGTAAACTTGCATGCTTGACCCTGGATGAAGCTGAGCTTGCTGGAGAGTTTTTCCTATGATATTGTTTCTCTCGTTGTGAGCTGATGTTGTTCAGTCTTGTGGTTCTCAAGTATGCGCAGGACGACAGGTACAATCAAAACATGGGACCCACCATCAGTCTCTACTTCCAGTGTTTGCATCTTTCTGGATGGAGCCGCTTGGAAGCCACGATCCAGGTAAGTCGTGAAGCAACATATCCACAATAATGCTAATGCCCGGTTTGTGATAACTGGACGCGACTCCCGTGGAGTGTTTGTACTGAATCTTGATGGGCGCCCATGAAGGTACTGTAGTCGAGTCCCACATGCTACAAAAGGATTCATATCCTCTGCCTTTCGATGGAACATGCGCTAAGTTTGATTCTTACCATTTGCTTTTTTAATAGAGAGGGTATCAAACTATATGCAACACCGTGGCCCGACAAGAACTCAAAATATCACCGTTACACTTTTCACTCTAAATTTAAACTATTATTCTTAACATTTTCAGCAACTTCTCCGTAGTTAAAAGTCAAAACCCTACAATAAGCATATAGAGATAACGTAAATCTTTACTATTATAAAAAAACACTTAGTGGTAACGGTGGTGAGTCTCTCATCTACATCTCCACTTCTTTGGTTGGTGGAATTTTTGTGGATAAATGTGTGTATATATACATATATTACTATAAGGATGTTTTGTGGACAATTAGATCATCTACACATGTGGTTTGTGATAAAACTCTGGCGTGTTGATAGGATGCGAATATATGTATGCAACTTTTAGATGTAGGGATAATTACGTTGTGTATATTGGTTTTTCAAGTTTAGAACTTATATATGTTTATTTAAGATTCGTTACAACGTACGTGCACTCGGCTAGTAAGGATAAACATTCACACATAACTTGAGACCTTGCGTTCAAGAACGCTTGGAATCATACACCCGAAATCATGCACCCAGGAGTATTGAATAACAACTAAGCTAATAAATAAAACATCACCATAAACGTATCCCTAACTAATCGTCGACTATAAGCTCTTATATCAACCATTTTCCACACAACTACAATGAAGCATCAAAAGCCTCACTAAGTTCCAAATAGATGAGCTAAATCTCTTAAGTTGATTGCATGTGATGTGTTTGTACTACCCCATTCTATGCATGTCGCTGTCAATAGTTACGTAAAAACATCAACAAAGTAAAGGTGAGTTCAAGACTAAACAAATAACATAATAAAGCAATGGTATCAACAAGAACATGTATCATTATCTTAAAACTGTAACCAAGTATATGTAAACTAAGATGACGATATCGAGTAAGATCCTCAAGAAGATCACCATCAGTGGCACGAAACTGAAGGGATAGCTCCATGGGAGTCTTGGCAGTGCGAGTGTCAGTCAGACCAAATTGATCAAGAACATCCTGGGCATGCTTCTACTGGAAGAGATAGTAGCCCTCAGGCGTGGAAGAGATCTCAATATCAAGGAAGTATGTAAGATAACAAAGATCAATCATCAGAAACTGTTCACTGAGATGCTTGTTCATATGTGATGAATGAGGAATCATCACCAATGATAAGCATATCATTAACATATAGAAGAAACAGTGTCCTACCACGAGATGAGACGTGGACAAAAAGAGCAGGATCGTGGGAACTGACAGTAAAATCGACAGCGGTAACCACTAAGGTAAAACGAGCAAACCAGGCACGATGAGCCTGTTTGAGGCTATAAAGAGCACGATGAAGACGACATACGTGACAATCGAGAACAAAATATGCAGGTGTTGGCTGCATGTAGACCTCGTGCAAAACACCATTAAGAAAGACATTCTTAACATCCAGTTGGGAGATAGACCACCGGCGAACAGAAGCAACCGCAATAAGAGTGCGAACAGTGGTCATATGGGCAACAAGGGAAAATATCTCATCGTAGTCACGACCATACTCCTGCTGAAAGCCACGAGCCACAAGACGAGTCTTGTTGCGCTCAATAGTACCATCAGATAGGGTCTTAATCTTGTACACCCACTTGCACGTGATAGGGTGAGTATGCACAGGTGTTTGTACAATATCCCAAGTCTTTGTACGTCGAAGAGAATCAAGCTCCTCCGTCATAGCGAGCTACCACTCAGAATGAGGAGCATCTTCACGATAAGAACTAGACTCAGTGACTGAGAGAGCATGGGCTATTGGAATAAATTCAAGACGATCAGGAGGTCGAATGGATGTCCGATCACGAATGACGTAACAAGGAGCATAATCAAGATGATCAGATGTAGGTGTCGGCAAGATACCAAGAGAGGAGACTGGTGAAGGACGAGGACGTGTTGGAGTAGTGAATACCAGATAAACAAGATAGTGGCGCTACAGGAACAAGAGACGGTGTTTCAGGAGGCAGCACCGGAGGCGAAGGTACAAAAGGAACCATTGGAGACAGACAAGAGGGGACTGTGTGTCAGGACCCAAAAATACAATTCTGGACTCTCTATGTATTATGCACTAGTCCAGGATCACGCTAGTGCACACAGTATCAACATAGATTAATATCGATCCAAACAAGACGATTAATGGAATAAACGACTAATTTGAATAGCGGAATCCCACTAATTCACCACAGGCAACTGATTGGGATCAAGACCCTAACGATCGACACCTTCGTAGAACTCCTCAAATGCAGGCGAAGACTCCTCCACTTCTGTTGCTTGTTTGAAGTAAGTATGTGTACACAATCGCACTCGCAAGTTATACAACAAAATGCAATTTATAGATGATGGCTTATTCCAAAGGAATGACTTCTGTGGTTATTTTGCATAAATATAACATTTGCAATTGAATACAAATAATAGATTGAAAATATAGTTCAAAACAAATAAATAATATTAATTTACCATTCGATTTCACAAAGACACATAGTCTAAACAAGTTATCACACAACCATATGGCTTAGATCACACAGCTCCCTTCCCAAATGTTTTATGAAAATCTACCCCTTGTGTGAAATCACTGAGTAATGTCAATGATCGCGGACATGGCTATTCGAATAGTTTGATTAATAATATGCAGAGATTGTACACTTTACCCACACGATATAATCAGTGTGGCCAACATTGACCATAACAAAACTTTTTGGAAACTTCATCTCAAGCATTGGCATTCCCGATGTGCTTTACTATCATCCAATTTGTACACACAACCCTTGGAACGACACACACCATTGGATTTGAAAATGGCGAACCGCTCATAGATGTGACCCTAACACAGCGGTACACACTTCCACCTTGTCACATAGCCTAACCTATCTATCTGAGTAGTCAATGTCAAGATTCATAACTTACTAAGTTAAGCCTGTTCCATACCAGGCATGTGGTTGTACAGAAGGCTCAGTTCAATAGCACACAAAGTTAAGTCCTTAATTGACCAAGGCAAGACTTCCAATTTCTAACTAAGTGTCACACATACCAATATTCTTATTCACACAGTTTCACCATCACACAGTATCCACCACTTACCTCAGTCTAAATCTTTTCCCACCCTATTGGTTAAGTGCAACACATGCCATCAACGAGTAATAGCACACAACACACACAGTTTTATCACACAGTTCTATAATCACTTAGTCAAGTTGATATTTGCAACTCCCATGAAATGATGACTCTTAGCATGGCTAAGCAATCTACTCGTATCTAACCAACCCATGTTGGTGCTACAATAATACCAACTAATAATGAACCAACATAGGGTGACCAAAGATCATAGCATAACAATAGACAAGGTGGATATAACAATTTGGATTAATAGCTAAACCCAAAAGTATTTAAATAAATACTTGAAATAGAATGCAGTAATTTGAATCAAAGTATTTTGAAAACTGGGTTCAACATGATCAAATGTATAACTTGCCTTGAAATAGGTCTAGGTATTGATCTTGATCTTGAAGCAATCCTCCTTCAAAGTTCCCCGAAGAATTAACGTCTACTCGCAAACAAAACAAATAAACAAAACAAATTAATAATAGAGGCAAAATCAACTCCAAAAATTAAATAAAAAATATAATTAAATAGATCTCGAATTTATATAAATTTAGAAATTTGAATTGGCTCAATCGGAGTCCGGATGCAAAATGATATGGGCTTTGGAAGATTGAATCTAAAGAAAGCACAATAAAAATATTTATTGGATTTATCTGATTTATTTTTCTAAAGAAAAATCGGATTATTGCGCAATGCTGATGTCAGCGAAGGAATTTCCAGAAATAAAAGAATTAAAAGAAAAACTGACATGTGGGGCCCACATTTCAGTGAGACGACTCACGATGGACCGAGTCTACCGAACCGATGGAATCTGGAAGCGGTCGACCGGCCACGCACGCGCACACGTGGGCGCTGACTGGACGCCACACCGACGACACATAAGCACGGTTGTTGACGCTGGTGCTGACATGGCGGCACGCGATGACGACGGCGAGGGGTGGCGTTCGGGACGCGAGGGTCGTTGGCGAACGACGGAGACTCGCCGGCGATGAGTGGAACTAGGATGAAGCTGCTGTTATTGCGAACCCAATGACGCTCTTACCAATGCTCGGGGATCACGGTAGCGGTCGGCAGCGAGCTTGAAGCGGCGGAGAAGCACGACTGTTGTCAGCGATGAGCTTCGGCGACGCTCCGACGGCGGGAAGGGGCGCATGGGGTAGCCCTGGCCACGGCGGACCTGATGGCACAGTCGGCGATGGAAGGGCGTTAACGACGGCGGCACAATTCATTAACGAAGAAGCTCGGCCGAAAAATCCTAATCTTCATATTGCGGCGGCTTGAGGGTTTGAGGTTCGGGCGTTCTTGCGATTCCAGGGGTGACTTTTATAGCAGTCGGGCGAGCACAGGGAGGTGTGTTGGCGGCGGAACCCTAAAAGAGTCCGAAACAAACCTGGGTGATATCCCGAGTTTGAAGGGGATACAGACGTTGATTTCACCGGATTCAGGTGCGGGACAGATAGGGCTTCTAGATGGAAGGTTCAACGCACAAAATCCAGGACGAAACGACTATTGTCGGATGGAGCTTTTGGGAGATCAATGGCGGACGCAATGTCGAACTCACTAGGACAAAGGCGGCTCGGAGATGACGACCCTGTGGTGGGGCCCACTGGCAGAGAGACGGAGGTGTGGGCCCACACGTCAGCGGACGCGAGCGAACGCGCGCGGGCAAGCGAGCGTGTGTTGGGCCGCGCGGGAATAGTGTTGGGTTTCAGCCCGATACTGTTCCGGATGATTTTTAATATGTTTTCTATTTTAGAAAATACCAGAAAATCCAAGTAGCAATTAGAAAATAGCAAATGAACTCAGAAAAATTCCAGAAAATATATCCAAGCACATAGAATCCAAATAAAATAGTTTTGGCAATTGTTGATGTTGGGATTAATCATATTAAATTGTTTTGGTGCTAAAGTCCATATTAAGCTTTAATTAAAATTCAACAATAAAAATCAAATGTCTAATTTTTCCAACTAGCAACTATTCAAAAGATTTTTAAAGCTCAAAGAATTGAGATGTTATACTGTGATAGTAGATAAATGGGTGAATAGTCATCGGTAGGCGTCGCTGAGGGCAACGCTCAGTCCACATCATCCTTGGGCGTCAGAGGTGGGTAGCGGCGTCGTCTTGGTTGGCAGCTTCGAGTCGGGTGGCTAATTCTGTAAAAAGAGGTGTACAGTATATATTAGGAATCTTGTAACTAAAAAAAGATGACGACAATAGTAAGCTTAGATAAAATAAAGATAGTTTTTTTTTGTAAGTATACAACCTCAGTAGAGGATGTATAAAAAATTATATTGTAACTAAATGGGAAAGCAGAAGGTTAATGTATGCTGAATAGGAGACTGATAGCTTGAGACACATACATTGGCTATTTCTTTTCATTGTTCAAAGATAGCAAATGTCGATAAAGATGAACGGAATTAGCTAGGATATATGTAGTAGATGTGTGAACTAATAGTAGCAAGTAAATAGAGCATAACGCAGTACTATTGATAAGGCAAGTACGAAACAATATCAGAAGACATCTGAGTATAGGTTACAGGTACTGTTGAGTTGTCAATACGTAAACGGAACTATCTAGGATATACATAACAGCATATCAAATAACCAAAGCAGGTAAACAAAGCATAACGCAGCACAATCGATAAGGCAAGTATGAACCAATACAAGGAAACAACTGAGGCTATGTTCGGTACAGCTTCAGATTTTTATTTTTCAGATTCTGTTTCTAATTCTCTGAGAATCCACTTCTCTGAGAATCTAGAGCTGTCTATTGAAACCGTTTGGCTGGTAAGTTGGTTCCAAAATCATATGAGAGAGGATTAGAGGCAAATAGACCATATCACCCCTGGGTGTAATACTTCAATTGTATTTGTGTAACTCAGTGGCATTTACGGGTAAAAACCTTCAACTTCAAAGGGTATTTTCATTTATGAAGGTTGGATTCTCACGAGAATCTGCTGGGAGGCTGCTTCTCGTTGCTAGTTCATTTTCGAGATAGCTCATCGCGAGAAGCAGAATCTAGTGGTTTTGAGAATCAGAGTGTTTGTTACGGCTCTACGAGAATTGATTGAAGAAGCTGGGAGCGGAAGCTATACCAAATAGGGCCTGAGTTAAGGCAGCGTACATGGTTGAGTATTGATAACTGAAGGAATTAGAAAGGCAATAGTAAGATCTGTAGTGAGGATCTAATAATCCTTATTTATTCATTTATCTGTAATTCTTATTATAGATATTAATATTCTCATATTGATCTTAAATATTTATAATGGAGAGACTAAGCTGTCTAGTCGTAAACCGCCTAAGGTTGTAAGTTTTTCTATAACCATGATATAGCCGTAAACTTCTCTACGACTATCGTATAGTCGTAAGATCTTCTATGACTCGTTTGGCCTTAACCAACTTGGCTTCAACAAATCTATTGATAAAGCTTGCTGACCTGCGGGCCTAATCAGTAGCGAGTATTATACGTCGTGTTTAACACATGAGGTATTTAATATATGTTGTTACTCTCTGTAAGTAACCGCATGAATCACTTTTGTCTCTGACAACAACTGCCTGACAACGTGGGGGTGCCACGTCCTTAACGACAACTGCCATCAAGCGGTTCATCGCTTGATACGTTGAGGCGCCTCTTCGTCAGAAGGAACTGCCACTTTTTCCTATGCTATATAACGACTGAAGTTAGAAGACAGAAGAGATGGATGAATCAGGAGCACAAGGCATTAGACATTATTAGTCTTCCTCTTGATTGTAAACATCACACTCAATACAACCACACAGGAGTAGGGTTATTATTCTCTCTGAAAAAAATATGAACCTGTATAAAATTCTCGTGTCATTCTCTGCGTAGCTTCAGTCTAGAAGTTCCCTCGAATTAAATAGTCATACGTAAAATCGGTTCTAGATCACCGACAATCTGCGAGGACAGAACAAAGCAAACAAGGGATAGCATACGGTGAAATGCAACTGAATAGCACTACAGAGAAGGAGACGGAACATCATATCAAAGAGAGAAGAAACCAAAAACAACACACGGAATCGAAGAGCGAACATAAAAGCAACTGTAAAATCAGATAAACAAATCGACTGATCCAGAAGGCAGAAAAGAACTAAGTGAAAAGCGAACCTAAGGAAAGGGTGTAAACAAAAAGCTGTAGAACGCGAACAGAATAAAGAAACGGAAGGGGGAAAACGAAAGCATATGGCGAAATACAACTGAAGAGCACCACAGAGGAGACGAAACATCAGATCGAAGAGTGAAGAAACAAACAACAGTACGCAGAATCGAAGAGCGCACACAAAAGCAATTGTAAATTTGTAGGAAAAACCCGCCGATTCAGAAGGTAGAAGAGAACCAAGGGAAACTGAAAATCAGAAAATGGTATAAACCAAAAAAGGTAGAACGTCAATGGAATAAAGAAATGGAAGAACAAGGCTCTTCGGCAAGAGGCAAGGGTGTCTGAGCTAATCCAAGAGCAGAAAAGCAACCGGCTGGGCAAATAGAAGCAAACACAAAAAAAAAACATGACCGAAGAAAGGGAGGTATACAAACCCTTAGAAATGGAATCAAAGAGAGCAAAAGCAAAGAAAAGTAAATGTACGACCGTGAAGACGGTTGAAGAATCATCGTTGGCGAGTAGTTCGAGCGATTACCTCGTAGACAAAACTTAGAATCGTAAGAATAATGCAAGAATGTAAGAACACAACAGTAGATTGAAGACAGAGATATGAGGAAACTTCAGGCTTCGCTTTATTGCTCTTCTGTAATCGTGTTACAATGGTTGGAGTTTTCCCCTATATATAGCCTCTTAACCCTGCTAGGGTTTCGGTGGGGTGCTCATACATGGACCGACTTTTGGGACAGGCTCAGAGTTTCCTAACACTCCCCCTTGGGCGCCCATTCTCACATGTCATGCGTCATTAAAACTCTATAAAAACCCAGTAAGAAAATTTTGGAGGAGTACATGACATAGGTTCTACTGTGTTGCACGAATTACCTAATTAAAAACCTTAGCTGAGAAACTTCAGGAAAACTCATCAAGGGAAAAAATAGTACAATCCACCATATTTCATTTAATCTCCAGGATTTATTCTTTAAGTATTCAATCTTCGTGATCAAGTTTTAATAAAGAGTTCGTGAAGATTCTCCTCCTAAATTCTGCACTTCTCTAAGTCTCATCATTCCAATTTCACGTATGCATATTTCAAAGCTAGACACTAGTAGTAACTTAGTGAATAAATCTGTAAGATTTTCACATGACTTACTATGCAGTACTTTAATTTCATTCATCTTTTGTAATTCGTGAGCATAGCAGTCTTAGTGAGAGGACTCTTCACATGACCCATTTGCACTTGTGCAACACAAGCTGCTTTATCTTCATAGATAATAGTAGGAGTTTGCGCGGTATTGAATCCACATGACTACTGGATGTGGTGAATCATCCGTCGAAACCAAGAACATTCCTGTGAGGCCTCGTACAGTGCTATGATTTTTTAGTGGTTCATCGAAATAGATACAAGACTTTGTTTCGACGATTTCCATGAAATTGCAGTTCCACTACATAGGAATACATAGTCTGTTTGCGACTTAGTTGTATCGGGCTCGACAGTACCCAAAGATCTGCAGTAGCTATCATAGTTAGGTCTTGGTTCTTTCTGTAGAATAGACCAAGATCATTGCTTCCTTAGAGGTATCAGAAGATATCCTTTATTCCCTGCCAATGCCTTTTAGTAGGTTCTGCACTGTACCTTACTAGCAGGTTTACTGCAAATGCAGTATTCGCCTAGTACAGTTTGCTAGATACACGAGTGCTCCTACTGCACTCAAGTATGTGAATTCCGGTTCCGGGACTTCCCCCTCTCTTCTTTAAGTTTGTTCGGGTCCTTGTCCTGCTGCAAGGATCTCTCGACCATCGGCACTTTCGAAGGGTATGCCTTTTCAAAGCCGAACTTTTCTAACATTTTCTGAGTGTAGGTTGACTTATGTACTAGAATTCCTTCAGGGGTATGCTCAAGCTGCAAGCCTAGACAATATTTGGTTTTACCCAAGTCTTTCATTTCGAACTCTGACTCCAGGTAAGAGCTTGCTTTCTTAATATCTTTCAGGATTCCAATGATATTCAGATCATCTATATATACTGAGATTATATAGAATCCATCGTCGTATAAAAACATAGGGACAATCCTCATTGTTCGTGTAGTCTTTCTTGTAGAGAAAGTCGCTCAAGCGATTATACCATATTTTGCCTAATTGCTTCAATCCATACAGTGACTTTCTGAGTTGCACACTGTACATATTTCTATTTGCTCTGTCTTGGTTTGGGACAGGGATACCTTCTGGTACCTTCATATAAATGTCTGAATCTAAATTCCCATAAAGGTATGCAGTGCCATATCCATTAATTTTATTTCTAAATTCAAGTTTACTACCATTGAGATTAAATATCGAAAGGTAGTTCCGCCCATGTCCGGGGAATAAGTTTCTTCATAATCGACTCCTGGTCGTTGAGTGAAACCTTATGCAACGAGTCTTACTTTATGTCTTACAACTTCATTGTTTTCATTTCTCTTTCGAACAAATACTCACTTATGCTCTACAGGGTGCACATGGGGAGGTGTGTGGCTTACAGGCCCAAATACCTCTATTTTATTAAGAGATGATAATTCTGCTTCTATTGCCTTCTTCAAATCTTTTCAATTTGATCTTTTCTTACATTTAGCGAGCGGTACAGGCTCTGGATTAAGATCGATGATTGTGGCCATTTTCTTTACAAAATAAACATCAACATTGGCTGTTGTTCAATTCATAGATTCTCCTGTGGTCACATAATTTATAGTTATTTCTTCATGGAGTGATACTTCTATTGCTTCTACTTACTTACCGCTACTTTCAATTGTGGAGGCAAGTCCCTTTAGTTTTACAGCTCCAATATGCTTTTTACTGAAGGTTCCATACTAGTGCCAGGTCTCAACTGGTTCCCCTTCTTGTTGTGGGGAGTTTCAGTGATCGGCTGTGTCAAGTCTTTCTTATCCTTTTTCGCCAGGCGTCCCCGGTTACATGGAATTCGAGGGGCCGAAGTTCTCATCCTTTTATTTTGAGGCTTTTGGGCGGGATTAGGGATACCTTTAATTTTCTTTGGTATTTCAACCCTCTCCAGCGCATTGCGTGCAGGCACATGCGACTTGGTCACGCTCTTCAAATAACTAAAGTGGTCAAGCAGTTGATTCGCTAATGCTTGCAAATCAATTATCTTCTAGACTTCTCTATTTGTTTCACTAGTGGGCGGGTCATGTGCATGAATTCCCGTCGCTTGTCATGTCAGTTCCCGACATTTTTCATCAAGGGGTTGATTTCCTCCCCCTAATGACTGGAAACTATCCTCATCAAATATGCTGTTACGAAGCGAACTGTATGCAAATATCTAGTCATGGGTTCCAGATACGTGATTATGGATGTTGTCTCATAACCAACGTATGTCCCAGACTTTCAAAGAGGGCCTATTGCAGTTCGCTACGGTGGTGGTATAGGTACATAAACCTTGCAACCAAACATTTGTAGATGAGAGATTTTTGGTGCTGACCCTTGCGCTAGTTGCATAGGTGAATGGATGCTATATGCTGATGGTCGAAAATTGATGAGAATTGATACGTGCAGGATTGCGTGTCTCTAACATGTAGTTGATAAATTGCAATTCTACAAGAACGGTTGGGCAATAAATTTAATTCTTTTAATTAATGCCTCTGCTAGTCCATTCTGGACGTGGACATGTGTTACAGAATGCTCAACGATAATTCTCATTTCCATACAATAATCATCAAATGCGTTTGAAGTAAATTCTCCGATGTTGTCCATCCTGATGGACTTCACATGATGATCAGGGAAATTATTCTTAATTTTAATTATCTGCGAGATCAGCTTTACAAAAGCATGGTTTCTTGTAGACAATAAGCATACATGCGACCATTTCGAGGATGCATCGATGAGCATCATAAAGTACCTAAATGGCCATGACAGGAGCTGTATAGGACCGCAAATGTCTCCTTGGATACGGTCCAGGAATGCATGGATTTCATCCTTTACTTTCAGAGTAGAGGGTCTAGTAATCATTTTTCCGGTGGCACATGCATGGCACACAAAATCTTCCAGATTCAGAAAATTCTTTACATTGACATTATGTCCTTGAGAATTAGTAATTATATTTCTCATCATTCTAAGACCAGGGTGGCCTAATCTACCATGCTAGAGACATAAAAGTTCATTGCTTCTAAAAGTTATTTTCAGGATAATATAGACTGCAGGTGTCTTAATGTGAGTGTAGTATAGCATAAATTCATATGAAGGAAGTCTTTCTAATACCCTTTTTCATTTTCTTTGTGCTTTGTAATGAGTAGGTATTCCTTACCATACTCTTTTTCAGTCTCTACGTGGAGACCGTTAGCACGAATATTTTTAAAATTTAAGAGAGTCATAGTCGATTCTAGGTACAATAAGGCTTCTTAAATGACCAATATTGTGCCCATCGGGAGTATAATTATGGCTCTTCCTGAGCCTATTATACAAATATCACTGCCTGCGATTGTCGTAGGACTACCAGTATTCTTGTTGATCGACTAGATTCTTTTCCTCTTAATATGGTATTCGTTGTGCCGCTGTCTGCTAAGCACACTTCCTCCATAGGGCGCCACACGCGTTCTGATATATATAAAGTATTTATTAATATGGGGTAGGAAACAATCCACACATATAAGTAAAAAACTTCAAAACATAACACAATTTGCTATTAATACGGGAAAAAGTCGTGCATGACTCATAATAAGAATTTATTGCTTTGCTCTCCTAGAGCTTACAACCATTATTCAAAATCAATGTTCTATCACAACTATAAACTGCAAATGACTATAAAATCTAAGTGCAATGCGTGCACTAGATCGAGCCAGGAAAGTAGGAAGAAACTTCTTCCTGAATCTGTGCCATGTTCATCTTCTCTTCTTCGGTAACTACAGCTGCTGCTACTGCGATGTCCAAAGAAGGTGTGATGGGGGCTGCTATATGGCTGTCCACATCCATGGGTGCATCCCATGAACGTGGATCCTCTATGCCTACAATGGTGAGGTGTGCCTCATGCTGTCCTTTGCCCTTTTTCTTAGCCTTGAAGGCATCGATCACGTGCTGTGGCTCATGGCAAACACGTGATCAATGACCTCAAGTGACACATTTGTAGCAACTTTGGTCCTGCTGACCATAGGGTTTCTCGTCGCGCTTTTTTTGTTCACCATAGGGCTTGAACATTTTGTCTAGTTTTGCACCCATGATCTTACCCTTCTTGCCTCTTTCTTTTGGGTGAGGCTTCCTCACCTTGTAGCTACTTGCATTGACTTCATGGCCAACTTTGCTATTAGGCGGCTGTGAGATGTAGTTCTTTCTGAGAACGCCATCTTGAGCTTCCACAACTTGCATGATGTCAATCAGTTCGGCGTACTCCTTGTAGCCGTCCTGACAATAGTTGCGTGCGGATTACACCACGGTGAAAGGTAGAGAGAGTTTTCTCGATCTTCTGCTCATCTGTGGTTACTTTACCACATAGTTGAAGATTTGTACAAATTCTGTGCAATGCAGAATTGTACTCTCCCATGGTCTTGTAGTCAGCAAAACGTGGTCGGTTCCATTGTTGCTATTTCCGAGGAAGAATGGTGTACTTCAGCTTCTCAAACCGCTTCTTCAGTGCGGTCCATAAAGCTAGTGCGTTCTTTTCTACTACATACTCATTCTTGAGCGTTAGGCAGAAATGATGTTTGAGGAAATGAAGTGCTTGATCATTCTCCTCAGCGGTTGGAGTGGCATCCTCCAGGAGGCCCAGTCCAATTGCGGCACGGAGCTTATTGGCTCCAAGTACGATTTCAACATTTAATGCCCAAGTCACGTAATTGTGGTCATGCTAGGCCAGCTCTTAGAACTTCTGGTTCATAATGCCAGTCATATGCATATTTATACAAAGATTCTATAAGATTACTGTTGGTAATTTCTAAAAATGGTTGCAAAAATTTCCATAATGTTTCCATATTTTTCTATGTATTTTTCATGATTTACTGCTATTTTCAGTGATTAAAAGCAATATAAATAATCAAAAATAGTAAATACAATATATAAATTACATAGAAATAATAATAACAAAGTGAAATATATTTTAAATGCAAAAAAACCGATTCAAAATTTGAATTCCCGAGGCCCTTTTCTACTAGAATATGAATTTTCAGCGGATTCTACAATTTTCAAGGGCTATAACGCGAAAAAATTAGTTCTGAGAATTTTTTGGAATTTCGAGGGTCTTTTTGCAAAATTCATGATTTTTCTTTTTCTCTCCTGGCCTAGCCCGCTTCGCCCGCCCGCTCTCCTTCTCGGCCCAAAGGCTGGCGACCCATCTGGCCGCTTTTTATGCTTCGATGGGGTAGGGTTTCCCCCACCCCTGTGCATGTGTTTGGCGGCAGCGGGCTCTAAGCACGCAGCTCGGGCGAGCGACCGGGAGGGCGGCGATCAGGCGCAGTGACAACCGCGCGTCGCGCCGGCGGACTCTTGCCAGATCGCGAGGCGGGCCGAGGCGCGGGGCTTACGCTATGAGACTACGTTGTAGTGTGGGCGCGCGCTCTCCAGTCAAGCGGTGGTTTTTTGTTACTGTTCATGCAATGCGATGCTATGTAGTGCAATCAACATCCATTCTTTCATACAACCACCGATCGGCTTGGCGGCGATTTTGATTCGGCTGGCGGTATATTAGAACGAATTTGCAATTTCAATCTACGATACAATCGCTGGCGAGTCCAGTCCGAGCGATCACCTCGTAGACAAAACTTAGAATCGTAATAACAATGCAAGAACACAAGAGCACAACAGTAGATTGAACACAGAGATATGAGGGGACTTCAGGCTTCGCTTTATTGCTCTTGTGTAATCGTGTTACTATGGTTGGGGTTCCCCCTTATATATAGCCTCCTAACCCAACTAGGGTTTCGGTGGGGTGCCCATACATAGGTCGGCTTTTGTGCCGGGCTCAGAGTTTCCTAACAAAGACAAAACTAACGGTGAAAGATTATGGATATAAGAGCGTAAATTGGGACCCCAAATAAATGCTAAAAGGAGAACAACGAAAGTCGCAGAACGGTTAAATAACTGTAACATCCTAAAATTTGGCTTTTCAAAAATCTTTTGAGTAGTTTAGATCCATGGAAAATATCACCAATTTTATTTGAATTAATAACGCTTAATTGGGATTTTTCCAAATTAAAAATATTTAATTCAACTAATATAAATTTCAATTAAATTAAACCTGTGTTATTTGATTTCCTTGTGTTCCAAGGAATTTTCGGGTATTTTCTAAGATTTTTTCGGATTTGTTTGCTCTTTATTTGATCTCCTTGATTTTTGGCTTTTTATTTAATTCTGAAATTTCTTTATTTTTCTGTCTCCTGCCATGTGCTACAGTATATTGCGTGGTACTGTTCATCGTTTATCTCCAACCGAACCCGAACCGAACCGAGAGTTTGTTTCATGTACGTATTCCAACTAAAACTTCCGAAATCATATATCCCTCCTCGGTGCATATAAAAGTAAATCGTTTACGCCCAGACGTCCGTCTTGATCTCCTATTCTAATCCCCTGAATTGGTTTCCTTCGAATCAATATGTTTTCATTGCAATTGGCAAAATACCGAACTCGAACCAAAGGTTTTCTCCAGCGAGTTGCTCCTTCATCCGACATCCTCCGACCGAACTGTCTGCGGCGTTAAGTTCGTGGCATCGTACTCTAGGTCATGGTTCCATCCACTTCGCTCAAGATCGCCGGAGCACCATCGGCCATTAAAGACGAAGAGTGTTAATCGCATTGCTCGCTTCCTCGATGAGTTTTTCCAAAATCCGACCGCACCATCGTGTTTGGCTCGTCGTTTCCTTTCCGTTTTGCCCCTTCGCCGCCGCCATGTCGCCTCTGGCCGCCGTCCACCCCATGCTCCATGAATAGGTCGTGCCTTCTTTGTTACTGTTTATCTTTGTTACTGTTCATGTATAATATCTAGTACGTGTGTTCCGGTTTTGGGTGCTTCATGTTTCCCCTCAACTGCTTTTTGTTTCTCTGTTCCCTATTGTAGTTTCTAGTCTCTATTGCTTAATTGATTTTCCTCTCTATTTTCTGTGGCATGCATGTCTCAATTGTTTTGCCATCTCTCTGCCAATTGCTTCGCCATCCCAGTACCAACATCCAAGTCACCTTGCACCATGAGCAGATGGAGCTTCCCCTCTGGACTTTGCGCATGCAGCAATTTTCAACAGACTTCTTTGTTGATTCTCTTTTATCCCTTCTCTCTTTTACATGTTAACTCCACATGTCATCAACCCAATTAAAAACTCTAATTATTTATCTCTCTTACATGCGGGTCCCGCATATCAGTCAACCTTAGTCAAACCCTAGTCCATGTGCTTGGTCCACTATGGACTAGCATATCTCTGTGGACCTGGTCCATATACCAGTAACCCACATGTCAACTCCTAATCCTATTTTCAAGAATTTATTTAATTCTTGAAAAAAATCCTTTATCTTATTGGTCCCGCATGTCGCTCTCTCTACTTTATTTCTAGAAATATTTTAATTCTAGAAATCCATAAATATTAGTAGGTCCCACATGTCATACACTCATCCAATTTCTAATATTTTCGAATAGAATATTATGATAATATTCCGTAAACCCCACTTGTCAGTTCTCTCTCTGTTTTCCTTTTTCATCATTTCATGTGAATTCCAAACTTCCGGAGGCCATATCTTTTTCGTCCGAACTACGATTGAACCCATTCAAGTTTCTAAATTCATCTAAATTCATATCTACCTTCCAGTACCATTCAATTTCAATTTAGAGTTTATTTAATTTATCTTTTTGAATTTAGTTTGTTTTTGCGCTTTCTTTCTCGTTAGACGTTGAAGTCCCGGAATCGTCCGAAGGAGCTGAAGATCAAGGAACTAGAAGATTGAAGATAAATAAGACCAACATTGCTATAGCAAGGCAAGTTATACCATTGATTATGTTGAACCCAGTTTTCAAAATACTTTGATTCAAATTATTGCATTCCATTTCAAGTATTTATTTAAATGTTTTTTGGTTTAGTTATTAATCCAAATTGTTACATCCACCTTGTCTATTGCTATGCTAGTGTTTTACTTGTGCTCATACTACCTAAAACTAATGTTTTGCTTGTGCTCAGATTTGAAGATTCAATAATGAACGGAGATGAAGGATATGAGGCTGTTCTTGAAGAAAGGCCGTCAAATGAGCAGCTCATGGTCCAAGCAGTCCAGAAGTTGGCCCATACGGCCAAGGCAAAGACTCTCAAGCCCAAGATGAAGTTAACCAAGGAGTTGGATCATGTAACGGTGCAAGGAGCAAAGCCCACCTACATAAACAAGGCCCAAAACCGCATGAAGCCCAAGGGAGGTACTATTCACATGATGAATAGTGCTATGAATAGTACACACACATGAATAGTACCACCATGGACATTTAACATGAATAGCCCTTAGGCCAAGACTATATATTGAGGGTTAGACCCCCATTGTAAGGCAGACCACGTTTAATATATTTTCAAAGCTTTTGCTTGATTTTCCTGTTGTGTTTATAGCCAAAACAGAGTGAATTGAGCGTTGAGAACAAGGGGTCGTTCTTGCTTTTCCGCTGGGAATTGAGGGTTCGACGATCTTCGCTTGTGGTCAGCGAGGATCCAATCAAGTGTGTGTTTGGGTGAATTTTCCATAGAGTTGCAAGTCCATGCATTGGCGCGGGGATCAGCTGGTGGTTCGTCAGGATACACAAGTTATCAAGAGGTTCTACGTCGAGAAGATCGGGCACCCCGCATCAAACGGTGTGTGTTGTATCAAGGGTTGTGTGTACAAATTAGACGGCGGTAAAGCACATCGAGAGTGTTAATGCTTGAGATGAAGTTACCGAAAGGTTTTGTTGTGATCAGTCCTGATCCAGTTGATAGCATCTTGTGGGTAAAGTATACAATCTCTGCAGAGTTTTTATCAATCTATTTGAATAGCCACGTTTGCGGTCATGGACATGCTCGGGGATTTTACACAAGGGGTAGATTTTCATAAAACATTTGGGAAGGAAGCTGTGTGATCTAAGTCATGTGGCTGTGTGAATAACTTATTTAGACTATGTGTCCTTTGTGAAAATAAACATCAAATTATTATTTATTTATTTATTTTAAATATTGTTTTCAATATATTATTCGTATTCAATTGCAAATGTTGCCTTATGCAAAATAACCACAGAAATTATTCCTTTGGAATAAGCCATCATCTATAAATTACATTCTGTGGTATGATTTACGAGTACGGTTGTGTACTTATGCTTGCTATAATCAATCAACAGAAGTAGAGGAATCGTCAGTCAACAAGGTCTACTTCAAGGATCGTGGAGAACTAGGCCGCGCTACCCCAGTCGATTGCCTGTGGGCATATGGATGGGCTTCACTGAAGTTATTCTGTTTCGTTCCGCTGCAGCTTTATTGAGTTATCCACCTTCTGAGGTATTAATTGTAAGCTTTGACTTTAAGGTCGTTACTCTGATAATTATTGTTATTTGTCTATTTATTAGTCAACTTTGCATAAGGAAATGATATTTCGTCGATGTTGCCACTGTGTGTACTAGCGTGATCCTGTACTAGTGCAGTATACACAGAGAGTCCAGATTTGCATATTTTGATACTGACAATAACCACAACAACAACCGAATGAAGAGAGGGATTTCGACGCCGCCTAATTGTTTACCCAAGAAGAGGCACACATTATCCAGAGTCCAGATTTGCATATTTTGATACTGACAATAACCACAACAACAACCGAATGAAGAGAGGGATAACGATTCGACGCCGCCAATAGCGGATGTTTACCCAAGAAGAGGCACACATATTAGAATTTTAAACATGTAGAAAAGCGCTTACATGGCTAGTTGTTTTTCGATAAATGGTAGCGAAAAAGTGCTATCGTGCAAATATGGTAAAAGTCGATAAACCTTAACGAAACTATCTAGGCTATAGGTAGTAGATGTATGAAAAAAAAACATTAGCAGTCAAACAGAGCGTATGGCAGTATTATCGACAAGGGAAATATGATGGAGCAATATAAAGAGACATATGAGCAAAGACAACATGTACTGGTGAGTCGCGAATATGTAAACGGAACTATGTAGGCTATATACAGCAAGCGTATGAAACAACACAAGCAGGAACCAAAGCATAACGCGATACTATTGACAACACATGTATGAAGCAACATAAGAAAACATCTGAGTAAAGGCATCGTATGGAGTATTGCAGGGAGGTATTATAAAACGAAGATCAAAACAAAGCAGACAACTTAGTGAAAACCGTATGAGAACATGGAGCAATATAAAGAGACATATGAGCAAAGACAACATGTACTGGTGAGTCGCGAATATGTAAACGGAACTATATATGTAGGCTACTAGGCTATATACAGCAAGCGTATGAAACAAACACAAGCAGGAACCAAAGCATAACGCGATACTATTGACAACACATGTATGAAGCAACATAAGAAAACATCTGAGTAAAGGCATCGTACATTGTAGAGTATTGCCACCCGAGGGAGGTAGTAGGGCAGTAATAAAACATGCAAAGCAACTGTAAATTCAGAGAAACAAACCAACAGACCTAGAGGGCAAAAGGAAAGAAAGTAAAACTGAACCTAAGAAAAAGGTGGAAGCATGAAGCGGCAGTACGTGAAGGGAAGATGGAAACGGGAAAACAATCATTTTCATCAAGAAGCAAGCGCACCTAGAACCTAGATACAACTTGAAGGTTGAACTAAATTAACAGGACCATGAAATAATAATATCCTAAAACCCAACACAATTCAAATAGGCATTTAATAAAAGTATCGTGCTGTAGAGTGGGCATGAAAAGTTGACAAATATGCATGTACTGACTATGAAGCAAACCTGTACAACATCTGATATCAATAGCAACACAAGATCACTGCATGAAATAGTCCCCCAAATATCTCCCAAGGTTCCTTTCTATGTTGTTAATCCAGCTGCACGTGCTTCGTAAAACGATTTATAATCTTTCCGGAGGCCAACCTGAAAGCAAAAGGCATATTGTTGGATTGACAGGATAGTGCTAAAGAGCATATCAAAAGGGGCAGAATATATGCTGGCTAATAAATCACAATTTCCATGTCAAAGTTGTCTAAAATCAAATATTCGCATAAAATGATAATGAATAATAAACGTTTTCCAGTGCAAACCAACAAGCTCAAGAAGATAATAAATCTTAGAGAGTTCATTCAAGGCTTTGAGCCCAAGGTTTAGTTTCATTGAACATGTGGTTTAATGTATGCATCGTACACTATTGAGTACTGCCACCCGAGGGAAGTAGTAGGGCAGTAACAAAGCAGAAAACTTAGTGAAAACCGTAACACTGCAGAGAACGTGAAGCAGCATCAGATTGGAGAGCGAAGAAACCAAGAAAAGCACGCAAAATTGAGGAGTGCAGTAAAAACAACTGTAAATTCGGAGAAACAAACCAACGGACCTAGAAGGCAAAACAAAAGAAAGTAAAACTGAACCTAAGAAAAAGATGGAAACATGAAGCGGCAGTACGCGAAGGGAAAAAGGAAATGGGAAAACAATCATTTTCATCAAGAAGCATGCGCACCTAGAACCTAGATACAATATGAAGGTTGAACTAAATCAACAGGAGAACCCCATGCACAGCGCAAGACCCATTCGGTCAAAGAAATCACCGAAGCAAATGAAGAGAATGAGGAAAGAGAAGAAGCAAAGCAAGAAGAACAGCAGAGCCAAAAGCATTCGGCCAATGGCCCAAGTAAGTAAAGGCGAGAGATAAAGAAGATTGGAAATTAGGAATTAGATAGAGAGAGAGAGAGAGAGAGAGAGAGAGTTGCCTCATGCGCAACATTCGGCCAAACCGCTAGAGCAAAGCCTCCACCAGACCAGATCACCAGATAATGAACGAAGGGCGAATTGCTGGAAGCACATGATCTAGAGTCGAAAATCCAAGACGGCCAAACGGTAGATATTGCAACCTATAATTATTATCAAGTTAAATTAACTGCTCATACAGCTGTAGGGACAGGGCACTTGAACCGACACTACAAAGTATGCTTGCACAAGATAGGGGCGCAGAGCCAGGGGGGAGTACAAACGCAACTAAACTTCAAGGCCGATGGTATGTAAGTACTTGGGTATACAACCTTTCGCTCGTGAGAAAATTGCTAGATATATTATTGCGGAAGATCAACCGATTAGAATGAGTAAAAGTCGCGCGTTCGAAAGAATGGTCCAATGCGGTTTTTGCCCACAGTACCAACATGTTAGTAGGAGAACCATTACATATGATATTTTACGGATGTATCATAAGAAACTAGCAGAGCTAAAAGAACTATTCCTACAAGTTCAGTTCTCTTTTACTATAACTTCAGACATTTGGACATCATCACACCAGAGAAGTGCATACCTTTGTGTTGTAGCCTATTATTTAGAACAATTACAAGCTAAACAAGAGAGTCATAGGATTTAAGGTAATTAACGAATCACACACGAGAGAGGCTATTGCCGAGCGTATACTACACGTACTTGATGATTTTAAGATAGATAATAAGATTGCTTCTATAACTCTTGATAACGCATCAGCGAACACGACTGCTATGAACATCCTCACCCCAAGATTGTAGACATATATTGGTGGTTATGTTCTCCACCAGATATGTGTATGTCATATCCTGAACCTTGTTATTCAAGATGGTATGCAAGTGATTGGCGGATATTTGAACAGTATTTGCGATGTCGTTCGCTATCTCACAAATTCCCCACAAGTGGCAGCCAGGTTCGCAGATTTTGCTCAGCCAATGGGAAGGAACCAAGAAAATTCGGTCTTGACATGAAGGTGAGGTGGAACTCGACCTACATTATGTTAAAGAAGTTACAAGGATACGGACATGTCATATCCGTTTTTGTCAGTGCTAACTCTCAAAATAATGAATTGGTAGTTACTAATTCAGATTGGCAGATTGCTAGTCATTTTCGAGAGTTTTTAAAACCTTTTTATAAAGCAACAAAGATATTATCTAGTGTTTATTACCCTACCTCTTCCTTAGTTATAGAATTTATTTGGTTAATTGCGACTAGATTGTCAAATCTAGGGAGGATCCCCTTTTAGGTCATGCTATCGCACTAATGGAGGAAAATTTTATTAAATATTTTAGTTTTATTTCACATGTGTATTGCTTTGCTATTATTTTCGATCATACAAAAAGTTGTCAGGTTTGCAGATTGGTATGGAGGGAATAGGTGAATGCCTTAGTCTTGATTACTCGGAAGCTTTCGCACATGTCAAAGAGGAGCTTTTTCGTGTTTTTTTGCATGTATCATGACAAATTCAGCAGCAGTACGAGATCAGATGCCTCACAGCAGACACAACAAGGAAAGAAAAGCTTGACATCCCACTTATGGAAGAAGCTAAAGAGTAAGCCCAATTCTTCATCTTCATAGTCTTAGGCAACCCCTTGTGGAATTCTGTCTCAGAGCTAAACCACTACCAAGCATGATTTTGCAAACATCGATCCTAATCTTCCTGGTGGAAAGATAGACTTGCTCGAGTGGTGGAAGAACAACAAGCGAATATTTCCTGTGTTGTTACATTTCGCATAGGATGTTCTACTGGTGCTGGTGTCCACTGCTCTTCATAAGCAACGTTCAACATGGTAAGGGGAATAATTGAATAAAGAAGATCATCTCTCACGCCTAGGATGGTGAAGGTAATCATATGCGCCGAGGACTCGGAATTGGCTAAAGAGTGGCAACAACACTAACCGGAGGATCTTGAGATCGTGTAGGCGTACGCTGACCTCGAACGCATGAACGATCTCGACATTGATGAGTAGTTAGTATGCACACATGTTGTTACTCTACTCTTTTCCTTACTCAGGGAATCCTACTCTGGGGCGTAAGGTTTTTAACGAGGCAGTAACATTGTATCTATAAAATATCAAGAAAATTTTATTTTTCCCCGAAATATTTACGTGCCCATGTTTTTACGTAATTAATTCAATTTTAACTAGGTTTTTAATGAGGCGGGCATGAGAGGAATGAAGATGGCAGTCATCGTTGCTATCGCCGCCTCTGCCTCCGCTGTCTATAGTTATTTAGGGCAGGGCTTAGGCTGGCACAACACGACCCCGACATGATAGGGTCGTGCCATGTTGGCACACAGCACGACCCAATGCCCAGCTCTACCCAGGGCTCACCACGGAGTAGAGCTGTTCTAACGCTGGGTTGGGCTTCGGGTCGGGCTTGAAAAGCCCGATCAAAATGGGCAGGCCTGCGCACGACCTGGCTCGTCCCTACCCGAAATTGTTTTTTGATTTAAAAATATTATTTTAATATTATTTTTAATAAAAGTAATATTTAATTTATTTTCAGAATTAAAAAAATTTCAAGCCCGACAAAAACGGGCAGGCCTGCGCACGACCTGGCTCGTCCCGACCCGAAATTGTTTTTTGATTTAAAAATATTATTTTAATCTTTTTTTTAATAAAAGTAATATTTATTTTATTTTCAGAATTAAAAAGTATATTTTTATTTTTTTAATTATCTTCACCCAACCTTTCGGTGGAATTGTAGCCCCATGACCGGCCCAGACAGGAATAGACCCGGGCCAGGCTTGAGTCGGCAGACCGTATCACCCGTGAAAAGGCCTACCACGGAGAAAGCTACCAAGGACGTCAGAGCATATATGATATAAAAGGTTAGCAATCTGGGTTATCTGGTACAGAAATCACATAGACCTTCTCACCGACTGAACAGCCCCATACCATACGCACACGGCACACCATGATTAAATTTCTCCCCAGAAAGGCCTCCATTGCTGCCCTGCCACGCACACGCATCGAAACCCGTCAAAAAACATGACTTGCGCACCGTTGTCGCCGAAGCAATCATGTAAAACAGGCGGTGGTTTTGGCAAAAATCACAAATAAATTATAACAGAAACGAACTTTTCTTGCGCACAATTCCAGAATTCTCACAGGAAAGCGAGAGTGATTTAGATTAGAGGTTGGCACTCGTGCTGTTAGGGTGTCAATTGAATTTAAATTATTCATCATCCGAATTCGATTGGTAGCGAATATATTTTAGATTTTTTTATCCGATTAACAATTTCTCTCATATTCATATTTGTATTCGCATAAAAAATATAGATACGAATATAGTATGAACTTTTGCCATCAAAAATGTTATTTTATCTGCATTATTCGTATTCGTATTCGATAAAATAATATACATATATTTTATTGTTGTATGGCTAATTAGTTGGATAAGTATTTTTAGTTTAATATGAATTCATGTTTTTAAGTGAAATAAATAAACTAAAATGATTAGATGTGCTATGTAAGAGAATAAAGTATTATAAATATCTTGTAATTACATAAGTTATAAAGATATCTGAATTTGACCAAACTAAATAGGTATTCGATTCGTATTCGTTACAATATTCTATTTGTACTGATATTCAATAATATTTAAATTCGTATATATCTCTACTACTTAAAAGAAAGAATTAATGACGGTCCGTTCTCCCTTATGCGATGTGAGTCATTAGATCTATCTTTCTTTGTGAGATGTAAGCCGTTAGATCTCGTTCTTTCTTGGTTCCTCCCGTGCGTACAGTTAGCCACCCATAGCCTCCTCTCCACTCCCTCTATACCCCAACTGTCCAAACTGGTGCGCAGGAAGCCCAAAAATTCTATCGATCTTTCCAAGAACGAATTACCGATGGATTACTTGCATTGTAGACTGAGTACGACAACGATTAATGAGATATTTTTTTAATTTATAGTAAAGTACAAGTATTTAACTAGTATTTTATAAATATGACTACGAAAAGACCGCTGTTCGCCCTACGTGCTTTGCATTGGCCGGAAGCATTTTCTCTGTAATCCCTCTCCTTCTCTCTTTTCTTTTTCGCTTTGTCCCTTTCCTCCCTGTGTTTGTCTCGCCCTCTCTCTCTGGCTCTCGGCTGCAGCGACAACAATAAAAATAAATCTCGCGCAGGGGCAGGGGAGAGGAGGACGCACGCACAGTCACAAGCAGCGCAATCTCTCTCCTTTTTCGTTTCTTCCTCCCTTATCCCCAAGAAACGCGTCTCCGGAGAAGGGAAAGGATTCTCTTTTTTTTCCCTTCTTCCAAGATGTCTTCCCCAAGCAAGCGCCGCGAGATGGACCTCATGAAGTTGTGAGGATCTTGGGAACTTTTATTTTCGTGTGAGATTTTTATTTTGGTGATTCTTTTCTTGGTGGGCCTCGTTTAATCCGGTTTCTTTTTTTTGGGGGTTTCTTGGTTTCTTGCAGGATGATTAGCGACTACAAGGTGGAGATGGTGAACGATGGGATGCAGGAGTTCTTTGTGGAATTCCGGGGTCCTACTGAAAGTACGATCGTTGCGCAAAATCCGGTTTCGTCCTGTTTCGTGGGCCGATGATCTTCGTTTCTGTTTCCGATTTATGATCTAGATGTGGGGCGAAACAAGTTCGGCGAAAATCGTGATTTTCCCTGGTCGATCATGTGGCATCCTTTAGCATTTAGTGGTTTAGCTCAAGATTCTAGGCTGCTTTTGCCATATGCTTGATGAATTACTCACTTGTTCAGTTGACCTGGAGCATCTTCTCGTGTCAGCGAATTTAGTCTTGTTTCAGTGATATGGGAAGAGAAGCTGTATTTTCTAACGAATTATGAATTTCTGCTGAATTTGATAGGTATTTATCAAGGTGGTGTCTGGAAGGTTAGAGTAGAATTACCTGATGCATATCCTTACAAATCCCCATCGATTGGTTTCGTTAATAAGATTTATCACCCAAATGTGGATGAAATGTGAGCCTCCTGAGTTCTGCTCATCAAATTGTTTTGTTTATGATAATTGATGCTCAAGAAACAACCACTTTCTGACCTTCTTTTGTTGGACTGCAAAATGTAGGTCTGGTTCGGTCTGTTTGGATGTCATTAACCAGACATGGAGCCCAATGTTTGGTGAGTTCTCTTCCTTGTCATCATTCATACGAGCACTCACTGCTTATTGTAGCTTGTATAACCTCAGATTGAGTTTTTTTTGTGAAATTTTGCAGATCTAGTAAATGTGTTCGAAGTTTTCCTTCCACAGCTTTTACTGTATCCAAATCCTTCTGATCCATTAAATGGAGAGGCTGCTGCACTGATGATGCGTGATCGCCCTGCTTATGAACAAAAAGTGAAAGGTGATGTGGTTCTACACTATCCACTAGTTATTTTTGGTACCTAGCCTAGAGTTCTTGTTTGTTTTGAACATCTTATACTCTAATTTATGTCCATAGGGTTTTGCCTGAGATTCATGACTTTCATGTACATTGCAACCTTGCAAAATTGGTATGACATACAAATATACAATCTGAAGTAACCAATAATCACTATATAGTTATCCAATGGTCTTCCCGGGTACATTTATTGTATTAAGTTCTTACAGAAAACATAGGAGCAAGCCGTTTTGTTTAACTATTCTAGAATATTGATACTTTTGTGCTCTCTGTCTGGGTTATGTATGCAGTTCAATCTTATCTGTGAAGGAAGTCAATTTTATTTTACTGATTGAATGTTAAGGTGCTTCGACATAAATGTTAACTCATTTTGCAGCTGTATCAATTACTGTGTGCCGTATAATAAGACCATTAGTTCATTATTGGTGTTTCACTGTTTCATACCTTCTTTAACACTATTGTCGTAGAGGAACAAAAACTATTAGCATGTTGTGACACTTTAATGGGTCAAGAGATTTTGCAATCTTATTAATGACTCACTCTCGGATAAAACTGATAAGTTTTCAGTATTAAAATTTGATGATTTTCCTCTGTTTATAAAAATCATCTATAAGTTCTAAAATCAAATCCAACTGGTGAACTTGATTGTTAGCCTAAAAAGCAATGGATAGCTTCAAAATGATTGTTAGCCTAAAAAGCAATGGATAGCTTCAAAAAAGAGACAAATACGTTGAGAAAAAAGAGAGGCAATGTTCAGAAAAAGCTCTAATGCTTTCGGGGGACTTAGATTATGTGCTTACATTTTATGTTCATTCCTGAGATCTTTATTGTTCAACATCTTGCTAAAATTTCCTAAATACACAGTGTATTGACCTTGGCATTAAAGAGGGCAATGGAACTCGAGTGAACCTTTACACTAAGCATGTATTTGCTAGAGGCTACTAGAAGCCTTATTAGAGTACTTTTCATTATTAATACCACACTCATATTTACCAGAAACGTGGTTCGTCCGAGTCGCGGTACGGGATTCGGGTTCGCAGTTTGCTACTTTTTCTTTCAATTTTGACTGTGAACACAAACCCCATACCCTAAACCGGTTCGGGTTCGACGAATCCGGTTCGCGATTCGCGGGGTTTTATAGCGAATCCGGTAACTATGACCGCACGCACTATCTCGAAGTTGGCCATTTTAAAATTAGAATGCACATTCCTAGTACATTGTAAGATGATCTCATGTTGATCCCTAGTAGTGGTGGATCTGTCATGACCTCCCAATGATCCTCTGTTGATATATGGTAATGCCATGGCAACCCCTACTGATGACGACATGTTGCTGATTTTTGCCTATGCTGCTGATTGTGGAAAATGACGACGTTTGCTTTGCCATGCTCAAGAATTGAAAGAGTGATTGTTGTCTTTGTGTGTGCTGTTACATTGGGAGTTGTCTTTGTTACTTGGTCTCACTTTTGTTGACTATTGGGTGTCACATGACATGAGGCGATCGGATCTGTGGGGCTGGAGATTGTTTTGTATGTTTCGATATGTTGTATTTTGAGACCTGGTCTGTAATATACATATATTTGCTGATGGTATGATTAACGTGTTGAAAATTTAACTGGATTGATTTGTTCTTTGATTCTGGTGCTGCTAGTATTGTTGTTCTTACAGTTGCTAAGTTGGTAACATATGAAAAGTCAGATTGTGTGAATGATTGCTATTGCTGCATGATAACGTCGGAGAACCCCACTAGTAGATGCCTTAATCAGTAGTTAGGATTATATTTGAAGGATGCGTCTAATTCTTATTTGGCATCCTAAATACCATGTCTTTGATTATTTATTATTTTTCCTGTTAGTGCTGTAGTTTGAACCAATTATTTATAGAGCGACAAAAGGAATTTGAGAATACACAAAAAGGACAGGTGAAACTATGATAACTTGCCTAAATCAGTTGTAGTCACCATTTGTTGCTTAAACCAGCTAATCTAGCGTGATCTCTGCTTGTCAGACCCAGACTATGAGCAGCCCTAGCTGACCACAAGTGCATGCCCATGATTCTGTCCAGTCACTGCCAGTTGCCATGGCACCTGTTCATCATTGGTCAGTGTACTAAGGTTCTCCTGTTAAGATAAATATCGGAGCCGAACTGGTTTAACATGTTTGAGCACTTAATGCAATAATGCCTTGCTACTGCTTCGGAATCCCTGATGTTGTTTTTGTGCCATCTACTACATGATCAGTTTTTTTTTTTCTGGCTTAACCGTCCCCTTGGCAAACTAATGATTGTGATGATTATGTGATCAGAGGTTTGCAGAGTTGCAGTGTGCCTGGGTAGGTTGCTTCCATAAGCACAGCGCTCCTTGTGTCTAGCACCAAGGACATATGGACAGTAGTAGCTTTGTACATCACCCCTCAATTTAAGCACCCAGTTCTGGACATATGTCATGAAATGCTATGCAGTTTTAGATTGCCCACAGGGCATATTTTTCTCTGGTAGTGTATGTATTAATATCATGCAATTTAGTGTATATTTTGTGAATGTGGGCACGAGGGCATTTGCCCATATGTCTCTCATAGCATTTCCTTTCTCTTGATACTTGATTCCATTTCAATATGCACATTGCAACACTTCATATTTCGGTTGATCAAATACGCATACACATGCATTGTTGTGTTTTCTCACGTGGTACTCGAAAATTAACTTGATTTCTCCTTGTTTCTGCAGAATATTGTGAGAAATACGCCAAACCAGAGGATGCTGGTATAACCCCAGAAGATAAGTCCAGTGACGAAGAGCTTAGTGAAGATGAAGACGACTCTGGGGATGAGGCCATACTGGGCAATCCCGATCCTTAGTCAAGTTGGAACCTATTTCCACAGCTCATCATATACAATGTTCCTTGCAGAAATTGCAATCAAACAACATCAAAATCTGGAAAAAAATAACTTTGGATGTCATGTAAATAAGTGTACTTGTATGTTATCCAATGTTGTTTCCTTGAATTGACCAATTGAATTTGCAGCAGCGCTTACATTTCCCACACGTCAAGCTTGTAGATTTGTGCTTTCGTTTCAAAGAATAAACAAGGTTGTAGCTTGCCGCCGAGGATAATGATGTAGGCTTTGATAGATTGCTTTGCTTGATCAAGGGTTGACTTGTACCTCTCAAAATCGAGTACTAGTTGTGTTTTGGCACTTTAACCGATCAAATTTTGGACTAGCTATTTTGGTTGAAGTCCATGGTCACTAAATTTGCTTTCCAAAATTCACATGGGTTAGAGCTGGTGTGCAGTGCAAACTTGGCAAGAATATGTTGACATTGGCTTTCCGATTTATTTTCTCGTTCATGTCAAAATTAGTCGTATTGGTATGGCAAATTTTGGCACAAACCAAATCAGCCCCCAGTGGACAGCATGAGCGTACGGACAGCTAGGGAGAATATAATAGTGGGAATGTTGTGTGATAGAAAATTGACAATATGTCAATGAATAATTTTATGATTCATAATGTGCCACATATTGTGAGGTTAATATATAGGCTTAGGACTCATACGTTAATAAGATATTAGTGGCATATTGTGAAGATATGAAGTTATTTAGTGACAACGTATTACTCCAATATAAAAAAGGCAAACACCCATTTGTAAGCCCCGATGAACTCGTCCAACGCGCCGCACGTAGCCTATCTGATTTATATTAATAATTTAATGAGTAAAGTACATGAGTACTCAACTTTTACATTGAAAACTGTAGACGAACAATATGTCACCATTAAGTCCTTGGGTCAATGAACGTGTTGGACTTCTTTATCTTCCTCGTCATCGACTTCGTGTCTTGCAACGATGTATTGATTGCCGCCAACATGACAATGGAAAGTGGATTGTCGATGTCTCTATTGATATGTAGGACCTACGCCTCGATAGTAGTGTTGTTCATCGGAAGAAAATCAGAGGTGATTTATTTGCATCCTTCTTGACCTGGTGTCGATTTCCGGCGTAGGCGTCGCCATCGTCGTTCAGATGGTCGGTCCGATGTAACCTATCGTGGGTAAATAAAATCCGGCTAAGAACTCACCGAAGAAGAACAAAACTAGAAAGTTAATATAGGAATCTAAAGTTACTTCTGGAAAACCTAGAAAACCCATCATGACTTACTTGCGACGCTCATGGTCACAAGAACATGGTCCTCCGTCATTCGAACTTCACCTTCGGTACCGTAGGCGGCAGGCCATAGCGCGAGGTGATCCGGGCGGCGCTGCTAAGCCCACACAACATCGCCCAGCCCACCTCATGTCGCAATCCCTTATAGGCTTATTTGGATTGAGTCCTGCAAAGCTTCCTTGGGAGCGCCTTTCAAACGTCGGGCTGGGCCAGGCTTCGGGAGCTCTAGGACCTGTAGTGCTACAAGAGCACTGCAGGCAACACATTTCGCCTTACTATTTATCTATGGTGCCATTTTTACCATTTCATCGGGAAATAGAATATATTTGCTATTTCGTTACCAAAAAACACCAAATGAGCCCAAAAACTCACAAAAAAACATCGAAATCTTGTTCTAGCACGGGCACCACTTTTTGCCCCACGACATGAAGGATTTTTTTTTCCTAAATGATACTATTTGGAACCGCATTAGCAAGAATGGGCTCCTCGCGACCGCAAACGTAAAAAGAGCGCTCAATTTCATCCCAGGGATGCACGGATGCGTATCGTGCTGCCACACCAGCCTCGTCCGCAACTCTCAGGGATGGATAGCGCTGTCCATCCCTCCCTCGCGCGGCAGCCGCCACATTGCCCCTCCTGCCTCCTCTGTCCCTCCCTTGTGCGGACGAGCCACGCGCCAGCTCGTCCGTCTGGTGCTGCACAGAAATGTCGAGTGCCGGTGCGCCAGTACTATCCCTCCCCGTTGTGGACACTAGGACGTAGAGCGCGAGCAACACCGCTCCCCCTCAGCCGGACGCGTCGCTTGTGGTCGCTTTCGGTTGCTTTTGGCACTGAAGCAACCTCTCTCCCATCACTTTCTCCATGTCTCATCCATCACGACAGTGCCTTGTCCGCATTTATTGCTAATCACGCTACCCCGTGTGTGCTTAATGCCTTCACGCGCCTATAAAAACCGCACTTGCACTCGCTCTCACTCCCGGATTCGTTCTCGTTCATACGCTCGTCGTTGAGAACAAAGAGAATTGAACTAAAACTTTGTTTAGAATACGTTGTGGAGGAAATAGTGTTTAAAGCAATGGTTAAGACTATATAAATACCATGATGTCGACATCAAGGCAAGGCAAGGTAAAATTATTTTGTATGCTTTAGTTGTAATAATTTCAGTTGTGGTTAATTAGCAGTAATTTATTAGTCATAGTTAGTCAGTGGTAATTGAGTCGTAGTTTGTAAGTGGTAATTAAGTAGTCATAATTAATTACTCATAGTTAATTAGTTGTAATTAATTAGTCATAATTAAATTTCGCGTAGTTGAGTAGTGCATATTACATTAGTGCGATATAACTGGTCGAATTTACGTGACCATAATTAATTTGTTGGTATGTAATGACTTGTAGTTAGTTAGTGGTAACTAATTAATCATAATTCATCAATTGAGAATTACTTAGATGTATTGAATTATTTATAAGTAATTTATTGATAAGTAATTAATTATTTGTATTGACTTACTCGCATTTAATTGCTCTTTTGTGTGTTATACAACGTAATTATCTGCGTCATGGGTAATTAGTGGTAAATTAAATACTCGTAATTAGTTACTATTTTTTTGTTTTAGTCCTATTTTATTAGTGGGAATTGAAGAAATAATTACTTGTAAATAATCGTGTGAAGTTAATTAATTAGTGTTAATTATATACCCTGTTTGTTATGTTATGTACCGTAAATTGGGTTATTGTTGCTTTAGGTAATTTCAAACATGTAAGACTTAGAAGTACTTTATAGCGGTCTCGTACGGGTCGGACCCGATGGGTTGGACCTGTCGAGATGCCAATAAGGTGGTCCGGGCAGAAGGGCTCAAAGCGATGAATATTCACGAGCTTTAGAGTTGCATCCGGAGGGAGTTTGACACAGAGGCAACGACGAAGAAGCTTGGCATCGAGGCGATCACCTACACAAGTAGGGGGGGGCGTGTGGGAGCTCCTAAAGGTGAGTGAAAGCATAGCATGGGGCCAGTACATGCAGATTGCTTCCCACTGATGCAACGATATACGGAAGCCGATGGTGTACGTGAAATTTGTGCTTAGGCTGCCGGGAGACCATGATGATGTCAGTGCCTCCGGAAGTGGGGAACCACAGGCGGAGCTTGTAGACGGTAGCACGGAATGTACTGCTTTGGAGGAAGTCCACAAGAGAAGAGTTACACATAACTTTATGCAAAATAAGGGGGCATGACTCTGGTGGTCAGCCCACGTTGACTGCCACGAGTATGTACTAGACCAGCTTCTGGGGTTGGAGTTCGACAAGGACGCCGACCCAGGCTCGGATGATAGCGAGAAGGACATGCCCCAGGGTTGCAGTCCTACCAGCGGAATTGTGTCTTCGGAGGTGCCGTACGTAGCATCTAGACTTGATGATATCGCAGTGCGATCATTCGTGCTGCCGCAAGAAGAAGGGTCCTAATGGCGGTTTGATGTTGACACACTTAGTTGGACAACACTTCCCTAGCAAATCGGCCGTGCAGCAAGCTATAACATGATACGCTTTGTCCATCAGCTGTGTATACCGGGTGCACCGGTCTAACCCAATACTTTATGTAGTGAAGTGCATAGTGGACGGCTGCCCCGGCGAGGTCAGCGCTCACCGAGCAAATTTGTTGGCCGGTCTTCACGATTAAGGCGGTGATCGTCCATACTTGAGAGCTTAGCGAACCGCTACGGCAACATCAAAATGTGACTTCCGCATATGTGGCAAGCCTCATCAGCCACCTAGTTGTGGAGGACGTGTCTGTATCCCCAAGGTGCTGCTGTCGGAAGTTGTCAATCTGGTTGGTTATCTAGTCAGCTATAGCAAGGTCTGACGAGCTAAGCAGAAGGTGATTGAGTCCATATATGGGACATATGAAGAAGCGTACAACCTTGTGCCGAGAATACTTCACCAGATTGCCGAATCAAACCCCGACACGTACATAAACAAGCTTGAAAGTCAAGATGCTGATGGAGGTCCCAACTGCTTCATATTGAACGGTGTTCTGGGCTTTCGCCTAGGCCATTGAGGGCTTTAAGTTCTATCGTGTGCTCATGATGAATGTCACTTTCCTCATGGAGAGGTACAAGGACACCATTCTCACCGTGGTGGCGGCCAACGATAATGACCAGCTTCTTCAGATGGCATTTGCTATTGTGGATAGTGAGAACATATCCAGTTGGCTGTAGTTCCTAGCAATTGTAAAGCAGGCGGTGGTGGGAGACCGGCACACCGTATGCCTTATCACAAACCTCAATGTTGGGTTGTTATCGGCCCTGAACACCATGAAGCATGGAACAAAACCCCATCACCAGTGGAAAAATGTGCAAACCCGGTGGTGCATGAGACATCTTATATCGAACTTATTCATGCGGTTCCACAGTCAGGAAGTTATGAAGACGTTCAAGGCGTTGTGCTTACAGAACTAGAGGTGAAAGTTTGACTTCATCTGGACAGACCTTGAACATCGGACTACGAGGCATACAAGGGAATCCACTCTAGAGGTACTGGAGGGACAGCAGGCCGCGAGTGGGCAACCCAGCAGTGCCATAAGTTTCTAGTAGTGGATCAATTGCCACGCTCTAAAGTTGGAGAAATGGTCCCTTCTTTATGACACAGACGGTGCAAGGTACATGATTATGACGACCAACAAGTTCGAGGTGTAAAATAACGTCCTCAAAGGTGTGCGGTGCCCCCATATCACCGCGATTGTCGAGGAGACACGGACTAGCACTGTTGGTTACTTTGCCAATAGAGCCACCGCAACGAAGCGATAGATGGAAGAAAGCAAGCAGTGGCCCGAGAACATGCAGAGGTACATGGACCAGAAGATGCAAAATGCTCGAATGCACGATATCCGGGTGATCGATAACCTCAAGAAGAAGTATGAGATCAGTCTGCGACATAAATATGGCAACAGTCATGCTAAGGGAAAAGAAAAGAGGCATACATCCTGGGTAATGTGGCGATATGCACCTGCAACAAGTCGAAGCACCTACACAAGCCATGCTCGCATGTGTACAAGACGTGTGCACAAATGAGGTAGATGTCTACGTCGTACATCTCTAAGTACTATGACATGCAACACTTTTTCGGTATATGGAGTGGAGATTTTCTGTCGGACCCGGATTTCATAAATCTAAATCCTCTGTGAAAACATTGTGCTATTCTCTGGATCAGTAGATAGCACTCACAGATACATCACTAAATCATTTTATACATGTCGTAAACCATACCATTCATTATATTACAAACATCAGAGTCACATAGACTGCATGGGGTCGAGTTTTACAATAGGGCCGAACAGGCAAATGCTTACATTACATAAAAGCAGAAGCAACAGCGGAAGAAAAAGGGGGAAGAGCACATCTCACCACAGGCAAGCGACTAGGGAAACCCGTCTGCGTCTGATATTAACCAAAGACTTGGATAATATTGGATGCACGCAAGCACCGACAGAGTCAGCTGGACTGAGGTGAGACCTAGACTAAAAGAACTAAATTACTCTTCATCATTTCCTGGGCCTCCAACTTTTGGATCCTCGTAGTAGGCATAATGTCCATGATTTCCTACTTCTAAGGGTTTGGGGGAAAGAGCGAGGGTGAGCACAAACAACCGTGCTAGCAAACAAACACACAGAATGCAATAGTATACATGCAAGACTTTAACATGGAAGGCTCGGGTTCTTTTATTTGCAAAAAATAATATTTTCAATTACAATATTTAAAAATTCCTATGACTTAACAGTTTAACCCAATCTCGCTTTATTAAAGAGGTATTGTGCAATATTTATAACGTCGAAGGCTACCTCCACCTATGCTTAAATTTTGATTGGAGTCACCTCCACTTATTAATATCACTGGTACGACGACCCTAGAGAAATCCAAATTGGCTAGGTGAGCCCGACACACTTTTATCCCCTCCACAAAATTTTATAAATAAAACTAACTCAAGTAAGTTCCCATGTCCGCCTTTGACCGTAGGCATGACTGTTTAAACAGTTTAGACTCTACAGAGATCGCATATTGTACCCACAAGAGACAATCAACTCGTTGCCCCACATGATTCCTTGGTCATGTAGTTGAGAGATCATCATAGTAACCTTTCAAGTTATATCACCCCTTCCACCATCTCACCGATATGGGTTACTTCCACTTGCGGTGGGTCCCATAAGTTCTACGGGATGTTCACCACAACGTTAACGCAGATGGCCTACGACGTTCCACAATGACTAGCGTAGCTGGCAACTTCACCATCGGTGTCCCATTCAAGACCACGTTTGCACTACTTCACTCCTCCACCAGTGAGATGATTTTCAGGGTCTAATAAATTTACTAAGCCAAGTTGTACTTTACAGACTTATGGTCGTACTTGTTTTACAATGGGAGGTCATGACAAGATTAAGTACTTAATCCATCCGGGTGGTTCATGCCACATACCAACCACTCTCGTGCTCCGACGGCACCCACAACTATACCATCCGTCCAGATGTGGTAACATCAATTTAATAGGGTTTTTGGAGAACAAAAATACGTTATCTCAACATTCCAATCATTTACCCACAATGACTGCCCAAATCCACTTTCATGATTAAAAGATGATAATTAGGGCATTCAGTACTTAAGCAACACTAGCATGTCGCTTAAGTACACCCTAAAGCTATTATAGTTACCACAGTGGCTCAGGGCAGCTTGGGGTGTCTTCGGGGCATCGATACAGTGCTCTCGGTGCCTGCGATTGGACTGAGGCCGCGAGGAGCTCAAATGCTGCCGAAAAGGGGTTTCAACTCACAAGAGATGATGACTTGTAGCATGACTAAGCAATCTACTAATATCTAACCAACCCACGTTGGTGATATGATAATACCAACTAGTAATGAACCAACCTAGAGTTACACAATATCATGACATAACAATAGACAAGGTGGATATAACAAATTAGATTAATAACTAAACCCAAAAGTATTTAAATAAGTACTTGAAATAGAATGCAATAATTTGAATCAAAGTATTTTGAAAAATGGGTGCAATATGATCAAATATATAACTTGCCTTGTAATAGGTCTAGGTACTGGTCTTGATCTTGGTGCACTCCTTCTTCTTCAAAAGTACCCGATGTATTAACGTCTAGTCGCAAACGAAATAAAAATATATAAATAAATAACAGTGAAGAAACAAATTCCAAAAATTAAATAAAAATCTCAGATAAATAGAGCTCGAATTTATATGAATTTAGGAATTTGAATGGGCTCAATCGGAGTTCGGATGAAGAAGATATGGCTTCTGGAAGATCAAAACTAAAGAAAATAACCTAAAAAAGAATTTATGGAATTATCCAAATTATTTTTCTACTAAAAAATATGGATTATGATGTCAGATGACATCAGCAAGGGAATTTCAGAATTAAAATAAATCTCGGAAAATGGCTGAGACACTGACATGTGGGATCCAGGGTCTATAGACCGGATCCACGGACTCGACTTATGGGTCTACGGGTGCACGGGTCTATGGAACAGTGATCTAGCTGGTGGACCCCACATGGCATAGACACGGCTCATGGTGGATTGAGTTTATGGAAGATTGGGTCTTGGGTTCGGTGAACTGTGCCACGCTCGCGTGCACGTGGCCGCTAACTCGGCACCACGCACGCGACACACAGACACGAAAGCTGAGCTGGCGCAGACGTGGACGACGGCGAGGCAGGCGACGCCTGGGTTCCAATGGCTTCTGGCAAACGACAGCATCTCGCCTACGGTGGGTGGTACCAGCGGTCAGAAGGGGCTCAGGTGAACTCATAGACGTGCTCTCTTGGGCGAGAGGACAACGGTGGCGGCCAGCGGCGAGGTCGAAGCGGCGGCAGAGACACGGGCTCGACGGGATCTACTCTCGGTGGTGCTCCGGCGGAACCAAGGCGACCCAGATGTAGCCCTCATTCGTGCGATGCCAAAGGTGGCGACTATGAAGCTCGAGCAACACTAACGGCGGAGCAATGGCTCATCGAAGTTAGCGGCGACACACCTTCTTCTTTGAGCTTTTTCGGTGGCTAGGGTTTGGCTCCAAGGCTGAGGCGGCTAGGGATGGGATGCAGATGGCAGGGCCCTGCTACCCTTTTATACCCGGCGGCTCGGGAGAGTCCAGGGCACGGACGCCCAAAACGGCCGATCGACGGCGGAGATCGAATCGTAACAATTCGGAGATGAAGAACAGTATATTCGGTGGGACCCACACATCAGCGGCTGAGGCTCACGCGAGTTCGCGTCTCACACGGCACGGACACGTTGATAGGTGGGCCAAGGCGGCGTACGTGTGGAAAGAAGGAAGAGGCTGACATGCGGGGCCCGCATGTTAGTCGAAGGGCGCGACGCGGGCGACCGGGCCGCACAGTGCTGGGCCGGTGGGAACAGGGTTTGGGTTTCATCGCACTAATACTATTTTGAGATTTTAATTTAGTTTTTATTTTTAGAATATACCAGAAAATCCAATTAGCAAATAGAAAATAGCAAATGAACACGGAAAATATTCCGAAAAATCTAGAAAATATATCCAAGCACATAGAATCCAAATAAAATAGTTTTGATAATTGTTGATGTTGGAATTAATCATATTAAATTGTTTTGATTCTAAAAGTACATTTTAAGCTTTAGTTAAAATTTAAATAAAATCCAAATGGTGAATTTTTCCCACTACTAACTAATAAAAGATTTTTAAAAACTCAGAAAATTGGGATGTTATAGAGTCACCGGAGAGGCGGTGCGACAACAGGGGGGCAACGACGGAGGCACGACCACGGTGGCTCGGGCGGCCCAATGGCGCAATGAGCCAGGGAAGAGGAGCATGAGCACCGGGGATGTCCAAGGAGCTCACTGGAAGCAAGAGTGAAGCTCGGGAAGGCTTGAGGCGGCTTGCCGATGTTGACCGAGGCGGTGTTGAGGTAGGCGATGTGGGGAGGCTTGTCAAGAGGGAGAAGATTCTTAGGGTGGCTTGGGGTGTCTTCGGGTGTCGGTGCGGTGCTCTCGGTGCCTGCAATTGGACTGAAATGGCGAGGAGCTCGAATGTCGCCGTAAAGGGAGATTCTGCTGGACGGGAGGAAGAACGACAAATTCGGGTGCTGAGGTGTGCCAAACTTCAATCCAGTTGGGGGAGGAGTTCCTTGCGGCCGGGAACATGGGGTGACAGTGGTAGGGCGGCGGGGGGCTCGTCGGAGTGGTGATCGGAGTTGGGGGCACGACGGCCGAAAAGGGAGGCTCGTGCTATTTCTTTGGCAGAGCTTATCGGGCAAAGGGGCGATGATGCGGACATCCATAACAATGTTGTTCCATATAGTATTTTCAATTCATCAAGTACCTCAGAACAACATGAGCTTACTAAAAGAGTTGAAAAACAAGAGAAGCTTATCCAATAAGTGAATATGTTCCCTAAATTTCCTTTTAAATTACTTGAGAATATTATACTGCCTAATATCGGGTTATCGCTTGTTGTCAGGTTTCAAGCAGAAGGTTTATTGGAAGATAAAGAACACGATGCTTCTCAGGGTGTTTTGCTTCTTGCAAAAAATAGCATGCAACCCATGGGAGGTAGGGGTGCATGGGACGAACAATAGATGGCGCCGCATTGATCTTGAAGTTCACGGTGATCTTCGTAGAAACTCGGAAGGATCTAGCATAAACAATATATATATTTAGAAAGCTTATCAAGTCTACTTTCCAATGGATTAAACGACATGTGATTTGGAGCTTTCTATAACAAGTTATGGCTATTCGAGTACATGCTGCACATTCAGACCGACCAACGTGCGAGAGTTGATAAAGTTGATGATTCCGTGGCATGTACGACATCTTGGGAGGATATCAAGTAATTCTATGACTTTCCAAAGGTTCACAAGAGTCTCTTTATCTAGTTTCACACGGATTCAAGTCGTTTCAATTAATGAAATTGAAGATAGGAAGGTTTGGATTCAATTCGGATTCGGAATCAGCCTCAAATTCGGATTCGGAATCAGCACGACAGTCCGAAGTAAAAGGTCATAACTTTCACAAACAGAGTCTGATTTGGGTGTTATTGTGCTTGTTGGAAAGAAAACTTCAAGGCTGATCCAATGGATCCTCCCTCAATCTAAAATTTCTCATGTCTCAAAAGATATGGCCGAAACATTGTGATTGTTGTAAAGTCAGAGTTTCCTTTTTGTTTTAGATTGTGTCCGAATTGGAGTAGGAGTTCTAATTCTGAAATAGAGTAGGTGTAGGGCCTCTTGGCCAGCTATGAGGTTGAGAAGGGCACTATATATTGAGGGTAGACCTCCATTGTAATCTCAGACCACGATTAAAGATTTTGATTACTTTTTGCATCAACGCTTGATTCTTGCAAGAAGTTTGGTGAAGGCCAACGACTTGATGGGGAATAGGGCGTTTTCTTCCAAAGACTGTTATGTCTTTCTGTTGGGAATTGAGGGATCGGTAAAACTCTACTTGATGGTCGGGTGGAGTGCACGTGAGATTAGGCGAATTAAAGATTTGCAAGTTCATACATTAGCATCGGGTGAGCAACTACGACTTGTCATGTCAAGCGTGAAAGTTATCTTCAATCCTATGTCGAGAAGATCGGGCCCCCCGTATCATCTTGGTATCAGAGCTCCATTGACTCAGTAGGATCTTTATCCGGTTATCTAATTTTTTTCCTATACACGAAAAAGCCATACAAATTTTTTTTCTTTCAATTGTAGTATTTAATTTGTTATTCTAGTGAGTTTTGATTATTTTTTGTCCATTAGAATTTAAGTTTGATTTGCTGATCTTAAATTCTTTTACGTTGCTTTTTTATTTGAGCCTAGTTTGATTTTTTTAGTCGTGTTTATAAAAAAAACACAAAAAGAAGTGAGACACCAATTTATCATTTGTGAACCTTTCAATCCTTTTGTGAATACTTTGAACCTATTTAAGACTAGCTAAATTGTTGCTTAGGGCTGCATATTAATATTTGTGTTCTTGCAATTGTTCAAAAATCAAAAGGTGGAAAAGAATTTTTGCTCATTTTGGTAGAACAAAAATTTTGGCCATAGTTCAAAAAAAAAAGAAGGAAAAAGAGAAGAGAAAAAAAAGAAGAAGAGAAAAAGAAAAGGAAAAAAAGGAAAAAGAAAGTGCAAAGCCGAAATATAAACTTGAGCGAAAATCCCCACTCATTCTTGATTCAATTGTTAGAATATCAATATTTTGTGCAATATTATGCCCTAATTTCATTATTTGCTACTAGCTAGCATCTTTCTTTAACTTGTGCAATACGAGCTATTTTTTCTTCACTTATATCTTATATAGCTCATTCTTTGATTGCATTAAGTTTCAATATCTTCGCGTGTGAGTTGCTTTGATTTTCACTTATATCTTTGTGATCGGCAACTAGGCATTGAATTCTACTTTGGATAATTACTTAGCTTTACAATACCTAGAATTTTCAGATTAAGTAGGTATCCATACTGAGCTTCATATAACATCCATTGTCGTGCATTGACTTGCTCTTGATATTTGCTCATTTCTCGCGTTGTTTTAACATGTAATATCAAGTGTGAGTTTGTCACCTCAATTCACTTCGGAAGGGTAGGAAGTTAATTTGGTAAGACAAGTGAGTTTGAGAGATACACATACACCTACATACATATTCCTTGCTTTGCTACTAACAATGGCAGATCACGAGTATACGTATCTTCTCTTTTATGGTAGTAATGATCCAGATGAGTATCTTGAGTGGGTACAAAACATGGAGTTCGAGCTTGAATCCCAGAAGTTCGAATCAGGAGCCAAGGAAGTGAGAGTGGCCACTATGTTTTTTACGGACTATGCCTCTAGTTGGTGGCAACAACTAAGTGGAAAATGATTTATTACATCTTGGGTCTATTTAAAAAGGACCATGAGAAGGGAATTTGTTCCATCCTATTATGAGCGGGAACTACTACGCCACGTGGAGAGCATTACACAAGGATGCAAAGTTGTCCAAAATTACTATATTGAGTTGAATTATGGAATGCGCCATGCCAATATCACTAGTGCATATCAAGAAAAGACATACTTCAAAGTAGGCTTCAATTATCAGATCGTTGCTGCACTTCAAGATGAATATTTTCGTAGTCTGTAAGATCTTGTGAAATATGTCATAAAGGCGGAAAAGAGATTTAAAGACATGCAAGCACATCAATTAAATCTGCGCCAGCTCTTTAGTTCTTATTCATCCACTGGTGTGTCACTTGAGTAGAAGATCGAGCATGGGAATTTTTCTTCGACCGAGGTGATGAGTAGTGCTGCCCCGTCACAACTCGCAACACGTGAGGAGGTCGTGGTTGGTGGTAGTTGTGCCATTGCTAGCCCACGATCTTACAAAGATGAGATGTATCAAAACCCATGTGAGAATGAGAGCCACATAGCCAAATTGAGTGAGGGTGATAAAAAGAGTGAGCTGTGTGATTCAACCATATGCGAGGTTGAGAGCATCCCAATTGAGAGTGTGAGAGATACCCTAAAAGAAAAGAGAGAGATAGATGATAGGACCAGTAAGATTATTTTTGAACCTAACAACTTACCCTCTATTTCTAGTGTTGTATCTAACATTGTGCAGGTGGACCAAGCAAATTAGGAGTTGGACATTCAAGAGCCCTCACCATTGGAAGAGAAAGATGAAGAGATAACCACGGTCGGAGAGGGAATGCCTGCTATCCCGTGGTTGCATGATGACATTACGATACCCGCAGCACCTACATTACATGAGGAAAACGATCAAGGTAACACTATTGGTACTGTATCGATAGTTCATCAAGACAAGGTGCGTAACACTGAGAACTCCATTATTCCTTTGATGATTCCAAGTTATAAATTTGATATGCTTAATTTGCATAATATGGAATGGATTACTCATGTAGAAGTTCTTACTAGAATATCCCTTAATGATTCTTTGTGTTATAACATATTCGATAAACCTAAAGAGCTAGCTAGTGTGATTAAGAAGGTTCTTGAAATTTTGCACTTAAGATCAATAGTAAATAGCTACATACACACATATAAATTCAATTTGATTGGAGATGTCGGTGCAGACAACATGTTTCAAGTTTATCGAATATGCATTACCTGTGATAATCTTGTTGATTTAAAATTATATGTTTTGATCAAACCATCTATTGAGCAATGTCATGGTCTCTTTAAGATGGGTTTAAATATAAGTGTCTATTGTTTAGAACGCAACATGATGCCTACTTGTTTATCTCTTAAATGTATAATTAATCAGAGTAGCGTAGTTGAAGCATGGAATGGTATCAATTGGTTTTCACCAACTTTACATGATTTTGATGTTGGGAACATGAAATTTTATCATACGAGTCAGTTGTGCAATTTGAAATATGATTTTGAGCTATCGATTGTGCAAAACAACAAGAAAAATACAATAATTGATTCATACATATACCATGCATATACATTGTTTTCTTTGTCTAGCACATTTTCAGGCTATCAAAAGCCGAGGACAGCTTTTTTTGAAAAAAGGGAGGATGATGTAGACATCCATAGCAATGTTGTTCTATATAGTGTTTTCAATTCATCAAGTACCTCAGAACAAAGAGCATATGTTCCTATTACACACTTGTGTATACACACATTTATGGGGAGTTCACTCTATATTTTGCGGTTTCATTAGTATTGATCCATATTCCATTCTCCACATATATTTGAGATCTCTACTTTGAAACATATCCTTCAGTATGTATAAAACTTGTGTAGTTCGTATATACTCATTTGTTATCTCATTTATCTACATTCAATTATGTGCAATTGAAGTGGTTATCATCAATTACTAAAGAGGGAAAGATTGAAGTATCTTGTCCACACCATTATGAGTTAATGGTATGGTGTGGTAATTAATGATAATCATATTGTGGAACTAACATTTTCCATGAGTTGGATGATTATGTTATGTTACAGGATGATGAAGATTTTGGATGACATCATAAGTTAATCATCAAGTCAAGAGAAGACCCATCATGTGTTGATAGAGGTCTAGTAAAGAATGTATCATGTGTTGATGCATATCAAGACTTGGGATGAAGGATGTCATCATGAGTTGATGAGCATCGAGTCAAGATCCCAAGTAAAAGAGATCATCATGAGTTGATGATTATCAAAGTCAATGACCCATACTTGAAGTAAAGATGTGCGTCATCAAGCTTCAAGAGGTTGCTTAAGGCAAAAGTATGACTAGCTAGGGTTAAGGATGTGTTCTTAGTCTTTTACCGGTCTTGGTGTTTTGTTGGAAGACCAAATTGCTAGTATATGTTGCTGTACTATTATGAGGGGTCTTGACTAGTAGCATGAGTTAGTCATGTGTTGATAGCTCATTGTGTTTACTCTAGCTCATCTATGCATTGTGCTATTATTTGCGAATATGTTTTGCAAATAGCCGAGGTTCATGCATTTAATCTTTGTAGCATAGGACTATAATTTGTAAATAGTTGACGTCCATGAACCTTAACCTTGTGGCATGTTGCTATTATTTGCGAATGTGTTTTGCAAACAATTGATGCTCATGCATGATCTTTGTAGCATGTGACTTTAGTTTGCAAATGTGTTTCGCAAATGGTTTTACTCCATACATCTTATCCCTTGTGGTGTGATTCTAAAAGTTGACAAATGTGTTTTGCAACTTGTTGAGAATCTTACCTTTAACTCTTGTTTGTATCGCAAGTCAATTGGCAAATGTGTTTTGCAAATTGAGCTTTTCTCAAGAATATCGGTAGTTCCGACGTTAAGTAGGCAGAACTACCGCTGTGCGGTAGTACCGGCGTTCATGTGGAGGAACTATCACAACCCGGATGGTCTGAAAATCCAGTGGTACGTTTTTTTCCAGAGAGACACCTTTTTGAGTTTTATTGCTCTCTTAGAAGTGCGGTAGTACCGGAGTTGTTTGGGCGAAACTACCGCAAGTCGGCTGTACCGAAATCCTTGCAGTATATTTTTTACAAAACGACACATTTTGGAGTTTTGGTTTGCTCTTTGAAAGTCGGTAGTACCGCTGTGCTTTGAGCAGAACTACCGCAGATCGGTAATTCTGAAAAACGAACGTCGGTATATTTTTTCCAGTAGGTGTCATGTGTTGGACCTAAGTGGAAGCGGTAGTACCGCCCTTCAGAAACGGAACGACCGAAGATCGGAACTACCGCGTATTGGTTGGCGGTAGTACCGCACTGCACTTTTCAACGGCTAGTTTCTCGTCTGATATAGTCGTTACTGTGCTTGTCGTGTAGGTGCGGTAGTACCAACCATTGAACGGCGGTAGTACCGCTTGTGCTGATTTTTCAGCATTTTATTTCCAACGGCTAGTTTTTGTGTGTCGGCTATATATACCCACCTTGGTCGGTTGGGAAATATTCTTTGGCACATAAATTCATTCTCTTGAGCAAAGAGTAAGTCCTCTCATCTCTTATGCATATGTTGCACTTAATGAGCTTGGAGAGTAAGTGCATGTGTTGCCTTGGGTAGTGGATTGTGTATCCATTGAGCTTAGACATTTGATTAGTTCAAGTGAAAGTCGTAGACTTGTTACTCTTGGTGTTTGCCGACACCTAGACGGTGTGGAGGTGTCGTGGACCGGTGATCTTCTCAAGAAGCTTGTAAGAAGGCTCAGTGTGGTTGTGAGTGGTTTGGTGCTCGCCATCTCCGGAGTGGGGGAAGAGCAACTCGAGTGGATTGAGATGTTGGTTCGTGTTGGAACTGGTCCAAGTGGTTGGATTTACCTCGGAGGTGTTGGCTTAATTTGTGAAGCCGGTCCAATTCGTTTGGGCTTACCTCAACGTGGACTATGGGAGACCGGCAAGTCTCCGAACACCACGGTATAGCATCATCGTGTCTATTGTGTTTTGTTCTTGTGCTTTACTTTGAGCTATTTACATTACTTGCATTATTTGCTTATATTCTTTTGGTCATATTGTCAGTGCTATTAGTAAAGACTAGGAGTTTTAGGCTTTAATTGCGTAAAACCAAATAGTTATTAGCTTTCGTATTATAAATTAGTTTTAGCCAAATAGTAATTTTTAAAACCGCCTATTCACCCTCCTCTAGTCGGCCTCCTCGATCTTACACCAACGACCCCGTAGGAGCTCTAGCCCTCATACGGTACTCTGTACTAGCCAACATACGACAGGGTGATGCCCTAGGTGCCATGGTCCAAACCCTGGCGCGTGTAATGCTCCCTAGCAAAAACTGGGATAGGCGTGTCCTCATCGGTCGAAGGATGCCCCGTCACCCAAATGCTCAACTAAAGGCTACAAGATGGAATGATGTGAGGGCACATAAAAATCTGGCACATGAACTAAACATCTTGTACCTCCCGGATGTGCAGTGCGGATGACCGAGTGGGAGCGCCAGTCTGACCGGGTGCGGACGGTAGAAGAGATGCATCACGACGAACTTGCGGCTGCAAGATGGCATGGCGTTGGTACAACATAAGGCGTAATAAAAAAAAATAGGACTAAAATGTGTACGTAATTTACCTCCCTACCGATCTGCAGTGCGGATGACCGATTGGGAGTGCTAGGACACCCGCGGGCCGACTAGGTTGTGACGACCTAGCAGTTGAGCACGGTCTGCCCACTCGGTGCACGACGTGTAGGATGTCGTCCCTCGAATGACCACAACTCATATTCTTGAGTACATTCTTTAACTCCGCAAAGATGTACTTCAAAGTGCTTAGCAACCCCTGTATAGTATGCTCCAGGCTGCAGATAGCGATTTTTGATGCGCTTGCAATCCGCTGTAGCCGCTTCGAACTGAAATGAAAGAGAATACATGTTTAGTAACAAACAGTACAAATATCATCAATAAAACGAGCAAAGATTGTCAGTTCTTACAGTGTCATCCTGCCGCAAGGCGCTGCGACGATTGAACGAGTGACAGAGCCTCTCCTGGTGCGTCACCTACACCGAACGCTCTGGTGGAGAACGGGTCAGTCTGTAGTGCGACTGTGGTATGTACCATTCCATGTACTCGTGGTAAGTCCGTACATCGTACAGTCTCTTCTCTTGTACGGCCTCGACGTGCACCGTCTCCGCCTAAGCCGTAATCCACTCATTCTGAACTGCTTGCCAGTCCTTAGCGTGTCGGTCCGCCCTCGTTTGCCTGCATTCAAGAAGGATTCGTGTCAGAACATGCAACGTGGGTATGAAATGCAAACAATACTTGGATGGAATTGGATTCGCAAGTGGACGGCTCGCTGTAGCATCCTGCCATTGGGAGGGGCACAACCTGGGACAAATCAAACTGACGTATTATGCGCTGCGGAGCGTAAGGCTCCACCATGTGGGTGAACTCCAGGTGGCAGGTTGTCGCCCATAATCCAGCGTCCTGCGTGCATTGCATGGACAGTTTGTGCGTGCTACCATGTGCACGAACTCTGGGGGTCCATGGAGCCCATATGATGTCGTTGTCGTGAAATGACTCGAACTCGTTGTGGAATAATGAGTAGCACCGTGCCGATCTGTTCTTTGCCCAGCGTAATTAGGCGGCAGTCCACCTGTAGCCCATAGTGGGCTGTCGATCATGTCGTGCAATTCGGGGTATGTGTACACTGCTCTCCCGAAGGAGAGTCATCCAACAGGGAAGTGCTCCCAACTCCACAGCTGCAGGAGCACGTAGCACGCGATAAGGTTCGGTTTCACACCGGTGTGGTGCCGCGAAGTGTCACACATTCCCTTGTATGTGGCGCAGAGGACGGCTGGGCCCCAACTGTACTGAGGCATGGCCCCAGCCTTCGCGTTGGCCAAAGACTCGGTGATGTGGACAAAACTGAGGTACACCCAATCGCCCTGTGTGGTGGGAAATAGGGCCCAACCGAAGAGATGGAGAAGATATGCGATGAGTTGTGTCTTTAACAACATCGTGAGGTGCATCCGGCGGGCATTGATTGAAGTTTCTCAGCCAGGTCCAAGTGACCCTACGGGCACTGTCCGGGATAAGCATGCCAAACCGATGTCTCAACCGGGCCTTCCAGTCCGCCGGCGGACGGCCATGAACAAATGACTCACCCTTGATAAGCAGTCCGGTCAAGAAAGAGACATCCTGAAGAGTGACGGTCATCTCTCCCCATCGAAAGTAGATTGTGTGAGTCTCGGGTCTCCACTTGTTGACAATGGCCGACATCACACTGCTGTCCAGGGTGAAGTATCGTCGACCGAGAGCAGCCTCGCAAAAGGCAACAAGCCCGTGCATCGAAGGATTGGGATGTAGCAATCACTGAGCTCCTAATAATGCTTCTCAGACCGAAACGCCAGGTGTGGAGGGCCATCCACAGCTGACACCAGTGATGCTCGTTGTAGAAGGGTTCCAATAGCTCCGGCAGAGGCACGACTTGCAAAATATCAAAGACATGAATTAGTAGTGAATAAATTAATAATGACGATGAATTACTATAAATTAAAAAATAGGACTTAAAATGAACAATAAAAAGTATACACTAATTAACTACGACTAATTAGATATGATTAAGTTAATACAAGTATTTAAAAACCTCTTAATTAATCCAGACTAGTTAATTACCGCAAATGAATTAGAAAAGATAGTTACCACTTAGTAATGAAAGAAAATACCACTAAATTAATTTAGAGTAATTATTACCACATATTAATTATAGATAGATAATTAGCACTACATATAAAGTCACTAAATTAATTACGACGGACTAACTACGATTAAATTAATTGTGGCTACTTTACTACGACTAATTAACTACAAGTGATTAGTTGCAACTAATTAATTACGATTAATTAACTTACCTAACCTAACTAATTAGGACCAATTAAATCGTAACTAATTAACTAGGTCACGAATAAATTCGCAGGATTAATATAACAACGACTTAATCATTATAACTTAATTTATCGTAACTAATTAAATAACATAGATTTAATAAGGCCTAAATGATAGGACTAAATTAATTACATCTAAATAAACATAGCTAATTAATTATAACCAATTAACTAACCACACATTTAATAAAGATGATACATAAAAATTATATGTTAATACGACCGCTAATGACGGTTCTAAAATATTTTTGATCCACTGCGAAAAGGAAACCGAAACTGCGAGAGTGCGTGAGCGAAAACGACTGTGAGCGAAGAGTCTCGCTCGCAGTTCCACATTTATAGCGAGGAAAGGGCGAGTCGTCGGAAAATAATTGCACGCGGGGGAGAACATTGTTTGGAGATGACAAGACATGACGGGACAGAAGGCTTCGGTGTGTTCGGGATTTCGATGCGTCTGTCCTAGGGAGGGATGAACGAGGCGGTGATGTGGCATCTCCGTGCCAGCATCGGACGACCGAGCAGGCACATGGCTCGTCTGCATGAGGCAGGGACCGAGGAGGCGTGATGGGCGCGGACCGGCACCTGGCATCTCCGCGCCAGCACCGGACGGACGAGCAGCCCCGTGGCTTGTCCGCACGAGAGAGGGATAGAGGAGGCGGGAAGGGGCGACGTGGCGGCTGCTGGGCGAGCGAGGGACGGATAGCGCTGTCCGTCCTAGGGAGTTGCGAACAAGGCTAGCGTGGCAGCACGATTAGCGTCCGTATGTCCCTGGGACGAACTGAGCGCTCTTTTTGCATTTGCAGCCGCGAGGAACATATTTTTGCTAATACAATTCTAAATAGTACCATTCAGGGAAAAAAAAATTCCGGCACGAAGCTCCGCGGCACGCGACTCCTTCCCGCGCGGCACCGGCGGCTGCCCATCGCGCGGCCGAGTGCACAAAAATGTACCTGCGTCCGAGTTCTCGCGCAGACACGCCCGCGGCACAAAAACAACGTGCGCGACACGCTCCCGCCCGCGGCCGCGCGGTCGTGCCTAGCGCGCGGCAGGCACGCGGTCTCACGGACACGGCCGGGTAGGCAGTTTCCGCTGGATCCCAGCTCTCTCTACCAACCCTAGTTCTCTCTCCTCCTCCCCCTCTCGCGCGTCGCTCCTCCGGCGCACGCGCGCACGCCCCTCGCCACTCCCGGACCAACCCCCCTCGCTCGGGAGCCTCAGTCCACCGCGGTTGGCCCGGCGCCATCGGGTTGCGCCTCGGGAGCGCCAGTGGGCAGCAACCCTGTACGGTCACTCGCCCCACGGGGCAGGCACAGGCACCGCGGCTTCAGTGCTTCGGCAAGCCCAGAGGTACGGCAGTGGCCTCCCCTCACTATTATGATTTCTGTCTCCAAACCTAGATTGGTAAGGCACTAGCTTTCCAATTCTTTTTGCTTAATCTTGCTCAAATCAGGCAAAGACCGGTAGTTTAGTGGTTCGATATCGGTGGTTACTTAAATACTGAGGTTACTAGATGTGTGATGCTGGTACCGAAGAGACAGTATCGATTCTTGTTGTCTCTGTTGGTGATTAAAACAATAACTACTCGAGGTTTAAGGTTTTTTTAGGAATCCCAAGGATTGGGAATTTGAGATGTGCTTTCTTCTTACTTTCGTTGCAACTATATGCTCACTCGTCATTGTACATTGCCTCTTCTATTGATAATATTGTAAATTGAACCCATATAGGTGTCTTTCGTGCAGGAAAGTCTCACCCTCAGCTTTCCTGCTGTGGTATGCTTACCGTACATGCTGTAGAAAACTTCTGTGATGGAAGTGTCTGAATCTAGTAGAAGTCGCAGCAAGAGAGATGTCGAGGACAGTGTGGATGCCAGGGGCAGCTGGAAGGAAGAGGAAGAGCGAGAGGATGCTGACGGCAGAAAGAACCGGTCTGGCAAGGCGAGGAAGCATAGCTATGCAGATGAAGTTGAGGAGCCGGATGATGGTAGGAGGGGAACTTCAACTGATAGGAATGAGCCGAGAAGGAAGTCGGCTTCAAGCTCAATCCGGGCCTACAGCGGCGATGAGGATGACTACGATGTAAGAAGGGAATCACGGGTGTCCAAGGTTCCAAGAAGAAGCCCAGAAGAGAGAATCGAGAGGAAATCGTCTGATGGGTACAAGCATAGAGATGGGGATAGTGGCAGGAGGAGAAGAGAAGATGAGAACGATTGGGATTCTTCAAGAAGATCTAGCTCCAAAACTTCTGGTCATGATGTTTCTCATAGTAAAAGCAGAAGCAAGACAGATGGACCATATGATGTTCAGTATGAGAGGCAGCAGGAGAAGGATATACAGAGTTCAGAGAGAAGAGAGAGCAGTAGGGACAAGCAAGGGCACCGGGACCAAGAGGACAAGTCTTACCAGAGGAGAGTGGATGAGGCTTATACGAACCGAAGAGCTGATGGAACTGGTTCTGATAGAGCTGATACAAGAGATGGTAGGTCCTCTTCTGATCAGAGTAGGCACTGGAGTGCAAGAGAGGCTCATGATGACAGAAATGAATTAGGTGAAATATGGGAAGACACCGAGAAGAGAAAGGGCTCTGACAGAATCGAAAAGAATGATCAAGATAGACGGTCAGTTGATCCATGGTGTGACACTGGATCGTATATGGCTAGAGAGGATAAGCATGGCAGGGTCGAAGAGAAGCCAGCTGGTTCTGTTGACGATATTATACAAAGTACCTCGAATCACAGTGCCAAGCCTGAAGAGAGCGATGATAAACTTAGGCATCAAGTGGAACGTACACATGAAAATAACGATAATGTGAAAACAAATGATAAGTTGCCTTGTTTGGATGAGGATGGGCGTGCACTGTTGAGGGATGGAAGCGATAAAGAAGCTAGACATGATAAGAAGTATCACGGAGAGAAGGATGGGGGTGATCGAGGTCATTTGGACTCAGATAATGAAAGAAGCATAAGCATGAAGGAGAAAACAAGGGAGGATTCTCATGGAGATTATAAATCATATAGGGGAATGGACAGAAATAGAGAGTTGGAAGGATATAAAGAGTACTGGAGGAATCGTCAAAGGCAAGATTCAAAGGAGGCAAATGACTATGACACTGTTACAAAATGGAGGCATGGCCAGGAAAGGTTAGATGGTGGAAATTTGCAGGGCCGGTCTGGGTACAGGAAAGATTCCAGGGGCAGATATGAGAGCAGCAAAGGCCCTTCATCGTATGGAAATCGATATGACAGTTCTGATTCAATAGAAATACGGCCTAACAGGAATCTTGATTTTGGAAGGGAGAGCTCTGTTTCTGGGGAAAAAACCAAAATGGGATCCCATCAGGATTTAACGCCTGGGACAAATAATCCACCTGAGGAGAACAAAATAAATTATGGACATGGTGAGGATTCACAGGAGAGATACTATGATGATCCTCAAAATATGGATCAGAATTCTGGCAAAAATCCTACTGATTCTCAAACTGGGAGAGGAGGATTGAAAGGAGCAATGACATCCAATACTCCAGGAGCAGGTCAAAGTAGTAGCGGCAGCATGATTTCTCCAATTCCTCAGCAAGGGCCAAAAAGCGGTAGACCCTCTAGAGGGCCAAGGGGGAGGCCGAATGGAAGGGGCCCTCAGAGAATGGGAGTTCCAGTGCCTATGATGCCGCCTCCACCATTTGGACCGCTTGGTTTGCCACCAGGTCCATTGCAACCGATGGGGCCAAGCATGTCCCATTCTCCTTGTCCTCTTGGACCTGGTATTTTCATGCCACCATTTCCGGGGCCTCTTGTTTGGCCTGGAGCACGGGGTGTCGATGTGAATATGCTTGCTGTTCCACCCAACCTTCCTATCCCTCCTCCAGTAGCTGGCCCTAGCTTCACTCCCAGTGTGGGGGCTGGCCCAAACCAGAACATTCACTTAAATCAAACAGGCACAGGAAGAGGAGCTCCAACTAATGCATCAGGATCTGGTTTCAGCCCAATGGCTACTCCAAGTCGTGAAATGATGCATGATAAACCACCTGCAGGCTGGACACCACAGTGGAACAGTGGGCCTGCTGGAAAAGCTTCTACAAGGGGTGAACAAAATGATTACTCACAGAACTTTGTGGACACTGGCATGCGACCTCAGAATTTCATTAGAGAACTGGGGCGTACAAGTGTAGTGGAGGACTATCCTAAGCTTAGAGAACTCATACAGAGGAAAGATGAGATTGTTTCTAACTCAGCTTCGGCACCAATGTACTACAGGTGTGACCTGAAGGAACATATGCTTTCCCCAGAATTTTTTGGCACAAAGTTTGATGTTATTCTTGTAGATCCTCCATGGGAGGAATATGTTCATCGTGCTCCGGGTATCACAGATCATATAGATTATTGGACACCCAAGGGATTATGAATTTGAAAATTGAGGTTGTTCTCTATACAACAGTTATCACATCTTTTCTTTTTCTCTGGGAGCTTGCCTTTTCCTGTGGAGTTGCTATGTGACAGTTATTTGACTCAACAGGCCATAGCTGATACATCCTCATTTATCTTCCTTTGGGTTGGTGACGGTGTTGGTCTTGAACAAGGCCGTCAATGTTTGAAGAAGGTAAGTCAGCTGCCTCTTTGTATAATTCGATATTTTCACAATTATTGTTTCTATTATTTGTGTCTGTGTTACCAATCACTGGATTTTTCTCTGACATTTTCATCGAGGGTACAAAAAACAACACAGAAGTCCTTTGTAAGACTTCCCGACACTATCATTTCCATTTATTTATCGCACTAGAGCTTTGTTTTTTTAGGAAGTTGCATTTATTTCAGCTTGTAGAAGACCGATCACCACTATAATCCGCTCCGAAACATGCTGTCCACAATATATTTACTCATATCTTTTAATGTAGTTGTTTCTTGTTCACGGCTTTGTCTAGCCAAAGCTTTAGTCTGCAAAAAGGTTATATCCTTTAGAATGTTTGTCCACTTATTCCATAAATACTAACCGGTGTTTCATTGGATTGCTTTGCAAGATAGTATCAGTAATTTCAGCCAAGGATGAACAGTGGCAATGATATGCACATTGCTGAAAATTCTTTTTGTGCAGTGGGGATTTCGTAGGTGTGAGGATATATGTTGGGTAAAAACCAACAAGAAAAATGCAACATCAGGTCTGCGCCATGACTCTAATACATTGTTACAGCATTCAAAGGTTAGTTATACTATATTTTCCATGCCTTTATATACTTCCCTCTCACTGGTTGTATCTTTAAGCATACATTTTTTCCTTGCGCAGGAGCATTGCTTGATGGGCATAAAAGGAACTGTACGGCGCAGCACTGATGGGCATATCATCCATGCAAATATTGACACTGATATAATAATAGCTGAGGAACCTACTGATGGTATTTTTTACTTGTTTCTATTATATTACTCAATATCATTCTTCATGTGTGCCCTTGGCCAATTACTGACTTGCGCTTCTTCTGATTGCTATACTCTTCTCTGAGGCTATGTTTCATCGGATGCCACTTCTGGTTCCTATATGAATAATTTGCTCTCTTTTCTTCACCTGTTGTGTACTCTCAGTTTCAGTTGCTTTCACTTGTCATCTTTTTTATGCCCCTTTTGTTCAATGTCATCTTTTGTTATTTTTGTTTTTGTCATGATGTGAATATTCCTGTTTGATTTAGCAGGAATATTCACATGTCAAACCGGTGATTATTATGCATATTTCATTCAAAATGTGGGATAAATTTGTTCGTTTATAGATGATATCATTGACCTGTAGCGAACTGTCCATCTTGTTGTCATCGCCATTTATTAGTGACCTATGCAACTGTCAATGTGAGAGTTGACCCATGGATCTTCACTGGAATTCTAATAAGGAAACACATTGAATTATAAGATATTGGTGACCTATGTAGCCAGTTGTCAATGTGATTGTTGGCGTTAAAATTTTTATTCTTGTGCATTATCTTGTTTGTCCTCGTTGGGATCATGACTTTCTGCTGTAGTTCTTGTTTACAATCTTTCACAAGAGTTCCCTAATTACTTTGTTCACAAACAACACGTATAGCCTTGAGTCCAAGAGCTAATCAATCATTCAAATCAAATAATTCCATAGCAAAGTGAAGTGCTAGATTTTGCAGCAGTTTTGCTTTCTTCACCTTTAATGGCGCCGGACTTGTTTCTGCCATTCACACTGTTTCTTCTGTAGCATAAGGGAAAAGACGCTGCATTACCTCCGAGGTTGATACAAAGATGAACTGCTAGAATTTAGCAGTTAATTAGTATCAACCACTACAAAGCGGGCAGCCTAGGTTTCACAATTTTGACCGTGGCTTATGCATTTATCTTTACTATTATAAAAGTGGGACTTGGTGGTGGTGGTGAGTTTGCCATCTACCACCTCCCCTCCTCACCTTTTGAGTTAGTAGGATCTTTTGTAGATAGATATGTATACATGCGTAAGTTACTTAAAGGATCTTTTGTAGATAAATTATTTGTGCTTGTGGTTTGTGATAAGATTATATATGGCTTGTTGATTAGATGCAAATTTGTATGAAACTTTCATTTGTAGGATAATTACATTCAAGGATCAAGAAACCGGTAGCGGGCAAAATCCCGCTCGGAGGCCATCATCCTCATTCTGGACGAGAACCGAATTCCAGGAAAAACTCGGTCAATTTAAATGCGAATAAATTTGAATTTGGGATCTAACCACGGAATTTTGAATTTGAATCTAAATATGAAATTTTCCGGTCAGGATTTTGCCTCCTGGTACTAACCAATAAAATCGGTAACCGCCGGTTATCGGCTGGTAATCGGCGGGATTTTGATCCCTGATTACATTATGATATTAGTTTTCTAAGTTAATAAATTATATTATGTTTATTTGAAAACCATTGCAACGCATAAGCACTCGACTAGTTATAAAAGAAGGATTTGGTGGTGGCAGCGAGTTTGCCATCTACCTCCCCTTGAGTTGGTGGGATCTTTTATAAATAAAAATGTACATATATATAATATATTTGAAGGATCATATGTGGATAATTAGATTATCTGTGTTTGTGGTTTGTGATAAGATTCTATGTGGCTTGTTGATTGGATGCAAATTATGCATGAAACTTGTATTTGTAGGGATAATTACCTTATGCATATTGGTTTTCTAAGTTTATAACCTAGATTATGTTTTATTTGATATCCGTTGCAACACATGAACACTCGGCTAGTTTTTTTTTTTTTTTTTAAATATGGCTTGTAAATAAAAAAATTGGGAAAATATAATATTGTGCCACACTACTGTTACTCGCTGGAGTCTTGCTGTTGGTGTTAGCAAGATCCTTACTCTCATGGAGAGGATGACACTTGGAGATGAGGCAATTTTTCTTTGTTTATTTCTAACACAATGCCATGCCAACTTTGAGGGTTGGGGATACATATTTATAAGTCGCCAACCACCAAGCATATGCTAAGATGCTATCCTAAGATGTTGTCCTATGAGTCAAGATCTTTGTCCTATGACATCAAGATCTTGTCTATGACAGTCAAGATCTTGTCCTTAAAGCTCTGCATCATAGGGCGATCAAGATCTTGTCTATGACAGTCAAGATCTTGTCCTTAAAGTCATTGTACAAACCTACCCCACAAAGACCACGATGCAGGGGACTTATTCATCATTCTCCCCTAAGTCTTGTGCGTCGTCTTGTGGGAGAGTTGAACCATCCGATCCTAGAAGCGAGCTCGAGAATTTTACCTCCCAAGAGGCTTGGTGAAGCGAGTCCGCAAGCGATCCGTGGTGTTGATGTAGCTCGCCTTGATGTTGCCTTCATCCAAAATGACCTCGGATGAAGTGGTACCACCGGATGTGCTTGCTCGTTCGTGGAAAACGGGGTTCTTTGCGAGCAGGCGGACTTGCTTTCCACCCCGAGCGCCACCGCTTCAAAGTGTCTGCCGAGAGATCACTGCAGCGATCGGCGAGCAGGCGCCTAAGTCGAGCGGTGGAAGCCGCTATGTACTCGGCCTCACACCGACAGGCCACCACTGGCTTTGATCGATTGCCCGGCTAACGAGGCACTTGCCGAGGAAGAAGAGAATCCGCTTGTGCTCTTCTTTGGTGTCGATGTCGCTGCGTGGTCATTGTCGGCCGACAGATGAAGTCGCGCCGCCGGACACCTCGGGTAGTGCAAGCCGTAGTCGGAGGTGCCCGCAACGTAGCGGAGGATCCTCTTCACGGCCTGCGATGCTCGTCGTCGGTCATTGCATGAACCGACCGACGAGCCGACGGCGAACGCCAAATCTGGGGCGCGTGTGGGCGAGGTAGCGAAGGCGCCCACGATCTGCGCCGATCTTGCGTCGCGTCCGCCTCCTCCGCCGTGCTCTCACGACTCGGCCCCACCTCTCCTCCATAGGAGTGTGGGGTGGGTTGCGGTCGGTGAGCCCGCCACTTCGACAGTCGCGCTTGGCGTGGCGGTGCCGAAGGAGATCGGAGGCATCTGGTGGACCTCGATCCCGAGTAGAAGGAGAGGAGGCCCAAGTCGCTCATCCGGAAGGCGGTCTTCATCTCGCCTTGAACGCCTCGACCTCGCCCTCCTTGGAGCCGGTGATCAGCAGTCGTCGGCGTGGCGCCCGCGCCAGGCGTTGCGCCTTTGCCCCGCCGGTGAGACGCGGCCTCGTGTGCGCTCTTTGGAACCCCATTTGCTTGAGGTGGAGTCGGTTTAGCGTTCGGGCTCGTGGTGCTGCCGCAAGCCATAGAGGGCCTTGCGCGGTGAGAACCTGCCTCCTTGCCGGGATGGCGAATCCCGCCACCGACGGACGTGGCCTCCTCCTTCAAGTCGCCGTTGAGAAGGCGGACTTGGCGTCCATGTGATGGACGCGCCAATCCTCTGGGCCGCAAGTGCGAGGAAAGGCGAGCGGACTCCATGCGCGCGCGGCAGGTGCGAAGGCGTCATCGAAGTCGACCTCTGCGCATGAAACCTCGTGCCACCAAGCGAGCCTTGTGCTTGATGATGGCGCCGCCATCCCGCCGGCTTGAACATCCACTTAAGGGTGATCGCTCGGTGGCCGGCGGGAAGATCCGCCACTCCCACGTCGGCTCCGCTCGGCGGCGTCCATCTCTCGCTTCATCGCGACACGACATGCCGCGTCTCCTCCGCCGGCGAAGGCGAGGCTCGCCGCCGTCGCCGCGCCAAATGCGACTCGCGCCGAAGTCGTCGCTGCGCCGATCGAGGATGGGCCGCCGCCGAGGATGTTGTCCATGGTACGATAAGCGTAGAGGCTCGTGCGTCGTGGTAGCGTCGACGCGGTCCTCGTCGTGAGACAATGAGAGCGAACTCCACCATCGCCGCTTCGTCGTGGGCCGAAGCTATTGGGGCGATCCGGTGGTGTGGCCTCGGTGCGGGAGAGTGGTGGTAGTGCGGGAGGCGTGGCGTGGCCGTGCGAAGGTGGTGGAGCACTCGCCGGAGCCGGTGGCGAGCAAGGTGTCGAGGTGGGCGAGCTCGGTGACGAGCCGCTAGCTCCCCGCTCTCTCGAAATGGGCGTAGTCGACAACAAAGTCCACGAGAGTTGAAGTCGAACCGTCGTCCACCGCCTTGTCCCGTCGCCCGCCGCCGTCGAACACAACGTCCGCGAGATGCGGACGCCTTGTTGTGACAGGTCGAGGATGCGGTAGGCCTTGAGCCCTCGCGTAGCCGATGAACACTCCGGTGCTCTGTCGTCGAGCTTACCGATGTGACCAAGCTCCTTGGTGAGCGAGAGCCGAAGACCCGCAAGTGGGAGACCGCCGGCTTGCGTCCATGCCAAGCCTCGTCACGGCGTCCCGCCATCGGCGCCTTGGTAGGCGGCGGTTGAGGATGTAGACGGCCGTCACCACCGCCTCTCCCGTAAGACAATAGGCATCCCCTCGCTTGCGAGGAGGGCCTGAGCCATCCCCACAACCGTCTGGTTGCGGCTGCTCGGCGACACCGTTCTGCTGCGGGCTCATGCGGCGTCGAGTAGTGGCGCCAATGCCCTCATCATTGTGATCTGCGACGCGTAGTAGTGGTCGCCGCGAATTCGCCGCTGTCTTGGCGACCGACGCGGCTGCGGCGCGCTCGCCTCCGCCGCGACTGCGTGCGCTGATGGCGTCATGACCTCTCCTTCTGCTGAGGACCATCACCCACATGTAGCGGGAGAGATCGTCGACAAGCGGCAAGAAGTAGCGTCGTCCTCCCGGTGTGGCGGTGTCGCCGGGCCACACAAGTCCCGTGCACGAGCTCGAACCTCTCCTTGGCTCGGAAACTTCTTTCTTGGGAAAGGGAGTCGCCTCTTCGTCAACACGCAGACGTCCGCAGAATCGCTCCCACATGGTCAAGGCACGGCAGCCTCGCACCATTTCCATGGCACCGAGCCGCCTGGGGCCTCGAAGTGAAAGGTGCCCAAAGCGCTCGTGCGCTGCCACGCCTCGTCGTCCGACGAGCGGCGAGACAGAGGGGTTGTGCCACCGCGACGTGAAGCATGTAGAGTCGATTTGCGCCTCGGTTACCTTGGCAAGAAGGCGGCGAAAGATCCCAAATCCGCAAGACACCGTGCTCGATCTCGACATCGCTGAGCCGTTCTCATCCAGTATCCCAAGGCGATGATGGAGTTGTGCGGTCGGGGATGTAGTAGACGCCGGTGAGCAACTTGTGCTCGCGATCCACGGTGAAGATGACGGAGCCGACGCCCTTGATTTCCACGCCGGGCGTCCCAAACAGCGGAGCCTCGGGCGCTAGAGTCAAACTCGCGAAGAACTCCGTTGGCCGGTCATGTGATGGGTGGCGCGGTGTCGAGGCACCACCCGTCGATCTTGTCGTTGTGGAGAGCCGTGGCCGAGGAGGCATGTGCTTTTGACTCGTCAAGGTGGAGAGAGCCATTTGCGGCGGTGCGGCCGGAGGTAGTTCGATGCTCGCATGAGCAATGAACGAGCCGGTACTCCTCCTCCTCTGCTGCAGCGACGTGGGCTGGCGCGTCGTGGCATCGTCGACAATCACGACCCAATGACCAAGCTTGCGCGATTGTGGCAAGAGTTGTCTCGTCTTGGCTTTGCTTGCCGGTTGCGCGCCGCTGGCGCCTCCACGATCATTACCCTCGGCACGTCCTCGCGCCCATGCACGGCGTCTTTGCGCGACTTGCGCGCTTGCCATGCTTGCGGCCGCTGTCGTGGAAGAAGGCTCCCTTCTTCCTGTCACCTGGCCGGCGACCCACTGCTTCGAGCGAGGAGGAGCTTCCGCCAATGGAGACGGGTCCCGAGAGGCGCCGTGGCTCATCATCAACAACCTTGAGGCGACCAACGCCTCCTCGATTGTCATCGTGGAGAGATCCAGCAGAGACTCGATCGGCGGCCGTGCGCTTGTACTTCTGGGGGCGCAATGGAAGAGCTTTTCCACGCTCTCTCGCCGTAGGTGTCGTCGCCGAACACCACTACGCAGCGAGTGTTGAGGCGGAGAGCAAAGTCATCCGCGTCCTCACGGCTTGAAGGCGAGTGCTCCCTCCGTCGCGAAGTGCTCGCAATGTAGACTTGTGGGCGCGGTCGGCTGCCGTCGTCTTCGCGGCGATGGCGTCCCAAGCCTCTTTGGCGATCCGCTTGTTAGTAAGCGAATCGCATCTCGGGCGGGGCTCATGGCGATGAGAGCATCCAATACCGTCGATCTGGTCGTGGTCGGCGTCGCCGTCACGGATGCATCCCACATATGCCGCGACTGGGCTTTACCTCATCACCGCAGACCCGCTCGACATAGTTGGTCTTGGTGAGGTAGGCCACCCGCCGGGGGCGGCGTCCCCGACGACATCCTGTACCGTGGTGACCACGGTGCAGTCTGGAGAGAAGCCGCGTCGCGTGAAGGCGCGCTCTCTCGTCGACCCGTCGTCGCCGCCGTCTGCGCGCTCCTCGAGGCGCCACCGTAGCGTCCGCTATCTGTCTGGCCGCCGCCACGCTTCGTGGCGTCTTGCCGGCGCCAACTGCGCCGCTTCGCCTCTCCTTGCCGCCTCCTCTCCAGGCTCAAGGTCCGCGTCGGCGCTATCATCGTGGATATGGGCTGCTATTCTTGCGCCACAGAGCCTTGACCTCATTCTTTGCCACCTTATCGCATCTGCGCCGCCGCCGCTTCCGCCTCCGCTCTGGCTGCTGCCGGCTCACCGTACCGGCCTTGACGCTTCTTTCGCCACTGCGGCCAGTCTCTGCCGCCCTTCCTTCGCTGGCTTGCTGCTGGCGAAGCTTCGGCCATCTGACGCCAAGTGCTCGAGGCGGCCGGCGGCCGAGACTACCTGCGGACATGGCGCGCCATCGGGGTGTCGCGTGGAGAGAGGGTTGCTTCGACGAGCCTTTGCCGTCTCGGGAGAGGTGGCGAGGACACCGGGCTCTTCTGCGCTACTGGTGGGGCTGCTGCGAGGCCGGAGACGGAGATGAGCAGGAGATGCTCAGGCTACAGGATAGTATGGCTCTGATACCACTTGTTACTCATTGGAGTCTTCTTTGTTGGTGTTAGCAAGATCCTTACTCTCATGGAGAGGATGACACTTGGAGATGAGGCAATTTTTCTTTGTTTATTTCTAACACAATGCCATGCCAACCTGAGGGGTTGGGGATACATATTTATAGGCTGCCAACCAGCCAAGCATATGCTAAGATGCTATCCTAAGATGCTGTCCTATGACAGTCAAGATGCTGTCCTTAAAGCTGCTGTCCTATGACAGTCAAGATGCTGTCCTTAAAGCTGCTGTACAAACCTACCCCACAAAAACCACAGTACAGGGACTTATTCATCAACTACAAGGTGGTCATGCATGACAATAATGTACAATTCTAATTAGGCATGACATGAATATGCACATTTAAAATTGGAGGGAGTTTTTGACCTGTCAACAGCTAGTAGGTTACTGAAAACCGTCGGTCAGCCTGAATTATGTTGTCAAGCAGTTTTGTGTTTTTTATTTGTTGTAAATATAATATTTCACGCTGTTCTTCTTCATGAAAAAATAAATAATTTTCAAATGTTGATTTTCCTTGTTCCACTGGAAAAACCAACCTGTCAGTCCTGAACCAATTTCACGTTGAGTTCTGCTGAGGTTTTGTATGGAGACGGTGGTTCAATTTTGAGCTAGCCACTAACAGAGCAGTGGAAAGCAGTCCGGAAACAATCTTTGAGAACTCTCAACCCTGCAACTTTTGCAATTTTTTCTGCATATAAGTGCATAACACATAAGCGACATGGCTGTTTTATAGCATCCAGTTCATAATAAATCTAGCTGGGTATTGGTCATTGTGTTCATGCGCAGCAAATGCGTGGCCAACCAGTGGCTACATGGAAGCCATGTCTTCCCATTCCCCAGAGAGGTGGGTAAAGGAGGGGAATATGGTAAAGAAGAAACTTATAATATATCAAACACCCAATGCTGCAACGATGGTTAATTTTGAGTTTACGAAAATGGAAAAAATGTGAAGCTCTTTTCCAATTTCTTTCTGGAAGGAGAGAAGAATTCAGCTAGCTGTGTACTGTTCTTTTAGTTCAACTAGAAGGATGCCTTGTGTGTTGCAGTGTGAATTTGTAGAAATCAATTTGTTGGATGTAATGTTTGAACAAATCAAGGTGAAATATGGTAGAGCCTAAAAGAATTAAAAGACAATGCAAATGAGGGAACATCTATGACACTCAATTTTCATCAAAAGGTTGTGAACAATAGGGGTGATGTGGTTGCATGAGAGAAAAAGAAGTAGCATTGACTGTAGTTAGTGGGGAGATATGGTAACCCTTTGTAACACTCCTTTCGAAAACTCATCTTTGCCACTTTTGCATGTCATTTGTTTTGAGTATGCTCCTTTTAGAGCTTTTGAGAAAGTTAATAGAAGGCATTCTTGCTAATACCTGTTCTACACATTTGTTAGGCGCAGATCATACATTACTTTTCTCTCCTACATGCAAAATTACTTCAATAGTTTATTTATTGATGGCAATAAGTGAAATATGGCCTTGACGCATTTTATTTCTTGTTATAAAGGTTTAACAAAAAAGCCTGAAGACATGTATAGAATCATTGAGCATTTTGCTCTTGGAAGGAGACGTCTTGAACTCTTTGGTGAGGACCATAATATTCGTCCAGGTTGGCTTACTCTTGGGAAAGGTTTATCCTCATCAAACTTCAATAAAGAGGTATGAAGAAGGTCATATCTCAGTTCAAACACATGATTATGAGCTCGACAGACAGGTATTTATTCCATAAGTCCTGCTAAGAGCTTGCATGCTTGCAGGCATACATCAAGAACTTCATGGACAGGGATGGAAAAGTATGGCAGGGAGGTGGCGGGCGAAATCCACCACCTGATGCTCCTCACCTCGTCGTGACGACTCCAGAGATTGAGAGCCTCCGGCCCAAGTCACCCCCGCATAAGAACCAGCAGCAGCAGTTGATGCCTCCAATGGGATCTAGCAGTTCCACAAACAGGTGACCTGCCGCGAACACCCCGCAGAACACAGTGACTGTTATCGGTTCTGAAAACATGATGCCGGCGCCATGGGCCTCCACTCCAATGGCAGGTTTCGGAATGCCGGAGGGAGGAGCTGGTCCTGACGGCAATCCATTTGATAGTTATGGCTTCAATACCCCATGCGGAAGACCAAGCGGAGATCATATGGATTTTGACACGCACAGGTTGTTGTAACATTTATTCAGCTGGATGATTCTAGCTAAAGTTTTGTTCGAAAGAAACCATTCATTGCTGCCTATATAGTCGTTATTGATTTGTGTATCCATTGATGTTTTGCATATCATGTGCTATTTTTATCTTGTGTTCATCAAGTGCCAGCAATTGGGTCCTTTTTGTTTTTTTATATATTAAAAAAAAACATAAACTCATGCATGGGTGTATAATTCCCCGTATAGGCAAAGACAATTTTGTAATTTTGCCGTTTCACAATAATATTTCCTCTAGTTCCCCTCTGATGCATCAGAGCTCGACATTTTGGCATCTATTGCTACCTTCTTCCAGCTCCAATGGCATGGTATCATTACATTGGCCAGCTTATGTAGATGTGACCAATACTAGTTTCTAGAATTGTAGAAAGCATATATGGCTACCCAATGGTTGGTCACTTGAGCCAATCTTCAGATATCTAACTCATGACAAATTTCCACACCTTTAGCTACGAGACCCAGCGCTAGCCAACTGCGCTAGTTGGTTCTCGTTGGTGTGTTCGATGGTGTTTGTATTAACTTCTTTTATTATTGAAATCAGTAGTTTGTATTATCTTCTTTTATTATTGAAATCAGTAAAATGAGGTAAAGCTCATGTCCTTGTTTAAAAAAATCCACACCTTTTCCCCTAAGCTTGCAAGCAGTGAGGGGGGAAAATATAAAGAGATGACATATTAATCCTTTATTGAAGTGGAGTGTAAAAGAAACACAAGAAAGCGCCAGTTCGATTTCATATCCAATAGACGTAACTGCATTAAGCTAGACACTTCTACACTCTAGACCTCTTAATCGAGTCGCACCTGAAATGACACTTGTGCACTCTAGAATATTTTATTGAGATATTTAAGGGTACTAAACAAGAAAAGTTGAGTCAGCGTCATACACCACTTTTTTCTTTCTACGGCATTTAATTCCAGATCCAATGGAGACAATTACATCTAAGCTAGGGATGCATACACTATAGAGTTGTCTTTTAAGTTGCACCCAAGCTACATAGACATACATTCTAGTACTCTTTATTAAGATATTTAAGGGGTACTAACATAGACAATAATTAGACCTGTTCATAGGTCAGAGCCTTGATTTTTGACCAAAAAGTCCGATGAAAATAATAATAAACTATTTTTTATTCTTAAAATAAATGAAATATTAATTTTTATTTCAAAAAAGAATTAAAATAATAATATTTTATTGGGATAATAATTTTTCAGGCCAAGTTCGGACCTGCTCATTCAAGATTAGGCTTTTTCAAACTCGATGCGGGTTTGAACAGGCCTAACAAATAACATATATGTACCGAACCTATTATAGGTGTACCTCGGGAACCACAAGTTAATCTACAGAGGACTACTATCGTGCATAAAGAGGAAAAAATGGTGAAAAGGTAAAACATCAATTTATCCTCGCTAGCTTTACTATCTTCCTGGCTTCTATTTTTATTATTATTAATTACTGTAAGATTAAACCTTCCACCTTCTATATTCACTATCTTCCTTACTTCTATTTTATCTTTCTATATGATTAAGCTTTCCATCTCTTTTCATTTTAAAATTTGATCTGTCAAGAAATATTTTATAATTTAAACTAGCGTAAGTAGATGGTGTCACATATGGTATTTACTCCAAAATTATTTTTTTGTAGAAGCTTTTGACGAGGATATAATAATCCTCGATTAGTTATTTATTTGTAATTGTTATTATAGATAGCAATATCTTCATATTGTTATTGTTTATAAGTATACATCTTACTATTCATAAGAGATAAACTTAACTGAGTGGTCGAAAGGCTTGCTACGACCACCCTATGGTCGTAAACCTTACCACGACCACCTTATGATTATAAGTCTTACTACGACTAGATCAACTACGATCACCCTATAGTCGATAAAACTTACAGACATGTGTGCTCAATCGACTAGGTACTCTTATACGTTGTGTTCAATACTGTTGGACCGAAATGACGACTAGAGGAGGGTGAATAAGAGCACAATCTCTTTTTCACCTTAATCGGATTTAACACATTTTTCACTCCAATAACTATGAGAGCTATGAGGATCAAAGTACAAGCATGGCGGAAGACTTGTATTGAATATAATCGAAACTCCGAAGCAAAACAACCAAAAGCACTAAAAACTCAATTCACAATGAGTTGGACGGTCAGACATCTCAACAAGGGTGGTCTGACCTCTCCATGGGCAGTCTGACCTCTCCAAGAGGACGGTCTAACCTCCAGCACGATGAATAGCAAAATCAGTCTGAAAACGAAATCATAAATAGGTCTAACTTTTGATCCACAACTCCAAATTTCATGAAACTTGGAACACACCTTCTCTAGGATGTCATGAACCTATTCCAATCTAGGATCGCGAAGATCTTTGCCAAAGTTCTGACCTTTTTCTGTTTGAGTGAAGGTTGCTTCAAAACCGAGTCAAAGCCAAAATATGATATAAAAACTTGCTCGTGGGTTAAAGATGATCAAAATGATCATAGATGTATTCCCACATGTCACAGCAAGCAAGATCCAGGCCAGAAACCAAAGGAAAACCGAAGGATCAAAGAAAACCCCAAAATCACAAAAAAGAGAGCAAGAACAAGAAGATGGTCATCTTGAGGAATCTTGCTTGGATTGATTTGAGATAGATGTTGGTTTACAGCCACTCCATCATGGAGGACGAATACTCAACACTTGAGCACACAATCAATTCAACTCACTAGAACCCTAACCTTTCTACCATCTCTCCCTAAATACAAACTAGGGTTTCTTCAAATACAAGGGTTGGGAGGTGCACAACCAGACCCCTCCTCTATTTATAGTAGAGGCTAGCTTCTAGAAGGATATTCCTAATGGGCACCCGTCAAGCCCACATACAAACGGGTTTAACTCACGCACGTATTTCAGAACATCGTCTTCATCTTCTCTTGACCTAAACCACTTCTCCTTGCACCGTCTTATGCCGTGGTTTAGCCAAAAACCATCAAGACGGTATTTTGGTGAAGTTACCAAAATACCCCTTCTCGATCCTTCTCCAAAGACCGAGTCCAAACTTCATAAATCAATCCCATGCTTCGCCACGTATAGGTTGATCAACGGCTCTCTTCATGTCGGCAAGTCTCTCCCATCCGACTCCCACCGAAATCACCATGGCACTTGCACCGACCCTGCGCCACTTGATGCAACCCGTCACACCGAACTTCCCGTTCAGTCATCCTAGTCCATTTTGAGCCATGCTTGAGTCCATTGACTTCACTTGGCATCCTCGATCGTTCTGAACCTCAGCTCTCCAAGCCTAGTCCCGATCATCCTCTCCGTTGACCATCGTTGATCTCCAAGCCTCTTGCACAACAATAGACAAAAGAAATCGATTCCAGGAACAAATTCTTCGTAACTTGACCCACGTTAGTCAAAATATGCATCATGCAACACATATGCACTGAAACCCATGAACTTGACCTAAACTACAATCATTGCCGCCAAGATGGCCGACGAACAAGTCAAAACCGGTCAGACCGCCACCCATGACCGGTCTGACCGCCCAGCAGGGGACTTAGCCAAATTTTCTCCCTGAAAATCCAAGACCTCTCTGGAAAATTCAAACGAATAGAACTTTTGACTCGAAGCTTCAAAAATTATGAGACCAAATATAGGAAAATCCCCTTTCTTACCTACACCCTCTATTTTTGACCCAACTCCAAATTCAAAGACACTTAATGGCCGGTCAGACCACTGCCCATGGTTGGTCTGACCGCCAGCCTCTAGGCCCAAGGCCTGGCCGGTCTGACCGCCAATGACCTGACAGCATCTGAACTTTGCCGAAAACGTGTGATTCGACAAACCTTCAATGCTATTGCCAATTGTAACATCATCATAAGATTATGAGTATATCCCCATGATATCCACAAATACACAGAACATGTTAGTATACGTTATTATTCTCTAGGATAACTGCACATATTACGTCTCTATCCTTGACATAACCGCAAGGCGATGTGGGATGCATCCTTTTTTTATAATAACTACCATCAACGTGCACATTTCATCAAGCGTTGAGACGTCTCTTGACATGGAATATCTGCCGCCCCATCACGCGCTATATAAGTGCTAACGTCAGTGGACATCGGGACAGATCATTCGAAAGACAATTGGAGACAATACACAGAAGTGATTAAGTCTTAGTTCCAGTGATTTTCTTCCCAGTTGTAAAAAATATAGTCAATATAGCAACACATGAGTAGGGTTGTTATTCTCTCAAGAGAAGTCTGAACCTATCTAAATTCTTGTGTCTCTTTCTACATAGTTCTAATCTAAGGGAAGTCCAAATATTCATTTGTAAGATCGATACTATATCATCAATATCTTTCTTTTTTTTCTTTCTTTTTTGCTATTTTTCAACTATGCATATACATATACTTATTAACTTATTACATGTGGCTATATGTAAGATTTGACCTCCATTGGTTATGGTTTAAGTTATTAATAACAAACTTATTTATTTAATGAGGAAAATGGATTGTCGAGTTGGTTAGTCTCAAATGGATGGAAGAGATGAAGATCTATAACGTGTGTGTGCAAAGGTAATGAGGTGATAGTGTTATTAGACGACGAGGTGTTTAATGGCCGGCTTATTGTATAATGTTATTTCCGTATCGGCCTTACTATCTAGTGGGTGGTGTAAGTTGGTAACTTGACCGCCGTGTCGAGGTTGATATGTGCACAAATAGGTAATGCCATGAGAGGAGATTATATGTTTGATATTTCTCAAGAGTTAGTAAATTCTTAACTGTATCAATGTTGTTCTTAGTGAAGGTTAGATGTTTGTTTTCTAAAAGTGTAGTTCAGGGTAATCAAAACTTTCAATGTCTTGATTTCCTTTTAAGAATTCATTGTTTAATTTGACTTGTTTAATTTGAAGTAAGCCACCACATCAATTTTCTCGATTCCAACTTCAGTATCCCTGCAAAGCACATTGTGCAAAGCTATAGCTTCTGCCTCTCCTGAAGACTTGCAAGTTCAGTATCCCTGCAAAGCACGTTGTGCAAAGCTATAACTTATGCCTCTCCTGAAGACTTGCAGCTGATACCACGATTAACTTAGCAGTGAAACATTATGTAGGAATTCCAGATAGGAGGCCACATTTGATTTCTCAGATATTGCCTTGTACGAGGCATTGCATTCAGCTTTGTTGTTGATTGAATTGTGATAAGATGAATGTGGAGCAAATCACGCTCCATGATCATAAATCATGTACTCTATTGGTGTCAGAGAATGTTCTCAATCAAAAATGACACCGTGACACCAAAAATGGCCGAATGTTTTCATAATACACAGTCTTCAAAGCATTTGGTGTCATAAGACTGCTTAAACTTGGCTATCCTCTTTGATTAAATCCAAGATACGTGGGTTTTCCTTAACCTCCGGAAGCTGTATCCATGGAGGCAATGGAAGTTGTATTCAGGAATTTGACTCTTCAGAGCTGTCAGTGGAAATTGAACTTCGCTGCACCAACCCAGTGTTGTGACGGCTGGAGTCAGCTTCTTTGTTGAGTGTAAAGGTGAAACTAAAATCCATTGTAGGTTGTTGCGGAGATGACAGACATCCATTAGATTGTATAAGTGCAAAAAGGGTTCGACAAAATATTCTTTGCTCCTTATATGGGATGTTTGATTTGAAGGACTGGATTGTTAAAAGACCATCTAATCCTAACTCCGAACCTATCCCACTTGTTCGGTGCGAGGGATGGAATATGCATAAATCAAATATAATTCAAGAGATGGTGTCGTCCCATCAAAAATTATCGGATGATGTCCGATGGATAGGCGGTCCCTCGAACAATCACTCCAATAATGCATTCGACAGAGCTCCTGCCATTTCACGAAAAAGAACTAACCTGAGTGCAGTAAGGACAAGGTTAATCGGTACATGTCCTAACTAGTGTTAACGAGGAAACTAGGTTTGCAACCCTATAGCACTTGTCGGATCCAGATTTTTTAATACTGAATCTTTTGTGAAAACTCTGTGCTATTTCTTGAATCAGTAGATAGCACTCACAGTCACATTGCTGAATCAATTTATACACGGCGTAAAACCATACCATTCATTAATTTAATACATCAGAGTTTACATATACCGTTTCGGGCCAAATTTTACAATAAGGGCCGAACAGACTAAATAATTATATCACAAAAGTAGCGAAAACGACAACGAAAACAAAAAGGGTGAGAGTACATCTCTCCACAGGCAAGCGACTTGGGAAACCTGTGTACGTCCGATATTACCCAAAAAACTCAGATAATATAGGAAACCCGCAAGTACCGGCGGGGTCAGCTAGACTGAGGTGAGACTAGAACGGCTAAAGACTAAACTACGCTTAAAACAACATGGGCCTTCAGATGTCTAGTTCCTCGTAGTAGTCGAAAGCTTCAGGATTTTCTGCTTCTCAGGGTTTGGGGAAAGAGCGAGGATGAGCACAACTTCCGTGCTCGCGAGCCAACACAAAAGATGCAATATGTGTATATACATGCAAGGCTTAACAAGGGTGGTTCGGCTTCTTTTATTTGCTAAAGCAACTTTTTCAATTATCATAATACAAATTTCTAAGACTTAGCATTTTAAACAAATTGTATTTTATTAAAGAGAGTAATTACAATATTAAATAACAGTAGAGGTTCCCTCCATCGAAAACTCTACAAATGCTTCATCTGATTGGAGTTACCTCCATACATTAACAACACTGGATACGACGATCCACGAAAAAACCAAACATCAGGCTAGATGAGTCGACCTGGTTTTTATACCATCCGCAAAGGTTTTTGTGGATATCATGGGGATATGCTCCAGATCTCATGATGATGTGACAATTGGCAATGGCGTCTATGGTTTGTCGTTTCACGTGTTTTCGACAAAGTTCAGTGCTGTCAGACCAGAATCGGTCTGACCGGCCACCCGAATCGGTCTGTCCGGCCAGGGTGGCCGGTCTGACCGATCCATGGCTGGTCTGACCGGCCTTGGTGGCAGTCGGACCGGCAAGTTACAGAAAGTGAGAATTGAGCTGGGCCAAAAATAGAGTGTGTAGGCAAGAGAGGAGATTCTTTTGCACTTGGTCTCATAATTTTTGGAGTCTCCAGTCAAAAGTTCTATTGGTTTGAAAATTCCAGTAGGTTTCGGTTTTCTAGAGATGAAAAATGCCTAAGTCCCAGCTGGTAGTCTGACTGGCCCTTAGGTGGCGGTCAGACCGGTTTTCACTTTGATCGTCGGTCATTGAGGCGGCGATATTCGTGTGTTAGGTCAAAGTCATGAGTTTCAGGGCATATATGGTGCATGATGCATGTTTTGACTAACATGGGTCAAGTTGTGAAGAACTTATTCCCAAATTTGGTTTACTTGTCTATTGTTGTGCATGTTGCTTGGTAGTCAACGACGGTCAACAGCGAGGATGATCGGGACTAGGCTTGGAGAGCTGAGGTCCAGAACGAGCGATGATGCCGGGTGAGGTCAATGAACTCAAGCGTGACGCAAGATGGACAAGGGTGATGTTTTAGCTAATCCGAGACGCAAGATGGCGCAAAGGTAGCTAGTTAGGTCAAAGGGAGATAAAGTCGGCGCATTAAAATGCGTGCGTATGTGTCCCGTTTGTTTTGGGCCTTAACGGGAGCCCAATAGGATCAAACTTCTAGAAGGCCTCCACTATAAATAGGAGAGGGTGGTGGCTGCACCACCTCTTCGCCTCTTTTGCAATTCTTGTAAACCCTAATTTTCTTAGGGAGAGTTTTTGTAGAGGCTAGGGTTCTTGATGTTTGATGTGATTTTTGTGCTCTTGGATTGAGCATTGTCCTCCATTGATGGAGTGGCTGTAAGCCCTGATCATATCAATCAATCAAAGGAAAGTTTGATCAATATTTTGTCTCATTGTGTTCTTTCTCTCTATATGATGATTTTAGGTCTTTCTTTGATCCGTGAGTTTTTGCTTATTTTCTTCACGTAATCTAGCTTGCTGTGACGTGTAGGAATCTATCTAGGATTATCTTGATCATCAATCCCCCGCGAGCAAGAGCTTTGACCTAGTTTTCGTTTTGACCCGTTTTTGAACCCTTCTTTGATCAAACGGAAAAGGGTCTTGATTCCTCTAAGAATTATCATAATCTTCGATTGGAAAAGGTCCCTGATATCATAGAGAAGGTGTGTTCCAAGTTTCATCAAGTTTGGATTAGTAGATCAAAAGTTTCATCTATTTGCATCTTCGTCATCAAGGTTGTTCTTCTGTTCTGGAGGAAATCGGTCAGACTGCCCATAACCACCGGTCAGACCGGTCGGGAATCGGTCCGACCGCCAGTTACGCAGCGGTCCGACCGTCAGTAGATTGTTTCACTTCAATCTTTGTTGATTTTGTCCTATCGCTGTGGGGTTTTTATTGGATTCAATATTAGTCTTCCGCTGTACTGATATACTGATCTTCATAGTTTCTATAACTACTGGGGTAAAGTTTTATTGATCTATTATTTATGAAAAAGTGAGCATGCTCCTATTCACCCCCCTCTAGTCGCCTTTTCGGTCCAACAGTTTTTGAAATAGAACTAACTCTAGTAAGTTCTCATGTCCGCCCGTGACCGTGGGCAGACTATTCGAACAGTTTATTTCTCTGCAGAGGCTGTACACTTTACACATAATAGATAATCGTCTTGATGTACACACACGTTTCCTTGGACGAGTGAAACTAGGGAAATTACCACAAGGCCTTTACAATGTACCTCTCAGTGTGAGTTGCACCCGCTAAGCTTTCATCTGAGAGTGGTTACGCTCACACACCCACGTCAACCATGCCCCCAAGCCCCCTCTTGCGCCACACGGTGGTTTAATCCAACAACACGACCTGTGCCCACGACGGCTTAAGCTAGCGACACGACTAGTGGGTCTCTCCAGTGGCGCAGCTCGCATTGGTGGATACAAATTATTTAGCTAGGTCGACACCATTATAGACTTGTGGTTGTACTGTTTTACATTAGGAGGTCATCACAGTATTAAGTCCTTAATTCATCTGGGCGGTTCATACCGCATACCAACCACTCTCGTGTACGACGACACCCACCACTCTTTCCATCCGCCCAGATGTGGTACTAGCAAGTTGTTTAGGGTTTTGGGGAGGAAAAGCCAATTATCATAACATGCCAGTCATTTACCCACAATGACTGCCCAAAACCACTTTCATGAATAAAAGATGGTGGTCAGGACATTTATTATCCCGGTACTTAAGCAAGACTAGTATGTTTCTTAAGTACAAACTATACTAGTATTTACCACATAGCTACTAGGGTGACATGGAAATAATGTATTCAATTATCAAAGGACGGATAATACTTAATTAATCATCAAATGAGTGTTTAACTACCTTAAACTTTAACATACATTTAATTACAAATTAAAGCATGCAATTTTGATATTTTACAATAAATATAATTTGTATAAAATATAGGCTCAAAATGATCAAAGTATTAACTCGCCTGGGTCAGGTTATCGCGGCCTTGATCTTACTCAGGGCCTTCTCTGCCAAGGTCTTGAATTCTTGGTCTACGTCTTTATTCGAATCTTGATCCTGCTCGAGTCGTTGCTTCTCCTGGACTCCGACTTTTAATTATGCGATAACAAGCGAGATAATCAAATAAATCCACAGAACTTCAAAAGACCAAATACATTCAAAGTGCTTTAAATAAGTTTTACGATGAACGAGCTTAAGAAAAAAGATTTAGCGAGGCGGGGATGTTTGACAAAGTCAAACGACCAACTGAGTAAAAGAGACAATGGCGGAGAAACTCTGCCGGGGGAAAACAAGGGGGATCAAAGTCGAAGAAACTTTCGCATAGATACTCCACTTTGGATTTAGAAAATGGCAAGATATTGCCAATCGGGTAACGTCACAACTTGACCTTTAAAAAAAAAAAAAAAAAACAAGAGCTTCTTTATTTATTGGGTAAGATTAGGATACTGGATATTTTGCCGTGCTTAATCAAACATTAAAACATTTTATCTTTGATGACTCTTGATCGGGGATAAAAAAGGATGTGATAAAACAATATTTGGACCAAGGAACACTTGATAGTATTGCAAGATTACTAATTCAAGTTTTCAGAGCAAGATGTTGAGATCAACAAGTTAATCCCAAATAGCTTCCCAAAATTATTTTTAGAAAATTACAAATTAATTTCTTATACCACAAAGCCTTTTAAACAATAGCGGAAAAGTTAATTAAATTAAATTTATCAAATACTTGACATGATTGCAGAGACGTTGAAGCGATTTCGAAGTTATTTGCATAACTTCAATTTCCAGATATTTTGGAAAATAAGTTCTTAAATTCACAACTTTTAAATATTAGAGAATAAATATATTAGTTCCCTTTCATGCATTTAATCAAGGTTTGTGAATTTTGACTTGTTTCGTCATATGATTACTAGCTCCAGTGTCAAGGTACCAAGAGTGTTTTTCATACCTTACATCATCAGACTGCAATAGATGAAATTGATCTTCATTGAGCATGACCTGATCACCCATTTCCTTCGAAACTTGAGTTAGTTCACACATTTCAGCCATGAGGAGAGTTGGTTGGTCATCCACTTTTTCAGCAATGTGCACTCTTTCTTCCTTCTTCTTCGATCTGCATTCAGCTGCAAAGTGGCCGAATTTATGACAATTATAGCACTTAAGCTTTTTCTTGTCAAACCTCTTTTCTTTGTGACCTTGATCACCTTCTCGATCTTCATTGGTTCGTCACGTCGCGTCGTTCGCACCACGCCCATCGCTTCTTCCAAGGTCCTTTGGTTGTCTTCGATGATGAGCCTTCAACACTCCTTCTCCTTCGCTTCCACTCTGGATCGGGTAAGTAGGAGATGATCCTCATCATTATCACCTGCACTGCACTCTGGACTCTCTTCAACGCCTTCGACGTCCAATTACTTCTTCGACCGTCATCGCTCTGTGTTATCGAACCGCTCGATTGTTGATACAACTGCAAATTTTGGCGAGCAAAGACGTAAGAACTTCTCGACGACAACGGACTCTTCCATTGCCTTGCCTGCACTCACTTGATGTGATTGACAAGCGTTGTCAATCTCACAACAAATCATCAATCGATTCCGACTTCTTCATTCGGAGATTCTCAAACTCGCCAGAGTTTGGATCTTCGCCACCTTGACGGATCTCGCGCCAACATACATGGTCTTCGCTTTGTCCACGCCGCATTGCCGCTTCCTTCCGGACAGAGCAAAGAACGCCTCCTGAATCGCTCGTAGATGGCCGCCACGCCATCGTCTTTCCTCGCCTCCACGGTCGCCTCAGGTTCGGGTCTCACGGCATCCCTGACGCCTTGAGCACGCATGTATGCCCGCATCTTCATCGCCCACGCAGCGAGTTGTTTCTAAAGCATTGATACCGGAGTGATAGGCCACCACTCTCCCTTGCCAGATCGCGCCAGATGCTCCACTGCACTCCACCGAGCTGGCAGACGAGAGTTCGCTCTCCTCGCATAATCTTTGGCATACACTCCTCGCTCGATACCAAATGTTGGCCCAGATTGCTCTCCCACAACACACGCGACACAGTGGACACTCTCACGGCGAGATGAATTCACCGAGTTTAGAACGACAAAAGGGAGACGCTTTTGGTGCGAGAGTTTTTCTCATATTGCTTCTTCATAAATACGACAATACCTAAAAACGCTAAATACGCACACACGCAAGAACCGGTAATCGCCAATCCGGATTCAGAGCCACTACACCATCTAAGACTCGGTCATGATCCTATACCAAATGTTGGCCTGATTGCTCTCCCACAACACACGCGACATGGACACTCTCACGGCGAGATGAATTCACCGAGTTTAGAACGACAGAGCAGGAGAGCTTTTGGTGCGAGAGTTTTTCTTCATATTGCTTCTCGTTATAAATACGACAATACCAAAAACGCTAAATACGCACACACCAAGAACGGTAATCGCCACCGCATTCAGTAGCTACTACACCATCTAAGACTCGTATGATCCTAACATTTGGATCATGGACCAACAATACTTGCAAGACACGAACCCACACAATCAAGTTCTGCAGAACTTCAAACTTCAATTCTCGAAAATTACAAATTAATTTCTTATACCACAAAGCCTTTTAAACAATAGCGGAAAAGTTAATTAAATTAAATTTATCAAATACTTGACATGATTGCAGAGACGTTGAAGCGATTTCGAAGTTATTTGCATAACTTCAATTTCGATATTTTGGAAAATAAGTTCTTAAATTCACAACTTTTAAATATTAGAGAATAAATATATTAGAATATTTTTGCCAATTGGAAATATGTTAATTTACAGAGGTTAACAAAATAATTGCAAGATCAAAAAACAAATCTTAGAATTGCCAGCCACTCACCCACTGCTATAGTTCTTGTTCTATTGATCGACTACATAGGGGCCACCAATGATTACAGGAGAGAGAGGGGAAGCCGGCACAGAGGGGAAGCAGGAGCAGGGAGGCGCTGGGGTGGTCAGGCAGGAGCTGGCAGGCGAGGGGAGGGACACCCAAAATGGGTCACCGGGAAGGGGAGGAAACCGAGGGCGCGATGGCGGCACTGGGCAGGATCGAGATGAGGCGGCGGCACGGGTGGTCGGCAGAGGCCAACAATGGAGACAATGACCGAGGGAGGGAGAGGAAGGGAAGCACGACGGCACTGTGGCAACGCGAGGAAGCTCACCGAGCCGACAGAGGGGGGGAGCAGCAACACGGAGCCGAGGCGGTGGGAGGATCGCAAGGCGCGCCTAGGGCGGAGGGGCAGGCCTACCGGACGAAAGGGAAGGCCGAGGAGGGCGCGTGCTCCAGAATGAGGGCTCGTGAGGGGCACCGAGGGCTGGCGCGGGCAGAGGGGGGGGAGCGAGGATGGAAGGGAAGACCGAGGGGCGCCACTTTTATAGCCGGGAGGAAGGAGGAAAGAGAGGAGGGGGCCCAAGGAGAAGAACGCGGCGAGAGCAAGCGCCAGGAGAAGAAAAGGGAAGGGAGAAGTGAGCGACCGGGCTACAAGGCCGGGGTGGGGGAAAAGAAGAGAAGGGGGTTGAAGACGGCCGCATGGGCCAAGGCCGGGGGAGAAAGAGGAGGGGCGAGGGAGCAGCGGGAAAGGGCCAGAAAAAGTGCCGTGCCGGGGGGGGGGGGGAGGGGCCGGGAAAGAAAAACATGCCGGAGAAATTGGGTCGGCCCAAGAAGATGGGCTGGATCCAAGAGAGAATTGGGGAGGGGTTCAAAAATCTGAAAAAGGGTGAATTCAAATTGAATTTTGAATTCAGAAATTGAAAGGAGGTTTGAAACACAAACCCGGGCTTTAAAGGAAGCTAGGAGAATTTGGGATTATAAGCCAAATTGAAAATACGAATGAAGAGTGTAAACCGAATAGTAGTTACTATTTATCATCTGAAAACGGAGCACAACACTCAAGACAAGTCCTAAGTTTAACTAGCGGTAGGTACTAGTTACTACGCAAGATACCCTTGCACTTCATCTCATCTTCTCTAGGCACATAGTAGCATTCGGCAACCACTGATGTAGTGGCCTCGGTTACTGCTTAAATGTCCACGAGGATAAGCTTTTCCAGTACCATGCAGAGAGTGTAACTTCCATATATATCGAATCGCTCAATCGTTCTTTATCGAGTCACTTGCTCATGTTGTATCATCATATCATACCCATCATTTGATCTTCAAATTCGAAGGTAGAGATATATAATTTTTCCCACGATCAAACACTATTCTTGGTTAACTTATTTTGAAGGTCACATGCAGAGAACTATTGATAGTAGCAGCCTTGTAGGTATCAATTGCCGTCGAGAATATGTCCTGCAATCTTGTGGGCTGAGCGACTTCAACACACAAGAGCTAAAAGATGACCAAGCCACTACACCATCTAAGACTCGTTATGATCCTAACATTTCGGATCATGGACCAACAATACTTGCAAGACACGAACCCACACAATCAAGTTCTCAGAACTTCAAACTTCAGATTACTCGAACCGAGTTCAATTCGGTTATTCCCACTTAACATAAAAACTGAGCTGAAACAAAACACACACGACTGAAACTAACTCAACAAGATTAACACCTACAATAATTACATCACAAAAGTAGCAAAAATGACAATGAAAACAAAAAGGGTGAGAGTACATCTCTCCACAGGCAAGCGACTTGGAAAACCTGTGTACGTCTGATATTACCCGAAAAACTCAGATAATATAGGAAACCCGCAAGTACCGGCGGGGTCAGCTAGACTGAGGTGAGACTAGAACGGCTAAAGACTAAACTACGCTTAAAACAACATGGGCCTTCAGATGTCTAGTTCCTCGTAGTAGTCGAAAGCTTCAGGATTTTCTGCTTCTCAGGGTTTGGAGAAAGAGCGAGGATGAGCACAACTTCCGTGCTCGCGAGTCAACACAAAAGATGCAATATGTGTATATACATGCAAGGCTTAACAAGGGTGGTTCGGCTTCTTTTATTTGCTAAAGCAACTTTTTCAGTTATCATAATACAAATTTCTAAGACTTAGCATTTTAAACAAATTGTATTTTATTAAAGAGAGTAATTACAATATTAAATAACAGTAGAGATTCCCTCCATCGAAAACTCTACAAATGCTTCATCTGATTGGAGTTACCTCCATACATTAACAACACTGGATACGACGTTCCACGGAAAAACCAAACCTCAGGCTAGATGAGCTGACCTGGTTTTTATACCACCCGCAAAGGTTTTTGTGGATATCATGGGGATATGCTCCAGATCTTAGGATGATGTGAGAATTGGCAATGGCGTTTATGGTTTGTCGTTTCACGTGTTTTCGACAAAGTTCGGTCTTTGTCGGACCGAATCGGTCCGACCGGCCACCGAATCGGCCTGACGGCCAGGTGGCTTGGCCCGACCGATCCATGGTCGGCCCGACCGACCTTGGTGGCGATCGGACCGCCAGCCATGTAAAGTGAGAATTGAGCTGGGCCAAAAATAGAGTGTGTAGGCAAGAGAGGGGATTCTTTTGCACTTGGTCTCATAATTTTTGGAGTCCCCAGTCAAAAGTTCTATTGGTTTGAAAATTCCAGTAGGTTTCGGTTTTTCTGAGAGGAAAAATGCCTAAGTCCCAGCTGGCGGTCTGACCGGCCCTTAGGTGGCGGTCTGACCGGCCCTGGGGGCGGTCTGACCGGTTTTCACTTTGATCGTCGGTCTTTGAGGCGGCAATATTCGTGTGTTAGGTCAAAGTCATGAGTTTCAGGGCATATATGGTGCATGATGCATGTTTTGACTAACATGGGTCAAGTTGTGAAGAACTTGTTCCCAAATTTGGTTTACTTGTCTATTGTTGTGCATGTTGCTTGGTGGTCAACGACGGTCAACGGCGAGGATGATCGGGACTAGGCTTGGAGAGCTGAGGTCCAGAACGAGCGACGATGCCAGGTGAGGTCAATGAACTCAAGCGTGACGCAAGATGGACAAGGGCGATCTTTTAGCTAATCCGAGACGCAAGATGGCGCAAGGGTAGCTAGTTAGGTCAAAGGGAGATAAAGTCGGCGCATTAAAATACGTGCGTATATGTCCCGTTTATTTTGGGCCTTAACGGGAGTCCAATAGGATTAAACTTCTAGAAGGCCTCCACTATAAATAGGAGAGGGTGGTGGCTGCACTACCTCTTCGTCTCTTTTGCAATTCTTGTAAACCCTAATTTTCTTAGGGAGAGTTTTTGTGGAGGCTAGGGTTCTTGATGTTTGATGTAATTTTCGTGCTCTTGGATTGAGCATTGTCATCCATTGATAGAGTGGCTGTAAGCCCTGATCATATCAATCAATCAAAGGAAAGTTTGATCAATGTTTTGTCTCATTGTGTTCTTTCTCTCTATTTGATGATTTTAGGTCTTTCTTTGATCCGTGAATTTTTGCTTGTTTTCTTCACGTGATCTAGCTTGCTGTGACGTGTAGGAATCTATCTAGGATCATATTGATCATCAATCCCCCGCGAGCAAGAGTTTTGATCTAGTTTTTGTTTTGACCCGTTTTTGAACCCTTCTTTGATCAAACGAAAAAGGATCTTGATTCCTCTAAGAATTATCATAATCTTCGATTGGAATAGGTCCCTGATATCAGAGAGAAGGTGTGTTCCAAGTTTCATCAAGTTTGGATTAGTAGATCAAAAGTTTCATCTATTTGCATCTTCGTCATCGGGGCTGTTCTTCTGTTCTGGAGGAAATCGGTCAGACCGCCCATAACCACCGGCCGATCGGTCGAATCGGTCCGACCGCCATTCTGCAATGTCCGACCGCCGAGATTGTTTCACTTCAATCTTTGTTGATTTTGTCCTATCGCTTTGGGGTTTTTATTGGATTCAATATTAGTCTTCCGCTGTACTGATATACTGATCTTCATAGTTTCTATAACTACTGGAGTAAAGTTTTATTGATCTATTATTTGTGAAAAAGTGAGTGTGCTCCTATTCACCCCCCTCTAGTCGCCTTTTCGGTCCAACAGTTTTTGAAATAGAACTAACTCTAGTAAGTTCTCATGTCCGCCCGTGACCGTGGGCACGACTGTTTGAACAGTTTATTTCTCTGCAGAGGCTGTACACTTTACCCATAATATATAATCGTCTTGATGTACACACACGTTTCCTTGGACGAGTGAAACTAGGGAAATTACCACAAGGCCTTTATAATGTACCTCTCAGTGTTAGTTGCACCCGCTAAGCTTTCATCTGAGAGTGGTTACGCTCACACACCCGCGTCAACCATGCCCCCAAGCCCCCTCTTGCGCCACACGGTGGTTTAATCCAGCAACACGACCTGTGTCCACGACGGCTTAAGCCAGCGACACGACTAGTGGGTCTCTCCAGTGGTGCAGCTCGCATTGGTGGATACAAATTATTTAGCTAGGTCGACACCATTATAGGCTTGTGGTTGTACTGTTTTACATTAGGAGGTCATCACAGTATTAAGTGCTTAATCCATCTGGGCGGTTCATACCACATACCAACCACTCTCGTGCACGACGGCACCCACCACTCTTTCCATCCGCCTAGATGTGGTACTAGCAAGTTGTTTAGGGTTTTGGGGAGGAAAAGCCAATTATCACAACATGCCAGTCATTTACCCACAATGACTGCCCAAAACCACTTTCATGAATAAAACATGGTGATCAGGACATTTATTATCCCGGTACTTAAGCAAGACTAGTATGTCGCTTAAGTACAAACTATACTAGTATTTACCACATAGCTACTAGGGTGACATGGAAATAATGGATTCAATTATCAAAGGACGGATAATACTTAATTAATCATCAAATGGGTGTTTAACTACCTTAAGCTTTAACATACATTTAATTACAAATTAAAGCATGCAATTATGATATTTTACAATAAATATAATTTGTATAAAATATAGGCTCAAAATGATCAAAGTATTGACTCGCCTGGGTCAAGTTATCGCGGCCTCGATCTTACTCAGGGCCTTCTCTGCCAGGGGTCTTGAATTCTTGGTCTGCGTCTTTATCCGAATCTTGATCCTGCTCGAGTCGTTGCTTCTCCTGGACTCCGACTTTTAATTATGCGATAACAAGCGAGATAATCAAATAAATCCACAGAACTTCAAAAGACCAAATACATTCAAAGTGCTTTAAATAAGTTTTGCGATGAACGAGCTTAAGAAAAAAGATTTAGCGAGGCGGGGATGTTTGACAAAGTCAAACGACCAACTGAGTAAAAGAGACAATGGAGGAGAAACTCTGCCGGGGGAAAACAAGGGGGGATCAAAGTCGAAGAAACTTTCGCATAGATACTCCACTTCGGATTTGGAAGATTGCAAGATATTGCCGATCGGGTAACGTCACAACTTGACCTTTTTTTTTAAAAAAAAAACCCAGAGCTTCTTTATTTATTGGGTAAGATTAGGATACTGGATATTTTGCCGTGCTTAATCAAACATTAAAACATTTTATCTTTGATGACTCTTGATCGGGGATAAAAAAGGATGCGATAAAATAATATTTGGACCAAGGAACACTTGATAGTATTGCAAGATTACTAATTCAAGTTTTCAGAGCAAGATGTTGAGATCAACAAGTTAATCCCGAATAGCTTCCCAAAATTATTTTTAGAAAATTATAAATTAATTTCTTATACCACAAAGCCTTTTAAACAATAGCGGAAAAGTTAATTAAATTAACTTTATCAAATACTTGACATGATTGCAGAGACGTTGAAGCGATTTCGAAGTTATTTGCATAACTTCAATTTCCAGAGATTTTGCAAAATAAGTTCTTAAATTCACAACTTTTAAATATTAGAGAATAAATATATTAGAATATTTTTGCCAATTGGAAAGATGTTAATTTACAGAGGTTAACAAAATAATTGCAAGATCAAAAAACAAATCTTAGAATTGCCAGCCATTCATCCGCTGCTATAGTTGTTGTTCTATTGACTGCACTACATAGGGGCCACCAATGTATTACAGTGAGAGAGAGGGGAAGCCGGCCATGAGGGGGAAGCAGGGAGCAGGGAGGCGCTCGGTGGTGGGTCGCCAGCAGGAGCGGCCGGAGGGGCGGAGGGGACACCCAAAATGGGTCACCGGGAAGGGGAGGAAACCGAGGGCGGCGGTGGCATGGGCGCTGGGCATGATCGAGATGAGACGGCGGCCACGGGTGGTCAGCGAGAGGCCAACAATGGAGACAATGACCGGAGGGAGGGGAGAGGAAGGAAGCACGACGGCACTGTGGCAACGCGAGGAAGCTCACCGAGCCGACAGCAGGGGGGGGAGCGAGCCCAACGACGGAGCCGAGGCGGTTGTGGGGATGCGCACGGCGGCGGCGGCCTAGGGCAGAGGGGCACTCCTCGACGGGGGAAGGCCGAGGACGGTGGGCGGTGCTCAGCAAATGAGGACTCCAGAGGGCTGGAGCGCGCGGGAGGGGCGTGGGCGAGGTTGGAAGGGGAAGACCGAGGGGCGCTCAGCTTTTATAGCCAGGGGAGGAAGGAGGAAAAAGAGAGAGGGGAGGGGGCCCCAGGCGGAGAAGAACGCGGGCGAGCGAGCAGCGGCCGCGGAGAAGAAAAGGGGAAGGGGAGAAGCGGAGCGACTGGGGCTACAAGGCCGGGGTGGGGGAAAAGAAGAGAAAGGGGGGGGTTGAAGACGGGCCGGCTGGGCCGAAGGCCGAGGGGGGGAGAAAGAGGGGGCGAGGGAGCAGCTAGGGAAAGGGCCAGAAAAATGCCGCCGTGGGGGGGGAGGTGGGCCGGGGAAAGAAAAACATGCCGGAGAAATTGGGCCGGCCCAAGAAGATGGGCTGGATCCAAGAGAGAATTGGGGAGGGGTTCAAAAATCTGAAAAAGGGTGAATTCAAATTGCATTTTGAATTCAGAAATTGAAAGGAGGTTTGAAACACAAACCCGGGCTTTAAAGGAAGCTAGGAGAATTTGGGATTATAAGCCAAATTGAAAATACGAATGAAGAGTGTAAACCGAATAATAGTTACTATTTATCATCTGAAAACGGAGCACAACACTTAAGACAAGTCCTAAGTTTAACTAGCGGTAGGTACCAGTTACTACGCAAGATACCCTTGCACTTCATCTCATCTTCTCTAGGCACATAGTAGCATTCGGCAACCACTGATGTAGTGGCCTCGGTTACTGCTTAAATGTCCACGAGGATAAGCTTTTCCAGTACCATGCAGAGAGTGTAACTTCCATATATATCGAATCGCTCAATCGTTCTTTATCGAGTCACTTGCTCATGTTGTATCATCATATCATACCCATCATTTGATCTTCAAATTCGAAGGTAGAGATATATAATTTTATCCCACGATCAAACACTATTCTTGGTTAACTTATTTTGAAGGTCACATGCAGAGAACTATTGATAGTAGCAGCCTTGTAGGTATCAATTGCCGTCGAGAATATGTCCTGCAATCTTGTGGGCTGAGCGACTTCAACACACAAGAGCTAAAAGATGACCAAACAGATGGATGCGGATTTATGAGCTAAAGGTATTTCAACAAAAAAAAAAGCTAAAAAAAGACCAAAGGGATGGATGTTCAATCATGGGGGTGAGCAGTACGCTCACTGCAAGAGGTGCTGGGTCAATTTCCTGAGTCTCATCAAGCACCATCGGTTCATATCAGGCGCCTGATCTCCCATCAAGTCTACTTCCATGATTCCATCTGACTCAATTGTCATGTGGCCTTAGTTTTTCGCATATCATAAAATTTCCTCTTTCGCAGTCTAGGCGTATGTCGCAGTAGCTTCAGACTAAAGCTGTGTTCAGAAAATAGACTACAAGCAATTCAATGACAAATTTTCTCTAGGATTGGATTGCATTTGTCACATTACTAAAGGTTTCACCCACTCTGATGATATGTCCCAGAAGTTAATTGTTCAGTGTTCAACACTGTAATTTCTACACTGTGGTCAGCATTGCCACCTCCATGTAGGTAGGCGCAAAATGTGTTCTCAACCGTGTCGTTGTTCTGAAAACGAAATCGCCAACAACCATATTGGAGTTGTCCTCCTCTTGACGACGACTAATCTATGCTAGGGAAATCTTTTTTCGGAAGGATTTTTTTACCGGAACCGGTAAGGCCGGTAATCGCCGAAAATCGAAAATTTCGGCTGGATTTTTTTTTGAAATGTTCGGATTTTAAATTCAATAAAAAATCAAATTCGAACAAAATTAAAGCAAATTCAATTTTTTGAACAAACTTCGTCAAAACCGATTTTTCGGGGCCAGTTTTAATTCTTACCGGCTACCACCAGTAACACTGGTTACCGCTGGTAACCGGCGAAATTTCGTCCAGATTTTTTTTGTTGCCCACGCTGTCGAAGAAAATGCTTGTGTTTCTCAAGCCTTTGAGAGTAACGCGTTAGGTGATTTTTACCGCAAAAGCCTGTCAAATAATGATGTAGAAAATTTTCTCCAGGCTTTGTGGCCTGGAATTGATCTGTCAGCCAAAGTCATGCTTAAGTTTACACAAGTTCTTTAACAAATTTCCTTATTGACCAACCCGCTACGAGGAAAAAATACACTCATGTAAATAAAATTTTTGCGTTCTGTTTCATGCCTTTTCTAGGGCATACTTGATAAACGATAACTACATGTTAATACAATACTTGAATACTAGATGTGTGAACAAAGATTCTGCATCGTTTTCATTCTCTCAAAAGAATGCTAAATTTTATCTTCTGCAGGTTCTTCACAACATACCATGTTTTATTTCACTAAACATATTATTTTTTTATGTTTATTTAGGACCTCTGTCCTTTTTTTTTTTTCCTTTTTTGAGAGAGAGGGACCTCTTTTCTCTAATCCAACCAAAATGGTTTTCTTTGATGGCACAACGAACTTGATAGCTTGATGTTAGTCATGTACTCTCTATAATAACAAAAGACTCGACAAAGTACAACCTGAACCCTACCTGCTGGTTCCTGACTAGGAAATAGAAACTACATCTAAAATAGGTAGACTTAGAGAATTTATTTGCATTGCATCTTGGATGAAACTAACTATCTTGGCCGGCCGGATGTTCTACCAGCATAGCTATATATATGTTCCTTCCATAATACTCTCTAGTCTTCAGAGTTCAGATTATGGCTGACTACAAATTCTCCTTATGCTACTCTCTTTAAAGTACCAACTACCAAGTAATCCTCATGTGGAGGATTGAGTTATAATTTAGTGTAAAATTAATTTATATTCTGATCCAATCCCGGTATCCAGATCAGCAATACCATCTTAGACCTTTTCAATTTCTAAGAAAAAGAACGTGCAACAAGACCCAAGCAATTCCTATAAATGAAACAAAACAATCATCTTTACACCTGCCAAAAAAAAATGATCATAAATTATTGCAGCGAATTCTACAACAGTCAAATAAAAGAAAAATCTCCAATAGTTCAAAAGTACATCATAGGTACGCCAATAATTTCAAGATTCCTCACCTTCAGACGATTTTAGCGTAGGAACCCGAAGGTTTCAACGTCTGACCATCACGACCGTCGATCAACGATAGACAAGGATACTTCACATCTTGCGGACCACCCTAAAAGCCCTTTTTGCTACGACACATTCCTGTCGACGTACAAGGCATCCATCGTACTCTTTATATAACCATCGTAAGCAGCTTTCATCACAGCACGAACTTTTTTCTTATTAATTAACCTTTTTCTAAATTTTATTTTAAAGTTAACCCTCCGTGAACTTTATTTTCAATTATGACTCCATTAATCACGCCATCACCTATGGCGTGATAAAACAATATTATCCCACCATAGAATAAGACCGCTAAAATAGCACTTTTTTATCACACCACTGGTGGTAGCGACCAAACAACACTGTCACGCATGGGTGGTGGCGTGACAAGAGTTTGCCCAGTTACGGATTGACGTGACAGTGTTATTTTATCACATCACGAGTGGTGACGTGACTAAAGGGGTTAGAATTAGAAATAAAGTTCATGGAGGGTTAACTTTAAAATAAATTTAATAAAATGTTAATTAATAAAAAAAAATCTCACAACACTGTCGATGATCGAGCTACAGGGTCCCTTATCGGGTTTACTAGGAAAATAATACGAGAGCACGATCTAGACGAATACTTTTATTGTCGTGGACACGATTTGATATGACTTGTATAGAGTGTTCTTTGCATATTTACATACATATGTAACTTATATATGTTGCCCTTTAGGTCAATTGGAATAGACAAGGGTTCATTCCAACATGATATCAGAGCTATGAAAACCTTAACCCCAACCCTAGCCTAAGTTTTTCCCACCTAACTAACCGACCGTCGCCTCTGCTGTCCCCGCGCCCGAGCACAAGCTACCTTGTTTTTCTTAACCCTGAAACCCACGCACCGCCAAAGCTTCTCTGCCACTGCCCGGGCCTACCCGACGCCGCAACGGGCCTCTCCAACGGAGCCGTGTCGCCCCACCGCCGGATCCACGCCACCCGTGCCAATTCATTCCAACATACATAATGAGTGCATAAGAATACTGATGATGATTCAATAATCCTTAATAAATGGAATTATTTATTTGTAATAATTATTATGGATAATGATATCCTTAAACAACCATCAGAGATGCACCTTGTCATTAGTCTACAATGACAAATGAATATTACAACTACTTCATGGTCGTAAGGTCTACTACGACCATCTCATGGTCGTAAGGTCTACGATGACTACTTATGATCGTAAGGTTTGCTACGACCAAGTCAACTACAACTACTCTCTAGTCGGTAGAATTCTCTGACATGTGGATCCAATCGAGTAGGGACTCTGTACACTGCACTCATTCATGCGTGATAGTTATGCATGTGTTGTTTATCTATAACATAACCGCATGTAGTTCTCTTTGTCTCTGGTGTAATTGCATGGCGAATGCGCGAGAGTGTCTCTCTGAAAATAACCGACATCAACATGCACAATTAGCCAACCGTCAAGGCGCCTCCTCGCACATAACAACTGACACCCCTTCAAAAGTAATATAAAGGGCAACACCGGTGGGCAGGGAGAGAAAGAAAATGAAAAAACAACAGATTGTTCAAACCATAGAAGTTATTTAGTCTTAATTTCGGTGGCTTCTTTCTTCTTGTAAACACACTAAATACAAGAATACAGAAATAAGGTTATAATTTTCTCCGGAGAAGGCTTGAACTTGTAACATCCAAAAAATCTCATTTTTGGAAAAGTATAATAAAAATAAGTGGGAGAATAATTTTGGGCACGCTTACATGTGGGAAAGATTATTTGAGTATGTTTTAAAAATTTCATCAAAAACAACAATGCATTTATATGAAAACAACAACTTGGAAATTTTTTGAGAAAATCACAGAACAAGTTTCCTGAAAACTTTACACAAGAAACTACACAGTGTCATAGACCCCACTAAAAATTTCATAAAATTTGGACCCCGTTTTAAGTATAAAAATTCAGGAATCATTCAGCCAGTTTTGAAAAAAATTCAAAGGTCATATTGAATTTCCCCGCACACCGATGGGCGAATATGGCTAGCCCAATTCACTCACGTAGCTTAGTAGCCCACGATAGCTTCACTCTTGCCCTCTCGCTGACACGCTGGGCCCACTTGCTAGAGGTTGTCTTCCACCTCTTGCTCGCGCATGCCAGCACACCAACACAACACTTGCTCCACCGCTCACCCGTGGATTACAACCGGTTCCAACAGAATCGAGTCTCAATCACTCATGTCATTTTGATCCTTATCAATCACTCATTCTTCTCCTTTAATGTAGATCCGGGAGTCTTGTAGCACGATCGCGCTCACCTTCGTCCTCAACTCCGGCGCACACCCGATCTTGCCAACACGTTCATGTTGCTTTGATGAGTTCGGGCTCAACTCCACCACATCATCATGTGTTCTATACCATATTGATGCATTTCCCCCACTCAATGCAGATAGACTTGCCGAAAATCCAAGTGTCGCCTCCATCTTCCTCCCTCATGGCCGTCACCGTCATTTTCATTCTCCTTCGAAGCCCAATGAGCCTTAGATCGATTCCTTGCGTCTACACTATCTCTTGCACCTCAATGAGCTAACGTGACACTCCTTGTAGCTTCTCCGTTTCTGTGGTGAGCTGTTGTCATGAACCTCCTTCGCGCCACCAATGCTCGTCTTCTACAAGCCGCCTCAACCCTTCCCTGGCCTCGTCTTCTTCACACTCATGGTTGTGGTGTGTCACTTGTCCTCATACATGCATCATTTTGCCATGGGTGAGTCTCTAGCGCCCACTCCTCCTTAGCCACCCATGGCGCCGCCGCGGTTGTATACCGTCGGCTCGCCTCCGGTGACCCAAGGTCTCTGTGCCCGGCCGATTAGCATTGCCTGGACTCGCTAGGTCTAGTGCACCACTCCATTAGCCCGAAGGATGCCTCCTACGTGAAGTACATCGTGGACCCGAGGCATTCCGCCGCTCCTCGCCGCCATAATGCCTCATCTGGCCATCTCTGTTGCCGCCACCACCATCTATAGCTTCGCCTTGCTTCCCTCTTTCCATTCCGCCTGCAAGCTCACCAAACATTTAGCCGCAAGCAGCTCCTTCCTTCTCTCTCTCTCTCTCTCTCTTTGATCGATGGGACCCACTCACATTTAAGATTTAGATTAACACTAATGATAGTGGTTAAGTGTAATGGGAGCATAACATGTGGGATCGGGCGAAAAGTTAAAAAGAAATCTAATTCAAATCGCATCTAGAGTATGTGTCACTGACATGTGGGACCACACACTATTCTCGATTTTAAAATACGTTTGAAAACCGATAGATTGACATGTGGGCTCTAGTCGTCAGATAATTAAAATAAAAAATAGGTTTAATAATTTAGTTAATAAGTAATGAGTCTATAACACGTGGGACCACCTCTATTTTATAAATAAAAACTCAAAAAAAACTATGAGTGACTGACAAGTAGGCCCCATATATAAGTTAATAAAATTCAGAAAAATGAGAAAAACTATTTTTAGTTCAGAGGAAAATACACTTTCTTTGTTGAAAAGCATAAACCTCAGTAGAACTCAGAGAAAAATACACTTTCGATGTTACCCTTTTATTAATTTCTGGAATTTCAAAACCGAAGCAAATTGAAGTGTCAGTAACTTTTGCATATGAACTCCAAATCAAATGAATCTTTTTTCTAAATTCATATAAAATCATGATCTATCTAAATATGCAAAAATATTTATATTTTATTGCTGCTGAAATTATTTTCTATAATTAATTTGCAACCAGAGCAAGACAAGCACCTCATTTGACCATGTTGATCCTACAGTTTTAATTATTGTACATCTTTTTGTAAAATCTATTATGCATACATGTATGTTGGCTTAAAATTGCTATATTATGGATAATAGTAGTTATATTCCTATTCAATGCATGATCCTCCTTGAAATATTGGTATCCCTATTGTTGTGGTTAATAGATTATGGTTTAGGCAATAGATAATGCCAATTTGGGTATTTCGAGTGCGAATATCACACAAATGCCTAGCCAGGTTTTAGATTTGCTAAAATTGGAAAAATGGATGACATGTTGAACATGAGTTTGAGAGATTTTTAAATGATGGTCCAAAGGGGTTTACCTTTTTATTTTGCATAAAAAGTGAAAAACTTAGTTTGTGACGCGGCGAGTTATATTATATTATGAGAAGTGTGATGGGTGTATCTTACAAGTAGATTGTAGGATATCCTTGCCCGGGTCAATTAACAACCGAACACCGATGCTCCCAATCTAAAGCCTAAACGCACAACCACATGTTCCGATATGGGACAACCTTAGCTAATTAGGTTATTAAAAACTAGCCTTGCACATTGGTAGACGTGGTAGTGTGAGTATGACCGGTGTAGACATGTTCGAAGGGGCTCCCTTCACCGAGACGTTGGGAACAAAGCCTTCCGACACAACGGTGAACGCCTCACTGAGACGGGGGTGTACCCGGGTGAAGTGAGGGTGTTCGTCCAACGGGCTTGTGCAAAGTTAGTAGTAGGTGATGTAAATGTTTCGATGCGTGCTCTAGACTGCTTACCAAAGGATAGTAAGCGGTCGTATCGACAGATGCAAAATAAATTAAAGAATTTGTATACTGTGGGAAAAGTTGTACACATCTGCAGAGTGTAAATCTATTTAAATAGTCATACCCGCGGTCATGAGCGTACTTGGTGCGATCCATCAAGTATAGTCTTGGTTTTTTGCAAAAAGAAGTTGTTATTGTTGGAAAAACGAGGGAAGGGTTTTGTTGTTGATATTTGAGTTGAGTGTCATGTCTATGGCTGAAAGTAAGTTGTTGATCGCAGTCAAGGAGGGTTGTGATTTATTATATATCAAGTACTTACTTGTTGATTCTTTTATTACTTAACTTCTCTTTAAATTCTGTTGCAAATTATTATGTATGGATATAGCAAATAAAACTTGCTTAATGCTGAAAATAACTTGCAGTATAGAGCCCCATCCCTTGTTAGCCATGCATATATATAAAGTTTGTGATACACTAAGAGTATTATTGAGTACGCAATGTACACAATCTTGCTTAAATTATTGTTCAGCGATAGATGATGAGCCTATGCCGGACGATGCGTTTTTTTGCACCCAGTACCGGAGGGTTTGTGAGGGTATTTCTAGGTCTTATTCTTTGTCGGATGTCTGAGGGTTTGGATGGGCATGTCGCTGGACTTTGGTATCTAAGTTATTATATTTTTGGTGCTGCTTCTGATACTTGAGTTTTTATTTAGCCAGTCGGCCCTTGTGATGTAAACTTTGTAATCGCTTAAGTTATGTACTATATTTGTTTATTGTTGTATGTATGGATGTCTGTGCTAATATTATGGATGTGTGTTCTAGCCCCTGATCATGAGATTAGTACGGTACACAAAAGAGAATTTTGGGTATTCGACGCCCAGCATCCGACACTATATAACTGCAACAAAAGATCCTAGACATTGTTGACATCACCTAGTCACAAGAAAGATTAGTTGTTTATATACATGTTATGCTTCCGTTGTTTAATTCGCTACTTCTGATACTTGAGGTTTTATTTGGTCATCCATCCCTTGTGATGTAAACTTTGTAATCGTTTAAGTTATGTACTATATTTATTTTATGTTGTATGTATGAATGTGTACGCCATGTTGTGGATGCGTATACTAGCTACTGATCATAGGACTATTACGGTACATGCACGAGGGTTTCAGGTATTCAAAGTCGGGGGTTCGACATAACCTGTCTAAAAAACCCATATCTTCTCTTGCGTAATCTCGATCATAGTATCCCCAGCATTTATTTCATAAGATCGATATTAAAACATCGACAAATACAATGAGAATGGGGATGCAGAGAATGCAATGACCGGATTCAGAATTATGGATTATCTCAGAACTTATGAGTTATATTACAGAATACATGAGCTACCCCTTTATAGCTATTGAAGGCGTAACAGTTAATGCCGCTAAAAACATCTTATATCTCCACGTAGGTTCCTCTGTTGAATCTTGAACCATCACGTTGTTTAACCAACTGTTGTAAACTATCGGATGCACCAATAACCACTCCCACATTAGTCACGTGGAAAACTGACATATCTCCCGACCAGTTTATTGGTCAGAGATGACCCAAATCGTATAGTTGGGCGTGTAGTATTCATGACTGGTCATGACTAAAAATGATATACGACCAATTTGACCATAATAAAGTGTCCGTGACTGATCGTGTCATGACTAAAAATGATATACGACCAATTTGACCGTAATAACAGGGATTCGACTTCCTTTGTAGTACTGGTCGTAGTTCATAATCATCGTAAAAGGGTTTTTACTTTCACAGATACTCCGATTTTGATCGAAAATATTGATCGAGAGTCCTCGTGAAACACCGTCGTCATAGAGTACTGTTCCAACCGTTCCATGATCAAGGGGCGCCCCTACCGTATAGTTATCCGTGCGGCCCTTTTTTGTTCGCTTCCCTCGGACCTTTGCTCGACCGAGGGAATTCTCTCCACGGAATTTCCCCGTACCCATCTCCAAACGTATGGGTTTAGACCAAAAAAAAGAAAGAAAGAAACGACCACGACTACACAGGTACTGTTCCGTCACGGAACGATCCATGAACAATCCACTTGGAGCAGAATCAGATGGCTTGAGGCCAAGTACGTGTCACGTGTGACAGCAGCCGCTCGTTGCTTCGCATGTTTGTTACCTGGTGGCTTTCGTGCCCCAGATCGCCATCACCTGCGGGCGTACGGCGCACCGGCCATGACGGGGGAGAGGACGCAATGGCGGGCCGACACGGCGGCGACGGGTCGGACCGTGCCGCGCCTTTCGACGAAGAGAACAAGAGCAAGATCGGATTTGGGGGCGATTGCATGCGATCCTGGTCGGGGAGAAAGGGACGGGGGGTGCTCACTGCTCAGCGTTGGCCCAAGCTACAGTAGTACTGTGCATGTACGTTGAGGGTCTGCCTCGATGAAAACGTGCAATGGGTGTGGATGGGAGCCTGACCGGCCGGTTTGGGAGGGTCTACCGTCTACCTCAAGCGATGTGTCCTCACGGCTAGTACTATAGGTTAACAAATAGTAACTTACGATGTAATGGGAGCTAGAGATGCTTAATAATATGATATGCGGCTCTCCTACGCATTCCCCGGGAAATAATGCGAGGAACACTACGCTACAATCTTTGTTACTACGCTTCGGTTGGAGAGCGGAGATACGTAATAATGGAAAATGTCCATTTTACCATCTGAAGTATCGTTGTCCGAACACTTAACCCCCTGATTAAAAAAAACTGCCATATAACACCCTCACGCTGCAAAACTAATGCACTTAACCCTTGAGGTAGTTTTGCCACGTGGCGACCGATGTGGCTGCGGCGTGACGATTGATGAGGTTGCGACGTGAGGGTGGCTCAGTCGGTTTCGGTCAGATTCAGGTCGGGCTTGGTGGCTGGCTTGACTCAACCTAGTGCACATATTGTCAGGCTCAGTGGCTGGCTTCTTCTCCCTCAACTCCTCCCAGTTCTCCCTCTAGCTGTCACTCCCCTCCGCAACCGCGCCATGTGCCCCTCGCCTCCGCGTCCATCCCCTGCCGCCATCGCCTCTCGCATCGCGGCCCCCGCCTTGTCACCACCGCTACACCTCCATTCGAATTGGAGGATCCGAGGTTGGAGAAGCCCCCACGACATGGCGGGCGGTGGGAGGAACTCGATGGCAAGGTGGCGCCGCCATCCTCCGTCGTCTTCCCCAAGCTCGGTGGAGCACGGCCCCTCCATGCGGCCATCTCAGTAAAATCCAAAAATTTGTGCTCGACCTTGTCTTTCCTTCTAGATCGGTGATGCCATCTTCTTCCTCACCTTATTGTGATCCAAATCATCCCTTTTTTCCCCGCAGCTTAGCCACCGGGCATCGCTGCCGACCTCATCTCTGCTCCCATTGAACCGCTGCCTCCGTCGTCTTCTTCCCTCACCAGTTGCGTCACGAGGTCTGCCTCGCTGCGACGATGCTATTCCCTACTTCCTCTAGCCGTCTTATCCACCAAAGGTCGCCATCGTCGTCCCCTACTCACCACCATTGCCACTGCTGGCACTGTCAATGGCTCTTCCGCTCTCATCAACCTCAGGAATGGATTCTCCTAACTCTGGAACACGTGGTGCGCTCATTTCTACCACCGTATCCCACCGGAATTGCCACCACCCCCTTTTTTTTCTCTCTTCCAACCATCGCCTCCTCCTCGCTGTTTCAGTTGCTATAGTCCTATACGGCATCCCGTTCCACCAAAACCTGGTTCGACTCCCTTTGGAACACGCAGTGCTCGCATCCGCGCCGCCATTCCGCTACCTAAGCTCGCTGTCACCCTGCGCCTTTGCTCCTCTGCTGTCTATGTGAACCGAGGAAGAAAGAGCACAGTGTCAAGCTAGCACTATGCATAGCTGGCTAAGCCAGGCCGCGCCCGGCCTAGGCACGTCACTACCTACCACGTAGTCACCCATACGGTGAAACCGTCGAATCCAGTGCCACATAAGCAATATCACCTAACAAAAATAACTATATAGTAAAATATACTGGTTTTACAATGTGAAAGAGCCGAGTACCGATTTTTTAGTTAGAGGGAAAGTGTCCGAACAGAGTTACTCCAGGGTCAAATACGAATTTTCCTTGTATAACAGACCTTTCTGGGTCCATGAGGACCGGTGATCTGAGCTGTCAATTTATTGTCTAATTCATGGTTCGTGAAGTGTGACAATTGTACAGTGGTTAACGTACAAACGACTGCAGCTGCATTCGTAGAGATCCTCTGAAATTTGGACAGTAAAAGCTTGGTTTCCATGGTATTATCATTACGTGCAATTTTATCTCTGTTGCGATCTTTCAGTTTTGTGTTAAAGACATGATTTTCGGTTTTATTTGGCTCCTTTTTCTGATACGTTTCACTCTATTTATTTTGACCATATATATACTTCCCGTTCAAAAAATAATCATAGTTGCTTATCTTGTTAGTTTTGAGTCATGAAAATGAATTTATGATCCAAAACCGCACAATGTCACTTCTCTATGGCAGGTAGCTGTTTGACATCTTTGCAACAAGAGAGAGAGAGAGAGAGAGAGAGAGAGAGAGAGTCTCTTTCACATAGGTATAGTTTAGTCCAAATTAAAGGTCAGGCGGTAAACAGCTTTATTCCTTGTGGTGCCTTTGGAAATGGTTTTTTACACACTTCGCAAATTTACTTTTGTCTAACTCCTATAGTCAAAGAATGTGTTCAGATGTTACCTAGTCATCCATACGGACAAGAACAAAATCATGTTACCTAGTCATCCATATGGACAAGAACAAAATCAAAGTCCACATTAAGTTACCAACTTGTGAACAACCGAATCTGTCGATGAACAACTTTATTCCTTGCTGCACCTTTTAGCATGTCAGTTCACACTTTACAAATTTGCTGTGTTTAATCAACACAAATCTTGTAAGAATGTAACGGTTGTTCATCCATAATTCAAGGCCATGTACTGACAACACCAAAATCTCCCAACCTACGCAACGGTTGTGCACACACCTGACGTGGTTGCTTCAGAAGTCACAAATTTTTTTTTTTTGACAACAAACAAATACTTAGAAATCTTGAGAGGGAACCGCTAAGTCTTTGACACATTTTATCTGTGTATGTGCACTGATTTTCTTGGAATTGATAGCAACTGATTGATTTAGGACACCATTCTAGAGGGCGAGTGGTACTATCTAGTATCTGTCCTATGGTATATTGGTCAATGTAAAACAAGAAATAGGTGCTCAACGATGAAAGGCACGAGGAACGTAAGGCCAGTTTAGCCTTAGTTACAGTTTGTGTTTAGTCCATAAAGAAAAAGTTTAGGATGCCCCCTAGAGTCAACGACAACTTTAAGATAAGGGGAAATGCATCATCTAGAAACAAAATTACAATGAGCTTGTACAAATTGTACAACAAGTAAGACCATTGATAGCTTTCACGTTTCAGATCTACCCTCAATCCATGGGTCTGTTTGGTACGGCTTTGGTTTTCATGAAAAGCGATTTTTGGCTGAGCTGCAGGACTAAATAGCTACCGGGTTGAACGACTGGGCTGAAGATGTTTGGTGTTTGACTGTCTGGCTTTTAGGCATGCTGGTTGTAGCTTTCGAGATAGAAAATGTCTGAAATACCAATAATGATAGTAACAACTTGTTTGATGTTGTTTAACACAATTAACAATATTTAACGAGAACTAATTATAATTAACTATGCTAAATGCAATTAACGACATTTATAAACAATGAACAACTGACACAATTGACGACAACTACGCGAATTGACGATATTTAACGACGACTACCGTAATTAGCGCAATTGATCGCATTTGACGTCAAATAACGCAATTAGCGTAATTGATCGCATTTTACGATGATTACCCCAATTACCACAACTGATAGCATTTGACGACGACTACCATCATTAATGCAATTGATCGCATTTGACAACAATTAACATAATATACTGCATCGCGGGAGGAGGCACCGCGGCGGCGCGAACCAGTGGAGGGAGGAGGGCGGCGAGGCCGCCAGATCTGGGCGGGGGGAGAGGGAGAATGCTGTCGGTGGCTCAAGGTCGGGGAGCAGCCCAGATCCGGCCGACTGGAGACGACCAGATGTGCGGGAGTGTGGGGGCCGGCTCAAGGCAGAGGGAAGAGTCCGCCGGTGGCTCGAGGTCGGGGAGGAGCCCAGATCCGGTAGGCTGGAGGAGACCGAACGCGTGGGGGTGTGGGGGCTGGCTCGGTGATGTCCTACTTGTGGGGAGGGGCGGCACAGGAGGAGGAGGAGCAGGGGCGCAGGGGGAGGGGGCGAGCTGGTGGAGGGAGATGGGATTTTATTTGATGGCAAAAGTGGGTAATAATCGGTGAACTTGAGGGGAAAAGTTGGAAGGGGGTGGTGGAAAGCCGCGGGAAGCTAACGAAGGGCTGCTTTCGGCTTTTGACTTTCTCCCATTAGACGTTGCTTTCGGTTTAGGGGAAAGCCGTGCAAAAAAGCTAAAGTCGTCCCAAACACGACCTATATATACTCATCTATATATGATCATAGGAAAAATATTCATTTGACCCTTTGAAGTATCGTTGTCCGGACATGTAACCCCTGATCTAAAAAATGGTTCTTTGACACCCTCACGGTGCAAAACTAGTGCACTTAACATCTATGGTTGTTTTGCTTGGTGGTATTGCTTACGTGGCACTGGATTCGACCGGTTTTGCCACATGGGTGACTATGTGGCAGCGACGTGCCTAGCATGGCGCGGCCTGGCTTAGCTAGCTGTGCACAGTGCTAGTTCGACACTGTGCTCTTTCTTTCTCGGTTCACATAGAGAGTAGAGGAGAAAAGACGCATGGCGACATCGAGCTTAGGTAGTGGAATGGCGACGCAGATGCGAGTACAATGTGTTCCAGAGGGAGGCGAACCGGATTTTGGTGGAACGGGATGTCGTATAGGACTATAGCAGCTAAAACGATAGGGAAGAGGCGGCGGCCGTGAAAGAGAGAAAAATAGGTGGTGGTGATTCCGGCGAGATACAGTGGCAGAAGTGAGCGCACCACATGTTCCAGAGTATAGGGAACCCATTCCCGAGGTTGATGAGAGCGGAAGAGGCATTGAGAATGCTAGCAGCGGCCATGGTGGTGAGGAGGAGTGGTGCAAGAGGAAGTTAGGAATAGCTTTGTCACAGTGAGGCAGACCTTGTTACGTAATTGGCATGGGAAGAAGACGTCGGAGGTACCGGTTCGATGGGAGTAGAGATGAGGTTGACAATGAGACAGGGTGGCAGCAATGCTCCGGTGACGAAGCTGAGGGGGAAATGATGATTTGAATTGCCATAAGGTGAGGAAGATGACATCACCAATTTCGAAGGAAAGACAAGGTCGAGCATGAATTTTGGGATTTTACTGAGATGGCCGCATGGAGGAGCGGTGCACCGCCGAGCTTAGGGAAGATGAAAGAGGATGATAGCGCCACCTCCCCATCGAGTTCCTCCCACCGCCCGCCGCAGGTGGGCCGTATCCGACCTCAGCTTGTCCAAATCGGATGGAGGCATAGTAGTGGCGACGGGGCGAGGGGCCAAACATGGGAGGCGGTAGCGGCGGGGGATGGAGGCGGAGGCGAGGGGCGCATGGCGTGGTTGCAGAGGGGAGCGACGATCCGAGTGGGGTGGTTGTGGAGGGGAGCAATGAGGCGAGTGGAGCTGTTGCGGAGGGGAGCGGCGACAAGAGGGAGATTCGGGAGGAGGTGAGGGAGAAGAAGCTAGCCACCGAGCCTGACACTGTGTGCACTTAGTTGAGTAAGCTAGCCACCGAGCCTGACCTGAATTTGACCAAAACCGACCGAGCCACCCTCACGTCATAGCCACATGAGTCGTCACGTGGCAAAACCGCCTTTGAAACCACCTCGGAGTGTTAAGTGCACTGGTTTTGCAATATGAGGGTGTCAAAGGGTCTGTTTTTGAGGTCAGGGGGTTAAGTGTTAGGACAACGATACTTTAGGGGGTCAAATTGACATTTTCCATTATATAATAAATATAAATGACTACAACGGTTAAGATGAATATGCTAGAAATTCCCACAATAAAAAAGTATCCGACCCTTAGTTTGGTGGCCTCCAAATTATAATTAAATTATAGCCTTTAGATGTATTAATTTATATGTATTAATCTATTATATAATAGAAATTGATGACATGCAGATGATTTACACATACTAATAAGAAAAGAGAAATTTGCTAGAAATTCTAAAAGTACATATAGACGTTAATTTGGTGGACATAATTTTAAAGTATTAGATTTGATAGTTGTCTTATAGATATATTAATTTGAAAAAAAGAGATAAGTAGCACTGCATATAATTCAAAGTTTGAGAGTGTGTAAATTTGCTAAACACGTCCATTTCCTAATCATGTCTTTCATAATGGGGAGGTAGATCTCAAAATAAATTGTGCTAATTAAATTTGAAATCAAATCTCCCAAATATACTTTGTTTTGAAACTAGGAATTTCAAATTAAACCGTGCAATTACGTGGGTCGGGCCAATTAGCTATGTATATAATAAGAGCTGAAGATAAGTGTTTTATAACTATTAACAAAAAAGTTAAATATTCTATAAATTAGCACAAAAAACACATCCAACCCTCAATTTGTTGGACCCATATTATGATTAAATTATAACTATTAGATGTATCAATTCTAAGATAAAATTGAAGACATGTGCTTTACCGCTACTAAGAAAAAAAAATGCTAAACATTCTTGTAAAAAAATGAAAAAACCAACCCTTCATATGGTGTCCTGCAGATTATGATTAAATTGTAACCATTAGATGTTACCATGGAACTTGTTAAAACTCATGATAAGTATCCATATCAAACTTGATGAGACTCAAGTGCATCCTGCAGGGTAACCCGGTCAGGAAGCTTGCATCATGCAACATCGGCGTCATCTCCCCGCACAGGAGGTGAAACGTGTGTGTCTCCGGTGTCCAGTGGTCGACCAACGCGATCAGTAGCGCCCGGTCGTATGGAAAATGCCTGGACGTATGACCAGGACCGCGGTCCTAGTCGTCCTCTTACATCGCCTCCACCATCCGTGCCAGTGGAAGGAGGCCTGCCGCTCTCAACCTGCGTCGGGTCAGGTTACGAACGAACGTTAGTCCACACATAGTAGTCAGAACACAAATGAGTACACGAAGATTGCAATGGCATGTACCTCGGCACCCAGCTGGGGTGCAACCTCCAGGCCGTGATAGGCGTGCGCAGTGCAACGCGCCAAGCTCAATCGGTGCCTCGCCCTCCTGGGGGCGGATGGTATTGAGGCGGGTACGGAGATGTAGGTCAATCATTGAGTCAAGCAACTCGTACGACCACTCGTCAGCGTGGTCTGGACTGCCATACCTGAAATTCAGAGCATACATTGTAAAGAATATGAAATATGTAAAAAGCTAATATGAAGCTACATTAGAAAACTAATCACCAACCACAAATAGAAACTAAATTTATGCGGCAAATCATAAAGCTGGAATTACGCTCTACCTAATGTACGGAGCTAAATAAAACTGAGATTTTTTTATTAGGCTCTACCTACCCTAATTAGCCGCTCTGGATTTTCTTTGTAATTTTAAAACGTGTCATGCTATTTTCTTAGTTATAAATTAATTCTTGACATAACAATATAATTACCGCACACAAATAGGGAGCTAAATCAAGCTGTAATTAATTCGATTAGGCTCTACCTACCCTAATTAGCTGCTACGAATTTTCCTTTCAATTTGAAAATGTGTCATGCTATTTTCCTACTTAAAAAATAATTTTCGGTATTAACAATATAATTACCACGCACAAATGTGGAGCTAAATAAAACTGGAATTATTTACGTTACCCTCTACCTACCTCCTATACAGCTCAAAAGATATACTACATAATTAGACTACATTTTTCTAATCTACTAAATACTATATCACTATTTTTATTTGCTAACCGACAATGTTTTGATATAATGTACAAAGTTCAAAAAAAATGTACCTGCAAGATGGACAATCGGATCTGATGCTCCATCTATCTCTCCTCCGCGACCATCTGGCAAAGTTTCACTACCTTTCTTCTCACTCTCCTCCTCTCTTTCTGTTTCTTTAATTAAAATGAGTTTGGATTTATTTTTGAGGGTTTTTATAGTTGGATTCTTGTCACCAGTTGAACTGACGATAGGTGATTGTTCATTTTCTGTCGCCAGTCAACTAGCGACAGGAAGTCAGACTGGCGATAGAACATGGACAGGGTACCTACTGCCAGTTCAACCGGCGACATGAACCTGTCATCGGATACATGGGACACCTTTGTGTGGATGAAGATGACAAGTGAATTCCAGTAGAAAAGTATGGCGCACAAGGCTATCCAGGAAAAAAACATTCACCCCACAAACTCGGCACCGCTGAGCACGCGGGTAAAATTCCGGGATGGATGAGTGAGGACGATGTGGTAATCCAGCCGGAGGTCTTCCCGCCATTTGCCGATATCACAGATGAGCGCGCCCGAAACTGGTTAAGAGCGAGGGCCTCAACCACGTTGTGGAGCGCCATCTCTTTCACAAACCCGGCAGACAGGGGAGTGTGCCAACGTATGGTAAGATATATCAAACTACCTAGTTTTTAATAAGTCTATCAAACTACCTTGTTTTTAATAAGTCTATCAAACTACCTTGTTTTTAATAAGTCTATAACTTCATAGGGTCTAAAATAACATGATGGTCTCTTGCAGCAAAAATTGAGTATCCAATATTCCCAAGACTCCTTTGAAGCAATCAGGGGGAAGGATATACTATCCACAGCCCTAGGAAATAAGGAGGACCCGAGTCACACACGGGGCCTTGGGGTTTACGTACCTTGGAAACATGGATTCCCACAAGACTCCGAGGCGCATAGGAGTCGGAAGAGATCTAAGTCCGAGCGCGAGGAATAGTGGAAAGCAGAGTTTAAAGAATATATTACTGCACAATTTTAAGCACAGATAACAACATTGTAGGAACAAATGAATCAAATCTTCCACCGGTCGCAAGACGCCCCCGTGATTTTGGGAGCCAGTCCCCCTCAACATCGGAGTAGCGTCGCGTCCACGCCTGCACTTCTGAACTTGGCGACGCCCAATTACCTATTGACCTCATCCAGATAATGTACATATCTAGGATGCTCCAAAGATAGACCTGTAGTACACCTTAGCTAATTGTGTATCGTTTTGTAGGTGTCCACACCATGCAGGCTCCAAGTACCGGTTGGGTCTATTTATGTTGAGGCTGAGTGGGGGTTGGTGTTTCCATGCCAGAAAGGGATAGTGGTGCACGATGTCTAGCCGACGCAGTGTTACGCCAAGGTCCAGGTGGACATGGTACATGATAATTGAAGAATTACGGGTAGGCTACGATAGCATAAAGCAATTTTTTTTACCACGCAACCAAGAAATCTCCGCTAGTAATAGATCACAAGATTAACACTAGACGCGCCGACTCATAGCGGAAGTAGAGTCGATGTAGCGAGTTGATGCGGTAGTAGTCGTACTTGTTGGGGAACGCAGCAAGGATACGATAGCACAAACAAAAATTTACCGCGCAACCAAGGAACCACCGCAAGTAATAGATCACGAGATTACCGCTAGACGCGCCGACTCGCAGCGGAAGTAGAGTCATTGCAGCGAGTTGATGCAGTCGTAGTCGTACTCACGACGCGTCTCCTCCTTCAAGTGGTCGTACTCGTCGCGCGTCTGCTCCTCCGAGTGGTCGTACTCACCGCGTGAATTCTCTGACTCCGATGAACGTCACGAGTTGCAGATCGTCCTAGTACTTATGCTTCACAACAACACCTCCGAGGTATCCACACGTACGGGGCAGGATCACCACGCGCTGGAGTGCTAGAACCGGCAGCGTGGTTGAGAAGGCGTGGCTATTAGGGTTCCGGGAGTTCTTCAAAGATCATCCTCTGCCTCACCCATGCCACCGCCCCACTTTATATAGGCATCCATGATGGGTCTCGAACTTGAGGCCCATTAGGAACTCGTGGTCTATATGAATTTGGATCACCATCCGAAAATAAATCCTAGCCCTTTAAGTGTGCGACCCCACAGGTTCATGTGTAATCGGTTATAACTTGGAAACTCTTTTCCGGCCACTAGTCGTTAGCGGTACCTAGCAGCACATAACGATTTCCAAAGACACAAAGAATAAATCAGACGAACCTTGAAGTAATATGATCTATGATCAGGTCCTCATCACTTACGATCGATTCAGATTCCATACGACTGATCGTATTTGGTCTTGACCAGTTCGTAACTCCTTACGACCAGGTTCTTACCATTCTGTGATTACGTTCGACCAATCTACGACCAGCTCGTATCTCCATACGATTAGTCCGTAACTGATCGAACTAAGCGACCTACTCATGCATTCTCCCTTTGCCTCACGATGTCTGGTTGAACTCCAAGTGAGATGAAGTGTCATCCATGGACTGTTCAATACTTTCTCGATCGAGTGTCGGATAAGTTCATGTGGTCGACACTTCGACCACTAGTGGCATGGCCATGCACTTTCTTTATCCGATCACCACGAGGGGCCCAGAGACATCTCTCCTGTTATGCAAGGAGGGGCAAATCCCATCTCGACCAGTCACATCCCTCTGCAGGTTTCATAGCATACCCGAAAGCTACCTTTAACTACCCAGTTACGAGTAGCATTTGACAACCCCTAAGAGTGCTATTACACATGTAGGGAACCATGCTGATCTCAGGTCTAAGGATTATACATCATCATTACTTGAGATCAACTAATGACACAAAGATTCATAACAATCTCAATAGTGTCTCAATGATGGGTCTATCCAACCCCATGTTCTCTAACATGTGCTCACATTATTGATTCGATATCCCTATATCCATAACCGGTGAAACCAGGTCGTCAATCAATACATGTGCTAGTCATAAAGTCACTGGTGTTCCGACCAGGGATACATTTAGAATGACATCATATAAATTATAGAGTTCCACCAACAAGTCACATACTTATTGATCTATAACAAATGATTCATTCAAGGAACATGATAACATATTATCAAAAACATGAACATAATGAAATATCATCATCTCTATGATTGCCTCTAGGGCATATTTCCAACAGTACTCACTGCACATCTTCTCCTCCTACTCCTAAGATCTTCACGAGTTGCAGATAGTCCTAGTGTTGATGCTTCGCAACAACACCTCTAAGGTATACACACATATGGGTAGGGACTCCACGGGCTGGAGTGCTAGTGCCAGCGGTGTGGTATTGGATGAGGTAGGCATAGCTGTTAGGGTTTTGGAAATTCTTCAAAATAGTATATACAAACCCCATTCCACCGCCCCTCTATATATAGGCATCCATGATGGGTCTTGAACTTGAGGCCCATTAGGAACTCGTGGCCTACAAGAATTTTGGATCACCAACCAAATCAAATCCCAGCCCTTTCAGTATGTGACCCTATAGGTTCATGTGTAATCGGTTGTGATTCAGAAACTCTTTTCCGACTACAAGTCATTAGCGGTACCTAGCAGCACATAGTGATTCCCGAACACACAAAGAATATAATGGATGAACCTTATTGCAATATGATCTACGACCAAGTCTTTGTCACTTAAGACCAGCTCGTATCTAGTCACGGCTAGTCCATATTTAGTTACGACTAGTTCGTAACTCCTTGCGACCAGTTAGTGATTATGTTCGACCAGTCTACGACCATTTCATATCCGGTCAAACTGAATGACCTGCTTGTGTATTCTCCCTTTGCCTCACAACATCTGGTTGAACTCTAAGTGAGATAATTTGCCATCCATGGAATGTTCAATACTTTCTCGATCAAGTGTCAAATAACTTCATGTGGTTGGCATTTCGACCACTAGTGGCCTGGCCATGCGCTTTCTTTATCTGACCACAACGAGGGCCCAAAGACATCTCTCCTATTATGTTAAGAGGGGCAAATCCCATATCTAACCAGTAACATTCCTCCGCATGTTTCATAGCATACCCGAAAGCTACCTTTATAACTACCCTATTACGAGTAACATTTGGGAACTCCTAAAAATTCTATTACACATGTAGGAAACCATGCTGATCTCAGGTCTAAGGACTATACATCATCATTGCTTGAGACCAACTGATGACACATGAAATCATAACAATCTCAACAATGTCTCAATGTGGGTCAAACCAACACCATGTTCTCTAACATGTGTATATTATTGGTTTGATATCTCCATATCTATGACCTGTAAAACATAGTCATCAACCAATAGATATGCTAGTCTATTCATATGTGTTCTTATATGTTTCCGACTAGGGAATGTTTAAGAATAATCATCGCAGAAATACAGAGTTTCACAATCAAGTCACATACTTGATAATAAATATTAACGATATTATTCTAGGAACAAGATAACATATTATCCAATATTATAAACATAACAAAATATAATCATCTCTATGATTACCTCTAGGGCATATTTCAACAGTCTCTCACTTGCACTAGAGTCAATTGTTTAAGTATCTAATACCGATAACTCTTGTGTGCGCCTCATACTTAGGCTGTGTGAGAGGCTTTATCAACGGATCAACAACATTTAAATATGTGTGAACTTTGCATATCTTAACATCTCCTCTATCCACCAATTCGCGAGTAAGATGACAATGCCTGAGTATATGCTTGGACTTCTGATGGGATCTAGTCTCCTTAGCCTGCGCAATGGCTCCATTATTGTCATAATAGAGATCCATTGGGGCCGAGGCACTTGGAACCATACCCAACTCAGCAATAAAATTCCTTATCCAAACAACTTCCTTCGCAGCTTTAGAAGCTGCAACGTACTCGGCCCCAATCGTAGAATCAGCAACCATCTCTTGCTTAGAACTTTTTCAGCTCACTACCCCTCCATTCAAAATGAATACAAAACCAGATTGAGAATGATAATCATTTTTGTTGGTTTAGAAGCTTGCATTGGTGTAACCATTTATAACGAGCTCTTCACCACCACCATAAACTAATAACACATCCTTTTCCAATCAATAATATGTCATCCACATATAAGATTAGAATAATAAGCACGCTCCCACTAACCTTTATGTAAACACAAGGTTCTTATTTATTCTTAACGAAGCCAAACCTTTTGATCTCCTCATTAAAACGCATATTCCAACTACGAGATGCTTGCCTCAACCCATAAATGGAGTTATGAAGTTTGCACACTTTACTAGCATTCTTTGGATCGACAAAACCTTCTAGCTGTGTCATGTACACATCCTCACTTATGTTTTCATTAAGGAAAGCCGTTTTGACATCCATTTTCCATATCTCATCATCGAAATATGCTGTAATAGCTTTGAGTTGCACCTTTCTCCCACTAATTCCTTTTGAAAGAAACTCTTTCTCCAAAAAGACACCATTTCGGGCAACAAAAACTTTACCCTCTTCTCGGTTGTAGAAGTAATATCCTTTGATCTCCATAGGATATCCTATAAAGAAGCATTTATCTGACTTGGGTATGAGTTTATCAGACATCAAACGTGTAACATAGATATCACATCCCCAAATCTTTAGAAAAGACAAACCAGGACTCTTCCCAGTCCACATCTCATATGGTGTCTTATCTACTGATTTAGATGGTACTCTATTTAAAGTGAAAGCGATAGTTTCTAGAGTGTAACCCTAAAAAGACAATAGCATATCCGATTGGCTCATCATCGACTGAACCATGTCCAACAAGGTCCGATTACACCGCTCAAACACCCCATTCCATTGTAGCGTGCCCGGTGGTGTAAGCTGTGGAAAAATTCCACCTTCCTTCAAATGATAACCAAATTCATGGCTCAAAAATTCACCTCCATGATCAGATCGTAATGTTTTTATTATCTTGCCATGTTGATTTTGTACCTCACTTTGGAACTCCTTGAAATTTTCAAAGGATTCCGACTTGTGCCTCATTAAATAGATATATCATATCTACTAAAGTCATCAGTGAAAGTAATGAAGTACTAAAATCACCTCTAGTTGTCGTGATCATTGGTCCACACACATCAGTATGTATAAGTGCCAACAAGTCAGACGCCCTCTCAGTTCGACCAGTGAAAAGTGTCTTGGTCATCTTTACAAGTAGACAAGATTCACATGTTTCAAATGATTCTAAATCAAATGAGTTAAGAATTCTACCATCATGGAGCTCTTCATACGTTTCTTACTTATGTGACCGAAACGACAATGCGAAATAAAAGTGGAATTCATATCATTAGGCCGAAAGCCTCTTCGCATTAATATTATAGACATGTGCATCATCAAGATTTAAAATAAACAACCTATTCAAAACAGAAGCATAGCCATAAAATACTTCATATAAAAATATAGAACAACCATTGTCCTCAATAATGAATTTATAACCCTCTGCCATCAAACATGAGGTAGAGATAATATTTCTACTCATGGCTGGAACGTAATAAAAATTATTTAATTTCATAATAAATCCTGAGGGCAAAAGTAATGGCAAAGTCCCGACGCCCAATGCAGCAACCCTTTCTTTATTCCCAACATGAAGATCCATCTCGCCTCTTGCAACTCTCCTACTCCTTGTTAGACTCTGGATCGAATTGCAAATATGAGCAACCGATCTGGTATAAAATACCCAAGAGTTAACGGAAGAATCAATAAGAAAAATATCTATAACATTAATACCTGAAGTGGAAGGTTTAGTCCCACCATTCTTTTTCAGATCAGCCAGGTGTTTCTTGCAGTTCCTCTTCCAATGGCCTAGCTCTTTGTTGTAAAAGCATTCATTCTCTTGAGTTAGGTCGACTTAGTCTTGGGCTTGGGCTTGATAGTATGGATCCCATCCGAAGTTTTAGCCATGCCCTTTCCTTTGACCCAAGTCTTAGCTTTCTTCTTGAAGATTGCACTCTTTTGCACCGTCATCACATGACTATTGCTTTTCTTAACACTGTCATCTACAGTCTTGAGAATCCTATGCATCTCAGTGAGATTCTTATCTAAGCCAATCATATGAAAGTTCAGAAAGAACTACCCATAGCCTGCAGGAAGAGAAGCAAGAATCAAATCAGTAGCCAACTCTTGACTAAGTGGAAAACTAAGTTTTTCCAAGCTCTATGTGTAATCAACCATCTTGATAACATGTGAGCTCACCGGACTACTCTCAACTTACTCCCAAACAATGTTTTTGAGTTCTTATATCTCTCAATTCTTGCATGTGTCTCAAACATGCCTTTGAGCGCCATGATCATATCATAGGCCTCTGTGTTCTCAAACTGCTTTTGAAGGTATGAGTTCATGACATCAAGCATGAAATAGCTAACATCAAGGGACTCATCACATACCTTTTTACAAGCGCTTTTAAGAGTAGCAGCAGCATTTTCAGCAGGCACATCTGGAATTGCTTCCTCTAGAATATGTTCCTTTTTATCTTGTCTAAGAACAATTCTTAGGTTGTGGGACCAATTCGCAAAATTTGTTCTATTCATTTTTTCCTTTTCAAGTATCGAGCATAAAGCAAAACTAGATGTAGATACAACAATTGGTGACATGATCTACAACATAAAATATGTAAAACTAAGACATGTTCTAGAAAGTAACTTCTATTAAACAATTTAATAAAGATACTCTCACTAAAAACCATATCCCTGTTATGACATTTAGTGATTCAAGACCCACAATCAGTTAATCTACTAGTGAGCTTTGGCATCACCGCTAGAAGATTAGTGAAATTGGTAAGCAACTCTTTGCTAATTATATCTCTATATGACTCTTGTTGTTGCGCAGAATCTCTATGCTCCAGCACCCAACCCTATACCCCAAGGTCCATAACCGTTATGACAACCTTGTCAAGTTAAACCAATGCTATGTGTGTAAGTGTCCAACACAAACTCATCTAATCAAGGAAAGCTAATGACACTCTGCTTTAGCAAGACCTACCATTAAAATACACAACTTTGGATGGTGCGGCTAATTGGAAGGGCATCAATTTAACTTAATATTATGAGAGGGGATCTTACTTCTACTATGTTAAAAGCATTTGAAGTAACTAAATAACATGCATAGAAATAAACATGAATATAAAGGTATTCACAGGCAATCACATTGCATCATGATATAGTATGACCCTTCCACATGGTGATCTCCATTGTTGTGCGTCCTGTTCGCCATGTCTACAAGTGGCCAATACCTCCGAGTACTCCCACTAAGCCATTACTCCTAATAGCACTAGTAATAAATTACAAGGAGTGAAGAAGCATCACAAGTCGACACGCAGGCCGTTATACAAATATAGACAACCTTGGGCTGCAATAAGCATGACACACATGTCATGAACATTACAGACATGCATGCATCTTATACATCATGGGTCATACTATTCACAAAATCCTGCAAAAATAAGTTAGGCATATAATCGCATTCCATCTAACAAATGGTGTGAACTAGGAATACCAAAAACCAAGTTAAGATTTTAGTCCACAGGGGTGGCAACCCGCACAAGAAGGGCGGTAGCCCTATCCATATACCAAGGTCCTTTTCGGCAGTTCCACTCGCTGGTGAGCGAAGCAGGGTCGCAGGGGTGGCAGCCCTTGTTTCGAATTTTTTCGGACTACGTAGATCCAATCTACAGTTCCGTCCATGTAAATCGCATTGGATTAATCACATTAAGCCTTTCTAATCGCAACTCCGATTTGATCAACTAGATTGATCTTCGCGTGCTCTATAGATTTACGATCACTGTCTGCCCTGATGGCGGAAACTAACCGGTAGAGGCAAGTTGTGATTCAACCATAAAAACACGAACACAGAATAACGATCATGAACCCATCTTGAGACTACCGTGCATGGATGATCATATCGACCATTGCCAAAACAATCTATTAAAGAATGACCAACAGATAATAGAAATAGATCACATCTATGACTCCCATATATCACAATATTCATCTAATCCAAATCTAAAACTAGATGGGATGGCTCTACTACCACTGAAGGATTATGGGTAGGCTACGATAGCACAAAACAAAACAAATTTACCACGCAACCAAGGAATGTCCGCTAGTAATAAATCACGAGATTATCACTAGACACGCCGACTCATAGCGGAAGTAGAGTCGATGTAGCGAGTTGATGCAGAAGTAGTCGTACTCGTCACATGTCTTCTCCACCTTCTCCTGAGACCATCATGAGTTGCGGATCATCCTAGTGCTGATGCTTCGCAACAACACCACCAAGATATCCACACATACGGGGCAGAGACACCACACACTAGAGTGCTAGCACCGGCGGTGTGGTATTGAATGAGGAAGGCGTGGCTGTTAGGGTTTTGGGAATTTCTCAAAAGAGTATATACAAACCCCATTCCACCGCCCCTCTATATATAGACATCCATGATGGGTCTCGAACTTGAGGCCCATTAGGAACTTGTGTCCAACAAGAATTCGGATCACCATCCAAATCAAATCCCAGCCCTTTAATTGTGTGACCCTACAGGTTCATATGTAATCGGTTGTGACTCGAAACTCTTTTTCGACCACGAGTCGTCAGTGGTACCTGGAAGCACATCACGATTTCCGAACACACAAAAAATATATTGGATGAACATTAATGCAATATGATCTACGACTAGGTCCTTATCACTTACGACCAACTCGTATCTAGTCATGACCAGTCCATATTTAGTTACGACCAGTTCATAACTCCTTACGACCAGTTAGTACTTAATTACGACCAGTTTGTAATTCCTCACGACCAGTTAGTGATTACGTTCGACCAGTCTACGACCAGCTTTGACCAGTCTATAACCAGCTCATATATGGTCGAACTGAACGACCTGGATGTGTATTCGCCCTTTGCCTCACGCCATCTGGTTGAACTCTAGGTGAGATAATTTATCATCCATGGAATGTTTAATACTTTCTCGATCAAGTGTCGAATAACTTCATGTAGTCGTCACTTCGACCACTAGTGGCATGACCATGCACTTTATTTATCTGACCACAACAAGGGGCCTAGAGACAACTCTCCTGTTATGTTAGGAGGGGTAAATCTCATATCCGACCAGTCACATTCCCCTGTATGTTTCATAGTATACTCAAAATCTACCTTTATAACTGCCCAGTTACGAGTAGCGTTTGGCAACCCCTAATAGTGCTATTACATATGTAGAAAACCATGCTGATCTCAGGTCTAAAGATTATACATCATCATTGCTTGAGACCAACTGATGACATATAAAATCATAACAATCTCAACAGTATCGCAAGGTGGGTCAAACCAACACCATATTCTCTAACATGTGTCCATATTATTGGTTTGATATCTCCATATCTATGACTTGTGAAATATAGTCATCAACCAATGCATATGTTAGTATTTTCATATGTGTTTTCACATGTTTCTAACTAGGGATCGTTTAAGAATAATCATCGCAGAAATACAGAGTTTAACAATCAAGTCACATACTTGATAATAAATATTGACGATATTATTCTAGGAACAAGATAACATATTATCCAATATTATTAACATAACGAAATATAATCATCTCTATGATTGCCTCTAGGGCATATTTCCAACAATAATTTGATGTCCATCCCGCTGGAGAAGTGTCCGAACGAAGGCATCATAACACTAGAGGATGCCTTGCATACTTTTGTACAGTGGCCCAAGAGGGACATCGCCCTGGACCCTGCAGTGCAACGATCTCCACACGGCCATGCCTCGATGACTCCACCTCAACCCCTACTTCATATGGCCTCTATATCTCGTACCGTGGAGACGACGCCCGTGGAGACAACGTCGAAGAAATAAGAAAAGCTTGTCGAGTCGTCTTCCAGGAAGACAACTAGCACGCGAGGTGCTAAGGCCAAATCGAATAAGATTTAGGCACCTCACAAGCCCAAGACGTTCTCCCACGGAATGCCATTGGTCTCCGACACAACATTACGCTGCATAGGTTTGGCTTGCCAGACTTTGCATGCCTGGTACAAGCGGCAGACCAATGAGGCGAGGGAAGACCTGCCTACTGGATTCACAGTTAGCTACAATGAGAACTATTTCCACCACAAGCCGGACTACTTCATCATATGCTTCAAAGACTTATTTGATCTATTCAACCTCGATGCCCTCGACGCCTCACTTTTACTATGCTAGACACTGTAAGTGTGTACAATCAAGTTCTACATTCACGCAATACCAATAAATGTCATAACTCATTGCTTATGTATAGATACATGATACAACAAGCCTAGCGATCGCGACAACCGGTGGGTTTCCTCGACTCACATTTGATCTCAGAGCAATGCATCTGTGAAGACGCAAACTACGTCGAGAAGTACATAACGAAGGGATTGCATACTCATCGTGACAAGAACTACATGCTGGTGCCCTACAACCAGGGGTAAGTGCTTCACTACTTGCTATACAAATTTTATTTGTTCTTTATACGCGACACGAACTTAGGTTTAATGACTAAAGCGACATACATGAGTAGGTGACACTAGATCCTTTTAGTTATTGTACCAAAGTGGAACAAGGTAATATACCTTGATTCCCTAGTCAATAATAATCACGACTAACTCAACTGTAGTTTTCCTTCGTTTGAAATCTTCGGGGATAGCTTTTTGGAATCACGTAGGCCGTTTAGCGCCTATGTTGCCGAGGGAGGGACACACAATAAACCGGCCGCCACACTGCGACATAGGACATGATTTTCGGTACCTGCTACGGCACAATAATCCTATATCACACTTCGTAACCTAGCATCTCGAACTGACTATACATATATCCTATATCACACTTCTATTTTTGCAGTACCATCAGCAACTATGTCAAGGCAACATATGTGCATTCTATGTTTGTCGTCGTATACTAGAAATCACGAGTGTTAAGATAAAGGATCCAGAGGTTTGTTAGTCAATCACTTAATAATTATTTCGTAATTATGAATTTAAATATATATACTTACTACTTTACTCTTGCTAGCGACAGGGCATGAAAATACCAGAAAGTAGGTTCTATCTGGACTTCCTTGTGGATGTTCGAGGATGGCTCGCCACCTTCATCACGGGGGAGATCATTAAAGAGAGTGGAGAGTTTTACCCCGGTGACTCTGATTTATTGTAATTCACTTTGAATTGTGATCAAATCACTTTGTAATTAGATCATCGAAGTGACTTTGTAATTGATATTGAGTTTGTAAATCACTTTAAGTTGTTCTATATCAAATCAATTGTGATATATCTATTTTTTGCTTGCTTGTTTTCAAAGGGTATGGCTACCATTACCTGAGACTAGCCAAAAAATTAAAATATATTTAGGTATAGAACGAACTATCACATATGGTTTTGTGGAATAAACCATCTGTGGATTTGAGGCTAGTCGAAAAATCAAAATATATTTAGGTATAGAACGAACTATCACAGATTGTTTTGTGGAATAAACCGCCTGTGAATGATACTCACAGACGGCTACTACTAACAATCGTCTGTGATATGTATACAATCACAAACGGCAACTACTAACACCCATCTGTAATATGTATCCAATCACAGACAGCTACCACCAACAACCGTCTATGATATGTCGCATATCACAGACAGCTACTATCAAAAACCGTCTGTGGTATCCTAGATATTACATACGGTTTTAGGTGGAAACCGTTTGTGATAGTACAACTTCACAGACGGTTTTAACAAATAACCGTCTTGATATCCCGCTTATAACAGACGGTTTTTGGTAGAAATCGTCTGTGATAGTAGGCATTCCCAGATAGTTAAAAAAACCGTCTGTGATATGTGGGATATCACAGATGGTTATTTGTTGAAACCGTCGTTGAAGGTCTACTATCACAGACGGTTTCAACAAAAAATAGTCTATATTGTGACTTTCACAGACAGCTCACAAACCGTCTGTGATAACAACCAGTTATTACAGACACATAGATTTAGACGGTTCAAAAGCCGTCTGTGATGACGGTTTGAAACCATCTGTGATGACCCTCTCTGTAGTAATGCTAGTGTAACATATGCCAAGTGCTGCAGGAAAACTCTAATGCAACAGACATTCTTAGTGTTGCTATGACCTAAGTGTATAAAACTCTAAACATACTGTCCCTACTATATTACAACACTTAATAGTCGTGTTGCTCGGTCAAGCTATAAATTGTCTGCCCCATTTACCACCTTATGTGCTTTTAAAATGTTAAATGAAATAAAAATGTGAAATAAAAGGAAGGGTAGGAATTTTATTTTGCTAGGTCAACTTACAAATTTTATGACCCATTTCCCACCTCATGCTCTTTAAAAATGTTAAGTAAAACCTATCAAAAAATCTGAAATGAAAGAAAGGATAGAAAAATAAAAATGTGAAATGAATGCTATCAAAAAATATGAAATAAAAGGTGGGTGAAGGACACTCAAGTAAGGGGTGGTCGAACCACTCATAACTCTTGGAGGCATCAAACTTCACACAAGGGCGATGTGGGATCAACTCTCAAACCACTTGCATCCACTACATCGGTTTGGAGTACATTTAAAGAAGCTTCAAAGGCCGTAAGTGCAGCGAATAAAGAAGCAACACAGGTTGATTCTAGTACGTTCTCTACTGCTAGAACTAGCAACATTGAGTGTTTGAAGTGCAAGGTCAGGGGTCATATGAAGAAAGATTGTCCAAACATGAAGACGGTGTTACTTAGACATGACGGTTATGCAACAAAGAGCGAAAATGAAGAATCTAAAAAGCTAGAACCAATCATTTGTGAACCAGGGGTTGGTATTAGCTTGATGCCTCAAAAGGTGCAAAGTGATAACGTTGTTATTGCCGGAAAGATGCAATGACATCATATCTTTCAAACTGATTTAAGATCAAAGAGAAGGTATGTAAGTTGATTATTGATAACGGAGTTTAATTAACATGATTGGTAAGGATGTGGTGGAATAACTCTCATTATCCACATGGAGGCATCCTAAACCATACTACATCAATGGCTCAACAGCGTCGACAAAGTTAAGATTACACATAAGGTGAGAGTGTCTCTTACTATTGATGGCTATGTCGACAAGGTAGAGTGCAACATGGTACCTATGCATGCTGGTTATATTCTATTGGAACATCCATGCCAATTTGATTTGAATGCGACACATCAAGGACGATCTAATCGGTACACTTTCATACACAAGAGAGAGTTTCATGCTTTGTTGTCCAAAACCGATGAAGAAATCAAGAATGATTTGATCGTGGTTAACCAGAAGAAGGCCGTAAAGAATACACTAAAACTGAGAATGGTTTTGCTTCAAGAAGGGGAGGATGATTAGGGCCCAGGTGCATCTAGTACAATGGTAAGTAACTTTAAAATATCATTTTATTCAAAATCTTCAATTGGCACTAATTTTCAACAAAAGGGAGAAACTCTTCATATGGTCAAGAGGGAGGTAGGCCGATGAGGAGGGAGATCAAGCCATGGAGAGTTGGATTTCAACCAAGACATGAAGAAGGAGATTAAGGGAACTTCAAATCCGAAATGGATTGCAACCCAAACTCAGAAACCGAATTGGATTCAGATTGGTGTGGGTCTACCCCCCCTTGGCCGACCACTAGTGTCCTTCCCCCCTATATATTTAGGGTTAGACCCCCTACCACTATGTTGGACTAAAACAGCGATTAGAGAGGGGGTGAATAGGAGCCCTACCACTTTTTCACCTCGACTGAATTCAACTACAATCTCACTCCGATAGCTATGAAATCTATGAAGATCAAAGTACAAGCACAAAGGAAGTCTTTTATTGAATCCAATCAAAACCCCAAGACACAACAAGTAAAATCACTAAAAACTCAAAGAGAGGAGAGTTGGGCGGTCAGACCTCTGATGATAGGTGGTCTAACAGATGGCCAACCAGTCAGACCTCTTACATGGGCGGTTTGACCTCTTGCATGACGAATAGTAAAATCAGCATGATTTCAAAATTATAAATCTACTCAACTTTTGATTCAGTGGTCTAAATCCCCTCAAATTTCAACCATAGCTTATCAAGAAGACCAGGAATCTATTTCAATCGATGATCAGTAAGATCAAGGCTAAGATTCTACCAATTTCTTATATGAGGGAAAAGAGGCACAAGAACCAAGGAGATTCAAACTTTGATCCAAAAACTTGCTCATGTGTAGATGAAGAACAAAATGATCCTAGATGTATTCCTACATATCCCAATAAGCAAGATCACAGCAAGAACAACCAATGGAACACCAAAATCCTTCAAAGAGAGCAAAAATAACAAGAGTATCATCTTGAGGAAACTTTGCTTGGATTGATTTGAGAAGGATGTAGGTTTACAACTATTCCACTACGGAGGACAAAAACTCAACATTTGAGCACTCAATCAATCTATCTCTCACAAATCCTAGCCTCAACTACTTCAAAAATACCTAAATCACAAATTAGGGTTTTTCTCTTGGAACGACTTAGTAACTCCACATCTGGACATTCCCTTTTATAGTGGAGGCTAGGTTTAGAGAGAAGACCCCTAATGGGCACCTGTTAAGCCCACACACAAATGATTCTGCACTCATGCACGCTTCTCAAAGCGGGTGACGAACCGGGCTTCCTGAATCTGTTTTTTCATGATCTTTATCTTCACTTGATCTAAACCGTCTCTCATTGTGCCATCTTGCATCGCGGTTTTAGCCAAATGTCACAAAGGCGGTATTTTGGTGAAGTTACCAAAATACCCCTTCTCGATCCTTTTCCAATGACCGAGTCCAATCATTATGAAGCAATCTCATGCTTCGTCACGTGTAGGTTGATCAACGACTCTCTTTATGTTAGCATGTCTCTCCCATCTAGCTCCCACTGAAACCACCATTGTTGTTGCACCGACCCCTGCGCCGCTTGATGCAACCCGTCGCACCAGACTTTCTGTTCGGTTATTCTTGTCCATTTTGTGTCATGCTTGAATCCAATGATTTCATCCGGCATCCTTGATCGTTCTGGACCTCGGCTCTCCAAGTCTAGTCCCGATCATCGTCGCCGTTGACTGTCGCTGACCTCCAAGCCTCCTGAACAATAATAGACCAAGAAATTGATTATGTGTACAAGTTCTTTGCAACGTGACCCACTTTAGTCAAAACATGCATGATGCAATACATATGCACTGAAAACCATGAAATTGACCTAATTCACAAACATCGCCGCCTTGCCGCCCAACAGATAGGGCAAAATCGGTCAGACCGCCACCCATTGCGGTCGACCATCCCGTGGTCGGTTTGACCGTTCAGCTTGGCCGGTCTGACCGCCAGCACAGGGACCTAGCCATATTTTCTCCTGAAAATCTGAACCATCTCTGAAAATTTATAATGAATAAAACTTTTGGCTCGAAGCTCCAAAAATTATGAAACCAAGTGCGGAAAAATCATCTCTCTTGCCTACACCTCTCTTTTGGCATGGCCCAAAACTCAACCGAAAATTTTGGCCGGTCAAGCCACCTCACATTGTCAGTCTGACCGCCGACCCTTTGGCCTATCCATGGCTGGTCTGGTCGCCAGGGATGGCCGGTCAGGCCGCCTCCCTGGCCGGTCTAACTACCTAAATCCTGACAGCATATGAAATATGTCAAAAATGGGTGTTTCGACAAACCCTCTCTAACATTGTCAATTGTATCATCATCTTAAGATCATGAGCATATCCTCATAATATCCATGTAATACCCCGGCCTGCTCGTAGTGTGGCCCATGTGGCCCATGAGGAGTTGTGTGGTGGGATTAGTCCCACATTGCTTGTCCCATGTGAGTTATAGTAGTATATAATGCCTGTTGGATCCAAACGTAGCACCTCCGTTAACCCTTTTACACGGCGAGGACGAAAGTGTAAGTGAGGTGCTATGTGTGTGGTCCGCCCCACGCTGGTGGGCATTGAGCCGATTTTAGGTCGGTGTTACGATGGTATCGAGCATCAACCTTGCGCACGGCGCGTGCGGGACGAGCGCGGGCATATGGCGCATGGCGCATGGGGCCGGAGTGGACACATGGCATGGCATATGTGCAGACTGACGCACGGACGTGTCCGAGGGGTGGTTCGGGCATTTGCGCGTATGCGGTATCTTTGCCGAGGCGTCGACCTTAAGGGGTGAATGTAATACCCCGGCCTGCTCGTAGTGTGGCCCATGTGGCCCATGAGGAGTTGTGTGGTGGGATTAGTCCCACATTGCTTGTCCCATGTGAGTTATAGTAGTATATAATGCCTGTTGGATCCAAACGTAGCACCTCCGGGTTAACCCTTTTACACGAAGCGAGGACGAAAGTGTAAGTGAGGTGCTATGTGTGTCATCCATACCACGGTGGGCATTGAGCCGATTATGGATCAGGGTGTTACAATCCACATATTGTAAGCAGGTTGGAAGTCGAGGGATAAATAGAAAAGTCATGTTTTTGGCGCATATGGCTTTGCTGTGAGGGAGAGGAGAACCAAGCTAGGGTTTTCTTGATTTTGGCGCAAGGAGCATTGGAGGAGCTTCATCCATCCAATCCCTATGATCTCGTGTTGATCAACTCATCAATTCGTGTATAAGGTGCACAGTTTGATGTTATTCTTTGGGTTTTGTTTTGTTTCTTTCTTCGGATTGATTCTATATCAACTAAGTATCATTACTTGTTTTAGAGATACAATTGTTCTTCCTTTTGGCTAGACCAAGAAAGAGAAAAGTTAGGATTTTGCTTCGATGAAGATTGAAATTCATGTATCATTCAAGATTGGACCACTTTACACATTAACTAAACGTTGATCTATATCAAAACTAGATATAAAAAGAGTCATCTGTAAAAATACCATTAATTAAAGATACAGCACAATACCAGCACAATCGCCAACCGATCTGGTTCACTTAATTTCTCAAGAGTAATTAATGACAATTTCTCATCTGAGCTTAGCCTGATCGCGTCATATGACGTACCAACATCGCATACCTTTCTACAGTCGAGACAGTTTTTATCATACCTGCCTTTACTTTTATTGCGACGCACGACAAGTGTAGAGGAAAGTCAATAATAATAGTTGGGGACGAACACATGAGACAACTACGACAAAAACGACATGGCCGATCGATCCTTTTCTCGCAGTAGAACAAACAGCGACCAAAGTTTCCTCCCTCCCAAGCTAGTTGCAGTTATTAATTACAGCCAAAAAAATACACAACCTTTTCACCAAGGCCATGTCAATACGTTAGTGTCATTACATAACTCCAGGACAAGTGTAAAGTAGAATCCGTGGATGTCCGTAAATACATTTCCCATGAGAAAAAAATGGATTAGCCACAGCCTAATATCTAGTATAATCTCTTGGATCATATCCATTTGGTGATCACTAGCTAATCAGGAGGTTGCCCCAATCAAATTAAATAGACGCTGTGAAAGCTAGGGAACAACCTACACGCATAATTATTTGAAGTGCGTGTATCATTCGATCGATCTCGAACATTGCACGCAAAGATAATAAATTTTTCTCTCATTCTTTTTTGACAAGTACACAAATTAAGATAAGATTTGAGGGATGCATATTTGACAAATGGACATTGAAAAGGGACTAGGCAGTCAAAAAGGGCTCATTAGGTGACATGGTGACATGGGATCGTATCAAACAACAGCGATGAGTTCTGTCGTGCTGAGGGTGTGTTTGGTTGATGGAATGAGATTGAGAGTGTGTTTGGTTGATGGAATGAGGTTGAATGAGAGGAGATGGTACAAATATGGCGTGATTGTTCTGAATGGGATGGTATAGACACGATGTTTGATTGGTTTGTATGAGATGATACATGAATGGTACGATATTGTATTTGGTTGAGGAGATGAGGTTGATTCGGTAACCACCTCCTACATTGGTGATATTACCTCCAGGGTTTATTATTATTATTATTTTCTTTCTTTCTTTTTATTTTTTATTTTTTATTTTTCTCCTTTCCCTTTTCTTTGTTCCTTTTATGACCTAACTATGATCCTTTTCTAATTAATCTATAATTTCCTAACTTAATATCAAGTTAAGTTCTCTATTTTAATTTACTACTAGCTCTTCTTTAACTTAATGCAATTTTTAGTTACAATGTGACCCACTAATATTGAACTATTTGAGTAATTAAACACTAACTATTTCTAAATATACAACTTATAGCTAAATTTATTCTTTAAGTTTAACCGCTAATGGCAAAAACTCATTAATATCTAACGCGAGTGGTGAGCGCACGCGACGTGAGCGAACGAGTTCGTCATATACCGTGTGATTCGCTCAATTTCATCGAACATAAATTCAGCATCTCACAAAAATATTCTCGAAATTTGTACCACCATATCCAAAACCAATTGGTTCGATACACTTAACCAAACAGAGGGATGGAGACATATCCGGAACCATCTCATACATGTACAACTTGGCCTATTCAACCAAACAAACCCTAATTTAACAAGTTAATGATGCATTTTTGCAGCGCTAATAGGGCAGCTAATTTCGTTATCGGTGTCCGGCCGGTTCTAGATGATGTTTGAAACGCAGGAGAATAATGCATCTTGAACAAGGAGCACATTTGTAAGAAGACAACCCCAAGAAAGCATGATAGTTTCAGTAAGGATAGCAATAGCACATGCTAGCTCATTTCTTCTCTCTCTGATTAGTGAGGGGAAAAAAATCTCAAGAGATTGTTTTGGGTACAGATTCATGCAGCAAGATAGTTACTCTTTGGAAAAATACAGCTGACATCAGGTCACATGTTAAATCTCAGTCGTGTCCCCACTCTATGCACAACTTCTTGTAAACACATCCTTGTAATTAAAGAGATCATATTCGAGGTCGACTATTTATGTACTTAAGGCCACATATACTTCTTGCGATATTACAATGTCTCTTTCTCTAATTAATGCGGTTGTCTTAACCTGCTTGTTTTGTGTATACCACCAAGGTTCGAAAAGCCTCGTGAAGTCACCAAAAATTCTCAGCTGAAGGGTGTGTAGCACGTCTGTCCATGCATGGTAAATCAATCAATTTATACTGGCTAGCTAGGTTAGGAAAAAGTAAGGTGTTTTATGTCGAACTATGGGTACGTGTTTGACGTCTATTTTATTGACTTGTATATACTGCAAATTAGTTTTATTAAAAAAAACGGATAAAATGTATTTCAAAGCTCGCCTTTTTTGACCCCTGTTTCGCTAAAAACCAACAAAAGTGACCGGTTGTCGTCAATTTTTCAACTACACGTTGCTCGAGTACATTTGTTGTTGCTCGTCGATAAGACATGCGTCTGTGTTTTCTCTTACTTAGAATAGAGTTGGGATTCCGGTGTCACAACTTATTGCCTTATAGGCATAGATCGACCCAATGCTAACAAGTTTATCAACCACTTCAGTTTCTCTCTCTCCTTGAAACAAGTAGTCCCTAGCTATTTTCCATGATGAAAATAAAAGTCCAATCCCCTTTAATTATATAGTTAACAACATGGCTGGATTGATAGATGGATCATCATCAAAATTGCTTGCATCAAGGGACTCTGACTAGGTCAACCGGCTTAATTAGCGTTGGTAAGTCTTCACCATCTCATTACGAAATGGCTCGATCCATCCATCTCCGTCCTCGCAAACAGTACACTAACACTCTCCATGTCAAGCAAGATCGCACTCGTCCTCGATCGCTATTGAGCCTCTTTTCCAGCGTCCGTCTAACATCCTACGGTACCAATCATAGATACGCTTCAATTTTATTTGACATTTTAACAACCTCGTTTATTAATTAGGCATGCGTCGAGCTGGCTATATATAGCTCACACCTACCTCACTGCATGGGTTCTGTCTTCTTCAAGTTGTCAAGTCACTTTGTAGTGTACATTGCCCCTGCGGGCCCTAAACTTGTGCAGCTGTGTCGTTCAGGTCCCTGATAACTTAAAAATCAATCCGGTCTAAATAAACCTTTAAAATCAATCCGGTAAATGCAAACATTATCTCTTGTTGGGGGAGGGTAACCACGCTACCTTGAGCTGACGGTAACCTCGTGAAGGCATGGCACTTCGAACGAGGTCCGCGGACCGACCCCAGACGGGTCTGGGGATCAACCCCGAACAAGGTTTGGGGACCAACCTCAGCGAGGTGTGACACATCGGCGAACCTTGGAGGAGGTCCAGAGATCAACCCCAGACGTCTAAGGTCAATCTCACCGAGATACGACATGTCGAGAGATCCACCTCGGACGAGGTTCGGGGCCAACCCCGGACAGGGTCCGATACCAACCTCGCCAAGGTGCGACATGCCGGTGAACCCACTCCAGACTCAGTCTGTTGTAGCCTTGTGTTGTGTTTGGCTTATATATAACAAGGTGAAAGAAAAGGATTGTGTCCGGAAAGCAGGAGCGCAGTGTACCTTGTAAATAAATTGTTGTCTCTCTTGTGTGCTTTCTGTGACTGTTCTCTCACGCAAAGGGCTGTCGCCGGTTCCAACATCTTGTGTCGGAGTCCTGACGGCACCCGTGTAGACATAGGGCCGGTAGCATCACATACCTCGAAGGCGCGGAACCCGCTTGATGAAACATACGAAAGTACCCCGGGACAAGCTAGGCACTAAGGCAACAATGTAACTTCATATGTCTCCCCCCTCCCACTCTATAAATCGTCTCCATTTAAATGGAGAGGGGAGGTCAATTGTAACTTCAACCACCTATCTGCAATACATTGATACGGACCCTCATGTGTGATTCTCATTGAGGTTCCCTTCACACCGTCGGCGGTCGACACAACCAACCGCAGGTGTCACATGTTTTCTTTTAGTTCAACGAATGTTTGAGTAGCGAAAGTCGTGCCGCTTGGTTCTTAGTTCCCAAACTTGAACATCTTGATTCACTTGAGTCGCTGAGCTTAAATTTTAAACCGCCACGGCCCCCAAACTTCAATTACATAATGGTTAGCTTCTCTGCTCCCATAGTATTCATTTGAGTTCACATGCAGACCTAGCTGCCATGACCACACAACTTTATGGGCTTCAGCGCAATTTTCGTCGTCTCATAACCTTTCTTTGTCAAGCAACGAACCCTATATGCCGCTAGCATCAAGTGTCAATAGCTTAATTACACACTACAAAAGTACAAAAGAAATCAAGATAAGAGGGTTCAAGAAGCCTACACACACATGTGGCACGCCTTGCTTCCTTTCGCAGGCAGCTTATTTATACCCCACACGGCCGGCAACCTCTCCTCCCATCCCGTCCCTGTGCAGGCAGGCAGTGGCCAGTAGAAGCTCCAACTCGAAGCTCGAGGCAATCGAGACATAAATCCAGATCCAGTTTTGTTTTGGCCGCCCTTTTCTCTTGGTCAAGGCATATGCACATGGAGTTGATCGTTCGTTGAGCTCTTCACGCACGGCGAGAATTTGGCAATTTGGGCACGCATCGCCGTGTGTGCTGTGATGAGGCCGTCCGTCAATACACCGTAAGTTTCTCTCGGCTTTGGTTCTGCTCCGTGTTGTTTTCACAAGTACAGTATACGCTTGCGACTTGTCTATGGTCGTATTTATTATCTTTGACGAGGTGCATGGATGCAACTCGTGATATCGATCGATGCTGTTCTGCTTCTGCTTCTGCTTCTGCTGCTGTTACGTTTCTGGACGGACTCTGATCGAGTCGAGATGTATACTGTACTGCATAGCGCATGATTTACTAATGTTATGGTCGATCGTATGCACGCACGTACGTACGTGGCTAAATCGAGTCGAGATGTATACTGTACTGCATAGTGCATGATTACTAATGTTGTGGTCGATCGTATGCACGCACGTACGTGGCTAAATCGAGTCGAGATTTCTCAACCATGTCGTTCCACACGTGCGCGCGGCGAGACTGGCTGATCGGTCTCACGGTACACAAGTGCGGAACGTATTGACTTTGAATGTGTAGCTAGAAATCCGAGAGGACAAACAGACACTTCCGAATCTGGTAGGTAGACAGTCAGCTTTACTGTACGGGAGAAGGAGAGCTATGTACGACACACCATCTGCTTTTTTTTTTTGTGGGGGTGGGGGGTGGTGGGGTTTCAATTAATACGGGTTTGTGCTCCGGAGACGCTTTTACCTGTGTACTGATTTGATTTGGCATGGCTGCTGATAGAATTTTTTTATTAATTAATTCATTTTAAATTTATTTTTATTATTAATAACTCGTCAACTTTATTTACAATTCTTACTTTGTTTTTTTCTATACCACCGCCATGACGTGACAAAATAACATTATCATATCAGTACCATGGCGTGGTTAAATCCTGTCACTCCACCACTAGTGGCGTAACAAGAAGTGTTATTTAGTTAGATTTACACTATATCGTAACAGTATTGTTTTATCACGTCACGGGTGGTGGCGTGGTCAAAAGAGCCAGATTTAAAATTAAAGTTAAGGAGAGGCTAGTAATAAAAATAAATTAAAAAATAGGTTAATTGATTTAAAAAAGCTCATGTTAGAATCACCCTTTTGAACTTCAATTCTAAAAATGAGTCCCCCTGAATTTTTTTTTTTAAAAAAACACTACTTGCCACACCACCGCCGTGGCGGTGCAAATAAATCGTTGCGACACCGTATAAAGGATGCAAGATCGGCCTGGACAAATACCGGTGTGGCTGATATTGCAACACCATGGGTGGTGATATTGCGAGTAGTGTTCATTTTGAAAATAAGTTTGGAACTATATGTGGCGTTGCGGAGTTCATGTACAACGCAACTGGTCATAACGTTGCAAAAACATGGTTCATTTTCAAGAATAAGTTTCGAGTAGGTTTATTTTTAAATATAAGATTAGAAGGGTTATTTTTTAAAATTATTCTAGCAGGTGTTCTTTACAAGAATGACAAACCGAAACACATACATAAAAGACATGCTTTGTTTTGTTTTTCCGGCTGCATTTGATTAACATAATTATCGTGAAAGCTGAGCGCGCAATCAAGAGTTTGTGGGATCAAATCCTAAAAAATGTACAAAAGAACCCACCTAATGTATAATTAGTATGACTTGAACTATAACATTAGAACAACGACACCGGTTAGATTAACCACCGGTTGGCTACATCATTTTCTCGAGAATACACGGCGGTTAGCTTACAGTTTTCATCAGAAGAGGAAAATACGCCTCCACCACTGGTTAATTTATCGAGGATTAAATATACTAAGATATCAATCTAAAAAATACAGCAAGATATCTCCTTGATACGTAAATTCTTGCAGTAAAGATAGCTACAGATTAAATTCTGTTCTTCTTTTTCTGCGATTTCCTTTTCCCCCTGATGGCGAGATCGCAGCCGAAAAAGTCAGTTTGGTTGATCCCTTGCTCCCCATGGAAAGGGACGTGCCAGACTGCCACGAGACGTTAATTGCTCGTCCATCCCTCCTCCCCTCCTTCCCTCCTTCCATCCCCCTTCCCCAGCAACAACCGCCACACGTCTCGTAGCTCGCGCCGCCCGTACGGTCAAAAGCGACGCACGGTCGCCCTGTGTGCTGCGCAGTACTGATCCGTAATTGTGTGTGTGTGTGTGTGTCTCACGAGTCCACCGCATCGAATCACGTCTTAATCACTAGCCTCTCTTGGACTTTTGGGGCTAGCCCTGGAGTGAGATTTTTTTTGGTTTAATTAGTTTATGTAAGTGGTCAGAATCGAGCGTAGATTTCTACAGAATACTTACGTCTTTTTGGCTTGGCTGGCGTTACTAGTAGCCAGAGAATAGTTGGAAAACTAGCCAACGAATAGTAGAAACTGATCAGGTGGTGTACGTGTGAGTGTGTCCCTGTGAGGAGGCAGCAACTTGACGGATTACCAACGTGCAGGCGACCTGGTGACGCCGCCGGAGTGGACTGGCGGCCGGGGGGGACGCCCAGTCGTCGCATGCACGCGCGTAATTTATGTGCTTTGCTTCCGAAACAGAGAGTTCGTTTGGCTTTGTTTGTTGATCGTACGAGTTGGTGTTAAAAAGGAGAAGAACATGTGTAATTCAGTTTCAGTCCTAGATTCGGTTGCATATGGGTTGTGGCGTGTTCTTGTTGTCCTGTTGAGTCGTGACAATGGGAGAGATACCTACCGAGTATCGAGCAAAACTGAATTGGCTCAACCAGGTGTTTAGGGGCTGGGGCCATAATAACACCATAACTTGATTAAAAAAAGAACATTTATTTAGGAGGAATACGTTTGATTTAAAGGAGAGTGGGATTACCTCAACCATAATAATATTACTATATATATATATATATATATATATATATATATATATATATATATACGTATCTAGTGCTGATAGGTAATTCAGTACTAAGGTGCTAACTAATACCAATCTTGACCGTTGGATCTGAATTGAACAATTAAGATTAATGCGGGCTCCCACTTCTAAACCATTTAATCACTTTGCATGCTTCCACCTTCAATGCACCTTCATTAATGCGTCTTCATTAAACACCATATATGCTCCCACCTTCAACGGTCAGATCCAAATCCAACGGTCAAGATTAGTATTAGCACCTTAGCACTGAATTACTCATTAACACTAGATACGTTCTCATATATATATATATATATATATATATATATATATATATATATATATATATATATATATATATATATATGGAGAGAGAGAGAGAGAGAGAGACGCGTGTACTTCCTTTCAATAGAATGACCAAATGTAACCAGTTTTCGAGATATACATACCAATATATTTGAACTTTTACAAAATAAAGAACCAAATAAATTGAACATGTAGGTAAAGAATAGGAGCTAAAGGTACATAGTTGAATTTCTCTTTTCTTCGAACAACTTGTTCTATCGTATTTAGGAGGCGTACTTGAAAACCCCACTGGATCTGAAACATGCTTTTTGTCTAGCTAGGAACCAAAAGATCATCTCTAGCTAGCTGAAGTGCCGTTTTACGGACTCCTGTGCTTTGGTAGCTATTGGCGATCTACTTGTTGAGCATGTTCTTGCATGACATTGCATGGAGCACTTGAGCAAAAGACAACTGTACAGGACATCCATATATACCTTTTTTTGCAAGTACTAAAGCTAGCTCGTGATGATTGGTTGAACATGCATGTACATGGCGATTCACCAACGAAATGGTGGCGAAAAATCTGTCCAGCTGCGGCAACTTCTGTTTTTGCCGTATATGATTGCACGGGTCACCTCGTTAGTGGCCATAGCAAATAGCCAGCTTTGATACTACTTGATACCATTTGGCATTTGCATTGACGAATTCAGCGTGGCTGAGGAACAGTTTAGCAAGTTGTACATGTGAATCTTACCCCACCCGTATATACTTATGTCTCAAACAATATAATAGGAAATTCAATACGTTGTTTCCTCCCAATGGTCAATTTTTCAAATCCTTGTCCAAAACTTGGATATTTCTTCTGTATCAACTAGCGCAACAAGTGTCCGACAAATGAGATACCATACCTAGTTTTCCCCAAAAGAATAAAAAAATCTTTCTTTTAATATAGAATAAATAGGTGGGGCTAACCTTCTGTCGTGAGCTAGTTTGCGAGTAATACTAATAGCTGAAAACATATAGTTCAAAGAAAATTCAATTAATGTTTGATTGGTACTGCCAAAAGTCGTCCTTAGCAGTCATTCAAAATTTTACTTGATGATTCCTCGCAAGAAAATTACTTTATGCTAATCCTGCTGAAATTTGTGTCCATATTCCAAATCAGGTTTGTCTGTACTTATGTTTTCAAATTTGATTTCAAATGAAATTATGAACTACAGTCTATATGAGGTTTTTACACTGAAAATGCAGATACTTAACTAAAATTTCATCATTTTCCATGTTTTACTTGAAGTTAAAACTCAATTTTGGTTTATTGCAAGGACGTTAAATTTAAAATTCAACTTAGCTTCATGAATGAAGGATAGACGTATTTTTTTAGAAGAGGGTAGATGGTTAGTAATAATTAAATTCATGGAACTTTGTGAACACTTTTGCAAGGTTGACTCTACAAAGGGATGGCATTCTACATCAAAATTACTTGGTACCACAAAAGCACTATATATGCTCAAGGGTGCAAAGCCAATAGATATTTTAGTTGGTAGTTTAAGAAGTGATACTTACTACAGTGGTACAGTTACTATCAAATGCTAGTTGTAGCTAGGATGTAATCGAAGTTATTGGTCATCTGGTTAATATGGTAGATCCTAAGGATCCAAACCTTAACATACATTTGATAATATGAATGGAAGCCTCGTGTTGCCTCTCATCGAGGAGTTTATTTTAGTCCAAAGTAGTGCACAAAGTTTTTTTTTGAGGGAGACTACAACTAAATTATTTATTAACCTTGTATAAATTTTTGTGAGGAAACCTTGTAAATATTGCTAGGCATAAACAAATTCAATTAACTTCAGATAAAGATAAAACTCTACAACATAGTAGAAAATCATTTTTACAAAGCCGTAAAAAAGCATGTACCAGTTATGAAACATACTGTCAATTATAAAAACTAACAGTGCAATCGTTGACCCTTCTTGGCACGGAGTGAGAATACGCCACTGCCTTTGTCACTTCAGCCAAAGGCATATTCCACTCTATCCAAGTCAACACATTGCTATGATTTTCTTGCCGTGGCCACCTTTTTTTCTCTCATGTGTGTGTATATAACTTCCGGCCACCAAGTATGAGAAATTACTGTGTACACTCACTTCACATAGATCCACCATTGCTTCCTCAATATCTCTATTGATCTCAAGACAAAAATGGCTGGATAGATCTGGTCCCATATTTGGCAGAAGTTTTCACGTTGGATCGACCAAATCAGGTCCTGTGTTTTTGCACAATGCGCCCCACTGAATTAGTAGCTGCGGTGCGGTGAAATACATTCAGGTCGTTTTCTTTTTTATCTCTAAATACTAAGGGGTTGTTTGGACTGAAGACGGTTTTCATAAGAAGATTTAGCTACTCAATATACGGTTTTGCTAAACAACATTTGACTGTTCTCTTTTGTCAAAATAATCAAATTTTTATCCGTCCGATATACTTTCGAGATTTGCACTTATTCTCATATGATGAATTGAGTCTGGATTTATTATAATTTTTTCTTTGGAGCATAATGGGTTTACCATATTGTCGTATTTTATTGGTATAGAATTTCAATTTTTGTCTTTATTTTTACGCAATCTCTCAAAGCATATGTTAGATTTTGAATCATGTAATGGAAATATGAGTTATTAAGATTTTCAAGAATAATTATTAAGACTTTCAAAATTAATTACAAAAACAAAGAACATAAATTATATAAATAAATTACTGTAATTTATGTATAATGAAATAGTAAGTGAACTAAAATTTAACTGATTTTGTTCTAAACCACCCGTTAAGTATAGTTTAGTATGCCAAAACAAACATGACCAACCATACCAATAGTACTACAAGTCTAACCAATGCCAGTCGACCCAAACTATGCTTGTGTGTCCCTGTCTAATCTGAATATCTGATCCAGATCTCACGAACAATAGCCAAACCGAGACCGGTTTCCTAGTGTCTGAACGTACAGTGGTGCACGTAATAAATACCCATCCTAAGTCCCAACCTCGAGGAGATGTAACAAGCGCCACAGACCTCTCACTCCCCTGCTCCTCACTTGGGGAATTGGAGTGGTAGTAGTTGTTGTCCCGAGGCGGCTGGCTGCTCAAAGCCTCAAACCCCTCGGCCCTCTCGGTGGAAACCCCTCGACGCCGACGCCGCCGCCGCCGCGCGCGAGGTGGGCAATTCCATTTGAAACTCTCTTCTCATCTCCTCGTAATCAAACGGCACGCATGCAGAAATCGATCCTTTGCACGTAGGCATGCGGCGTCCGCCGTTTTGCCGGTGGGCGGGGCCGGGTCGGCGGCACGTAAATACTTGCCTATTTTTGGTCGTGCTGACCTCCCTGCCGAGTTTGTAACCGCTGCATGCTGCTAGAGCGCGCGCACGCACGGCGAGTCCGGTTCTTGATATCTCTGATGTGGTGATATCATGATATGCATGCATGTTTCGCACTGAACACGCAGGAGTGTAATCGTTTCTTGCCATTCTTGCGAGCTCTGACTCTGAGCTCTTTCAGTGTCGTAGCCGAGGGATCTTGATCGATCGCGTCGAATCTTTGCACATTAATCAGTTCGTTTTCTTTGGTCCGTCCTTGGTTGGTTCTGCGTTAACACGCAGCTGCTGTTTGTTTGCTCCGATTTTGCAGGATATTGATCAGTTAGCTGGCTAGACAGGAAGGTCTCACATTCTGGACGCAGATCTAGTGACATTGATCTGTTGAGGTCGCTGATAAGTAGTACACCGAATTCCTTTCTTCCTCGCAAGTGTTAAGATCTTACTAGATTTGAGGAGATGGTGCTCGCGAGCACGCCCAAGGTGGTGCTAGGATGCGTGGCCTTCTGCATCTTCTGGGTGCTGGCCGTGTTCCCGGCCGTGCCGTTCATGCCGGTGGGCCGGACGGCGGGGTCGCTGCTCGGCGCGATGCTCATGGTGCTCTTCCGTGTCATGACGCCGAAGGAGGCGTACGCGGCGATCGACCTCCCCATCATCGGCCTCCTCTTCGGCACCATGGTGGTCAGCATCTTCCTCGAGCGCGCCGACATGTTCAAGTACCTCGGCAGCATGCTGTCGTGGAAGAGCCGGGGCAGCAAGGACCTGCTCTTCCGCGTCTGCGTCGTCTCCGCCGTCGCCAGCGCGCTGTTCACCAACGATACCACCTGCGTCGTGCTCACCGAGTTCATCCTCAAGGTGGCCAGGCAGAACAACTTGCCACCTCAGCCGTTCCTCCTGGCCCTCGCCTCCAGCTCCAACATCGGCTCGGCGGCGACCCCCATCGGCAACCCGCAGAACCTGGTCATCGCCGTCGAGAGCGGCATCACCTTCGGCCAGTTCCTGCTCGGCGTCTTCCCGGCCATGATCGTCGGCATTCTGACCAACACCTGCATCCTGCTGTGCTACTTCTGGAGGTACCTATCCGTGGAGAAGGACCAGGAGGGAGGGACGGCCACCGGGCCGGAGGTCGTCGCCGACGACGAGGTCACCTCGCACCGGTTCACGCCGGCAAGAATGTCGCACGCCTCGTCCGTCAATGGCGACATCGACTGCGGGAGCGAGCCGATCCGCCGGAGCGACAGCATGAACAGGGCAGACACCCTGAGGAGCCGGAGCTACAACTCCGAGGGCGACATCCAGGTCGCCATCAGATCGCTGCGCGCGTCGAGCATGGCTCAGGAGATGGTGGAGGTATCCACCGTCTGCGAGCGGCGAGACGAAGGCCCGCGCAAGATCACCAGGACGACCAGCCACCAGCGGAGCGTGATCATCGAGGACGCGCCCGAGCAGAACGCCAATGGCTTCGACAGCGAGAAGGAGAAGGAGGAGGAGGCCAAGGAGAAGAGGTGGAAGGTGCTCGTGTGGAAGGCGGCCGTTTACCTCACGACCCTTGGGATGCTCATCTCGCTTCTCATGGGGCTCAACATGTCCTGGACTGCCATCACTGCTGCCCTTGTTCTTCTGGCACTAGATTTCACTGACGCACAGGCTTGTTTGGAGAAGGTGTGGTCATGGTCTTCTGAATTTGACATATTGTTTGAAAGAAAATTATCTTGATTACTAATCAATTGGTCATTTTTTTTGTCTGAATATGCTAATCAATTTGGAGCAATTTCATATGACACTGATGATTTGCAGGTGTCATACTCATTGTTGATCTTCTTCTGCGGGATGTTTATAACGGTTGATGGCTTCAACAAGACTGGCATACCAAATGCGCTTTGGGAATTGGTGGAGCCACATGCTAGAATCGATAGCGCCAAAGGCATTGCGCTTCTCGCAGTTGTGATTCTTGTTCTTTCAAATGTGGCCTCAAATGTTCCAACAGGTAAACTCTTTGAAGTCAATGCTCATTTGGTTAGTCAAAATTCTGAGAATCGCACTATGATACTGGCACATTGTTTTGTCTTCAGAATTCAAGCAGTGGATAGTTCAAACGAACAAAGATCATGCCCATGTTTTTCTTTTACAAATCATGCCCAGGTTCTAGTATCATTGTTATGTGGTACATATGAAGAGAATTTATTAGTTTGTACAAATCTTAATTACGGTATCATATTTATGTTTAGCTTGTGAAACCAATAATGACTTTAGAATCCACTGACGTTGACTTGTTTAACTCTGTTGTAGCTGACCACGTATTTAAACTAAACCTTTCAAAGATACTTGTACTTTCAGTTGGATACAGAATCAGTTTTGTAATCTTCCAAGTTGCAACCGCAGCAAACTTAAGAAAGATGCCAAAAAATAATGCACTATTTACTATTTGGGACAATAAGGAGATGAAAATAAGATTGTTCACTTGTTTCGAAAGAAGAAAAAAAAGATTCTTCAAATTCTGTTCATTCTTCCAAACACTGTAAACTTGTTGGATGCATAGTATTAGAGTATGTCCTAATAGTAGCTGTGACCTTGTCTTTCAGTTCTACTGCTGGGCACAAGAGTGGCAGCATCAGCCGCTGCAATCTCTCCTGCTTCAGAGAAGAAAGCCTGGCTCATCCTTGCCTGGGTCAGCACAGTGGCCGGCAACCTCACACTCCTGGGCTCAGCTGCAAACCTGATAGTCTGCGAGCAGGCGAGGCGGGCTCAGTTCTTCGGGTACAACCTCACCTTCTGGAGCCACCTCCGCTTCGGCCTGCCGTCGACCATTATCGTCACCGCCATCGGCCTGGTCATCGTCGTTAGCTACTGAACCAGCTGAAGGAAGTGAGGAACTAGCAGCAAGGGTAGCAGTACAAGAAGCTAGCAGGGTTCCTTCTTCCACAAGGAAGGAAGGAGGCAACTGTGAAAAGGGGGAACTTGCCTGAGAAAGGAGATGATATTGTAATAGTTTTTGTTGTAAATGTGGTTATGTTTGTGTAACTTAAGAAATTAAGCGCAAGGCGTCGCCCATCTGCTAAAGCAAATAATGGGCAGATTGTAGATGACCCGATCGATGAAGTAGTCGGCGTCCCTGTTCTAAGCTGAAGCTTGGTTTTTATAGGATGGATAGCTGGGAAATGATATGGTAATGTTATTTCAGTTTTGGTGTTGCAGTTGCCTTATCTTTGGTAGTTCCGGTCACTAGTGATTTACATATTACAGGGGCGCATGAGTTATTAAAATTAAGAAGGCTGTGCCAAGATGTGCAGTTTCTAACTTGATGGAATTGCTAGAAAGAAATTCCTGCGAATATGAAATATATCCTTCCTGAAAACAAAAAGGTACATCAAATTCTTGTGTGCTGAGATTTCGGCCCATCCAAACAAGATCTTATCATATTGGCCCAAAAAGTAGAGATCGCGTTACATGTTGAGGCAAAGTAGACCAACAAAAAAAAGACCTCGAAACAAAAGTTCACCCGCCGTGGGGCTGGAACCCATGACCGACTGATCTAGACGGGCTTGAATGGCACATGTGTTCTTGTAGGATTAGTATGGCAACAGAGGGGGGTGAATGGTGCCTTCAAATTTTCTCCCAAGTATTCACCCACTCTTCACTCCAATAGCTATGAGAAGCTATGAAGATGGAGAATAAAAAATTCTAAAAATCAAACAACTATAGTAATTTTAGATCGTGAACAGTGCAAAAAAAACAGCACTATTTCAAATCCGAAAATCCATATAACTTTTGATTCGTAGAGCCAAAAGACTTGAAACTTGAACCAAGGTTGGGTCATGATATTAGGAACCTATCCCAGCTGAAAAATATAAAAGAACTTGAGAGAATTTGAATCTTTTAGTTTGTGAAGCTCAGCTGCACCAAAATCGGGTCAAAACAAAAAATTGAGCTCACTCTCAAACCAAAGCTCCAAATGACTTGAAATTTTGCATGCACCCTCTCTAAGATTTTAAGAACCTATTCCACTCAACGATAGAGAAAATCGTTGCCAAAGTTATGACATTTTTCTGTTTAAGGAAAGTTACACAAAAACGGGGCAAAAACCGAAGATGGTGAACATGACTTGCTCGTGGATGGATGATAGCCAAGATGACTCTAGATATGTTCCATAAAATATCACAATAATAAAAACACCAAAGAAATCGAGGCAAAAACTGCTGAATCAAGAAATCACTCGGAGAGGCCAAAGAGAGCAAAAATCGGGTTTCTTCATGAATCTTGCCATGAAAGTCCCTAGATGGGTGGATATTGATTTTCATAGGCTATCTCCATCTCTTACACGTCCTTGGCATAACAAGATCAAGAAGGGAAGAGAGATGGGGAAAACAACCAAATCAAGAGCAAATCAATCAACACAAAAGATATTCATGGAGATGAACAAAGATTGATGTATTTCTACTTGAGGATGAGGGTTTTACAGCCACTCCACTTGGAGGACAAGAGAGCACACCATAGCTCTCAATTTCTCTCAAACCCTAATCCTAGAACTCATGAACCCTAGGTCTCAAGAGAGGATAGTTGGATGGATGACCACAAGTCTCCATTGGGCTAACCAGCCACATCTAACCCTTAGTGGATACTATCCACTTAGCATAATGAGAGAAACCCTATAACCCCACACACGGGTTTTAACTAACACTCTACTCTTATGCACGCTTTTCAAAGCGCACAAGCCCGAATCCGCTAAGTACTTAGCCTTGATCCAACTTGATCATACCAACTTCACCATGACCTAAACTGCCTTTCCAAACGCCGCTCAAGCATCGCGGTTTTCTATTGAAGCAGTTTCGGTATTTTGGTCAAACTACAAGAATACCCTTCCTTGACCTGGTCTTCTCTATCCATTGCAAGCAACCACCATGCTTGCCATGTGTAGATGCACCACTGGATTGCCGCGCGTCGGCAAGTCTCTCCCGTTCCGGTTCCCGGACCACGCCTCACTTGGACCGACCAAGCCACATGGTGCAATCCTGCCGTTCGAACTTCCCTTCAATATTTCCCACCTTTCTCGTGCTATGCTTAAGATCACCACCTCACCCCGCATCCTCAATCGTTCTGGGCCTCAACTCCTCCATGTGCTTAGCCTCGATCTTTGCCGTTAACCGTGGTTGACTCCAGGCGACCCTACACATCCAAAGACAAGGAAATCGTTTTCGGACACAAGTTCTTTACAACTTGACCCACGCTAGCAGAACATGTTTCATGCAACCTATAAACTCTAATAAATTTGCAAATCAACTTTTGACCTTCCCAAATTGCAATGGTTCAACACAACATAATTCAGGACCCTCTCACATGGTCCTTCAATCTCCCCCTTGATGAACACATTGACAATTTCTCAAAAATGCAATTTGGATGTGGTTTTAGACAATAGAGAGGAAAAATTGCAAATAGAGCTCCAAATAGTCTAGAGAGGAATGCAAAGAGCTGAAAGTCACCACTTGAGGCAGAAGTGAATTGAAGCTACTGGAAAAAATAGAAATTTTACAAAAGATTCAAGTTCACCAAATGAGTCGGGAAATCTTACTCTAGGTCCATATAAAAGAACAACTCCAAATCAAGCTCTAAAACAACATTTTTACCAATCTTTTCCCCTTTGACAATGCAGTCATCAAGATGCATGGAAGAAGATAGAGCATGAATAAAATAGAATGGCTGCAATTTATTCATCTTTAGCAAAAGGAGCTATGGAAATTATCCAAGATGACTTTACAAGTACTACACCAAGCCATATTATGTGAGGTAGCTATTTTATATCATGGCAAATCATATATAGCAAAGCTAAAGAAAAAGAGCAATAATATGAGATTAAATGGAAGTTTATCATGTCAAGGTGCTCAAGATCATAGTTTAGCCAAAGGTATCCAAAAAATGAGCCAAGCCATGTCAATAAACTAAATGGAACAAAAAAAGCTATAATTGAGTCAAATTAGAGTGTTACAAGTTTAGAGTGTTACAAGTTTAATGTTGAATTATTTTGTTCAAGCACTTGGAATTAAGCATACTTGGCACAGTTAGCACTTGCTGAAATTTATTTTTGGTTTTATCTTAGCAAAGCAAGTCCTGTACTAGGAGCCATCCACAACTGCCTCCTAAGCTTCAACCATTTTTCACAATTTTTGTTTTCTTAGTCTTGTGCTAGATCACAAGCTGTGCCACGACCATCCCAAGCAAAAAGCTTAAGAGAGTGGTCTAGGTCATCCAAAACTCTCTCTGAGTTCATGCCTAGTGCAATGGCAAGCCGTCTCATGAGAAAGAATTGGTGAGATTAATTTTTTCGCACAGAAGAAATCATTTTTCATTTACTTAACTTAGTTTAAGAAAAAATGAATACTAACTCATGCTTAATAAGGAACTAGCATAGCTCAATCTAAAGCTCAATTTATGTTCAAGACTCAACTTAGCCTATTTGACATGGCATGAATCATAAGAGGATCACTAGATCAAAACTGGCCACAAGATCCAACAAGTCATTTTAATTCAAGTTTCTCACATTTAATAGAGCTAGCATGGCAAAAGCTAAGCTACACATGGAAGGCCATGATAAATCTAGCAAACTAGCACAAGACATGGCAAGATGTAAAGCATGATATCATGTCACACAAGGATAATAGTCAAAGCTCTGTGTACTTGTATTACAATGCAAGTTGCTAATTTTAAAATGCAATATGGTACAATGGTTGCAAAAGATCAAACTCCCCCTAGAAACAGACCAAGAGAACTAATAACCCCTAGCTCTCCCTGCAAAGTAGCAAAACGAGAAGAATCAAGAGCCTTAGTGAAAGTATCTTCAACCTGCTGCTCGGACTCTACAAAGTGAAGCACAACATCGCCCTTCTCTACATGGTCTCTAAGGAAATGATATCTAATGTCAATGTGTTTGGTCCTAGAGTGTTGCACTAGTTTTTGGCAATGTTTATGGCACTAGTGTTGTCACGAAAAATAGGAACACTATCTAAGGACAACCCATAGTCTCGCAATGTAGACAAGATTCAGAGAACCTGAGAGCAACTACTGGCTGCAGCTACATACTCTGCCTCGGCTGTGGGTTGTGAAACAGAGGACTACTTCCTAGATGACCAAGGGATAATAGATGTGCCTAAGAAGTAATAAGTTCCAGAAGTACTCTTCCTATCCACTCTACACCCCACAAAATCAGCATCAGAAAAAGCCCGGATGGAGAGAGTAGAACCAAAAGAATACCAGAGTCCAAAGTTAAGAGTGTCCTGAAGGTACCTGAAGATGCGACACACTACTTGACGATGTGAGGCACGAGGGGAAGCCTGAAATCGAGCGCACAGACACGCAGCAAACTATATGTCCAGCCTCGACACCGTGAGGTAGAGGAGGGAGCCGATCATGCTGCGGTACGCCTTCTGGTCCACGGGCTGTCCATCCTCATCTGGATATAGCACGGTAGAAGTGACAATGGGAGTAGACATTGGCTTGCTGCTTCCCATGTTGAAGCATCGAAGAAGGTCCTTTTGTACTTGCTTTGATGAATGAATGTACCTTCTTTGAGTTGCTTGACTTGAAGACCAAGGAAGAAGGTCAGCTCGCCCATCATACTCATTTCGAATTCCCTGCTGATAGAATATGAAAATAGATACCAAAGCTTGAGAAGAACCCCTGAATATGATTTCATCCACATAAATCTGAACAAGTAAAAAGTCACTGCCATGCTTGAGAGTGAACAAGGTTGTATCTACCATTCCTATTTTGAACTCATTCTTAAGCAAGAAACTCCAAAGCCTATCATACCAAGCTCTAGGGGCTTGCTTCAATCCATACAAGCCTTTGGAGATCTTAAATACATGCCTTGGGAACTTGTGAGTTTCAAACCAGGGGTTGCTTGACATAGACCTCTTCGTCTATGAAATCATTAAGGAAATCACTATTGACATCCATTTGAAAAAGCTTAAAGCCCTTAGACGCCGCGAAAGCTAGCAATATGCTAATAACTTCTAATATAGCTACAAGAGCAAAGGTCTCTTCAAAGTCTAAGCCTTCTACCTGGGAATAACCTTGAGCTACAAGCCTAGCCTTGTTGCGAACTACCAACCCATCTTCACTTTGCTTATTCTTGAAAATCCATTTTGTTCCAATTACATTGTGATTATGTAGAGGTTCAACTAAGATCCAGACTTGGTTTCCTTCAAAAATTTCAAGCTCTTCATGCATGGCATTGACCCAAGAGGAATCAGATAAAGTATGAGTGACATCTCGAGGTACAAAAGACGCAACAAAAGCAGAATGCGTATGAGAATCTAAAGAGATAAACCTGGGGCGAGTAACTCGCTCATGGAGATCCCCAATCATCTACTCAGGAGGGTGTCGTCGCTGAATATGAAGAGGAGGTCCTAGTGCATATGTGGCCTCTACCTCATGGGCTGTGGAGTGTAACATCCCGAAAATGGATTTGTGTTTCAAATGTAAGAAAATCAGGAGAAATTAAAATTTTTCTTGCATCTGAAGCCCTTGGTTGTTTCTGTAGTTCTTTTGAGAAGAATTATAGAAAATCAAAACTAAATCCTCGTTCGACTCCAATCAAAAGCCTCCTTGGCGTTGGTCTAATGCCAAACCCCTGGAGGTATTTTCCTGAGTTCTAGGGAGGCTTGGCAACACCTCTGAATTATCTCATGATTGTTAGAAATTATTTGGTAATTCTTGGAGGCAAGTCAAATTCGGTCAAACCCTATTTCTCCTCTTCTGAAATTTCTGGAGGAAGATTCAGTGTGTGAGAACCTCTGAAAATTTTATGAGAGGTTCCTCCGGTTGTCGGCAATCTCCAGTTAAAATCTGGTAAGTTTTGGAGCTTACTTGATACCTTAAATGGTCCCTCAAAAATCGGTTGTTCTAGTTCAAACCCTAACTGGTTTGCACTGTTCCGTAGGTTCGGATTGGGCTTGGGCTCGAGCCACTGGACTCGGTCCCGCCCACTAGCTGTACCAACCTGGTCGTTCGGGCGCTGGGGTCGTGAGCCGTTGGATCGGTATCGAACAGTCTTCGACCAGCCGAACGGTGGAGTCGTTCCAAACCACCCGGTCTAACTCAGCCGTTGGATCGGCATCGAACGGTCTTCGACCAGTCGAACGACGGAGACGTCGTAGACCACTCGATCTAGCTCAGCCTTCCGGTTTCAATCCGACGACCAACGAGTCGTCTCCTTCCTCTGTCCGCGCGCGCGTGAGCTCCTGCCATTGCGTGCGCAGAGGAGAAAAGCGATGGCGTGCAGTCCGCTCTAAGTCCACCTTTAAACGGCTAGCTCTGCGCGCATTAAATGACTGTCGCACTCCTACCTCAGTAGGCCATGACCCAACTGCTCCTATCGCTCTCAAGTGCTCTCATGGCAGTGTTGACCCGACTGGAAAAATCCGGCCGTTGCTCTCTGCCATCGCCCTATTTAAACTCCTTTGTGCTTCACCCTTAACTTCCTTTAGCACTTCTGCAACTCCAGCTAGCATTCACCATCTTGCTTGAGCTGCAGTTCCTTGCAATCTCCTCGACCGCCATTGTTGAGTGTGGAGCTTTCGGTGGAGGCGGTGCAGCGGGGGTTTCCTTCTTCAAGTCTTGGCCCCCTCTGCTCCCCCTTCGCTCTCTGGAGCTTGACCCTCACGCGGTTTGGTTCTCTCTTTGCTCAGGTCACTGTGGCCTAGTGAGGACCTCACCGCAGCCGTTCGGTCACTCGTCGCCGGAGCCACTCCGTGGGACTCTGGTCGTTCTTCAGCTCAGGTACTTTCGCATTGCCCTATAGGAGCTTAGATGTGTTCTCATTATCCTTGGGTTTTGTCCGTTCGGAAGCTCTCCCGAGCCGTACCTACTCAGCCGCATGCCGTGGTCGTACCGCTGTGGTCGGAGAAGCCGCCGAGCCACTGGCAAAGCATGCGGGAGGCGCTGCCTTGTGGTCGGAATTTCGACCAATCACCGTAGTTTGGTCGTTTCGACCAGATGCAGTATTGTGTTGGGTAAATAGGTCGTCTCGTAGTCCCCAGAAGTGCCCTTATGCTTATAAGGGGGAGGCCTACGAGTGATTGTAAGTTCTCCTACAATCACCCCCGTAGTCGTAAGTCTCACTACGACTATGGCGTGTTCATAAGTCCTTCTTCGACCATTACCCAGTCGAAAGTTATGTTGTGGCCTGTACCTCGTCGTGAGTCTTACTACGACTATGTCCGGGTCATAAGTACTTCTACGACATGTACCAAGTCGTGAGTCTGTCTACGACTAGTACCCAGTCGTACGACCTCCTACGACCACTAACTGGTCGTAAATCCTTCTACGACTATGGTCCAGTCGTAGGTTCTGCTACGACCACTACCTGGTCGTAAGATCTTCTTTCGGTCGTAGTTTTGGCATTAAGAATCCAAATCAATTGGTTCTTGTTGCTAAATTCTTTATAAATCAGTACCTTGCTTCAGTAAGGTTTTCAGAATTTTTGGAAAAAGGTTTGCTGTTGAGTCCTTGCATTTTATTCGTTATTATCGATTGCTTTTCGCTTTCTCGTTAGGACCCGAAGAGCACATCGACAATATTGTTGATCCCCAGCAACATTTTGACCCACAGCAAGCAGGCAAGCAGTTTGATCATGTTAATCCTATTATTTTTCCAGTCTACTATATTGATTTCAACTCGTATGTATGTATTGCTATTTTGTTGTCAAATTATGGTTAGTGTCCTATAGTTGCATACTATGTAGGACTTGTTTATCCTCTACTACTATGAGCTTAGGTTATTTGCTGTGGTCGGAGTCCGATGGAGGGACTTGGATCACTTAGTAGCTTCCGATTGGAAAATGCTTAGCCATGCTTAGTTCGGTAGCTTTGGGCGATCATCGACTTAGTCGATGGTCTTGATCACACAAAAATTATTATTTTTCCATTATGTTCAGCACTTGGTGCTTTGTTAATTTTGCAAATCAAAAACTGAAAATGAAAACTGATTTGGACTTGGGCATAATGGTATGTTGGTGTGGTGTTTTTGGGTGTGATCGGAATGGTGCCCAAGTCATCAAGGACCGAACATCTTGTTACACTAAACCAAGCACTATTGCGTACTAACCACATGAGGGATATATGGGACCCCTCTTGACTTAGTACTTTGGCGTGTGTTATCTTGAGTCGCAGGAGGAAAAGTTTTGTGTGTGTGTTGCGTGAAACATGCATGTGTTCTTGTGTTTGTGTTGGGTGTGCGGTGGTGGGGATTGCTGGAAGGTTCTCCACCTCGAGGCGTCGCGATTGTCCAAGGCTTTACCCGTGATGGGTAGTTGTCCGAGGCTGGGCCACGACCCCGACACAACGTATGGGTTTCTATCCATACGGGCGACTCGAAGTTAATACATAATATTGGAAACGTCTCGTAGGACTTAGCCGTGCCGGCATACCAAAGGGAGTGTGCTTAATCATGTGGCAAAAAGGCGGTCCGACATGTGGGTAAGTTGGTACACCCTGCAGGGATAAAACTATTCGAATAGCCTCGTCCTAGGTTATGGACACGCTTGGGGAGGTCTTCCAAGAGTTAGACTACAACCTTTGTTTTCAAAATTAAAACTTGACATGGTTAGTATGAGTGGGTAATTCATACTATTGTTGTGGTGACTATTGGGTTAGTCACTTCTAGGTTGTTGTTGTCTTCTATCTACCGCTAGTATTATTGTTCTTTCGGTTATTTGAACATTAAAAACTGATTTGTTAAATTGCTTTCAATCTATTACATTATTGCAAATGGAAACTTGCTTTATGCTAAAATGAAACATACAGCCTCCACTTCAATGAGCTTGCATGTAGTATATGTACAGGTTTGTTACTCCACCTGTAAGTCTTGCGAGTACATTCAAAGTACTCACCGGCTTTTGCCGGCTGCTTTTGTTTGCAGGGGAAGGAGGTGAGCCCCAAGGGCCTCACTTTTGTGAGATGTGCTTCGGGTTTGGCGACTAGCTTGGCGGTCCGGTCGGTTGCCTTGTGGGTTAAAGGCAAACTAGTCGGCTCTTTTGCTTACAGCCATCTTATGGCGCTTTTGCTTCCGCTGTTCAATTTCTATATGTATATGTCGTTTGGCCGGTCGGCCTCTCTTTTGTAAACTGCTACCTTCTATTTATGTTATATTTTGGATTGGTGTTTATGCTTCGGTTCTATGTGAATGAATGGAATTGATGCATGAACTTTGTAAAGAGGTGTGTATACTGCATTTCTGGGAAGTATACATGTCTCGAGTCTCGGATTATCTGCTTTGTAATGCTATGACCGAATGGATGGTTAAGCATTACAAGCCAGATGAACCGGGGTCTCACATGGAGGTAGGAGCAGAGCCACTCGAAGCGCCGGTGAAGGTCGGAAGAGGCTGCTCTGCTGAAGCTGGAGAATTATAAGCAGGCTCTCCAACCTTCTCAGGAGTGACTAGATGATGGATTGGGTCCTCAACCTCTATGTTAGAGTCGTCGTCGACAAAGATACTCTCTCAATCACCAAAAACATGTGTACCTACACCATCGGGTCTAGTACCATGACTAGCCTCATCAAAAGTGACTTCACAAGTCTCAATAATTTTGTTAGTATCCAAATTAAATACATGATAGCCACGAGAATGAGCAAGATACCTAAGGAAAATACCATCATAATATCTAGATTCAAATTTATCCAAATTGCCATGTTTAGGAATGAAGCACTTGCAACCAAATATCTTGAAATGAGAGACTCTAGGCCTATGTCCAAATCTAAGCTCAAAGGAAGTCTTGCCTATGACTGATCTCAAGAACACCCTATTGGACACATAGCAAGCAGTAGAGATCGCCTCATTCCAAAACCTCCTAGGTGTGCTATGCTCATCTAGCATGGTCCTAACCATCTCTACAAGGGTTCTGTTCTTCCTTTCTACAACCCTATTCTGCTGGGGAACTCTAGGTGAGGAGAACTGGTGCTCTAGTTCTCTCTCAGTGCAGAAAGTGGCAAAATATGGGTTCTTGAAATCTGTACCATTGTCACTCCTAATGGTTCTCAAGGCTCCTGGGAGGTTAGCTGCTAGTCTAAAGACCAACTCTCTAAAGGAGCCAAATGCCTCATCCTTAGAAACTAGAAAATATACTCAATAATACCTAGAGAAGTCATCCACAATGACAAGCACATACCACTTCCCTCCTGCATACTGGACTCTAGAAGGGCCAACCGTGTATAAGTGCAAGAGCTGACCAGGCCCATCAGTCAACACTAAAGTAAGAGGAGGATGAGAAGCACAGACCATGTCAGCATGTCTACAAGGTATGCACACTAGGTCTCTAACATTCTTAAGCCTATGCAAACCTCTAATCAAGTTCTTGCTACTGACTCTGATCAAATGGTTGAAACCTATGTGTCCAAACCTACAATGCCACAACACTAAGTCATGAGAGTCAGAAGCCACAAGACACCTAGGGCTGGAGGTAGAAGAGATACTGAAATCAGCACTAAAGATCCTCTCAAACTTAGAGATCCTAATGACATGCTCACCCGAGTAGTCTAGAATTCTATACTCACCACTCTTGAACCTCACTTCTAGACCCTCATCAAGAAGCTGAGAGACATATAGCAAATTATAACTCAGCTTACTTACCAAAGCGACGTCCTTAAGCATGAAGTTGTTGTTGACGCGCACTATGCCCTTGGCTATCACGGTTCCAGTAGAAGCATCCCCAAATGTGATCAACTCGTTGCCGGATGCACGTGTGAGGGAGAAGAACCATCTAGAATCTCTAGCCATGTGTCGAGAACACCCAGAGTCAACAAGTCATATGTCCTCGTTCCTCACATGTCGGACCTATAGGGTATAAGCAGGGAATATATGTGCCTCAGTACTGGGGTTAGTGATAAAAGACTTGGGAACCTAGTACTGAGCCACACGATGCCTAGAAACAGCAGTAGGAGCAGCAATAAAATGGTTAGAGGGATAATCATAAGAATGCAAATGTGAAACACCTAGACCTCTTCGAATCGACCTACCAAAAGGTCGGCACTCCCCCTGTCTAGATGCTACCCGTGGTCTATCCTCACGACACCCTAACCCAAAATGTTGCCTAGAGCCACCAAAGGAGTCAAAGAAGTCATCTGCAAACCTAGGCCTATGTCTAGTAGGAAAGATAGGTTGTCTGGCTCTAGAGATAGTCGTAGGTGAAGGAACCCTCTAATGGACCTCAAGGCACACTCTCTCCTTCCTCTCACCCTTGGCTCTACGAGCCAGAACTCAACTATGTGGCCATCCTTCTCACAGACGATGAAATCATACTTGACCTTTTGAGAGGTCTCACCTGCTGAAATAGAAGCATCAGACTTGTTAGAAGGAGTTTGGGCAAAACCTACAGATCTAAAGACTAACTTAGATGACTCAGGGGGTTCTACCTCAAACTTGCCACTCTCAACAGCTCTCACAACCTTAGGTGGGTGGTTCTTGGAATACTCTAGAGAATAAAATCCTAGGCCACTTTTCTTCACACTCACGTTAGATTGATCGAGGATCATGTTGAGGTTCTTCTTCCCACTAGAGAATATCTCAAAAGTCTTTTTGAGATAGTCATTTTCTTTGGCTAGGTCCTTGCATGTGGCACACTTATTCGACTTGGTTGCCCTAGCATATATTTCTTTATGAATAGCTATCTCAACTTTTAAGGCCTCACAAGACACACAGGGAATTTCTAATCCTACTCAACTGCTCTTTGAACTTGACTCTAAACACCTCTTGTACCTTAGCTAAATTAGTCCCAATTTCAGCACAAAAGGCACAAGAATTAGAATCAATTACTTTCTTCGATGCAGTTATGGACATGGATTTTTCAATTTTAGTTTTCTCCTCTAGAGTCTTGTTAAGAGCATCATTCTCAATTGTGAGTTTATAACAGTTTTCACACGAAGCGGTCTTAGAATAAAGAACCATTTCAGTCATTTCCTTTATTTTAATCTTGCTATCCTCACAATGAGAGCAAGTGTGACTAGAATCAAATTTTAGCAATTCCTTAGTAGCACTATCTAATTTCAATTCGAGCAAAGCACAACTTGAGTAAGGTGATGGAATAGCATCTACACGAGTCACATCTAAAGCAATAGCATCCAAGCAAACATGACTATGACTAGATCTGAGAGATTCTAGTTTATCTAGAGCATCTTTAAGTTGATTTATAATAGAGGAATGAGCAGATTTCAGATTTGTCAATTCATCATGCAAGCAAGAGCAATAATCACAATCATCAGCAGGATTAATGGATTTGAGCCTAACCACTTCTAAGTTCAAGTTATCAATCATGATATCCTGTCTCCTAATCATTTTAACTTATTTTTCAAATTTCTTTCAGCAGCAGACCAAAGCACGTTTCATCTCATTGGGTGAGGGGTATACCTCGTCGGGATCGCTGTAGGGCTCGTCGTCGTCAGAGGATTCAACGTCGTGGCTATCCTTGGCCATGAAGCACCTACCGGTGAATTCCTAGGCCTTCTTCTTGCCATGGGAATCGTCCTTGTCGTCCTCCATCCCCGAGTCCACATCGCTCATATCAACGTTCTCAAGAGCGGCAAGGACCCGGTTGACGAACTTCTGATAGTTGGGCTTCTTGGCCTTCGCATCTCGAGCTTGAGGACACCTCCGGTAGTCCTTCTCCTCCTTGCCCTTCAGCTTGGGGCACTTAGCCCGAATGTGGTTTGGCTCACCACACTCAAAGCAAGTAACATCATCATTTCTTCTCTTGTTCCTCACTTTGTTGTAGGCTCTCGTGAATTTTGTGGATAAGAGGGCTAAGTCATCCTCAGGTAGCCTCTCTAGCTGCTCATCGCTCAATGAAAATCCAGATGTGCCAAAGTCCAAAGAATCAGAAGAGCTACTCTTAAAAGGGTTAACTACTAGAGCCATCGACTCTGTCTTGGGGAGACGCGAGATGAAATCATTCTCATGCATCTTCAAGCTCGAGTAGAGCTTATCCATGGTAAGCTCACTCATGACAGTGTTGTCATTGATGGAAGTGATCTTCATCCCCAAACTCTCACATCAAGTGCACCCAAGAGCTGGAGTGCATTCTCAGACTCAGAAAACACAAGGTCCACAACACGTAAGTCATGAATGATCTTGGAAAACCTTCCCACAACTCATCCAAAGATCCACAGGACCTTTGCTCGATCTTTGAGTACTCTTTCTTAAGTTGGTTCTGTCTCACTTCCTTGATCATGATAGAGCCCTCATGGTAGTCAGCGAGTGTCTTTCAGATCTCATCAGCAGACTTCAAGTGAGCGATATGCTCAAACTCAGATCGACTAAGTCCTTGAATCAAGAAGTTTCGAGCCTTACTATTTGCCTCCACATCTGGTGAGATCACATCGTCATTGGCCAGCACTACATAGGGATTGTTGACCTTAAGCCAAATTGAGTGCCCTTGAGCCTCGATGTAGGCATGCATGCGAGCCTTCCAATAAGAAAAATTGCCTCCATCAAACACAGGTGGCTTGGTAGAATGCTTGTCTGATGCCATGGCTCCTAAGACCGGTTAAGATCTATGAGAAGAGCTAACCGGGCTCTGATACCACTTGTAGTAACGGTATGGTAACAGAGGGGGATGGAGAAGCTATGAAGATGGAGAATAAAAAATTCTGAAAATCAAACATCTACAGTAATTTTAGATAGTGAGCAGTGCAAAAATAGTAATATTTCAAATCCGAATATCCATGTAACTTTTGAATCGTAGATCCAAAAGACTTGAAACTTGAACCAAGGCTAGGCCATGATCTTAGGAACCTATACCAATAGAAAAATCTAAAATAACTTGAGAGAATTTGGATCTTTTGGTTCGTGAAGCTCCACTGCACCAAAATCGAGTCAAAATAAAAAATTGAGCTAACTCTCAAACCAAAGCTCCAAATGACTTGAAATTTGGCATACACCCTCTCTAGGATGTCAGAAACCTATTCCACTCAATGATCGAGAAAATCATTGCCAAAGTTATTACGTTTTTCTGTTTGAGGGAAAGTTGCACAAAAACAGGGCAAAAAGTGAAGTTGGTGAATATGACTTGCTAATGGATGGATGATGGCCAAGATGGCTATAGATATGTTCCGACATATCACAGCAAGCAAAAATACCAAAAAAATAGAGGCAAAAGCTGCTGAATCAAAAAATCACTCGGAGAGGCCAAAGAGACCAAAAACGAGTTTCTTCATGAATCTTGCTATGAAAGTGCCTAGATGGGTGGATATTGATTTCTAGAAGTTATCTCCATAGCTTACACGTCCTTGGCACAACAAGATCAAGAAGGGAAGAGAGATAGGGAAAAACCAATCGAATCAAGAGCAAATCAATTAACACAAAAGAGATTCATAGAAATGATTAAAAATTGATGTATTTCTACTTGAGGATGAGGGTTTTATAGCCACTCCACTTGGAGGACAAGAGAGTATACCATAGCTCTCAACTTCTCTCAAACCCTAACCCTAGAACTCATGAACCCTAATTCTCAAAGAGGATGGTTGGATGGATGACCACAAGTCTCCATCCCATCCCCTTAAATAGATGGGCTTACTAGCCACATCTAACCCTTAGTGGATACTATCCACTTTGTATAATGGGGGAAATCCAATAGCACCACACACGGGTTTTAACTCACACTATACTCTTATGCACGCTTTTCAAAGCGCATAAGCCCGAATCCGCTAAGTCCTTAGCCTTTATTCAACTTGATCATATCAGCTTCTCTATGACCTAAACCGCCTTTCCAAACGCCACTCAAGCTCTGCGGTTTTCTACCGAAGCAGTTTCCGGTATTTTGGTCAAACTACTAAAATACCCTTCCTTGACCCGGTCTTCTCCATCCATTACAAGCAATCGTCATGCTTGCCACGTGTAGATGCACCACTGGTTTGTCGCGCGTCGGCAAGTCTCTCTCGTTCTGGTTCCATCGGACCACGCCTCACTTGGACTGACAAAGCCACATGGTGCAATCCCGCAGTTAGAACTTCCCTTCAATATTTTCCACCTTTCTCTTGCTATGTTCGAGATCACCACCTCACCTGGCATCCTCGATCATTCTGGGCCTCAGTTGCTCCATGAGCTTAGCCTCGATCCTTGTTGTTGACCGTGGTTGACTCCATGTTACCTGCTCATCTAAAGACGAAAAAATCATTTTCGGACACAAGTTCTTCACAACTTGACCCATGTTAGCAGAACATATTTCGTGTAGCCTATAAACTCTGATAAATTTGTAAATCAATTTTCTGACCTTCCCAAATTGCAATGATTCAACACAACATATCAGTTCTAAATCTATATATACCTAATAGCGGTTGTGTTTTCTGTTGGGAAATGCTTTAAAATGTAGGACCGGAGTCTGCCATACTGATGAAGTGGCTTTTTGTTTCCTGCAGATTATGTACTGGATTTTTGTATGACTGGGGACATTACGATTTTTAGCTTTGATCCGGCCATGTAGAGCACTCGTAGAGGTCCGGCTTCACGTCAGTAATCTACCACACCCATGCTGGAATTCAGTAGAGTCCCACGAGTCAATCGACAAAAGCGAGAAACGAGGTTGTTCGACAAGGCTACGGTCTAACCTTTTCTTCCTAGCGGAGTTCAATACGAAAATAAAGGCGCTCCGTGTTTGGAATGGCGTACGTAGTACGGGCCTCTGCCCTTTCTGGATACCCAAGTTTTAATGCGCATGCAAACACACTATTCTTGGTTTTAAAACCCGAGAGACTGACATTTGGACCCCACTCATCATATAATTAAAATAAAAAAAATAAGTTTAATCATTTAGGTATTAAATAATGAGTCTATGAAGGACCGAAATGGCAACAGAGGGGGGGTGAATGGTGCCTTAAAAATTAAGAACTCCCCTTTACTGTATTTAAACAAACCTACAAAGCCCTCTGGAAATCTCAAGAAGAGTGAAGCAAAATCAGAGAACGAAAACAAGCTTGGGTCGTTTCACGTAAATCGGAAGCTCGATTTTACCAAAATAGTTCCGGGTTTCATCGCGGAAGTTCATAGCGGTAGATTCACAGTGGACAATCGGAAGTTCCGATTGTCCTGACCGAAGAACAGTGCGCTCGGGTTTTGCCCAACTTCCGATTGTCCTGACCGAAGAACAGTGCGCTCGGGTTTTGCCCAAAAATCCGAAATACTAAATCTTGAATGCTCTTCTCAGGTCAAGTTTCACAGGACATCATCCTAAACAACATCTTGACCTCATGGAGAAGAATCGCAGACAAAGATTCATTAATCAAAGCAAAAACGGATTTCTTGAGTATTAGGCAAGAACAACCGAAACCTCACAATTTGCAAGATTTTTAGATTCTCGGCTCATGAGACTTTGAAGATATATTAGCAATATCAATAAGACTCTAGATATCAAGTTTCATACCATCTCATAAGACGAATCAAAAGTTTCATCAAAACACTAGCTATTCAAGAGAAGAACAGAGAGGAGAAGGGAGGCATAAACAAAAACCAAAACCTCAGGATTTCATTGATAGGAATCATAAGATTACAGAGGAAAACACAGAGGAATGATTACACAAGTTTTTAGTTCATCCTCTCAGTCTCAACAAACTCTCAAAAAGCATAACAACCTCTCCAAAGGTTCTTTAGCTCAAGCTAACCCTAATTTTCTCTCTCAAAAAGTCTAACCCTAACACCAGGGGTTCTCCTCTATTTATAGCCCTTGGCTAACGGGTCTCCAACCCATTAAGCCCGCTACACCCGAACGGAACCGCCTCCACTTGTGCCGCTTTGTGAAAAGACCGTTTCGCCCCTTGCGCACCTTCTGGAAGTCTCCCGTACACCTTGCTGTCCTTGACTCGCAACCACCTCAAGATTCACGTCGTCTTCGACACATCCCGACCGTTCTGACCTAAACGCCGCCTGCGCCTAGTCCGATCACCTCGTGTCTCGCCACGACTTCGTCTCGATGTCCTGTAGTAAACACAGACAAAAACACATCACATAGCATTGCCCAATATCATAGCATCAATATTTGTACAAGACTCAAACTCATACAAACTCAAAATCACAAACTATCCATCTACGCGCATTGCTGCACAATCGGAAGTTCGCGATTACCATTGCGGAAGTTCCGATTCGAACGTCCGCACTTGTCGATTATCGGAAGTTCCGCGCTTACCATTGCGGAAGTTCCGATTGTCGGAACGTCTACACTCCCAGATTTTCAATTCCGATTTTCGTCACAGAGGAATACTCACGTCAGTATTATCGGACAAATCGCGTCCCCAGGTGCGGAAGTTCCGATTACTTCAACCGAACACATTTCCCAGATTAATCGGAAGTTCCTCTTTCCAAAGCGGAAGTTCGATTATCGAACTTCCGCTACATACAGCGGTAGTTCGCTTTCTCTGTTCATCACGAAACAAGATACAAACGGAGAGACTCAACTCTCAACCTATTCAACAAGTTGTCAAATACTCATCACTCGCAAAGGAGGACCTCTCACGTGGTCTCTCAATCTCCCCCTTGATGAGTATATTGACAATCACCGAAAAAGCATAAGATGAGTTTGAGTTTAAAATCAACCAAGGTCTAAACAAGTAGTACAGAAGCTCAAGACCATGTTGACACAAGAGAAAGACTTGAGACGAGATGAAAGAACAATTTTGGCAAAACTCAAGGCTTTTCTCCAGAAGACTTTTTCTCTCTAAAATTCTCCCCCTTTGGCAATAAAATCATCAAGATGTATTAAAGAGAGGAAATGACTATATGATATTCATTTTAAGCATTAGGAGCCATGAAGATTATCCAAAATGACTATTAGAGTATTACACCAAGCCATAACACATAAGAATGCTATCAAGATCATGACAATTGATGTATAGAATAGCTAAGACAGAAAATCCATAATCTGATTAAAGATCCAATTCTTTAGCAAGTCAAATAAACTAAGATTGTAGTCTAGCTAAAGGTATCCAAGGATGATACAAGCCATGTCAAATAATCTAAGTTGAACCAAGAAGACTCATATTGAACAGTTTAGAGTGCTACCAGTTGAAGAAAGACTCATTTTATCCAGTACTTGGTCTTTTTAATGATAAGCAATTTTAGCACAAGTTTCTTTTTCTGAAAACATAATTATGGCTTTATCTTAGTGAAGCATGTCCTGGACTAGGTGCCATCCACAACTGCCTCCTAAGCTTCAACCAATTTTTCAAATCTTAACCATGTGCTAGATCCCAAGCCTTATGCGACCACTCCAAGCAACAGACTTAAGGAGGTGATCTTAGGTCATCCAAGGCTCCACCTGAGTTCATGCCTAGTGCAATGGCAAGCAGCCTCATGAGAAAGATTTGGTGAGATCAGTTTTTTTCGCACAAAAGAGATCATTTTTGCTTTTGAAGTTTTTAGACCAACGATTAAAGATAAGTCAAGTTTCTTAACAAACTGACATAGCTTACTCAAAAGTCCTAAAGAGATTCAAGACTCAACTCAGCCTACTTGACATGGCGAGAATCATAAAAGGATAACTTCAACAGACTAGTCTTAAGAGCTATCATGACAAGATTTTAATTCAAGTTGAGCATATTTTTAATCACCTTAGCATGGCAAAGACTAAACCACACATAAAAAGTCATGATAAATCTAGCAGTTTAGCATAAATCATGGCAAGACGTAAAACAGTGAAAACCGATCATAAGGGATAATAAACAAGGCTCCATATGATTATAATGCAATGCAGGATGAAATGCACGAAAATCCAGATCCCCTTCAGAATGAAATGCATCTTTTAATTCAGGTTGAGTTATGACAAATTTAAGAACTGGAATAACCAAGATAAACTCCCCCTGAACCAAAGGAACAAAAACGAGAAACTGGAACGAGAAAGAGAAAAGGCAGTCCTTAGAGCATAGATAAGATATAGAGAATACCAAAACTCAGAATGATTCTTATCTACCCCATATGATTCGGGACTATTAGGTGATTAACTAACTCACTAAGGAGCAAACATCATCCCCTGTCTACCCAAGGGTGGCCCGACCCTCGCTAGAACCTATAAGAAGTGAGTAAGCTCAACTTAGAGAGAGGAGAACCAGCTAATAAGCAGCATCCTAGAAGCACAAGATAAGAATTCGCAGTCAAAGCACACTTGGCAAGATAACCACTCTAATCTATGCTGGAAGGACTTAGACCCAAAGCACTTAAATAAAAATGTAACCAGAAAGGAGAAATAGCATAATTAAAATATAATACAGTAGTAAAACCCAAACTCCCCCTTACTGTAGTCCATAAGGACAAACCACCCCAAGCTCTCCCCGTAGAGCTGAAAACTGAGAGCTGTCCAAAGGCTTGGTGAAGATATCAGCCAAATGGTGTTCACTCTCCACAAACTGGAGCACAATGTCACCCTTCTCTACATGGTCTCGAAGAAAGTGATATCTGATATCAATATGCTTGGTCCGAGAATGTTGCACTGGGTTCTTGGCAATGCAAATCGCAGACGTGTTATCACAAAAGAGTGGAACACAGTCGTTTGCTAACCCAAATTTCTGCAGGGTCGAGACCATCCAAAGCACTTGGCTACAGCAACTAGCTGCAGCAACGTACTCGGCCTCTGCAGTGGACTGCGCAATACCGGACTGCTTCCTTGAAGACCAGGAGACAAGAGAAGTGCCAATGAATTGGCAAGTGCTAGAGGTGCTCTTCCTATCTATCCTCTGACCCGTGAAATCGCATCGAGAAGGCTCTAAGAGATAGACAAGAAGAGGAAGAGTACCAGATACCATAGTCAATGGTAGCTTGAAGGTACCGAAATATGCGCTTCACCGCTTTGATGATGAGATACGCGAGGAGAAGCTCGAACCGAGCACAAAGACACACGAGAAGTGTATGTCCGGTCTCGAGGTCATGAGGTACAAGAGAGAGCCAATCATGCTCTGAACTCCTTTTGGTCAACAGTTTGTCGTCTTCATCGGATCAAGAGCATTTGTAGATGCCATCGGAGTTGATATCGGCTTTCCATCATTCATGTCGAGCGCTTGAGGTCTCGAGTGTACTTGCCTTGGTGAAGAAAAGTACCTTCCAGTCTGCTTGATTTGGAAGCCAAGGAAGAAGCTCAACTCGCCCATCATGCTCATCTCAAATTCGAGCTCATAACATCGGAAAACGGGAAACGAGTATGTGAGGAGCCGCCAAAGATGATGTCGTCCACATAGATCTGGGCGAGCAAAGATCGGTGCCAAGACGGCGGATGAACAAGGTCTTGTCTATTTTACCCATTTCAAAACCATGACTCGTGAGATAGGACTTAAGCCTTTCATACCAAGCTCTAGGAGCTGCTTGAGTCCATACAAAGCTTTGGAAAGCTTTGTAGATATGGTTAGGGTATTTGGGGTTCTCGAAACACGGAGGTCGCTCGACATAGACTTCTTCCTCAATAAGGTCATTGAGGAAAGCACTCTTGACATCCATCTGGTAAAGCTTGAAACCCTTAGAAGTCGCAAAGGCAAGCGAGATTCTAATGGCTTCAAGTCTAGCTACGAGGGCAAAGGTCTCTTCAAATCTAGACCCTCAACTTGGGAGTACCCACGAGCTACCGACCTAGCCTTGTTTGAATGACTAACCCATCTTCACTTTGCTTGTTCTTGAACACCCATTTGGTCCCAATGATATTGTGACCTTGAGGGGCTCAACAAGGGACGGACCTTGTTTCTTTCAAGTTTGCCAACTCCTCATGCATGGCGTTTATCCAAGACTCGTCGGATAGAGCATGACAAGCGTCTTTGGGCTCAAATGAGGCGACGAAAGCGAGAATGGAGACAAAGAGAGACAAACCCGCTTTGGAGCGTGTGACACGCTCAAAGAGGTCTCCAATGATCGCTCTGAAGGATGGTCCTTTGAATGTGTCTAGGAGGTCCAGGTGAGATGAAGAAGTGGCCTCTATCTCACGGCGGATGAGATAGGGACAGAGCCACTAGCTCCAGAAGAAGCAGAAGGTAAGGGCTGATCTCCTCGAGGTGCAGTGGAAGAAGGCACCTCAAGAGGAGGAGGAAGAACTGGATCGGGTAGACAACCCTCATCTCCGTCTTCCTCATCATCCACAAAGATGGACTCGGTCGCTCTAGAGAACTCGAGATATCGTGGCCTAGTCCCGGACCGGCCTCATCGAAGGTCACCTCACAGGTTTCTACCATTTTGCTAGACTCGCAGTTCCAGACTCTATAGGCACGAGAAGAAGTCGAGTAACCCAGAAAGATCCCATCACAAGATCGTGACTCGAACTTATCTAGGTTCCTGGACTTGAAATAAAACACTTGCAACCAAACACACGAAAATACGAGACTGGGTTTTCGCCCATATCTCAACTCATAAGAAGTGCGATGCAAGAGTGCCCTAAGAAAACTCATTAGAAACATGACAAGCAAGAACAATAGCCTCATTAAAACTTCCTAGGTGTAGAGTACTCATCAAGCATCGTCCGGCCATCTCGACCAAGGTGCGGTTCTTCCTCTCCACAACACCATTCTGTTGGGGGCGTATGGAGACGAGAACGGTGCTCTACACTGCCTCACCACAAACTCTCAAAGTAGGAATTCTTGAACTCGGTGCCATTATCACTGCGAATTGCTCGTAATGCACCTAGGAGCTCAACAGAAGCCTACTAAAAGACCACGAAAATGAGTAAACATCTCATCCTTGAGGCTAAGAAAAACACCTAAGAGTACCTCGAGAAGTCATCGACCACAACAAGAATATACCACTTCCTCCTGCCGATCAAGACTTTCGAGCCGGACCAAGCTGTATCCATATGGGCGATTGTCACGGTGCATCGATCATTATCCTTTATGATGGAGAGTGAGAAGCGGCAACCATCTTGCCGTCTTAGGCATGGAGAGCAAACTAGATCCTTGACCATCTTGAGTTTTGGCAAACCACGAATGAGATCGTGGCGCTAACTCGTGTCAAATGATCAAAGCCTATATGACCTAGTCTCCTATGCGGAAGGTCAAATCACGGGATTCGAAGCAATTAAACACCTAAGAGGATCACGTAAGACTCGGAAAAATCAGCACGAAAAATCCTCCCATATCGAAAATCCATAAACTAGACTACAGAAGAATCAAGAATTTTGCAATTGTTTTTCTTAAAGCTCACCTCGTAACCGTCATCGGTAAGCTGAGAGACTGAAAGCAGATTATACTGCAGCTTACTTACTAAGGCAACATCTTTCAAAATAAAAGAATCATTAATGCTCACAGTACCTTTAGCGATGACGCGCCCAAATGAAGCATCTCCGAAGGTGATCGTCTCATCACCTCGAGCACGGGCTAGGGAAGAAAACCAACGAGAGTCTCCGGTCATATGGCGAGAACACCGGAGTCTACAATCCGGACCTTTCCTTCCCAAACGGTGAACTGAGTCAAGCAGAGTAAAGTCTCGATCTCGGGGTGAATCAACGATGATTTTGGCACCCAATCTTGAGTAACACGTCGAGCAGATGAAGTAGTCAAGAAAGACTGACCTCTATCTACCCTCGCCTCTGTCACTCAACAAGCGGAAGGTGCGTGTGCGGACTGAAGGCTGATTCTTGAATCGGATCGCTATGGAAGAGCTAGTCGGATTACGGCAACATCTCGATCACGCCACGAGTAGCCATCTCGAAAGGGAAACCGAGACCTACCCTCAAAGCGACGGAAGTCACGACCAAAGGGAGCATGAGGACGAAAATCGAAAACTCGGAAAAACCAAGTCCTCGATCTTGCCTAAATCATCAATCAGTAGCAAACCTAGACCTCATGTTAGTCTTAGGTGCACTCATGGTGCAGGGCGACCACGAATGCGCCTAAAGGACTCAACATGATCTCTATCGCGATCTTGGCGCGCTGAAGCAATGATCAACCAAATGTCCATCCTTCCGGCGAAGGTGCAATGATACTTCGCTTACGAAGGCGAAGCTGCAGTGGAATCACCTTCTTTATCGAGAGATCCTTTGAACAAAACCCGCGATTTAAAATTGACTTTCTCGATTCGGGCTTAGTTTTGATCACACCGGTGCTATGGTTACGAGCACGGCGGTGGATGCTTCCTCATATCCTCATGAAAATCATATCCTAGACCACGATTAAATCTGCAAATCTTAGATTGGTCTAGAATGAGATTGAGCTTCTTCTTGCCTCCTACAAACCTCTCGAGAGTGTTCATAAGATCCGACACTCCGAAAGAGAGAGGTGCAAGAAGAGCGAGGGGAAGAAGGAGCAGCAGAGGGTAAGGGAGCAGAAAAAGAACCAACAGCAGAGGAAGGGTTGGCTTGTGCATACACAAGACTTTGGGGGCGATCCCTCATCGCTAGCAGATTGGTTCACGTTGCTAGGCGTCTCTACCAAACCCTTAGACTTCTTCCCAAAGACACACAATACAAGCAGATGATTGTGTCTCTAGTAGGTCCTTAGTTAGCTTCACACATTTTTCATCCAAAGCAACCAAATTACATTTTAGTTTATTACACTGATTGCATGGCGAGCTAACAAGGTCCTTAGAAGCATACTGAGCCAGTGTGTTATTGTGATCAATCATTTCTTGAAACTGCTTGGATCTGATTCTAGTTCGTGATTAACTTAGGACAGTTTAAACAAGAAACAATGGGCTCTAGTAAAGCAGCTTGGAATTCAACAATTTTGTGATCTGCCCGTTTTAGGTTCATCTTGAGATTATTACAATTTTCACAAGTCTCGGGCAGATCGAGCAGCATGGTATATAGACCTCTAAACGAGTTGTCCTTAACCTCACAGGAGGTGCAAGCAGTAGCCTCAACAGTAGTAGATGAAGGAGGTGCTACCCTACTTATCTCTAGTTAAGCAAGAAGGCTAATGTTCTCCACTTTAATCATGTCTAATTCAGAGGACACACTATCATGCAAGGTCCTTAGTTTTTCCATGTCATCAAGCAGAGCACAGCATGTGTCACAATCATCACAGGAGGGAGCAGATGTAAGTAATGTAAGCTCCTGTGATAGTCTAGCTACTTCATTCTCCAACTCAGTACACTTAGCCCTAGACTTAGCATGAAATCTACCTAGCTTAAGAAAAGCATCATTAAGCTAGTCGTAAGTGGGACTAACCTCATCAGAGTCGGAGTACAGCTCGCTGTCGCTTAGATCGCCCCCGTGGGCCATGAATCACATGCCGGAGAAGTTGCCGTCGTCCTTGGGATCTTGATCGTCCTTTCCATCATCGTCACTCCACCCCTCCACCTCGCTGGTGTCAAGTTCGTCGAGGGCGGTGAGGACGCGATGGAACAGCTTCTTTGCCTTCTCAAAGTTGCGAAACTTCTTCTTGCCTTGGTCAGGTGCTGAGAGCTTCGTGTTGCAGTTCTTGTCGATGTAGTCGTTCTTGCCCGAACCGCCATAGTCACCTTTGCCCTTCCCGGCTTAGGGCGGTTGCTCGGATGTGGTTGGGGCCACCACACTCGAAGCAAATCACAGACCTTCTCTTTTTCCATCCTCCTCCTCTTGTAAGCATGGGAAAACTTCCGAGTTAGGAGGGCTAGCTGTTCATCCTCAAGCTGCTCTAACTGATCATCAGTTATGTCACGAGAGCGACAAGGAGAACCCGTGTATCGACTCAGAAGAAAATCCAGAGGTGGGATCAGTGACTAAAGCCATCGACTGTGACTTCGACCTTCGAGAGACAATGTCAATCTCGAGAGTCTTGAGACGCGAGTAAAGCGCATCAAGAGTCAGGGTCAAAAGGTCCGTGCTATCCTTGATGGTAGTCACTTTCATCTCCTAAACACGAAGATCGAGTCGAAAGCATCATCGGCGTTATCCGAGTCGGGTATGTAAGACCGACCGCTTGAGGTTGCTCAAAATCTTATGGAAACGCGAAAAGCAATCATCAAGAGATTCACCAGCAAGCATCTCAAATTTGCTGTATTCTCGCTTGAACTGGTCTTGTCGAACCGTCTTAATCTGGGTGGTGCCCTCATGGTATGCATCGAGGGTCACCCAGATGTCGTAAGCAGAAGACAAATGAGAAATGCGATCGAACTCACTTCTGCTTAAACCCTGAATGATAATGTACCTTGCCTTAGCATTAGCCTCAACATCGGGCATGTTTCCCATATTGATGTTTTCATCAGCAGGAACAACAAATCTAACCTTCACCTTTCTCCAGATGGCATACCCCTGAGCCTGGATGTATGTTTCCATTCGGCTCTTCCAGAAAGGGTAATCCAGGCCATCAAAGACTGGAGGCTTGGTGGAATACTTGTCCGTTGCCATGGCTCAACAGACCGGTTAAGATCTATAAGGAAGAGCTAACCGGCTCTGATACCAATTGAAGGACTGAAATGGAAAGCAGAGGGGGTGAATGGTGCCTTAAAATTAAGAACTCCCTTTCTTGTATCTAAACAAACCTACAAAGCCCTCTCGAAATCTCAAGAAGAGTGAAGCAAAATCGAGAACGAAAACAAGTTTTGGGTGTTACGTCGTAAATCGGAAGCTCGATTTTACCCAGTGATAGTTCCGGGTTCGATCGGAAGTTCATAGCGGTAATTCGCCGTGGACAATCGGAAGTTCCATTGTCCCGACCAAGAACACGATCTTCGGGTTTTGCCTAAAATCAAAATACTAAATCTTGAATGCTCTTCTCGGTCAAGTTTCACGGACATCATCCTAAACAACATCTTGACCTCATGGAGAAGAATCGCAGACAAAGATTCATTAATCAAAGCAAAAATGGATTTCTTGAGTATTAGGCAAGAACAACCGAAAACCCACAATTTGCAAGATTCTTAGATTCTCGGCTCATGAGACTTTGAAGATATATTAGCAATATCAATAAGACTCTAGATATTAAGTTTCATGCCATCTCATAAGACGAATCAAAAGTTCCATCAAAACCCTAGCTATTCAAGAGAAGAACAGAGATGAGAAGGGAGGCATAAACAAAAACCAAAACCTCAGGATTTCATTGATAGGAATCACAAGATTACAGAGGAAAACACAGAGGAATGATTACACAAGTTTTCAGTTCATCCTCTCCATCTCAACAAACTCTCAAAAAGCATAACAACCTCTCCAAAGGTTCTTTAGCTAAAGCTAACCCTAATTTTCTCTCTCAAAAAGTCTAACCCTAACACCAGGGGTTCTCCTCTATTTATAGCCCTTGGCTAATGGGTCTCCAACCCATTAAGCCCGCTACACCCGAACGGAACCGCCTCCACTTGTGCCGCTTTGCGAAAAGACCGTTTCGCCCCTTGTGCACCTTCTGGAAGCCTCCCGTACACCTTGATGTCCTTGACTCGCAACCACATCAAGATTCACGCCGTCTTCGACACATCCTGACCGTTCTGACCTCAACGCCGCCTGCGCCTCGCCACGACTTCGTCTCGATGTCCTGCAGTCAACACAGACAAAAACATATCACATAGCATTGCCCAATATCATAGCATCAATATTTGTACAAGACTCAAACTCATACAAACTCAAAATCACAAACTATCCTTCTACGCAGATTACATTCACAATCGGAAGTTCCGCTTACCATTGCGGAAGTTCCGATTCGAACGTCCGCACTTCGTCGATTATCGGAAGTTCGCGCTTACCATTGCGGAAGTTCCGATTATCGAACGTCCGCACTCCTGCATTTTTAATTCGATTTTCGTCACAGAGGAATACTCACGTCGATATTATCGGACAAACGCGTCCCAGTGCGGAAGTTCGATTACTTCAACCGAACACATTTCCCGATTAATCGGAAGTTCCTCTTTCCAAAGCCGGAAGTTCCGATTATCGGAACTTCCGCTACATACACAGCGGTAGTTCCGTTTCTCCTGTTTCATCACAGAAACAGTACAAACGGAGAGACTCAACTCTCAACCTATTCAACAAGTTGTCAAATACTCATCACTCACAAAGGAGGACCTCTCACATGGTCTCTCAGTCTATAACATGTGGGACCGCACACTATTCTCGGTTTTAAAACACGTTTTAAAACTCGAGAGACTGATATGTGGACCCTACTCATCAGATAATTAAAATAAAAAATAGGTTTAATAATTTATTTATTAAATAATGAGTATATGACACGTGGGACCGCCTCTGTTTTATAAATAAAATCAAGAAAATAGAAATATGAGTCACTCATAAGTAGGCCCCACATGTAAGTTAATAAAAATATGGAAAAAATGATAAAGTCGCTTACAGTTCAGAGGAAAATACGCTTTCTCTACTGGAAAGTGTAAACCTCAGAAGAACTTAGAGAAAAATATGCTTTCTCTTTTGGAAAGCGTAAACATGAGAGAATACGTTTTCGACGTCACCATTTTCTTAATTTATGAAGTTTTAAAACAGAAGAAATTAAAACGTTAATAACTTTTTCATACAAATTCCAAATTGAATTAATATTTTTTATAAATTCATCTAAAACCATGCTCTATTTGAATATACAAAAATATTTGTATTTTATTTCTTTTGAAATTATTTTCTATATTTAATTTATTTTTGGCTCTTTTGATTAGACGTCGTTTGTTCGAGCGAAATTTACAACGATCATCCATCCTCTTATTCACGGCAACCAGGGCAAGGCAAGCACCTCCTTTGACCATGTTGATCCTACTATTTAATTGTTGTACTTCTTTTTACAAAATCTATTATGCATGCGTGTATGTTTGCTTAAAATTGCTATATTTAGGTATAACGGTAGTTATATTCCTATTCAATGCATGATACTCCTTGAAATATTGGTATCCTTACTGTTGTAGCCAATAGGCTTTACAGACACTAGATGATGTCAATTTGGGTACTTCGAGTGCGAATATCACACAAGTGCTTACCCGTGCTTTAGTCTTTACTAAAATTAAAAAAAAAAATGGATGACATGTTGAATATGAGTTTGGGAGATTTTGAAATCATGGTCCAGCGGGGTTTTCCTCTGTTATTTGTATAAAAAAATAAAAATAAAAAACTTAGTTTGAGATGTGGGCGAGTTATATTATAATCTGAGCAGTGTGAGGGGTGTATCTCACAAGTATATAGGAGGAGATCCTCGCCCAGGTCAATTAAGGACCGATCACCGGTATATTCGACCTAAGCGTAAGGGTACAACCACATGTGCCGGTATAGGATGACATTAGCTAATTAAGTTATTCAAAACTAGCCTTGCACATTGGTATACCGTAGTAGTGCGAGCATGACTGATGTAAGCATGTTCAAAGGAACTCCCTTCATCACGGTGTCGGAAACAAAACTTGCCGACACAACGGTGAATGCCTCACTGAGACGGGTGTACTCGGGTGAAGTGAAGGTGTTTATTTACCGGGCTAGTGCAAAGTTAGGATTAAGTGATGTAAAATCTTTGATACGTGATTTAGACTGTTTACCAAAAAAAAAATTTGGATCCCGTGTCGCGTGTCCTGGTGACACCGGTTTTTTCTACTTTGGAATAAAACACTTAGTTGAAAGCATCGGTAACAGCAAAATTTTACCAGAGTTGCACAAGATTTCTGTAACTAATTAGATTTCACAGCGCAACGGAGCAGTCACCGCAGCCGCAAACTGGCCTTGAGGCAGCGGCCCATGTGCTACAGCTCAAGAACCACGTCCACAGCAGTTGCCTCCATTGCCCAGTCCCGTGACCCCATTTCCACACTCGCCTGTCAGCCGCCGCCGCCCGCCTAGCTCCGTCCCCACCAGGTCACCACCATCGCCTGCCACCCAACTCCATCTTCTAGAGAAACCTTCAGCACTGATTAACCGCCGAAAGTTAAACTGAACTGCCCAGCGATTCAGCAAATTTTCGATCATGCCTCAACTAATCATCGTCGACACCACATATATATTCTTGCCGGTTCATGGTACACATCTATATCATTTGAACTGTAAATCGTGGAATCGAATTCATGCATCGATCACACTATTCGGCAATGTTAACGTATCTACTAATTAATGGACTAATTAATGGGAGAAAACACTACAATATATATTCCAATCATCACTTTCCTATAATCCTTTTCTTTTCGGAGCATGTACTATAGGTAAGAAATAATCAAGACTTTCGAGTACCGTAGATTCGAGTGCTGTAGACTCCTGTAACAACAGTTATACCTATAAAAAAAGATCATATGTAATCAGATTTTGTAAGAGAAGTAAGAGAAAAACAGAAAAGCAGTAAGACAAATTTTTATTTTTGTGTTCTTGTAATCGTGTTTTAGGATAGGATTATTGTATTCGCGTATCTTTGCGTTTGATTTGGACCAACAGTGTACTGGGAGCTCGTCTCGGCCGATTACAATCTCGCAGCGAACCTTTTTCCCAAGAAAAAAATAAATCTTACAGGTAAGCAAACCTCCCCGGGGAACCAGTCCCGTGGGGAGTTTCCCTCGGCCCAGCCCAAGGTGAGAAGCGGCGCCTTCCGTCTCCTCTACTGGATGTCTACGACGCATTTACAGCGAGCACCCGTGCACTATCGCAATATTGCTACCGGTATCCCTATCTGCTTCTGACGCCGATTACCCGTAGCTGGTGAGCTCCAGTCGAGCCCTCCTCCGTCGGGCTAACAACTTCGTCACGTCGGCTGTGGAGCGCAACTCCCCTAATATTTTTCCATCTTATTTTTCGTTTAATCCTTATGAATTCTGGATTTTTTTGAATTTATTTGAGAATTTCTTGAATTGATGATCCATCTTTCCACTAAAATCCCACCCGTGATTAGTATCCTCGCCAGGACGTACTGTTTCCCCCTGGCATCCAAACAAGACCTAAGTAAGTTTAGAGGAATCAGGCAAACGCACTGTGGACATGAAACGAATGACACCAATTAGGCATGCAGCTTACTTATTGTTAATCCAGAAGGGATACATTGCCACTCAAAGGGAGAAAAAGAAATGGATACATAGGTTTATGCACTCTAGCATGGCTAACCAAAGTCAAAAATGGATAATTATGCACTCTAGCATGGCTAACCAAAGACGAAAAATGGATAATTAAATGACGTAAGGAGATAAGTACTATCTGGCGGGATAATTGTGCGTACACCACAGGGCTTGCGGATTAATTTTGCCAGGCACGCGTACACCACAGGGAGCGCATTGCAAGGCAGGTTAATTAGGTGGGTGTGATTTGATCCGATGTCGGTAGGCCAATAAACTGTACAATAAACGGTAGAACGAACGGTAGAACGAAAGGTAGAACGCTTGCAGCATGTGAGACGAAGGCAACAACGTCTGAGACGAAGGCAACAACGGCGCTCAACACCTCCAGCGGATTCTTCCAATCCTTGTAGCCGCTTAGCTTCGCGCACAGAGACCAGTACCTGCTCTCGCAGTGCTTCTCCAGCAAGTGCCACACTGGCTCAAGGTAGTTATTGCCCGGGCCAGCAATGATATGTTCGCAGAGCTTGCTTAGCTTCTCAGCGGCCTTCTCGTCGCTGGCCTCCCGGTGCACGATGATACCATCTCTCATGAGGAGGTTGACGTCCGCGCCTGTGGATGCGACCTGCGATACGAAGGTGCAGTAAGCCGTGACATGGCTCCCAAGGTGCGGGTTCATCTGCTCCAGCAGCATCAGGTTTCGTAGCAGCCTCCAGGTTTCTGAATCGAGTTCGAGCCAGGGTATCTCCACCACATGGCCGCGGACCCTGACGTCCGAGATGCAGTGGGCGTCGCCCGCGCCGCTGCCGAGATCTCTCCGCTTAAATTTCAACAGCAGTTCACTGTACTCCGTCGCTCGGCGCCACCGCCACACCTTGCCCTTGATGTCGCTTGCTTTCCGGCCATCTACCAGAGCATCCGTCGGCTTGAGTAACTCATGGCACAGGTGGAGAATATGATCGGCCTTCTCCGGATTTTTCACCATCCTTACTGTGAAGCGTTCCAGACGAGATCGCACGAACTCCTCGATGTTCCTCAGGGGCTGGGCAATCTCGGTATTTGGGCGAATATGCTTATATATCGCCTGCACCACAACGAAGGGGATCTGGTTCCCGTAAAGGAACATGTCATGCCACCAGAATAGTCGATCCCACATGTTCGTCGTTTCGGTGGACCGCGGTGATGCTCCTAATTCTTGTCCTTCCATGCCTGTTGCCTCTGTCGGTTCCTTGAGTCCATTCATAGTAGTTAGTATGAAGCATCCGTCAGTCACCATTATTTTAGCGAAATCTTTGGCGGCGTCCTGGCTAAACGAGTCGCTGTCATAGTACTCCTTCGCATCAGTAAGCGTCCTGGTCATCTCCTCATCACCTAAAAAGTTAACTCCCCTGTCGCACCTGTTTTTCCATAGTTTCGACCTTACCTGCAGGCCCCGATTCTTGTAGTGATAAGGACCGATAGAGATATAGCTCGGCTCGTGCTCGGTTGGGTTGGTGCTGCAGATTTGGCTGGGGACCATGTGAAGGAGGCATCGTTCACCACCATTAAGGTTACGGTCAGCGATGGTCACAGGCCAAAGTCTTGCATCTGTTTATTCATTTTTCTACAATGTAAAATATTCCTCACTCTTGCTCAAGCAAGCATCATTCTAAATTTTTTTTATTAAAAATTAGTGTGAATGGTAGAGCCTTTTCTTTTCATCTGTATAAACAAAACTACACCCAAATTCGTTTTTTTTGGACAAAATTCAAGCAAACCGAATTTTTAAGCCAATTTTGAATTGTGGGGTGGGCGATAGAACCAATTGTATCGCCTCAAGATTTGTGCATGCTCTACCTTCTAGGATTCACCATCTGGACCTCTACTTTTCTGATGGGTAGCGGTGGCATCATGGCCACGGACTTGAAGGAGGGCAATGCGCAGCGGATGTTGGCAAAGAGCCAGCTGCTAACTCACATGAACACCTGGACGCCCAGAGCAACTCACGAGAGAGACAAGAATTTGTGCAGCTCAACTCTCTACACCTTTTCAGATTTTTCTTCCTCTTTTATTCTGACCAAAAACCTACTGATGAGACACTAAGCCATTTACATGCAACCACTAACACACGAGCCATTACAATGCAGTGATGACCCACTAAACTATACTATTTTTCATGCACCATAACTAGCTTCGTAACTAGCATTTAGTACACACTAATGCATATGACTGTTTCAGTTGTGCAAAACAAAGAAACCGAAAGCAAAGAAAAAATACGAGACTTAAAGATACTAAAACGCGCACAGAATTATTCAACAAACACCCCCTAATCCTTGACGCGCCTTCTTGATCTCGACGAGGCAGATCCTTGTACGCTGCTCCTTTGCGTATTGACAGTCATAGCTCCGTGTACAAACAATGTACCGGAGTATATGCTTGACTGCCACGCATCTCCTGGTGTCGCACCTTGACTGTGGCGGCACCGTGCCACCGGCCACTGAATCGTACGCCATGCATGCGCTCCCGTGTGCAGCCCAGCCGGCCTGACGCCGGCGCTCGTCGAGCCATCCATATGTGCCTGCAGGCCGCTCGCACCAACCGCGAGGCCTCCCGCGTTTCTCATTGCGTCGCTTGTCGCGTCCTTTGCGCCATGTCTGTGCCACTGGTCGCCGGCTTGACGTCGTGCCATGTGTTTGCGCAGCCGTTGCGCCTTGCGCCTGCGTGCGCCCGAGGCCGTGCCAACGCGCCGCTCGCCGAGCCTCGCCAAGCGAGCCACGGGTTGAGCTACTCGTGCACCGCTGGGGCGAAGACACCGCCATCGGCGTTGTGCGCTCGCGCCACCTCCGCCGCGTGCGCGCAGCAGATGCGCGCGCGACCACGCCGCGCCACCCACGCGCGCGCCCCTTTGCGGCTCGCACTCCGCCGTGTCGCCACGTGCCGCCGTACACCGTCGGCTCCCACGCCCAATGCGCGTCGCCACATGCTGTCACCGCGCCGCGCCAATAGGCAAACCGATTGTGCAATGTTGAGGGTGAGCACATAGAGCCGGTTGCTAGTGCGGTTTACCCGAGCAAGTACGTGACGCTGCCAATCACGGATCGTGAGCATGCCGTCCTAGATGAGCGTCTGGTAGCCGTTCTCGTCGAGCTGCCCAAGACTCACTATGTTGCTGCACAGTCGTGGGATGTAGTATACCCCCGTTAGCGCAAGCTGCTCCCTATTCTGGCAGGTGAACAGGACGGTGCCACGCCCGCGTATATCCACCACCGAGCCGTCGCCGAACTTGGCGAAGCCGGTGACGCCCTTGTCCATCTCCACGAAGCTTGCTTGGCACCCGGACATGTGATTGCTGGCACAGGTGTCAAGGTACCAAGCGTCATCGTAGGCGTCCTCCTCGCGCCCTGGATGCACTTGCGCGTGCACATCGTTGAGCACCACGTCAGTGCCTGCGCCCATGGAAGCCTTAGTGAGTGCGCATACCTGCGCCATGAGAAGCATATGTTCGTCGTTGTCGTCGTCAACCTGTGTCAGATTAACTTACTCGGTGCGCTTAGGCTTGCGGCAGTCCTTGGAGTAATGCCCGTACTTGTCGCAGGTCGCAGTTGTAGCACTGAACCTGCGACATGTCACGACGCATACTGGACGAGCCACCGTCCTTGCCGTCATGCCCGCCTTTACCGCGCCCATGGCCATGTGGCTTGCCGCGATAACGGTTATCACCGCCGGAGGAGCTATCGCCTTGCTCTCTCTTCTTGGCGCGTGCAAGCCACTCCTCTTCAGTGAGGAGCAAACGCCCACTGGAGCCACCCGAGTCATCACGCGCATAGCGCTGCTCTACTGATCGAAGCTGACCAGTGAGCTCTTCGATCGACAACGTGCTCAAGTCAAGCAGTGTCTCGATCGAGATTGCCACCTGTGTATACCTGGATGGCACAACACGAAGGAATTTCTTAACTACCTTTTCTTCTTCCAACGTGTCACCTAGGATCCGGATATTGTTGACGAGTCCTGTGATCCTCATGGAGAAGTCGTCCACCGACTCCCCATCCTCGAATTCGATATCCTCGAACTCCTTGCGAAGCTTCTGTGCATTCGCCTCACGGACGCGCTCGACGCCCATCCTCATCGTCTTCACGGCATTCCACGCCTGCTTTGCTGTGTCCTTCACCGCCAGCGTGGACAGCATTTTCGGCGACACCGCACGGAGGATGGCGAACAACGCTAGTCTGTCGTCGCAGTAGTCAGCGTTGCTAGGTTCGATCGCCTCCCACAGGCCTTGTGCCTACAGATTCACCCTCATCACAAGGGCCCAGTCGGTGTACTTTGTCCGCGTCAGCGTTGGGTAGACCATCGATCTCGTCTTCTCCCTTACCACCCGCTGCACCACACGCTCTTGGCCGCCGTTGCTGCCGGATCCAATCTCGCGATCGCCGTTGCCGCCGAGATTGGTCGTGCGAGTAATGCTGCCGTCGCCTTGCTCTGGAGACGACTTGGTAGGAGAACGTGAACCTTCACGCGCCATCGCTAAGGATCAAAGCTACTCGGCTCTGATACCAATTGTTAGCCCACTCACCGGTGTGTACGTACATGAACGCTTGAACGCCTGGACTCAAAACACACACACGGACTTGTATATAGCAAAGATCCTATGGTTCTAAAAAGTTTAAGAGGGTTGTGAGAGAGCGAGAATTATGCTAGTAATATGCCTTAGAGGCGATCATAGCGATGATTGTACCGCTTCTATGTTTATGAACTTTTGAATAATATGTTTGTTGATGAATTACTATCGTCCTTACGGAGTAAATGTGGGAACATGACTCTCGACATCATGCAAGAAGAGCCAGGCTATTTTAGATAGGTTCAGGCCTTCTCCAGAGAGAATAATAACTATACTCCTGTTTTCTTGTATTATGCGAGATTACAATGCACAATATTGCACTAAAAGTATGAATGCTATCAATGGTCTCCTTCCCTCTCCATCTGCTTGCACCACCCTTCATAAAGCGTCAAAGGGGTGGCAATTGTTTCCCATCAAGAGACGCCTTGACAGTTGATGGAATCCGCATGTGGGCAGCGGGTCTTGTCAGTGAGACGTCCTCTTTGCATGTTCGCCAAACGGTTATTGTCAGAGACGGATAGGGGTGCATGCGGTTATGTTAGAGACACAAAGGTGCACGTGTTGTATTTGTTGCCACACATAGTTGGACATGGTGTACAAGGTCCCTAGTTGGTACGATAGGACCCACATATTTGTCCATGAGACTTATCGACCGGAGGGTGGTCGTGATTTGACCTGGTCGTAACAATTGTATCGCCTCAAGATTTGTGCATGCTCTACCTTCTAGGATTCACCATCTGGACCTCTACTTTTCTGATGGGTAGTGGTGGCATCATGGCCACGGACTTGAAGGAGGGCAATGCGCAGCGGATGTTGGCAAAGAGCCAGCTGCTAACCCACACGAACACCTGGACGCCCAGAGCAACTCACGAGAGAGACAAGAATTTGTGCAGCTCAACTCTCTACACCTTTTCAGATTTTTCTTCCTCTTTTATTCTGACCAAAAACCTACTGATGAGACACTAAGCCGTTTACATGCAGCCACTAACACACGAGCCATTACAATGTAGTGATGACCCACTAAACTATACTATTTTTCATGCACCATAACTAGCTTCGTAACTAGCATTTAGTACACACTAATGCATATGACTGCTTCAGTTGTGCAAACCAAAGAAACCGAAAGCAAAGAAAAATTACGAGACTTAAAGATACTAAAACGCGCACATGATTATTCAACAAACACCCCCTAATCCTTGTACGCTGCTCCTTTGCGTATCGACATTCATAGCTCCGTGTACAAACATGTACCGGAGTGTATGCTTGATTGCCACGCATCTCCTGGTGTCGCACCCTGACTGTGGCGGCACCGTGCCACCGGCCACTGAATCGTACGCCATGCATACGCTCCCGTGTGCAGCCCAGCCGGCCTGACGTCAGCGCTCGCCGAGCCATCCATGTGCGCCCTACAGGCCGCTCACGCCAACCGCGAGGCCTCCCGTGTCGCTCATTGCGTCGCTTGTCGCATACTTCGCGCCATGTCCGTGCCACTAGTCGCCGGCTTGACGTCGTGCCATGTGTTTGCGCAGCTGTTGCGCCTTGCGCCTGCGTGCGCCTGAGGTCGTGCCAACGCACCGCAGCGCTCGGAGCCTCGCTAAGCGAGCCCTGGGTCCCTAGTTGGTATGATAGGACCCACATATTTGTCCATGAGACTTATCGACCTGAGGGTGGTCATGATTTGACCTGGTTGTAACAAACTTTTCAACCAAGGCTGGTCGTAACCTGAACTGGTCGTGGCAAGTATCTCTGACTAGGGGTATATTGGAGGGCTTTTAGAATACTATGATCTACAATAAATATTATGGATAAATAACTTTATTAATTAAGGATTATTCAATTCTTGTCATCTAACCCCCAACTTCAAGTAAAAATAACTTACTTGAGAAGATGTTGCAGAACAGTAATCGGAAGGAGATTTTCCAAGTAGTATTTCTCTTGACCAGAAATTGACTTGGTCAAGGAAAATGTTTTTATTTGAGTTGTAAAAATAACACCTTTATTACCATGTGAACGGTCGCCCACGATTTCATTCGTTGGGAGCAGTTCCCAATGGAATTCCAACCATTGGGTTCCCCCATGATTTCCACCATAAGCCGACGGGTATAAGTAATTACTAGAGAGGTAAAATTAGTAAATTTACTTTCCCCAATCATTTCATCTCCCTTGATCTCTTCTTCTCCACCGCCACTCAAGTTTGAAATCCTTACTTCCAAATCTTTCTGATTCGAGCAAATTCTTAAGGAGAAATGGTTGGATCCGTATCTAAGTGGGAGAAATCGGAGATGGACATGGAGAAGATAACTACCTTGGTCGTCACCAAGAAGTTTCCTCCAAAGTCTTTGGTAAAGTGGAAGAATGCAGAGGCCGAATGGTGGCTGTTGGGTGAGGATGGCAAGATTGCTGTCTTTCAAGCTTATTGTGGGTGATGACTCAGACTGCCTTCGCACCCTTTCTTGGCTGAAGTACTTGACTTTCTGGTGGAATTGGCGAACTTGGTTCCTAATTCCATCACCATGTTGAGCTTGTTCATGTAACGCAAATCTGGAGCTCTTCAAGTACTACTATGAGATGAGCAAGTAGACACACGAGATCGCGGGGAGCTGCTTGATCCAACTTCATGATGGGGAAGTCAAAGGAGTACATCCCCATGTTCACCAGATCGTCTTGGTCTGGTTGGAGGAAGAACTGGTTCTACATGACCGTCACCCGAGAGGATCGTCTATTATTTGTGGGAAAGGCCGCATAGAAGAAGACGTCGTGGGACACGACCCCGAGTGGTCGAGGCCGGATCACTCAATGGATCCAGACCATCAAGGTCTTGAGGGATAAAGGGCTAATTGGATGGCATGTGGCGAGAGATTTCATCACGCGCTACATCAACCCTTTGAAGATGCACTCGATTTTTGATTTCTGAGCATGCTTTGATTGTATTTTCCTATTTGTAGACTTGATCCAGAAAGACATGGACACCCGGGTAAAGCTCGTTTTCCAGAAGGGTCCTCCAATTATAGAGGGGGTCCATCAAATTTGGGTGGTCGTCTCCGAGGAGGAGAGACAAAGGTGCCTAAAGGTAATATGTGTTTTGCCGATTTTGACTTTAGCAATCGGTGGTCATGATTTCAACCACTAATAAATCTTTGATTCTTGCATTTTATAGCAAGTTGACGTGTTCGAGACCCTGGATGATTCTGACATCGACTTGGGCTCCACGGAAAATGACTCGGAGGACGATGAAGTACGAGTATGCAAGATATGCTGCATCATAAAGACAACAGATGAAAAGAAGAAGGGTGAGAGTTTGAGCTCCCCTCTTCCCAGATCTCCCTGACAACTCGTTCCCAAGAGCTTCAGCTGTAGAGGAGAAAGGGAAGACAATAGTGGAACCTATAAGAAAAGTTCCAAAATACAAGGTATCATTCTACTATGACACTCGGACATTCTCAATTCCCCCCACACATGCTTTTGTCAAGAAAATAGAAAAACAAAACTAGGAAAAATTTATTTCTTTGTGAAGGCCACTACAGCTCTATTAGAGCCTCTGGATTTAAGAAGTCTGATTCCCCTGGGCGATCAAAATCAGTTTTGATCGCACAGAAGGGGAAATCACAAAGGAGGAACTTCTGTGAGTCCAAGAGACTCGACCAACACATGGCCACCTCGACCACTGAAGCTAAAAGCCACTCGGAGGCTGAAAGCTTTGAGTTGGTAAGGTTGGCCGAGAAGAAGGAGGAGAAGAAGATCGGCCTTGTTGCTTTGGGCAAAATGTCTTCCATCTTTAGGGTTGTGTCCAAAAAACCAAGATATGTGAAATTTGAAGACAAGTAATAATACTTACCCCTTTCTTTTACGACTTGATTTTTGATTTCTTTCTCCTCCATTTGGTAGTTCATCCCCCAAGAAAACATCGGGAGAGAAAACTACCATCGTTGAGCAAGCCATGACCACTTAGGTGGTATTTTCCCCCGTGGTCGAAGAGATGGAGGCAAAGGTGGCTGAAGATTCGTCCACTCCAATGATCGAGTCAGTTCTCGAGGACATCAATGTCCAATCGAGAGAACTAACCATTCAATCACTAGAGGTGGTCAGAAACGAAATGGCCAAAGGCTCTGATCAGGGTCACCGCGAAGGAAAAGAGCCTACTGAGGTCGTACCTCAGAAGTCCCAATATACGAGCTACCTTTAGAGCGAAGAGGAAGGAGAACTCGGCCACTTTTTTCTGGAGTTCTTTGGACCTCCGAAAATTGGATTTTCGTCTTTGAAATCTCCCGACAGAATCCCTCATGCCACGGATATCCCAATCCGTGGGCGCATTTTTGATGACTATTGTCTTCAAAAAGTGTGGTGGGATAAGATCGAGGAGATCGAGAAGTACAATCTCTGAGGACCTGTACGGGATGTATGCTCGCATAGTAATCGATGTAAGTACTCGATACCAAATACTTAATATTGAGATATTTGGATTTTTTTGGATCTCCAACCTTCTATGTTTTTTGCTTTCTTTCCAGAAGGAGAACAAGTCGCCATGGGTGGAGAGATGACACGATGACTAGTCGAGATGAAGAAGGAGAAGGATTTCCTCTGTGAGCAGGCAAAGAGATGATAAGTAACTCTTACGATTAGTTTTCGACCATCGTTTTGTTCTAAATATCTTAATATTTGTAGGTTGAAGAGTGATGCCAAAACTCTTGCGGATGCACTCAACTTGAGAAAATCTGGTCGCAAAGATTGAAGGCAGAGCAAGGGGACCTCCTCAAGGACCTCGATGAGGCTAATTCTGTAGCTTTTGAGCCACAGAAAACTATCAATGGTAAATCTTCTCTTCGATATTTTCCTTTTTGACTACTTTGCTTCCTTTTCTCTCATCTTTGCTCTTAATTTTGTGAAGAAAAAGATGATGATGATGTGGATAAGCTCTAACTAGAGCTTCGACCAAATGGCTCGGTGATCGAAGACCTTAACCACATCATGAGGGAGAAAGAGAAGGCCCTCAAGAGATAGAAAGAGCAGTGCTCCTACCCATCAAAAGGAAAAACAAGAGCTCTAAAGCCATTTGATAGGTAGAAATATTTACCTACGACCAATACATAATACTGGTCGAAGATATTGTTCGTTAACTAATGTTTACTCTTTTTACACAGAGCAAGCAATAGTAAATAAACAACTCTAGGAGGAGCTTCCAACCAGTCGAGAGGAGACAAAGGCAACAAAAGTTAACTTACAAGACAATGCCTCCCTCCTGAACAGCGTGCTCGGTGGGTTAGGTGCTGAGGAGTTCAATTGTAACACCCTGACCCAAAATCGGCTCAATGCCCAGCCCACCGTGGGGCGAACCCGCCACACATAGCACCCCACTTACACTTTCGTCCTCGCTTCGTGTAAAAGGGTTAACCCGGAGGTGCTACGTTTGGATCCAACAGGCATTATATACCACTACAACTCACTTGAGACAAGCAATGTGGGACTAATCCCACCACACAACTCCTCATGGGCCACATGGGCCATGCTATAAGAAGGCCGGTATTACATTCACCCCCTTAAGGGTGGCGCCCTCGAAAGATATCACGCATCTGCGGCAAATGTCCGTAACCACCCCTCGGTACACGTCCGTCGGCCCAGGTTGGCACATATGCCATGCCATGTGTCCACTCCGGGCCCACATGTGCCATGCGCCATATGCCCGCGCCCCTGTCCCGCACGCGCCCGTGCAGCGAAGGTTGATGCTCTGATACCATCTGTAACACCCTGACCCAAAATCGGCTCAATGCCCAGCCCACCGTGGGGCGAACCCGCCACACATAGCACCCCACTTACACTTTTGTCCTCGCTTCGTGTAAAAGAGTTAACCCGGAGGTGCTACGTTTGGATCCAACAGGCATTATATACCACTACAACTCACTTGAGACAAGCAATGTGGGACTAATCCCACCACACAACTCCTCATGGGCCACATGGGCCATGCTATAAGAAGGCCGGGGTATTACATCAATCCTCTTAGCGCTACCCTAGTCTAGCATGCAAACTGTCTTGGCCAGAAAGTCGGATCTCTCCAGGAGCTAATTACTACCCAGAAGAATAACCACGTGCAATAGTTGAGAGAGGATATCGAGAGTGGAGTGTAACACCCTGATTTTTAGAATTGAGATGTTAATATTTAATTTGACGATATAATAAATATTTGATCGTGTTTTAAAAATTTTCCCAGGTTTAATTAAAATGTTGCCTTTAAAATCAAATCGAATTAATTAAAAGGTTGCATTAAAATAATAATATTAAATAAATAAATAATATTAAATCTGATTATTTGAAAAACTGCATTTAAATTAAATTATTTTGACTTCTTGTTTTCACATGCATCCCCAAAAATCATATCATATCATTCATTCATATCATTGCTCGACCTGGAGTGCGACCGATAGTAGACAAAATGCCTGCACGACCCATCATTTTCCACAGCCATTTCCCAATCCTCCCCACTAATCTGCCATCCTCATGCCACCTTTCCCTTTATTTTTACTTCACTGTCATTTTCTTTCTTCCCACTACCATCACCAAGCAACCTCCCAAACCGAATGACTCCCTGCCAATTCTTTAAACCTGGCCAACCCATTCCTCCTCACGCCAGTTCTTTTCTCCACTCCCCAACTACCTCCCACCACCCACTGTCATTTCTTCTTCCACCAACCGAGCACAACCATTTTCTTTTCCACAAATAGAGCACTGCCTAGTTCATTTCTTCCCCTCATGAGCTCAAGCCAAAATATCTTCTCTCCTTCCAATCTCTTCCAAGAACCACAAATCCTCTCACGCATGTTATATTGTGGCATTCATCATCGTGAGAGCAATCCATTCCTACCATTAGTTTTCGCATGCATGGCCGTTTGAGCCATTCGCGAGAGAACGAAAGAAGTAGCAGTGGCTTGGCGGGAAAGAGTAGCAGCGGAAAAGACAGCGCATGCGGTCGGGCTCGACTTGGCCGCAGCTTGTTCGATGTCACGGCGGACGAGCCAAGCAGTGGTGTCAAATTGGCGGCACAGCCAAGGGACTGCGGCTTGGAAGCGGCTCGTGGCCGAGGTAGCCAAGGTGCGTTGCGACAACCAAGGGTGACAACAGCTCGGTGGAGCAGCGGTATCCAAGATAAGGAGGCGCTGGTGGCTAGGCAGCGTGGAGGAGCTAGCCAAGAGCACAGCTGGCGGCGTGGCCCAGTGGAGCGCCAAAGCTCGAGCGCGGTGGAGCTGAGGTGCTGTAGCAGTGGCCTAGCGGTGCGGCATGGCTGCCGTCCAGGCTGCGACCTAGCACGCGGCGGGGTGCCAGCAGTGCCAGAGCACGGTGGCCTTGGCGGCGATCTGTAGCTCGGCGGTGGCCGAGCCTATGGCAATGCTGCAATAGCGCGAGGATGGTGGCTAAGCGCAAGCTCGAGCGGCGCTATCCAGTGGCTCAGCGGTGAATGCGGTGCTAAGGCGAGGTGGAGCTGCAGCTGTGGCTGAGATGACAGAGGAGGACGACAGCGGCTGCTTGGCTCATTGTGGCATGACGACGTAAAGGCCGGCACCATGCATGCATGAGGAGCTGCAAGGTACCGAGTGCGACGGCACCGAGGTGGAGCCAACATGGCGTGTTGGGCCAAAGCGCGATGACGAAATGGCGGTGCATGCGCTGGCTTGGTACTGGCATTTAGGAGCAAGGCCAGCACATGCATGTACCGTGCATGCAGCACGACAACCCTGGATGGTGCGGTGTGGGTCGGTAGCGGCCCAGTACACGGCATAAGGACGCCGAGGGGCTGCAGCAGCGGCTCAGGGACGCGGCAACGGGGGAGGAGCCGAGAAGGAGGCAGCACGATAGCAGCGGTTTCAAGGGAGAGCAGTGATGGAGGACAGCGTGGCGCATGTAGTGTCGAGGGCGCGGTGCATGCGGCAGCACCAAGCACGGGGACACGAACCGGCGACGACTATGACAAATGCGGGCGAGAAGCAGAGCGGGATGTGGAGTCGGCGACGACTACAGTGGACAAGGACGAGAAGCTGAGTGGGACGCAAAATCGACGACAACTATGGAGGACACAGACGAGTGGTCAAGAAGACGACGCTCGGTGATGACTAGCACGCCTAGTGCCGAGGTAAAATCCTTAGTGATAATTGTGTTACCACATTTGTTATAATTAGTGGTCTACGTTGCATAATCGTCTTAAGTATGGCATTTTACTATTTATGCATGTTATGTGTAAAAATTGTTTGGTAGCTTAAGACCGGTGTAACTCTCTAGTTAGGGCTTAATTATGCATAGGCGTGATCATGTGTTGATATATTGGTGAATGCGAATAACTAGATCGTTGTAGCAGATTATGTGTATTGTTGATTGGTGGATGCTAGATTAAATATATTTTTGGATTATATGTTTGGATGATATTATTTTGGAGTCGCATGGAAATTGGTGGTGATCCTTGGATGATAAATTAATTGGAGTTTTCCCCTGACGTTGGATTAGTAATTTTAGGAGCTAGGACACAAAAGGATTTTATAAATTATTACTTGATGGATAGCTCATGTGATGATATTTAATGAAATATGGAGGTTGAATTGGATGATTTATTTAAGCATGAGAAAATTGATCGGATGTCTTAAGTAATAGCTATGTGAGTCATATATGCTAGAATTGGGAGAAGGTAGAATGGATTATTTGATTGCGGATAAATATTTGGATTGCTATGTAATTAGTAGATAAGTCCTATGTGTCGACTTGATGGAATTGTACCATCTATTGGATTAGTAGGTAAATGATTATTGGTTGATTGTAGAGGCATATATGTGATTGGATTGGTAGATGTCATACACGACGAGTTCAGTGAAATGAATATGAGTTGATCGATTAGTGAGCTATTAAGTGTTGGATGTGCAATTAAATTGTAAAGCTCATTAGGCATCAATTAGTCAAATAAACCTCGTCGGTGGAATTTTTGGTGTATGCGAATACGATTTACCGAGGTGAGACTAGTAGAGTTAGATAGTTAGTATTAGCTTAAATAGTCTAGTGAACAATAATAGGTGTTTTCCTTTGGAAAATAAATGAAAAAGAAAAGCAAATACATAGGCCCTACCTGTCATTGACAGAGGTTAGGTCAGCCTGCGTATAAAAAATATTTAATGCGATAGAAAATTCAGAAAAGAATTACTTTTACCATGAAAACCCATATAACTTTGAAAATTTATATGATCACCAAATGAGTTGAATCCAATTGGGTTGTTCATAAAAATTTATTCTCTGTTAGACCATGTAGTTTTTGTCTCCACCACTATTATGGAAGTTTTTACAAAAATAATTAATTTCGAACAGAGCAACAGTAATTTGATTTTCTCAGCATTATTCTCCCAACAGATTTTTGGAAGGCTATAACTTTCCCATACAAACTCCGATTGAACTAATTCTTTCACTAAATTCATCTAAAATAATAATATCACTAATGTGAAAAATTCATGCATTTTTGAGAATTTTGAAATTTTTGGCTTTCTCGATGTTTTTTCAATATCGTTCTTTCTCTAGATTTCGAGTTGCCGGAAGTGCGCGAGTACGTGCCTGAGAGTGATTGAGTGGACTACCAGTAAGGCAAGCATCATCTTACATCCATATTGATCCCAGATTTTTCCACTCTATTTATTTTGAGTTGCAACTATACTTGCATGCATGCTATTTTGAAGTATTAATATTTTGTGAGTTAGTTAGCTATGTCCTATCTATTGCAGGTTATCCTTGATATTCCCGCTTCTTACAGAGTTATGCTTAAGGTAGATGCCTTGTGTTGGTGTATCTACTCTCTATATGAATGCTTAGCCATGCAAGTCAAGTAGATGCGTTAGTTCAGTTGACAGGGTTAGCATGTCAATTGTGGGAAACACCAAACACCAAACACTTTACTTTTATACTTTTTTATCTAGATCTTCGAATCTAGTTGTTGAGTTTAAAATTTGTCTATTTAAACTGCTTTTGGTCTGGACAAGTGGCTAGTAGTGTGGGTGCTTTCGTGCACGAGATTCAGGTATCGTGGTAGACATGTCTAGACCGTTAAGGACCGAACTTTTGGCTGTTTGTACTTCCACATGTTGGATTGGGGCTGGCTTAGTCAAGTAATGGGGGGATCTTATTGGGTTGAAACTCAGGTGGTGTGAAGGCATAATTTAGTGTGATCTTATGCTCATAGGAATCCAGTGTAATACTATAATGTGCGAGTGATTACTTTTCTTATGTTGGGGGGTTACCCACATACTAACATTCAAGTAGGGGTTACTCTCTTGTTCTTTTTATTAGACTGGCATCTCCAACACAACTTGAGTGACCACTCAGCAAGTTCTATAAGTAGCTTGTACTGAGTTTGGGGCTTCGTCTCGCATAGGGGATTCAACTCAATAGAGTCATCTTGCTGAAAAATACCGAGTCTCAATCTCCCCGGCCGGCACACCTTAGGAAGTGTGTCCTTTTCCAGAGGTTTATGGGCTGATCAAGTCATGTGGGTAAAGTTGTACTCCCCTGTAGGGATTAATCTATTCGAATAGTCGTATCCACAATTATAGACGACCACTTGGTTTGGGAGACATCATCATTAGACTCTAAGTTAAAATTGACATGGGTTACTACTTGGTATCGGCATGAAGGGTGATTCATGCAATTTAGTTTATCAAAGTGGGCTGTCACTTTGGTATTGTTTGATCTCTCTCTCTATATCACTGTCATTTGTAGTCCTTTTTGTTACAAATTGTTTACTAAATGGCAGTTACAAACTAGTATGTGTAGGGCTAAAAATTTATGCGTTTTATGCAAAGTTAAGCCACTAAGGCCTCTCCTTTGTACTCAACCAGATTGTCTACTTGCTGCAGGTGAGAAAGATTATTCGCATGATAAGTTCGTTAGCGCCGACTTCGGTGGCGCTAACGAATGATGATATTTCTCACCCCATTCGGTTGCCTTTGGGGATGGGTACTCCTAGCTGGTGCTTTTGGTTTATATTACGTTGTTTCTATTGCGTACTTATTGCTAATCTTTTGAATTTGGCCGGTCGGCCACTTGTGTAAAAGTTATGGACATAAGTCCTATGTTTGTATGCCACCTTGTTATATTATTGTATGTCTCTTGGATTGGCTTTGCATGACGTTGTTAAGGATATGTGCGTGTCAGTCACTGATCTTGGGAGCTAACATGGGACACATATATGAGGTTTTTGAAATCCTTTTTGATTCATTTAAGTGTGGACTTGGGATGCTGGGGAACCAGTCACTATGTAGCACTCGTAGATGTGCGGTATGCATGGTAATAATGGCTCTAGATTAGCCGAGTCCTCTTACTTAAATTGACTTAAATTGGATTTCAGTTCTTGGAGGCTCAGAGTTATTTTTGTAAGACCGGATCGGTCATTCCCATGGGTGTTCTTTGATCTTGCCTGTGGGAAGGTGTAGGTCTTATGAAATTAAACCAGCGTCCCCACACGGAGTGAGTTATGCCTTGACAAAACTCAAAACGTACGACCACACCATCTACCTTCTTCCAGTCGATGCTGACTTTGCATGCACCGAAGAGGAAGCCCGTAAACTGATCAAAGAGGCTAGATCAACTGGAAGAAAGGTGGGAGAGGAGACGTAACTAGGGTCTCCTTCTGATAGACGAAACAATGGAGATTCTTGAGAGTAATTTGTAATGTAAAGAGCTACTTGACCTTTTGGAATGTATATAATTCTTTATTTTTCTACTAGTTGTCTTTTTTCCAATTAGTTAGTAACTCATAAGACAAAAAAAGAAATGAGAAACAAAAATAAAGATTAAGGTATAAAAGTTATAATTATAACTACCCACTATCCACTGATTGCTTGTTTAGTTAAAATAAATACACTAGAGAAACAATAAAAAAGAGCTTGTTTAAATTCTTTCGACCGCGTTTTTGAACATAGTCTCCTTGTATTGGCAGCAATAGTTAAGGACATATCGTCGCTAGGAAGCTCCTTCTAGTGGAATAGACCACGCGTAGAGATGAGAGACTTCGTCTAGGTGTCGTCTCCTTTCTCCGACCAGTGTATGGAAAATCAAGTATTTAAAGTTATTCGCGAAAGAATGAAAACTTAGTTCATCAAGTAATTATGTAAAACAACAAATAATGAATAAAAATCTTAAAATTTATTGAAAACATAAGATTTTATATATAGAACTTTCTTAAATGGTCTATTTTCCAAGAATAGGAAAAAACTCTACCATCTTCTTTCGCTAATCGTACCTAACCCAGTCATGTGACCTCGATCACTATGTAAGGTCCTTCCCATTTGGGGGTAAGCTTATTTCGATTAGTCTGGATTCAAATCATTTTCAGGACCAAGTCACCTACAGCAAGGCTGCGAGGTTGGACTTTACGGTCGTAGTACTTGTGTAGGGCTTGTTGGTAGATTGTCGATCGGATTAAGGCCTGGTTCCTCTTTTGTTTTAATAGGTTGATGTCATCATTTCGATGTTGTTCTTGATCCTTGTTGGTGAATTTTTCAACCCTTGCGGACTTAATTTTTAGTTATGGTGGAAGCACAACCTTAGCACCGAAGCTAAGAAGAAGGGCGTTTCGCCTATATCCCGACTAGCGGTTGTGCGAATTGCCCAAAGTATTGAGGGTAACTCTTTCAGCCAAGCCCTCAAGTGCTTTACAAGCTTGTTGAAAAATTGAGGTTTGATTTCCTACATAATTTGGCTATTTGCCCTTTCGACTACCCCATTACTTCGTGGATGGGCAACAGAGGCATAACACAATTTGGTACCTAGTTCTTTGCAAAATTCTTGAAATTTTGCGCTTGCAAACTAGGTACCATTATTAGTTATGATCCAACTCGGAACACCAAATTGAGTGACCACACTTTTCATCATAAACTTTTTCGCCGCTTCAATGGTCATCCCAGAAATATATTCGGCCTCGATACATTTTATGAATGTATCAATCACCACAAAAAGGTACTCGTGCCCACCTGGCACCTTTGGGAATGGTACTTAGATATCTAGACCCCAGGTTGCAAAAGTCCAAGATAGAGGAATAGTTTGTGATGCTTGAGCCAGTCAGTGTATCTGTCTGCTATGAAACTAGTATTGTACACACTTAGTACCGAGCTCTTTACATCTTGGAGGGCTGTTGGCCAGTAAAACCTTGTTGAAAGGTCTGTCTGGCCCGTATTCTCTAAGAAGCATGTGCCCCCACAAATACCTCCGTGTATTTCATTAAGGAGTTCTACTCCTTTCTGTGACATACAACGCATGAGCACCCTTTGAGTACCTCTCTTATAGAGGACTCCTTCGACCAAAGTTTACCTTGCCCACCCTTGACCGTGGCTACAACTATTCAAACAACTTTACACTCTGCGAAGGTTATACAACTTGACCCACATGAGATAATCGCCATGAAATGTTGGCCAAGATATATTTCCTTTGGCATGCGACTAAGCGATTATCACAAGGCCTTTACAAATAACTCACCCTTACATTAGCCCGCCGGATGAGCTTAACCCTCAGGTCATGGACGTTAGTTACCATTGAACCAAAGCTCACCGATGTGGGGGATAACTTGCCCGGACATGGACATCTGTTACCATCGCTCAATGCAAGCCCTAACAGACATGGATGTCGTTTTCCATCGTCTGCACAACCTTGGTAACTCCTATCATCTACAACGTGTGGGCTTAATGCTAGAACTAGGTAAATTATTTAACCAGGTCTGTCCCATTTCGGACATGTGGTTGTACGGTAATGTTCAGTTTGGATAATCACAAATGTCGGTCCTTAATATGACTTAGGCGGAACTTAACATATTATAAATTCTCATGCTCTAGTTGCACCCACCTAGAGGTGACCAGATGGGTTGTACTGGTCGGGCCAGCCCGAGGCACGACATTGTTGGCCCGACCCAGGCACGGCACAACTCACACTATTCGTGGTCCGGGACGACATGACACGATGGCTTGGGCCATGTTTGGGCTGCCCCCTCGGCATGATGGGCCAGCCCAGCATGTCACGCACAGTGCCGGGCCATGCCAGGCATGACATGAGCCTGGCACAACCCATGTTGTCCATGTAGAGGGGGAGGAGGGAAGGTGCGAAGGCAGAGGGCATGAGGCGGCGTGGCGAGGAGAAGGCTACCAGTGGTGCTGAGGAGGAGGAGGATGTTGGTGTGGGTGCAGAGCCCGAGGGAGAAGAGAAGAGGGAGGGAGGAGCCACTGCCCACCGCCCACTAGGGAGGGAGGAGAGGGAGGAGGAACAAGAGGGAGGTGGTGGGACGATGGCCGATGCCGAGGGAGAAGAGGGAGGAGCCAGGGGAGAGGCGGCAAGGTGGGGGTCGGACCGGAGGGAGAAGAGGGGGGGTGGGGGAGGTGGCGGCTAGTGCAGAGGGAGGATCCAGGGGAGGAGGCAGCTGGGCCATGGTCGACGCGGAGGGAGGTGGCAGCGGGGCGAGGGTTGGCGTGAAGGAGGGAGGGTGCAGGGTGGAGGGGTGGGGGCTGGTGCGGAGGGCAAGGTGGAGTTCCGTCATCAGGCTCCACAGCAGTATCTTCGTCGGTGACCACTGGAGCAAAGAGGTTGAGGCCGTCTACATCGAGAGTATGTGAGAATTTCGACAGGACAACCAAGCGAGATGAATAGGGAAATGATGTACCGTATGCTATTTGCAAAATTTGCCCCAGCGAATTGTCTGCAAAGTCTTCAAGTGGAACGAGGCACTTGCCTAGACATGCTACAAGATGTAAGACCAAGTAAGGATTGATGATGAGGCAGACACAGCTGCAGTACAACCCCGACGGTACAGTACGTAGCTGGGACTACGATCCTAAGGTAGCCCGTCAATCTATCTGTCGTTTAATTGCTTCTAAGGATTTACCGTTAGGATTTGGTGAGTCTACTGCTTTCCAAAATTACATTAGAACTGCACATAATTCTAGATTTTCTACCATTTCTAGACAGACAACAACTAGGGATTTAGTAAAATACTACAATGAATATCGTAATAAATTAAGGGAACTATTTAGTATGTGCACATTTTTAGTGGCCCTGACCTGGGACATATGGAATGGTTGGGCTAGGGAGGATTATCTTAGTGTAGTTGCTTATTATGTTAATAAGGACAGGGTAATGGAGAAAATAATTGTAGGTTTAAATTAATTGATGTAGCATACACGGGTGAGAATATTGCGGACTGTGTTATCAAAGTCGCAGAAGACTTTAGTGCAACACCCCAAAATTCACTTTCAGCTCAATTGTTTAAAAATGTAGGATTTTTAAAACTTTATCTTACACTTCGTAGATTTTTTTGAATTTTTGAGTTGTTAATTTAAACCTCACCCCCAAAAACAGAAAATTGAATTCAAACCGAGTTTCAAAAGAAAAGAAAATGAAATAAATTAAAACATCAAAAGTGCGGTCTGGATCGAAACCACCCGGCCCAACCCGACCATTCATTTTTCTTTTTTTCATTTTCATTTTTTCCTTTTCCTTCCTCTTTCTTTTACCTTTTCTTTTCTTTCCTCCTTTTCTCTCTCGGCCCACCTGCCAGCCCCATCTAGTGGTGGCCAAATGGGCCATGCCAGTTGGGCTGGCCCCGAAGCACAGTACGACCCAAGGAAAAATTGAGAAGGGAATTCAAATAGGAGAATTTGAATTCAGATTTGGATTTGTGATTCGGATTGAATTGCGTTTGACGATGGAATTCAGAACTTTGAATTAGGGTTTCAGATTGAATTGAGAGATAAGGAAATTTGATTTGAAGTTTGAATTGTGATTCGGATTTGGATTTGATTAGTAATAAATTGATTGCACAAACTCCAATACTTTGAATTACTTAATTTAAATTATTTTTTTAGAAAAGAGGCAAAATTGGAATGTTACACTGACCCAGGAGAAGCTAAAAGTCAGTAATAACTTGAGTGAAGAGGCACGTGAAAGAGATAGGGATACTAGCCGGTGCAGGAGGTGATCAGAGGATAGATATTTAGATTAGCTTCGAGATGTTCATGTCAGATTATGATCCAGTGTGTTTGAAAATGTTATACTGAAGAAAAACACGTCATCTTATAAATTAATAGACATCTTCCTAGGTTTTCTAGCTATCTTGGGGGTGCGATGGTGGGAATACAAGGTTGTGAACACCTCCACTCAAATTCGACGTCGACTCTCACTTCTATCTTAAATTTAGAGTATGAAGGAAGTAAGTCTTACCCGTCACATCTTTAGAAAATCCTCCAAGACTTTGTAAAAAAACTTTTGAGCGCCAATTGATTAGACTGGAACTCTCGGCCAGCAAAATTTACTAGACCACAAATTAACACACGCAAACCACAGAAAGCATAAAGTAGTGCCAATATTGCATACAAAAGCAGCATAACCATTTCGATGGAGTGAATTACCTGCAGGCTGCTCCGCACCGTTTGGATGAGAAATTGTCGACGCCTCCTGCGCCATCTCGATACCTATCGCTTCTCCTAGTGTATTGTTTTGGGACAACGCATATACTCCTTCCTAACGCAACGCAACTTTCGCGCAGCCAACCAGCCATTTTATAGCTCGATCCCGGGGAATCGTCGCACGTACACATGTATGTGATGCGCGGATATGCCTAAATAACTGCGCCTGTCTTTGGTCGGCAGTCGGGACAGTCCTGTCCAGGCCTAAGGCCAGAATATCCTTGAGATCTTGACTGCTCTTCGCTCATCAAGGCCATCCCAACGGAATCTAAAAGGGTCCCTCATCAAAAAAAAAAAAATTGTAAGGCCAAGGGGGGTGGGGGGAGTTTTTGACCCAGCTAAATGACATTATTGGCATGGTTATTAACGAAACAGGCAGCTCACGGGCGTAATGTTAAAAATGGCACAACGAACGTGCTGGCGGTCAACACGCATCCAAAACCGTGTCTCCCCTCCCGGATTTCATCTCCACCATTCGGGCGGGGTTGGGATGGGGGCATGCCGGTGCCGCCATGTCGTCGCTGGGGCCGGGCAAGGCTCGTCCACTCCCCTAGGGCAGACAAGTCGCCTTTGTGCCCCCAGGGCATGGCATCCCTTGCATCCCTCGCACCCACCACGTGGCACGTGCCACCATGGCACAGATATTGCCATCCATCCATCACGCCCATGTCCCTCATGCATGCAAATGATTCTTTCATCGCGCGGTCATACTTATTTAGTTGTAATTACTATAGTGGTAATTAATTAGGCGTACATATCAAGTCATAATTAATTTATAGGTGATTAATTAATGGTTATAAATTAGTGGTAATTATTTAGTCATACTTAATTAGTCGTAATTATTTAGTCATACTTATGTATTCGTAATTAATTTAGTGGTAAATAATTAGTTGTACTTATTTAGTCATAATTAATTTGGTGGCAATTAATTATGAGTAATTATTTTATTGGTAAGTAATTAGTGGAAATGGATTAGTTGTAGTTAATAAGTGATGATTAAATTAGTGGTATTTAATTGGGCATAATTAATTACTTGTAACTAATTAGTTGGTGATTATTTAAGTCATAATTAATTAGTCATGAATAATTTGTCATAAGTAATTTATTCGTATTTAATATGTTGTAATTTATTTACTCCTTTCGATTCGATTTGAACTAACTCCTCATTTCATCTCTTGTAAGCCATGCCTCTACCGGAACTACTGAAACCCTTCTACAATGAGCATCACTGGTGCAAGTTGTGGATCACCGGGGGTGCGGATGGCCCTCCACCCTTGTGCTTTGGTCCGAGAAGCATTACTAGCAGCTCGAAGCTCGCTACATCCCAATCCTTCGAGACACGGGCTTGTTGCCCTTTGCGAGGATGCTCTCGGTCGGATGCTACTTCACCCTAGACGATAGTCCAATGTTGGCACTTGTTGACAGATGGAGATCCGAGATGCACGCCTTCCACTTTTGGTGGGGAGAGATGACGGCCACTCTTTAGGATGTCTCATTCTTGATCGGTCTCCTGATTTGGGGAGATCCACTTGTTCTAGGCCCCTCACCGGCGGATTGGAAGGCCTGATTAGGGCATCGATACGACACACCTATCCCGAACAACACCTATGTTTTCCCTCGAATTTGGCTGAGGAATTTTAGTCAATGGCCGGCGGATGCACCTAACGAGGTTGTTAGGATGCACCTCGTTGCTTACCTTCTTCATCTCTTCGATTGGGCCATGTTTCCCACCACACAGGGAGATTAGGTGTACCCTAGTACAGTTGGGGATCAGCCGTCCTTTGCGCCACATACATGGGGTTGTGTGACACTTTGCGGCGCGACACCTGTTTGAATCCAGTCCTTGCCACTTGTTACATGCTCCTGCAGCTGTAGAGTTGGAAGCACTTCCCTGTTGGGCGGCCCTGCATCGGGACAGTAGTGCACCCGTACCCTGCATTGCATGACCCGATAGGCGGGTTCACTATGGGCACTCGGTGGACTATTGCCAAGTTATGCTGGGCCAAGGAAAGACCAGCGAGGTGCTTTCCGGTGTTCCACGAGGAGTTCGAGTCGTTGCACGACAACGACATCATATGGGCTCCATGGAGCCCAGATTTCGTGAACACGGTAGTGCCGCACAAACAGTCCGTGCAATGCACGTAGGACGCCGGATTATGGGCGATGACTTGCAACCTGTTGTTTTCTCATATGGTGGAGCCTTACGGGCCGCAACGCGTAATATGATAGTTCGATCTGTACCAGTTTGTGCCCTCTCATGACAGCAGGATCCTACAGCGAGCTGTCCACTTGTGAGTCCAACTTCATCCGAGTAATATTTACAATTCATACCTACATCCGTTGTTCTCACATTAGTCCTTCTCGAATGTAGGCAATCGAGGGTGTGCCAACATGCTGAGGATTGGCAAACAGTTCAGCATGAGTGGGTTACGGCTTGGATGGAGACGGTGCATAATGAGGTTCTATAGGAGCAATGACCATACGACGTACGGATATACTGTCAGTACATCGAGTGGTATGTAGCACGGTCACACACTAGACTCACCCATCCACCACCAGAGCATCCGGAGTAGGTCACTCATGAGGAGAGGCTCCGTCACTCATTCGATCAATACAACGCTCAGTGGCGTGACGACACCGTAAAACACTGACAACCTTTGCTCGCTTCATTGATGATATTCGTACTGTTTGTTACTGAACAAGTGTCATTTGTCACTTTAGTTTGAGCGGATGCAGTGGATCGCAAGCGCATCCAAGACCGCCATCTGTAGCCCAAAGCACACTGTACTGGGGCTTCTCAGCACTATCAAGTACATCTTTGCAGAGTCCAAGAATATAATAAAGAATATGAGCTGCGGTCAGCCGAGAGACGGCATCTTACACACTGTGCACCGAGTGGGCTGACCGTGCTCACCTGCTAGGTCGGCATGGCCTAATCAGACCGACATAGCGCTCCCCGTCGGTCATCCACACTGCAGATCGGCGGGAGGTAAGTTATGTACAAATTTATTTCTTGATTTTTTATTATGCCTTTGGTTGTGCTAACATCATGTCGTCTTCCAGCAACACGTCCGTCGAAATGCGTCACTTGTACCATTTGTAAACCCTACTCAGACTGGCGCTCCCCTCGGCCATCCACACTGTACATCGGGGAGGTACGCGATGTTTAGCTTAGTTCCTGAATATTGATTTCGCCTAGCATGCTAACATCCGTCAACCAATGAGGCAGACGACCATCCCAGCTACTACTAGGGAGCAGTACACGCTCACCCCTGCCATATGCTGACCAGTACAGAGTACCGTACCAAGTCCAGAGCTTCTCCGGGGTCGCTGGTACATTGTATGGTCAAGGCCAGAGCTCCTCCGCACCATGGGACGTGTGGACATCGTACCTGGGTCGGACAATCCTTGCGTGGATTTCTTGATTTGTTCATTAATGATATGATTGCATGTGGTAACCAGTTTGGCATGACTCAGCTCAAGGACACTGATGTTGGACAAACTCAGATGGGCCAGAGTCAGCTTGCTGATGCATCTCTACCCACTCAACGGTGTCCGTACACCCTCTGAACCGATACATGCTCTCTGGACCGGTTTACGTATCCAACAGGACATGCTAAACACAAAACCAGGACGCAGACGCAATGAGCAGAGAGTGGCTCAGATGAGTGAGCCATATTGTATACCATGTGTACATTGCATATATGTTGTGCGCTTAATGCAAAATTTATTTGTATAGTATTGTCGTAGTACATTGGTACCAGAGATGACTGCAACATCGGAGATTCACATTAAACCCTAAAACACCTGAGGTTCACATGAAATCATAAAACCCTAAAACACCTGAGGTTCACATTCACAAAACCCTAAAACACTTGATAACCGTTCACATGAAATCATGCAATCCTAATTTCAGAAAACTAAAACCCTAATTTCCCTAAAACACTGCCCAAACCCACGTGGCACGTGTTTGGGCTTTGGATGCACAGCAGGGCGTGTCCTGGCATGGGAGGAACGACGTGGCCACGTGGTGCATGTTCGAGCGTTAGAGGCATGGTAGGAGTGCGCCCGGTGCGGGAGGAACGACACAACCACGTGGCACACATCTGTGCACTGGAGGCATGGTACGAGCGCGTTCGGGCGCGGGACGAAAGGCGCGGCCATGTGGCACATGTTCGGGTGTTGGAGCCACGACAGGCGAGAGCCCGGGCGCTGGAGGAACGACAACGGTGACATGGTGGCGCGAGGGCTGTCGGGTCCCCCGACGAATAGTGGAGATGAAATTCGGGCACGAGTGGCATGGTTTTGGATGTGTGTCAGCCCCCGCCATTTCCGTTGTGCTATTTTTGGCACTACGCCTTGTGAACGGCTAGTTTCGTTAATAATGGCGCCAATAATACCATTTAGGCCAAAAACTCAGAAGAATGTTGTATCATCCCATTCAAGGGACCCGGACCAACCATGCCGATCAATAAGAGAAACATGGTAATTTTTGTGCCATGTGGAGTAGGCATGCCAACGTGTATCGGCACTAGCAGCATGAAGGATTGGCTTAAAAAAGATAAATTTTACGTTACATTCTACTGGTAGTATACAGTGGTAGTATAAATAAAATCTAACCATTGATTTGTCAAGGGTATAATAGATTTTTCTTTGTATTTATAATTTTTCATGAGGGTATTATGGACTTTTCCTACTATGGTTGAAAATATTACTTTTGTAGTATGCGATCCCCACGTGGACAATTATAATTCTATTGTATCAGGATTCTACTACTCAAACTACTAGGTGTAGTACTAAATCCTAACTAATAACTCATCTGAACCATTGGATCAAAAAGAATAGATGATTCGTATTAAATTGAGTGTACCGTAAAAAGCTAAAAAAGAGTCAAGTGTTCCAGTGGAAAGTTCAAGGTTCTTAAATTCTCATAGTGTTTACCTAAATGAAAAGTTTTGCATGGTCTCGACTCTTAACTAGTCAGATTCTCGTCCCATGAATTTGATCAGATTCGTGATTCTGCCCCATGAACTGATGATCAGATTACATCCCATGAATCGATGCTCTCAGCTTCTTGATGTTAAATCGAATTGGACATTGCACATTGAGTAATTGGACATTGCACATTAATAGTCAAGTTGAGATGTTTGATATTGAAACATGAAATCGATGCTCCATTTTTAGTGTTTGCCTATCATCTGAATCGATGCTCCATTTTGTAGTGTTTGCCTATCATATGATGCCTCCTGCCTTTAATTAGTTACATGTCACATAAATGTGGTAGATGATCCGTACATGATTTTAAATGCTTTCATTCGCAGCTGGTATAAGTATGATTTTTGGCCAATGATGAGGTGATATTTTAAAAATGATGCACCCTTCCATTCCATGGGTTAGTTAAATTGATTTGTGTAAGGTGAAATTTTTAGTTAAGAAATAGTTCCTCTGTAGTTCATGTTAGCAATCTGTGTATGTTCAAAGCTCGTCTTTGAGTTGCTATAGATGCCTGAAATTGATTGGAACGTAGAGAACACTTGGATCCTATGTGGTTTGATGGCGAACAAGTTGAGAAAGGAAATCGGCCAAATACATTCTTGAATTCATTGGTTATGCGGTTGAAAAAGGATTCAAAGATAGGACGGTATTGAATTAACCAAGGCGCAAATCAAGAACAAATGGGATAAATTGAAGGAAGATTTCAAGGCATGGAAAAAGCTTAAGATGAGGCAAGCAGAACCGGTTGGAACCGTAATAATGGCACTATTGATATGGACGATGAATGGTGGAAGAAAGCTAGAGTCGTAAGTGTTATATGTATTTATAGGAATGTTACCTTTTAAATTAGTTGTTGTTATTATTTGTACTAATATGTGTTGCTCTCTTGGATATTTTCGTGACATTCCAGTCATGGAAGTTTAGGAAGCAACCCTTCAAAATGAAGATGAGTTGACGACTTGTTTTCAAGGCATCGTTAATATTGGTGTTGACCATTGGTCCCCTTGTGGCGGCAATGCAACACCTACATTGATAGTGCGACACAAGAACCGGCACAAGGTGAGGAAGGTGCTGCAGAATGTGCTGCAGAAGGTTTGGCTCAAGGTGAGGAGGTAGAGGAGGGTACCCTTCCCCGGTAGTGCCAAAGAGCGGCAAGGCCTGTCCCAAGATACAGTAAGAAAGCTAAGACAATAATGCATCCTCATTCAAGAAGTCATCACTAGTATGGCTAGTTCAAAGAAATGAATATGCTTCCAAGAAAGAAGGAAAATTCACTATTGATCAAGTGATGGAGGTTGTGATTGCTTGTGGTGCCGATTATGAAACTAATGAACACTACATGGCCACCGAATTGTTTGTGAAGAAGGAGCAAAGGAGATGTTTATGACCTTGCCTCGATGACATTAGGTTCAAGTGGCTTAGTAGGAAATATAATGACAAGCATGGAAAGTAGGAGTGCTTCCTATGGCTTGTCTCTTGTATCCTGCAATATGTTTTATTTTCCTATGATTGAAGACTTGTAATAATATGCTTGACATTTGTATGAACTCATTTTATGAACTCATTTTATATTATGCTTTACATTTGTATGAACGCATTTTATAATTTGCTATACCATTTTATTTTACAGATGTCTACAAGTGAGAGTGATGAAAATAGCGATGATGATCATCAATTTTTTTCTCTCATTCAAGGTGGTGCTAAACTTGTAGAAGCTTATGTTCACATTTGTATGGACAAGGCACCGCCAAGGACCTCACAGCTCAGTGGAATGGGATGGGTGACTGAGACCCTAAACACTCCGGGGGAATGCCACACAATGCTTCGGATGAACAAGGATATCTTTTTGGATCTGCATGATGTGCTGGTTGAGAGGTATGGTTTGAGACCGTCAAAACACATGAATACCTATGAAATGCTTGCAATTTTTCTATTCACATGTGGTGGATGTGAGTCAAATAGAAGAGGGCAAAATAGGTTTAAGCACTCTGGTGAAACCATTAGTAGGAAATTCCATGAAGTTCTTGATAGTGTGGTTGCAATGGCTGAAGATTATTTGAGACCAACTGATCCTAATTTTCGGACAGTTCACAAAAGAATAAGGGATGACAAAAGAGCATATCCACACTTTAGGGATTGCATAGGAGCACTAGATGGAACTCATATTCGTGTTTCTCTTTCACCGAGGAACAAGTGAGGTACATTGGTAAGACAGAATTGCTACTCAAAATGTGCTTGCTGCTTGTGATTTTGATATGCGATTCACATATGTGGTCTGGTCACCGAGCTTTGCATGACACTAGTGTCTTGTACCATGCAATGGAAGTGGATCTGGAAGTCTTCCCACATCCTCCACAAGGTAAAAAATATTTTATCCAGCTCCATTTTGTCCTCAAATGTGTCTTGTACCATGCAATTCTTATTTTCTTTTTCACATGTGTAGGCAAGTACTATGTTGTGGACGCGGCTATCCTAATCGCCCGTGTTCTGTTCTTGCTTTCTAATGCTCTAATTGCCGTTGAGGCATATTCCAGAGCACTGTGCTTGACAATATCAATTGACAACTGTGGAGGTAGCCACTCGCTTGGTCGTATTCTCGTCTATACTTCCAAGAATTACCTATTCGTTTGCTTTCTTCCTTTTTTTTTTCTTTGGGAGGAATATTTGTTAGCTTCTTGTATGACAGCCATAGCAAAGATTTGCCACCTTGTTATATCCACAGTAAAACATCACACCGCACTGTAAAAGGTTTTAGGATTCCGTCGAGCGGTATACAGTACTTTTGGAGTTCGCTTGTGACTTGCAAGTGTTCATGTGATCCAAGGTCTGATCCAAGGTCCATTTCTCAATAGTGTGACTCAAATATGGACAAGCTTATATTCGTACGTTTGTTGCCGATCTGATCCAAGGTCCATGTGAACTTACTGCCTAGCCAGCGTGCGCCAACAGTAAGGCCAAAAACTCGGAACTTGTTTCATCCCATTCAAGGGACTCTGACCAACCATGCAGATCAACAAGAGACACATGGTAATTTTCGCGTCATGTGGACTAGGCATGCCAACGTGTGTCGGCACTGGCAGCACGAGGGATTGGCTTAAAAAAAGACAAATTTTATGGCACATTTTACTAGTAAGTATATAGTGATAGTATAAATCAAATCTAACCACTGATTTGTCAAGGGCATAATAGATTTTTCTTTATATTTATAATTTTTTGTGAGGGTATTATGGACTTTTTCATCTAAGGTTGGAAATATTACTCTTATGGTGTGTGATCCCTACATGGACAATTATAATTCTACTACTCAAACTACTAGGTGTAGTATGACTAAATCCTAACAAATCTGAACAATTGGGTCAAAGAGAATAGATACGCCGTATTAAATTGTGTGTATCGTAAAAGAGCTCAAAAAAGAGTCAAGTGTTCCAGTGGAAAGTTCAAGGTGCTTAAAATGTCATAGTGTTTACCTAAATGAAAAGTGTTGCATTCTCTCGTCTCTCAAGATCTGTTCTTGCTTTCTAATGCTCTAATTGCCGTTGAGGCATATTCCAGAGCACTGTGCTTGACATATCAATTGACTACTATATATGGACGTAGCCATTCCCTTGATCGTATGCTTGTCTTTACTTCCAAGAATTACCTATTCGTTAGCTTTCTTTCTTTCTTTTTTCTTTGAGAGGAATATTTGTTAGCTTCTTGTATGACAGCCATAGCAAAGATTCGCCACCTTGCTATATCCACAGTAAAACATCACACCGCACTGTAAAAGGTTTTAGGATTCCGTCGAGCGGTATACAGTACTTATCGAGTTCGCTTGTGACTTGCAAGTGTACAATTTCTCAATAGTGTGACTCAAATATGGACAAGCTTATATTCGCACGTTTGTTGCCGATCTGATCCAAGGTCCATGTGAACTTACTGCCTAGCCAGCATGGTTGCGCTTGCCAACGTTGGGGTGCAGCGTGTTTTGTCCATTGCAATGGTTGCACATGCAACGTTGGGGTGCTGTCTGCGTGCAATCCGGCTTAACTGCAAAAGAAAATACCAACTACTCACAGGAAGAGAGAGATGGCCATTGGCGCATGCAGGGTAGCTATTATATCTATATGTAGGCTGGATCAACAACTACTAATCTTTCCTCTCGTGGGATCCAGGTCCCAACTTGGGGACGTTAGTTATTCCCAACAATAATTTACGAATGGCACGCTAAACGATACTTATGCCCTAACTATAAGAACTAAAATTTATTGACCGTCGTTTTGTTTTCGTACGGAATTAGAATCCGGTCACCTTACCAAGATATCGTACACACGTTGCGTATCAAGAGCTCTGCGTATTTGATGTTTCACAGACGGTTCGTATAAAGAATCGTATGTGATACATGTGCTGATGACACAGATACTTCCTGTTGCAATTAGGAGTATCTTGCCAAACAAAGTCCGAGTGTCAATCTTTAGGCTGTATTATTTTTTTTAACTCAATTACTCAGAAGGTCATCGATCCCGAAGGACTCGACGCTCGAGGTGGTGACGACTCTATGTCATCTTGAGATGTATTTCCCTCCATCATTTTTTGATATCATGTCCATCTCATTGTTCACCTTGTGAAAGAGATAAAGATATGCGGCCCTGTGTTCCTACGTCATATGTACCCTTTCGAGAGACACATGGGAATTCTGAAGTCCTATGTACGGAATCGATCTCGGCCGGAGGGCAGTATCATCGAAGGTTATGCAACCGAAGAGGTCATTGAGTTCTGCGTCGACTACATGGCTCATGTGGAACCGATAGATGTGCCTCTATCTCGTCACGAGGGGAGACTAGAGGGTATCGGGACCATCGGGAGGAAAGCAATCACTCCCGATCTAGATACATACGCGCAGGCCTATTTTACGGTCTTGCAACACATGGCCCAAGTGTCCCCGTACATCGACGAGCACAAAGACATGGTACGCCAACAAAATCCGGACCGGTCGGAGGTTTGGATAACGAGAGAGCACAACCGTCGGTTCAACGAATGGTTAAAGATGTGATTCACTTGGAGGTCATCAAGTGATGAAACGCTGCTATAGTTGGCCAAAGGACCAAAATTTACAATTGTGACATGGCAAGGATATGACATAAATGGGTACACGTTTTATACGGCAGCTCAGGATAGGAAGAGCACAATCCAGAACAGCGGTGTCCGCATAGATGCATTTCACGAGGGGTTTAATACCGCGGGGGCACGCGGTTTGAACTCGTACTATGGGTTCGTAGAGGAGATTTGGGAGCTCGACTATGTACTTTTCAAAATCCCCTGTTTCGATGTCATTGGGTTAAACTTCCGCAGGGCGTGAAGGTCGACAAGTACGGTGTCACTACTGTGGACCTCAAACGTGTCGGATACAAGGATGAACCATTCGTACTCGCTAAGCAAGTTGTTCAAGATTTTTATGTAACGGACCCAGCAAATAAGAACCGCCACGTAGTTCTTCATGGGAAAAGAAGGATTGTCAGAGTTGAGAATGTCGTGGATAAGGAAGAGTACAATCAATTTGACGAGTTGCCTCCTTTCAGAGACGGCATCAGACTAGAGGAAGAACCCAGTGAGGAAGCTAGCTATATGCGCGTCGATCATCATGAAGGACTATATTTCAATTAAGCATGTATTCCATTGTAATTTGATGTTAACATGTGTTGTGGACTTCACATCTCTAATGTTGATGTTAATGCGGACTTGTTAGAGCTATCAACTTGTTGAGAATATCATCTTTGAAACCTTGTTGGAAATGCACACAAATGGGCAAATTTGTTTTGTCATTTGAACCAAGGTTAAAAGTGCATTGCTTTTGTGGCCTGGCGGTCTGACCGGCAATTAGTTGTGTTTTAAATGTTTAGGGTTATCCCAGACGGTTCTTTAATAGAACCGTCTGTGATAAATCACTGTTCCTCGGGCTCGAACCCGAGTCAGACTCCGACCCGAGTCTCGCGGTTCAGCTCAACCGCCTAACCGCGTCGTGTGTGAGCCGTCCGATGGAGATCCTCCGGTCCAGATCTCGTACCCGTTCGGACCACTCGGGCCTTCCCGCTCCTAGATCCGAGCCGTCCGATTTGGAGATCACGGCCTGGATTGAGTGGCCGATCGGACCGGCCGATCGCCCCTTTTACTTGAACTGTTCGATTTGGATATCAACGGTCCGGATTGAGTGGCGATCGGACGGCCGTCGCCCGTTCACTTGAACTGTCCGATTTGGATATCAACGGCCTGGATAATTACTCACATCACAGACGGCTCCATTTAAGAACCGTCTGTGATGTTTAGGGTTATCCCAGACGGTTCTTTAATAGAACCGTCTGTGATAACTATAACATCACAAACGGTTCTATTAAAGAACCGAATGTGATGTTATAGTTATCACAGACGGTTCTTTAATAGAACCGTCTGTGATAAATCACTGTTCCTCGGGCTCGAACCCGAGTCAGACTCCAACCCGAGTCTCGCGGTTCAGCTCAACCGCCTAACTGCGTCGTGTGTGAGCCGTCCGATGGAGATCCTCCGATCCGGAGATCCGTGCATCTTCGGACCACTCGGGCCTTCCCGCTCCTGGATCCGAGCCGTCCGATTTGGAGATCACGGCCTGGATTGAGTGGCCGATCGGACCGGCCGATCGCCCCTTTCACTTGAACTGTCGTGTCGCTAGGATTGAGCCGCCAACCCTAGCGTGCCGCTGTTTCGCCGGAATCAGAGCTCGAACCTCAGCGCCGTCGTGAGCTTCCTCGCCGGATTGCGCCACCATCGGTGAGCTTCAACCGTCGCCGACTCCACCATCGTGCTCAGCGTCACCAGGGCCACCTCAGGCACACCTTCTCGTCGCGAGCATCGCCGGCGAGCTCGTCCGACAACACCCAAAGCTCCACCGCCGCTTCTCCCTCGCCGCTGGTCACTGCCACTGTTGCCAGCCTCTAGTAAGGGCACCCCTAGGTGCGCATTAGCACGTGGATCATCCTGGTACCCTCCACCGCCGGTGAGTCGCCGCTGATCGCCGTTGCCCTTGGTTCACGAGCGCCGCCGCCGTCGTCGCCGTCTAGCTCAGCGCCAGCGTCAGCCTCGGTGCTGGTGTGGCAGCCGCGTGGCACCAAATCAGCGCTAGCACACGCGTGCGTGGCCCAGTCCACCGCGTCAGCTCTCCGAGGCTCGGTGAACACAGTTCACCGTGAGCCCAGTCGCTGACATGTGCGGCTCACATGTCAGATTTCTTTTAAATCTATTTCTTTTACCAGAAATTCTCGGCTGACGCAAGCATTGCGCAATAATCCGATTTTCCTTTATAAAAATAATTTGGGAAATCAAATTAAAATCCAAATTATGGTTTTAATTATTTTTCAATCTTCTAAAGCCCATAACTTTTTCATCCGACCTCCGATTGAGCCCATTCAAATTTGTAAATTCATATAAAATCAAGATCTATTTAATGGTGAATTTTATTTGATTTTTGGGTTTTCTTTTGCCTCTGTTATTTATTTGTTTTGTTTCTTTTGTCCCGTTTGCGAGTAGACGTCGATACTTCGGGAAATTTTGGAGAAGAAGGAGCACCTCAAGATTAAGACCAGTACCTAGACCTATTCCAAAGCAAGTTATACCTTCGACCATATTGCACCTAGTTTTCAAATTACTTTGATTCAAATTATCGCATCTTAATTTAAGTATGTATTTAAGTGATTTTGGTTTTAGTTAATCAACCAATTTGTTATGTTCACCTTGTCAATTTGTATGTCATACTCTTTTGTCACCCTAGAATGGTTCATTACTAGTTGGTATTATCGTAGCACCAATGTGGGTTGGTTAGATACGAGTAGATTGCTTAGCCATACCATGAGTCATCATTTCATGTGAGTTGCAGTTATAAACTTGACTAAGTGATTATGGAACTGTGTGATGAAAGTGTATGTGATGTGTGTTATTACTCGTTGATGGCATGTGATGCACTTAATCAACACAGTATGCACACACTGTTTACACCATATCACACAGTATCCACCACTTGCCTCAGTCTAAATCTTTTCCTACCCTATTGATTTAGTGCAACACATGCCAACAACGAGTAATAGCACACAGCGCACACAGTTTTATCGCACAATTCCATAATCACATAGTTAATTTTATATTTGCAACTCAAATGAAATGACGACTCGTAGCATGGCTAAGCAATCTACTCATATCTAACTAACCCACGTTGGTGCTACGATAATACCAACTAGTAATGAACCAACCTAGGGTGACTAAAGATCATGGCATAACAATAGACAAGGTGGATGTAACAATTTGGATTAATAACTAAACCCAAAAGTATTTAAATAAATACTTAAAGTAAAATGCAATAATTTGAATCAAAGTATTTTTAAAACTGGGTGTAATATGATCAAGAGTATAACTTGCCTTGGAATAGTTCTAAGTACTGTTCTTGATCTTGGTGTACCCCATCTTCCTCAAAAGCCTCCGAAGAATTAACGTTTACTCGTAAACGAAACAAATAAAAAAAATAACAGAGAGAAAACAAACTCTAAAAATTATATAAAAATCATAAATAAATAAATAGATCTCAAATTTAGATGAATTTAAAAATTTGAATGGGCTCAATCGGAGTTCGGATGCAAAAGAGATGGGCTTTGGAAGATTGAATCTAAAAAAATACACTAAAAAGGATTTAATAGAATTTCTGAATTATTTTTCTATTGAAAAATTAGATTATTGCGCAGCGCTAACGTCATCGAAGGAATTTCCAGAAAAAGATGAATAAAAAGAAAATTTTGACATGTGGGGCCCACATGTCAGTCTCACAGCTCGCAGTGGACCAAGTTCACCGAGCTGGTTGAAACTGAGAATAGTGGACCATGCCACACATGCGACACGTGGGCGCTGATCTCGCGCCATGTTGACGACACGTGCGCACGGGGCTAATGCTGGCGCTGAGGTGGAGGCTGACGAGGACGACAGCAAGGGGTGGTGCTCGGGTTCAAACGGTCGCTGGCGAACGGCGGTGTCTCGCCGGCAGCGGAGGTCACCAGTGGGTAGCTAAGGCTATTGCGAATCTGGTGATGCCCTTACCGACGCTCGGAACCCACAGCAGTGGCCGGCGGCTAGCTCGAAGCGGTGGAGGACCTTCGGCTTTTGTCGGACGGGGGCTCCAGCGAAGCTCCAGCAGCGGGGAAGGGCGCACGATGTAGCTCTAGTGATAGTGGACCCGACGGCGTGCTCAACATCGACGAGACATCGCTGGCGGTAGTGCAATTCGAAGAAACAAAGCTTTGGTCGAAAACCCTAAAAGCTTGATTGCGGCAGCGCTAGGGTGATTGGGGTGCGGCGACTTTAGCGATTGTGGTGCAGGGACAAGGGCGAACCCTGGGGCGCCTTTTATAGGGCCGAGGCGGCACGGGATAAGGAATCCCCAAATCGAGTTCGACTCGGACACTTTTTGAATTTTGGAGATAGAGATCGAATTGGGATTTGATTCCAACCGAAACGGGTGCGGGAGAGATAGAGATGAGATTTGTCCCAAAAATCTAGGAGGTTTTAGTTGGAGAATCGCTGTTGTCATTACAGGCTCGAGCTCTGGCAATGGTGGCGCAGCTCGGGCTCGTGCGGGGAAGAAGGCGACGCGAAGACGACGACTCGGCGGGGCCCACCTGGCAGGGAGACGGGACGTGAGGGCGCGGGGAGAGAGACCGACAGGTGTGGACCACCTGTCAGCGGAGGTGGGCGTGCGCGAGGGCGAGCCGGGCCGCACTAAATAGGCTATGGTTTCGGCCCAACACTGTTCCGGAGATTTTTAAATGACTTTTCTTTTTAGAAAATATCAGAAAATCCAAAGAGCAATTAGAAAATAGCAAATGAACTCGAAAAAATTCCAGAAAAATTTAGAAAATATATCCAAGGACATAGAATCCAAATAAAATAGTTTAGAAAATTTTTGATGTTGGTATTAATCATATTATATTATTTTGATATTGAAAATCCATATTAAGCTTTAAATATAATTCACTAAAAATTCAAATGGTGAATTTTTCGAACTAGTAACTATTCAAAAGATTTTTAAATATAAAAAAATTGGGATGTTACATAACCCCACCTTTAGTATTAATTACCTTGTTGTGCCACTCCTCGATTGGCCCTCGTGGCTGTTAGTTTTCTAATTGAAATGGTTTTAAAATCTGTGTCACCGACAAGCTGGTCCCACTTGTCTGGTCTAGTATTAAAATGAATTAAATGATAAAACTGATAGGTAGGCCCCACTCGTCAGTTAATTAGATTAGTCTTAAGAAGAATTAATAATCGGATTGGAATTTAATGGGCACTTACATGTAAGTCCCACATGTCATAATCAAATTTTAATTGGCTTAACCACTCTCTTAGGAACACGCTTTCGATTTTGGAAGGCGTATTTATTCTTAGCCTTAGGTGAAAAACGCCTTCCTAAATGGAAGCCATATTACTTAGAATACGCCTTCGACATCACCATTCAATCCTGACTCGCTCTGCCCATCTTGAATGCCCAGTGATCATGTACTAGGTGATCATAGCGGAGTACAATACTCTATCATTTGCCATGACGAGCGACGCTTTATGGTTTATGTCAATAAAGTAATTTATGATACCGCAGAGGCGCCTGACGTCGCGCATGACCCAATTGTACACCTCGGCTAGATTGATTGTTATGACACTATATCGAGCACCATCCCTGTGATGTAGTAGTGTGTAACACCCTGGCTATTCGGAAGCCAGGATGCCACCTAAGGATACAACATATAAACAATTTACGGAATAAGATTCAATATACATCTATCCAAATATCAATAACAGGATAACGAGGTGAAAGCAGCCAATACATCAGTGGCGAATAATCAAGAAACTAATCATGGAACGACATGACATGAAGTTTAAACATTACTTAATACAGTCCATCTCTCATCAAGGAATATCAAAGTTGAAACCATTAATGAAATTATCAAGTAATGTTCTGTGTGCAACGTGTTGGTCTACTCCCTTCGCAAAATCATCAACATCAGGGTGGATCACCTAAATAACATTGAAAGCAAGGGTGAGTCGAAACTCAACAAGTACCATATTAGAACAATCAATCAAATAGTGGACAAATCAATTCAATTGAATTATGAACAAATCTTGCATCACATACATGATTGAATGGAATGAATACATGAATGGATGGAATGAAAGAATGCACTGAAGGAATGGACTAATCACAGCTTATACCGGTATAGCGAGTGTAACACCCGTCGGTGTTCACTTAAAGTTACCGTATGAAGAACGTTTCATACAGGTGTCCAACATGGCCCACATTAGAATGGTGGATCACACGTACCCATTCTGGAATTGATGGGTTTTCAAATGCCCATACTGGAATTGATAGGTCTTTCAAAATTCCACTCTCGTGGACGGAAATTAAAGCATGTATGAATGGAATGAAGCAAGTAATATGAATGTCATCATCTTTTCTCAATTATCAATTTGAAACATATCAACATCATGAACAAGTGGAAGAACATACACGTATACATCACATTATCATGCATTCAATTGAAAACACCACAAGTTAATATGCAGTACTTGTCTGTACTGGAATATGAATGTTGAGTAACTTCGTTGATTGAAAACATGAATCATAGAAACATTAGCATGAACACAAACACATCATTCATCAATGTAAAGGATTCAATGTACTTGCCTTTCGCGTTGCGACGCGCTAACAAGCAATGAAGGTGTCCCCACACGCGATGCCTCACCACCTACACAAGTGTTCCCGAAATAAGAACAACGTGGAAATACATTGCTACCGGTGTTCTACAATATCTCCTGACTACCCAATATACCGCACAGACCCGAATTGAAAATAAACTAAACAGCCAGATTTCATCCCTTCTGATCAGCGGTACGAGAAAAAGCATATTTAATTATCTGGAATTCGAAATGACCCGAAACCAGTTCCCAATGAATCTTAACGCACAACACTACGAAACTCTAGTTGGCGGGGTTCTCTGATTCGGCCAAAACAGAGGACTAAACAGTCACTGAAAACACTGACAGAAATATGTCCAGATTACAGAACAGTGGTAAAGAAAATGATGTAACTTTTAATATACTGATCCAATTTAAGTTATCTTTATCAACTTGGAAAGATAATTTAAAGGGGTACAATAACCTATTTGGGTGGAGGTTCTGAATATGACCCTAACTAGATCAAAACCGAGGGACAACACGACTGTCTTCAGTTTACAGACAGACAGAACTGTTCGCAATTAAAAATTCATATCTCCTAAACCGTAAGGCGGAATCACGTGATCTCGGTGGCTATGGAAAGCTAAGAGTCTCGACTACAATTCTATAGAAGGGGAGAACCTCCAAATCGGCCTCTAACAGGTCGATAGTAGACACGCAACAATCTGGATAGAATGGATCTACAAACAGAGGCAGCACAAAGCTACTAATCCACTCGGATTCTCGACTCTAATGAACTCAAACAGCGAAGTGGATCTCTCGTTACCCTTGTAGACTCGTAGGATGACGACAATCCGCTGCACCAAGACCTTCCTCCCTTCTCCTCCCTTCCCTCTCCAAGAGCCGGCCACCGGGAAGACAAGGAATGGACGACGACGCCGGCAGGAAGAGACAACTTTGGAGGGGCTCTTGGGGAACAACACCGGGGATCGCCGGGGCTGCCATTGCAGGGGAGAGGAGACCTCAAGGGGCAGAGGAGGCGCTGGGTAGGGGAGATGGGAGTGGCGGCCAAGGGGGAGGGAGTGGAGGGGAGAGGGTGGGGCGGCTAGGGTTAGGGGGAGGACACCCCCCTTGGCCGGCCCCCCTCTTGGGCCTCTTGGGCTTCGGCCCAAGGCCCAAGTTGCCGCGAAATAGCTGAAAACCCCCTCAAATAATGAAATTTCTATTCTTTCAAAATGCATTTTCCTCCCCAACTTCTTCTCAATTCAACCGATTTGATTCCGGGGCATTACATTCTACCCCCCTTAACAGGATTCGGCCTCGAATCTTTGCAACGATCTACTAGAAAGGAAATGTGGCGGGAAAAAATTAATCATCTTAAACACGTACTTGAATCGAACAGATCTGGATACTGCTCGCACATGCGAGACTCTAGCTCTCAAGTGTCCTCTCTCTCGGACTAGAGAAACCTCAACACAAATATGTAAAACGACGACTGACCTAATGCTCAGCCTGAACTTTCTGGGTTCACTTATTAGAAGAGGATCGGAGGTAAGACCTTACACGTTGGTCAACATGTTTAACTAAATCTCAAACTTTGAATGGCTCAGCTGTTCACTTAGCCCCAGAACGCAACAGACGTTACGTGCTTCACATATGGATCCGAGACGGTCAATGCGATATGCTAACTTCCCAATTTCTGCAACCTTCTGAAACGAAGATAATCCAACTGGAAATAGAGAGTCCTCATCACGTCCACAAAATACTAACCCTCCACCAAAAGTTTAAATTCTAAATTTAACAATTCATCATGAAAGCAATTTCCACTTCCAATTAAGACATTTGCGAAAGAACACCAAGAAAGCCAAAGGAGAAATTCACGCGAATGCCCAAATCAAATATTTCTTTGACTCCGTCGGAACTGGAAAGAATCACTCATGCCAAAATAGCGCCAACCCAAAACTGTGGAAGTCATCAATCAACAACACAAAGATCAAGCGTGACTAAAGAAAACGCTTCACTAACCAAGAAAACATCATTCTTCTTAGTTCCTTTTTGGGAATAAAACTTCTCTTGAACCTTGAAATTCGAACTCATCGCATATCACCAGAGCTTAAATCTCTTAGTTAAACCTTCTCAAATTATGTTCAAACTGATGTACATCATCCACACCAACCAGTTGCCAAACTTACACGTTGTAAACACTTCGCAACACAAAAATGCGATCCTTCCTCAAAAGGAAGAGGCGAACAAAGACAAGTTTAATCACACAGAAAAACGTTGCTCATCACGGCGAGCAAGAAACCATAAGAAATATTCTAATAAAAGGTGACTTTAGAAAACAGAAATTGAGTTCACAGTTGAGGGAGCACATCCCTAAGAGAGATTAGCAAATAACAGCCGATACGAAAGAAAGATACTGTGATTGAAACTCGACATCTCTTGAGCGGGAAGAGCAAGAAGTTTAGGAACTACTCAAATAACCACAAGTTACAACACTTGACTCAAATTCTCAAATTCCCCTACTACACTCGTTCTGTTAACACTAAAATTAATGCTTTGACTAGAAACGCTTTGCCACAATTGTAATACCTCTTAAATCCAGCTAGGTTGTACCGTTTCGAATGTCTGGGAATATTATTCGAAAACGAGATTTAAAACATTCCGGAACCGAATCGGTAAAAAGAAAGAAGTCGGAGGGGGTAAAAGAAACAACTTTCGTCGGATTTTTCCAAACAATGAGAGGGGTTAATGCTATTATCGTCAACTGGGCCGCAGTCACACCAGTGGCCCAAGAGGGCCGGCCAAAAGGGGCGCCCACCCCCAAAACCCTAGCCGCCCCTAGGCCTTCTCCCTCCCCTTGGCCGCCTCCTCCTCCCCTAGCGCCTCCTCCTCCCTCGGTGCTGGTCCCCGTGATCGCCGTCGTCGCCTCCCAAGCGCCGTGCGTTCCTCCCAACCGCCTCTCCTCCTCCCCTCGGTTTGGGTGGCCGATCCAAGGAGAAAGGAGATGGAGAAAGGGGATTTTGGTGGGAGCTTGATCATCATCCCTCAGCGAATCTTCAAGGGTAACGAGATGTTTTCCCTACTGTTTGATGTTGATTAGTTGCGAAACCGATTAGTTTGATTGGATTGATTTGGTGCTGTAGATAATCAGTTTCTGTCCAGATTGTTGCACATCCGTTTCGACCTTTTAGAGGCCGATTTGGAGGTTCTCCCCTTCTAGAGAATTGTAGCCACGACTCTTATCTTCCCATAGCCACCGAGATCACGCGATTCCGCCTTACGGTTTAGGAGATATGATTTTTTTAGTGCGCGCTGTTCTGTCTGTCTGACGAGAAGGATCTGTCGTCTTGATCCTAGGTTTTGATCTAGTTAGAGGCATTTCCAGAACCTCCACCCAAATAAGTTATTGTAGACCTTTAAATTATATTTCAAAGCTGATAAAGATCACCCCCATTGGATCTGTAGAATGAAAGTTATGATATTTTCTTTGCCACTGTTCTGAATTCTGGGCAGATAACTGCTAGTGTTTTCATCTGTTGTTTAGACCTCTGTATTTGCCGAATCAAAGGATCCCGCCAACTAGTGTTTTGTAGTGTTGTGCGTTATGTTTCATTGGGCACTGGTTTTGTATCGTTTCGAGTTCTAGATAATTAAATATGCTTTTCTCGTACCGCTGCTCGTAAGGGCTGAAATCTGGTGAATAGTTTATTTTCAATTAGGGTCTATGCGGTATATTGATAGTCGGGGTTATTGTAGAACACCGGTAGCAGTGTTATATCGTTGTTCTTATTTTGGGAACATACTTGTGTAGGCGGCGAGGCATCATGTGTGGGAACACCTCCGTTGCCTGCTATCGAGTCACAACGCGAAAGGCAAGTACTGTATGTTATCTGGTGTTGAATTCAAAGGAATGCATAATGATATGTTGTTTACATGAATGTTCTTGTGCTTTATTCATGATGTTGATATACTGCAAGTAACTTGTATACTATGTTTGATGCATTATGTGATGTGTGAATGAATGAATATATTTGTTCGTACTTGTAGATGAATGCCATGTGTACCTTTTCATTTATGAGTATTATTCAATCTTGCCATGAATTCACATCATGACATGCATAAATTACATTTGTAAGACCCATCAATTCCAAAGATGGGCACTTGAAAATCCCATCAATTCCGAATGGGTACGTGAGTCCACCATTCCAATGTGGGCCACGCTACGTGAGTCCACCATTCCAATGTGGGCCACGTTGACTACCGTATGAAACGTTCTTCATACGGTTACTCTAAGTGAACACCGACGGTGTTTCACTCGCTATACCGTATATCTTTGCAATATGTCCATTTCCTTCAATGCATCATTCCACTTCATCCATTCATAAATTCGTTTCCAGTAAATGTTCAAAGTATGATTGTGATATATTGCTCCTGGAATGTTTGATGGTTACATACAGTTACTTGCTGAGTCTATGGCTCATTCTTGCTTTGTTGTTTTATTTAGGTAAATGACAAAGAAGAACGATTTCATGAAGGGTAGATCAACACGATGCACTCACTACCATAATCCAAATCATTTGAGAACTTATTATTGTCTTCTATTTTTACCTTGTGTTGAATTGTAATAAGCCAACTTGGCCTTATTTACCATATCTTTCTGAATTGTTTATTTCCATTCCGTTGATTAAACTTGATGATGAATACATGTTTCCATATAATCTTAATACTTGCTTCACCTTATCATGTGTTTTGAGGTTAATCTTTTAAAGAGTAGTGGTTGTAGGTGACATCTTGACTTCCTTATAGTCAGGGTGTTACAATTGGTATCAGAGCGGGCTTTAGGTCCGTGGTTAGTAGAAAATTATTAAAATGACACACTGTGCACAGTAAGTGGGGTTTGGGAAATCCATTGCTTCCGCATTTCTAGTGATTTGGTTCATTATGTAGTACTGTGTAGAATTGCTTCTGTACTATCTTTCTTGTTATTAATCTATGTCGTGATGCGATATCCTATATATCTATGAATTATCCTATGATTGTCATGAGATGATCCTATATATTCATAATTGATTGCATTAGTTATGCGTATCGGTAGCGGACGTCGAGCAGCTGAGTTCGTGGTTGTCGCCCCGGTTTTGCTGTGCTACACCACTGTTCGTGTTGTAATAGTAGAGAAGTTCTTACCCCTGTTCCATAGTTCTGTGTTGAGCCTGAGCTTATTGATGAAGTTGTTGTCCTTCTCAAGTTTGTATCTGGTTTTCTGGTTGTGGTTTCTGATAGTTCGTGAATTTCTTTTGAATGGAGGGTTATAATGAAGTGGGCAATCTCTAGTAGATTTCCGATCGTTCTTTGAAACAATTATTGTTCTTTCTACTATTGTGATATTTCTACTCCACGTGAGCATAGTTAAATTGCAAGATTTATCTTTTCACTGAAGTTCTGTTTTACTCTTGTTGGAAAATTCAACCCGTGTGTTCGCTTGGAGTTTCGGGCATTGGCAGATTTCTTTTGCAAGTTCTTTATCAAGTGCACAATGATCTTGTATATTTATTTTCGGGATGCTTTAGACAGTGGTTCTCTTCTTTGATTTCTGATTTTGACAAATTCTTGTCCGGTGGTAATTGATGAATTTCTCTTAGGTTCATGATTCATGGTAGTTGATGAGATCCAATAGGTCTTTAATGGTTCTCTGAAAATATTATTGTTTTTCAGTTGTTGAATTTCTTTTATTTTAAATGATCTTCGACAGTTGGCAATATTGATATTTCCATGTTTGTTCCTTCTTTCACATTGGAAAATAGCGACTCGTTTACTCGTTTGATAGTTTGTATAATGAGAGTTTTATGTTGCAAGTTCGTTAACATGAGAAAGTATTGGCTCCATGTATTTCTTTTGGATCATTCCGCGTCTTGAAGTTTAACGCATCTCTTTTCTGAGGATTAGTGTTAAAACCCATTTTTGGGGTGCCTTGTGGTGATTAAGTCGGAGATGGTAATCAAACAAATTGGTTGGCTACGAGTTCCTATTGGCCCCTAGATGTTTTTCAAAAACAATTCTTGTCTTTCTGATTGTTGAGCTCTCTTTGCTACTTGTACACGATATTATTGACAAGATCATTCTTTTTGTAAGGGTCCTATCTCACTTGTTGATTAAGGGACACGTTAACTGCTTGGTATTTTGGGGAACGGAATTAGCTTTTACAAAGTTTGTCGAAGAAAGTCTTGACTCTACTCGTTTCTTTTGGAGTAGTTGGAATGTTGGAGTTTAGAACCTCTCTTGAAAAAAAAAATGTCGAAACCCTTTTCTAATGTTATGGTGGAGTTGTGTGAGAGGTTTGTTTCAGCTTTGTGGTTTTCGTACTAAGTTTCCTTTCTAGAACAAGTTGTTATTACAATTCCATTTGATGCTGAAAAATTTCTATAACACGATTTGCCATGTTCCTTTAGAAGGTTTATTGACATGATCAGTAATGTGATGGCAATGTTGATTCCTTTATAAAGAAAGAAAGTTGTCCGCCTTTCGTAATATTTCTAAAATGATCAAATTCCCAGTTTTGTGTTCATGCTCTTTTGGGGAATTCAAGTTCTTTGTGGTAAATATAGTTTGTCGAGTAAAGCGATATGTTGAAAAATTATAATAGTTCTTCCATGATGCGGGTGTTTTGATCTTGAATACCCGTTTGTTCCTAACGGCTAAGGTCGGATATTCTATTTCTGTGAGGCCTATGTTTTCAACTGTGGACTTCCCATATGTTTTCTGAGTTCGTTGCCTAATTGGTTTTCCCCTGAGTTCTGTGTTCCTTGCGAGTGGTAAGTGATTTTTCAGTTGGTGAAGATCGTTTCTATTTGCCTCTTCTTTCGAGAAGGAATCAACCCATTCATTCCACGTGGGTCTTCCGAAATGTTTTCTAAGTGTTGTTATGGGCTTGATGTTAATACCTGTAGTAAATTGATCGCCTTTGGTGACATCGTTCAAATAAGAATATTTCAAGTTTAGCTTTCACGGTACCTTGGAGCTCGTGAATCAACTGGTAACTGAAATTGTTTTGGGTAACTTGAGGAATTTGATTAACCTATTGTTTCTTAAAGATTTCGTGTGATTTAGTCCGAAAGGCTCCTTGGTTTGAGTTCGCAAAGTGAGGTTGCAATAAAAGAATATTTTCGTTGATCTCTTCGAGACGAAGTTAATCCGTTTGCTCTCCGTGAAATCCTATAAAGGGAAATGTTTCGAGTTTTGTGGCTGAGAACATTTGGATCTCGTGTTTCCCAAGTAGATGAACTGTTTCGAGCAAGTTGGCCTGTTGAAGGATCTTATCGATTCTTAATTAAATCTTGTGGTTATTTGAAGCGTCCCTAAATTTGTTGCTCTTTCCGCTCAAGAGATGGCGAATTTCAAACGTAATATATTTCTTTCGTGTCGGCTGTTATTTGCTATTCTCTTTTGAGGGATGTGTGCCTCCAATTATGAACACAGCTTTTGTTTTCCAAGATCACCTTTATCAGAATATTTCTTTTGGGTTCATGCTCGTTGTGATGAGCAACGTTTTTATGTGTGACGAAGCTTGTCCTTATTCGCCTCTTTCTTTTGAGAAAGACCCAAAAGTTTTGTTGCAGGGTTTTACAAAGCGTTTATTGGCAACTATTTGGTGGTGGTTAAGTTTTGGTAGCGGTGATATTTTTGCTATCAAGTTATTGGAGGAGTAGAAGAATGTGAAATGGATTTGATCTGTATCTCTTGAAAAAAAAAATATTGATTCACATGGAATGTTTGGCTTCGAAGTAAGTCTGAATAGTGTTACGATTGAGTAGAACCTATGGTATAGAGAAATTCCAGAACTTTAGTTCATGTTAAAAGGTTGAGGATTATCGAAGGTATGGAGACCTTGATTAATTTTATAGAGTAACGCAATTGGATAAGATTGCGAGATTATGTGGGTAATTTTTGAGGATGTCAATAAGTGAGTATGTTAGAATTGTGGGAATGTTGTAGATTCAATCCATTGATTTCCTACCGTTATAATTGCAATTTGTAGTAGAAGTCTTGCGTGTTAAATCTGGCTTTGCATTTTCATGCTAGACCTTTGGTCACTCAATGATTGTGTGTAGAGAGAGTGGAATAATAGAGTTTCCTGAGCAGTGAAATGATAACTGATAGAACCCTTCTGATGAAGTATATGAACGTGCGTGCTAAGAATTTTGAGTTGTTGTTCTTGAAAATTGAAGGTAATGTCATTGTGTGGGACCTATTATGTGTTGCTTTGAACACCTTCTATCAAGTCAATTTTGGTTAGTAGAACAAGTTATTTAGAGTATTCGGTGGATTCAATATAGCCTTTCCACAATGGTGTGGATGATGTATTTCAATTTGAGCATAATTTGAGGATGTTTAACTAAGAGGTTTAAGCTCATATCGTAGGCAGTGAATTCGAATTTCAAGGTTCGAGAGAAATTTTATTCCTAGAAGAGAGAAATTGAGGAAAATGATGTTTCATCGGATAATGAGGCGTTTTCTTGATTCTCGTTTGAGTTTTGTGGTTGACCGGTGTTTTCTGCAAATTGAGTCGGCATTGTGTGGGCATGTTTGATTTATTCCAATTCTGATAAACCACAAGAAGTATTTGATTTGGCATTCGAGTGATTTCTTCTTTGGTTGTTGTGGTGTTCATTTGTAAATTGCCTATAAAAAAAACATACAAAGATTTGTTTCCGATATGAATTGTCAAATTTGGGGATTTATTCTTTTAGCGGAGAGTTAGCATTACGTGGATGCGATGAGGACTCTCTATTTCTAGTTGGATTCTCTTCGTTCTTGAAAGTTGTAGAAATTAGGACGTTGGCTTATCGCGTTGATCGTCCCGGTCCTTGCGCGCGCACGATCGTCTGGTGTGCTCGAGTGTTAAGCGAGTATCGGAGCAATTCCAAGCTTGAAATATCGTTGTTTCATTCCAGACGCAGCTTCCTTACGAGTAGATTGGTGCGTAGATTCGAGGTCGAATCTTTTCTAAGGGGGATAGAGTGTAATACCTCTTAAATCCCGCTAGGTTGTACCGTTTCGAATGTCTGGGAATATTATTCGAAAACGAGATTTAAAACATTCCGGAACCGAATCGGTAAAAAGAAAGAAGTCGTAGGGGGTAAAAGAAACAACTTTCGTCGGATTTTTCCAAATAGCGGAGGGGGTTAATGCTATTATACGTCAACCTGGGCCGCAGTCGCGACCGTGGCCAAGTGGCCCAAGAGGGCCGCCAAAAGGGGGCGCCACTCCCCCAAAACCCTACCCTAGCCGCCCCCTAGGCCGCCTCCTCCTCTCCCTAGCGCCTCCTCCTCCCCTCGGTGCTGGTCCCCGGTGATCGCCGTCGTTGTCTCCCAAGCGCCGTGCAGTTCCTCCCAACCGCCTCTCCTCCTCCCTCGGTTTGGGTGGCGATCCAAGGGAGAAAGGGAGATGGAGAAAGGGGATTTTGGTGGGAGCTTGATCATCATCCTCAGCGAATCTTCAAGGGTAACGAGATGTTTTCCTGCTGTTTGATGTTGATTAGTTGCGAAACCGATTAGTTTGATTGGATTGATTTGGTGCTGTAGATAATCAGTTTCTGTCCAGATTGTTGCGCGTCCGTTATCGACCTTTTAGAGGCCGATTTGGAGGTTCTCCCCTTCCAGATAATTGTAGCCACGACTCTTATCTTTCCATATCCACCGAGATCACGTGATTCCGCCTTACGGTTTAGGAGATATGATTTTTTTAGTGCGCGCTGTTCTGTCTGTCTGACGAGAAGGATCTGTCGTCTTGATCCTAGGTTTTGATCTAGTTAGAGGCATTTCCAGAACCTCCACCCAAATAAGTTATTGTAGCCCTTTAACTTATCTTTCAAAGCTGATAAAGATCACCCCCATTGGATCTGTAGAATGAAAGTTATGATATTTTCTTTGCCACTGTTCTGAATTCTGGGCAGATAACTGCTAGTGTTTTCATCTGTTGTTTAGACCTCTGTACTGGCCGAATCAAAGGATCCCGCCAACTAGAGTTTCGTAGTGTTGTGCGTTATGTTTCATTGGGCACTGGTTTTGTATCGTTTCGAGTTCTAGATAATTAAATATGCTTTTTCTCGTACCGCTGCTCAGAAGGGCTGAAATCGGGCTGAATAGTTTATTTTCAATTAGGGTCTATGCGGTATATTGGATAGTCAGGGGTTATTGTAGAACACCGGTAGCAGTGTTATATCGTTGTTCTTATTTTGGGAACATGCTTGTGTAGGCGGTGAGGCATCATGTGTGGGAACACCTCCGTTGCCTGCTATCGAGTCACAACGCGAAAGGCAAGTACTGTATGTTATCTGGTGTTGAATTCAAAGGAATGCATAATGATATGTTGTTTACATGAATGTTCTTGTTCTTTATTCATGATGTTGATATACTGCAAGTAACTTGTATACTATGTTTGATGCATTATGTGATGTGTGAATGAATGAATATATTTGTTCGTACTTGTAGATGAATGCCATGTGTACCTTTTCATTTATGAGTATTATTCAATCTTGCCATGAATTCACATCATGACATGCATAAATTACATTTGTAAGACCCATCAATTCCAGTATGGGCACTTGAAAATCCCATCAATTCCAGAATGGGTACGTGAGTCCACCATTCCAATGTGGGCCACGTTACGTGAGTCTACCATTCCAATGTGGGCCACGTTGACTACCCGTATGAAACGTTCTTCATACGGTTACTCTAAGTGAACACCGACGGGTGTTTCACTCGCTATACCGGTATATGCTGCAATATGTCCATTTCCTTCAATGCATCATTCCACTTCATCCATTCATAAATTCGTTTCCAGTAAATGTTCAAAGTATGATTGTGATATATTGCTCCTGGAATGTTTGATGGTTACATACAGTTACTTGCTGAGTCTATGGCTCATTCTTGCTTTGTTGTTTTATTTAGGCAAATGACAAGGAAGAACGATTTCATGAAGGGTAGATCAACACGATGCACTCACCACCATAATCCAAATCATTTGAGAACTTATTATTGTCTTCTATTTTTACCTTGTGTTGAATTGTAATAAGCCAACTTGGCCTTATTTACCATATCTTTCTGAATTGTTTATTTCCATTCCGTTGATTAAACTTGATGATGAATACATGTTTCCATATAATCTTAATACTTGCTTCACCTTATCATGCGTTTTGAGGTTAATCTTTTAAAGAGTAGTGGTTGTAGGTGACATCTTGACTTCCTTATAGTCAGGGTGTTACAACAATGGTCAAGCTAAGGTCGTTAGTCCAAACCACAAGATCTAATTAAGAACCAATAAAATCTTTCGATAAGACAAATTTGCTCGAACAAATCATCTACTTGAGAAAACACGGGATCCAAATGACCCCAGCCACAAATCTCGAAACATTTCCCTTTACAGGATTTCATGAAAAGCAAATGGGTTAGCTTCGTCTCGAAGAGATCGACGTTTTTTTTCAGTAGGTGTCCCACTTAGGCTAAAATGTGTGCACTCACCAAGCGCATCTCTCTATGTCCCACTTAGACTTGACGACTATGAATGAACGCCGCACTGACAAGGCCCAACTTTTGGCCACCTCCTACACGGTCTTCTTGCATTTGTATATAGCTCCTTGCCTGACCTCGCTCTAGTTGCACTCCCATGGCACACGGAAGCCTTTGTTAACGGTGAGGTTGTCGAACTGGTCTGTGTTCCACTCGAATGAAACCGCCTGCTGTTCCACAACATCTTTATCGCTGGATCCTTCATCTTCTGACAGTGTCATGTGGTCTTGGTGATGAGGACATCCCTACTACTATCACATCTTCCAACTCTCCACGAGTGCATGAGGATGTTCGTGATGCACCTAAAGGTCCAATAACTAGAGCACAAGTCAAGCTTCTAAAACAACAGGTGCATTTGTTTCTTAATGAGTTTCCTTGTGTTGTCTATGAGAATGGATATACTTTGTGCATTCTCAGGTTTAACAAGTGTGAAGACTTTGGAACTGAGAGAGAGGAGAGGGAGGCGGGGCCGAAGCAATAGAGAAGCACAAAGAAGATAGCAGCCACACTTATTGCCAAGATCGTGGGAAAGCAAGGGGAAGGCCCATGCGGTGGAAGAGGAAAAGGGGAGAAGCCCAAGAATCCATATCCCAAATTTTGGGTAAGATTTCCAAGCCCAATGCGGAACCCCCCATAAGTCCAACATAAATCAAGTTCGGAATCAACTCAGAATTTAATTCGGATTCGGTTCAGGATAGCCCACAGGGCCCGTAATAAAGATGCCATAACTTTCACAAAGGGAGTCCGATTGGGGTGCTCTTTTGCTTGTTGGAAATATTATTCTAAGGCCCACACAATGGATATGGTGCCATCCTTAGAAACCTTATGGTTGCACCGCTATGACCGAAACAATGTGACGGCTGTAAATTTAGGTTTTCTTTTTTGTGTGAGTTTGAGTCCAATAGATGTAGGGATGAGTTGGAGTCGGTTTAGATACCTTGTGGTCGACCCTACGGGTCATATATACCCATTTATTCATGACCTTTTGGGGTAGACCACATTTAATAAAAAAGATAATAGATTGCTCTTGTTTGTTCCAAGTATGGCCGAACCAACTTGAGGGGGAATTGGGAGTTTCAAATTCAGATCGTTCAACCTTTCCGTTGGGAATTGGGAGCACGATAGATTTTACTTGGTGGTCAGTGAAATCAGCATGTATGTTCTTGCGAATTAAAGAGTGATACTCCTTGTGCGGGCAACAGAAGATCACTATGATTCAAGAGGCTGCACGTGAGTATCTTGATCCTACGTCGAGAAGATCGGCTGACCTCGTATCACCTGGTCCTCAAGATCCATCCTTTGGACTAGGGCTTCCAGCTCTTCACTCTCGTCAGCAAGCCCACTAACTTGCCTGACTGAAGGAGCTCCTTCCACATGGTCTTCATCGACAGCAACAACAACTCCCGGAGCTTCGACCATTGTGTGCACCACACTGTGGCTGGAGTCCTCGACTTCTTCTTTGGTATCACCAACCCCTTATTGTTCAGCCACCAATGCAAGAGTGGGCTTGACATATGCCTAGGCCAGAAGGACCATATTTCACTGTTCCTCCCTCACCCTACGTACGTATGACTGCCATGATCTTGTTCCCTTGAGTTGCACTAATTCCCAATATGTGTCCTATAGTGCTCAGTTGACAATGCAACTCAATCTTAGATCATACACAACATGGTCAAAATTGAATATGTGGAACAACCACCGCATCCCAGCGCCCCATGTATGCTGCTCTAGGCTTGTTAGGGTCATAGTCGCCTATTGGAAACAACACAAATCAACCCCCTCAGGACCCTCTTGAATAGTCTCCTAACTGTAGTAAATTTTGAAATTGGTGGTGTCCAAAAATTTGATGTACTGCACTTTAAGCAAGATTTTCACGATTAACCACACATCTTAAACTAAACTACCAATATACTACACTATATAAATGTATATCTAAAACTATGTAATCCATTCAGTTAAAAAATTGACCTGAAAGGTGAATGACCGGACGGACAGCCCTTCGCTAGCATCTCTCCTACCCTCTACTCCTCTTTGCTCCTCTCACTTCCCTCCCCTCTATCTTTTTTTCTGAATAAAAGTGAGTTATGCTAGAAGTTTGGGTCATTTATAGGGTAGATTGTGCTGTCATTTGGAATGGCGACAGGGACTTGCGGGATCCCTGTCACCATTTGAAATGACGGTTTTCCTAAATTTTACACTACTACAGAAAAGGTCATCATAGACAGTTCAAAATCGTCATCACAGATGGTTTTCTGAACCATCTGATTTTATCGGTCTCTGATAATATGTGGTCATCACATACAGTTTTTGAATCGTATGTGAAAAAAGCTATCATAGACAGTTCTGAACACTATGAAAATAGACTATCACATACGGGTTTTTAGTAAAAACCTTATGTAATAGTTTTTTATTGCAAAAAAAAAATCAAATTTTGAGCCAAACCAATCAATTGCTGGACAGTAGTTTCCATATGCTCTTTCGATAGTTTACAAGAAGGTAATTAAAAAAATACTCTCTCTCTCTCCCTCTGATACGGATCAACCTCTAGACGAAGTTAAATATGTGGGTTGCTCGATCTTTCACGGTGGAAATTCCCAAACAAATTGGTGGAGCACAAATTATAGGATGCAACTCGCACCTCGAAAAATAAATCTCACACTCGTGCACACCACAATATACGAACGAGAAATAGGGATCAAAGATCCAACGAGTAACTCCTAGCACCATAGCTATAAACCCTCACGCCAAGATGAAATCCGAGATTGGAATTCACAAGAACACTCATATAACAGGGATGAACTCTAACGGCCAAAGGCCAACATGCACCCGTGTTTTAATTCATAACTACAAAACTCAAACTCCTACTTTAATTGAAAATTTAAATTACTCAAATTGCTGAAAATAGATTTAAATTATCCTATTACAAGTAATTTCAAAATTAACTTCTAGTATGCCATCTTTCCTTATTGAACTGGCTTTGGTTGACTTGGTTGCCCCCATCCAAGATTGCACAGAGTAAAGATAAAATATAGACGTAATCTCCTGGCCAAAACAATCTCTTTTTTTGTCAAACAAATCCGAGTGGCCTTCCCTAGACGTACCAATGTTGAACTCAAGGAACTCAAACTCTTTTGACAAGCACTACATGGCCTTCTCCTGGATCAAACACACCCAACACCACGTGTGCACATATATATACATGGCTTGACTCCATGCACCGCTCAAGTACAACACGCATACATGCAGTTTTCTTTCCTTAGCTGTGAACGGCATACGTGACGTCCTCATACACTGTAGCAGCCTTGATAATGTCATGCCCATTGATATTCCTTACTATGTGGTTTTACTAAAACTTAGATGCACATAGAAATGCTTAACTCTATGATTTTACTATGACTTGGATGTCTATCTATATTCTTTACTCTGTGCTTTTACCATGACTTGATGCCTACCTATATTCCTTACTCTGTGGTTTTACCAAAACTTGGACGCACATAGAAATCTGGTAGTTAGACATTTCTGTGTGTTTAAGTTTGGGTAAAATCACAAAGTAAGAAATATAGGTAGGCATCCAAGTCATGATAAAGCCACAGAGTTAGGCATTTGTGTGTGCATCCAAGTCTTGGTAAAACCACAGAGTCAGGTAAAAACGGAAAATACTTATCACAGACGGTTTTTTTAATACAAACCGTCTGTGATGAGATACTTATCATAGACGGTTCGTATTAAGAACTGTATGTGAAGTAACCGTATATGATATTAGCTCATCACATATGGTTTTTAGCATATCCAGTAACAGAGATGACCGATGTGATAATTACAATACTGATGGTTATGGTGAACCGTTTGTGATGAGGCGTCCAGTATAGTTTTTTTTTGTAGTAGTGTTAATATTTAAAAAAATTAGAGACTTACGAGATCTCTGTCGCTAGTTGAAGTGATCCTATCGTCATTTCAACTGGCGATAGAGACCTCTCTACTGTTCTAGGCTCTGTCACCATCCTCTAGGCTACTGTCGCTATTTGAAATGACGACATGACAAGTTCACCATTTCAAACGGTGATAGTAGCCTAGTTTTGTTTAAAGAATCGACTATTTTTTTTTGGAATTTTTTTTAAAATAATATTATTTCAGAAAAAAAATCGCAAAGCACTTGCAGCCATGTATCGAACAGCAGCAGCCAATCGGACCAAAAAAAAAAAAACCGACACCATGCTCAGGCCGAGCAGCATCTAGCCATCAACAACCAGATGCAGGCCAAGACCAACAGACGAAACCAAAAAAATAGTGGCAGCCTGAAATAACCACAACAACCAGGCGCAGCCGCCCATCAAAACTGTTTGCTGAAAAGAGAGGCCCATAAAAGTCACAATTTGCCCAATCGAAACTGAAGGCCGAGTAGTAGTGCTAGCAGCCCAAAAATGCAACGGGCCTAACAGCGCAAAATAAGTCCACATCTGAAGCCCACAGCTTAAGTTGGTGCACCTTTAGTTTAATTTTTCCACGACGGTTTCTCATAATAAAGCTATGTCTTTTCATTCTTAATTATATCCTTTGTTTCGCCGTGTGTTTTGAAACAAGTGGTTCCAGAGTGAAGCCGCAGCCGCTCACCCAGGAGAGATCAATGCAATCACACAATAGTCTCTCGGGGATGTCCAAGAAATCTCCGACTGTCGAAGGCTCTTCCGCTGTCCAATCACACAATAGTGCTTCATACTGCAGTCCCCCCGCGGCTTACTTGTCCTCGACTGCTGTACTGATCAGGATTTGCTTAGACTCAACGCTGCCGCCTCCTTCGGCCAGCAATTCAGCAGTCGGGACCATCCATTCCATGTTGAGGTGCTTCTTGGCCATCGCATGAAGAGGGTACACATGTGACTTTTCCCTAATCTACTTCCCGTTCGTCTCTCGTAGCAGATCAACCAGACTCTGAAGACCGGTAGCGTTGCCAGTGTTATCTACAGAGTTAGAGACGGCTGATATTTATATACCCTTTCGTGTCATATGGGGACAAACTAAAGACAATTTCCGTTGGATCTCGGGCTTTAAATAGTCGAAGCCCTCGTGTGTGTACTGTACTAGTCCTATAATTAGGGGTTAGTACACATAACTCCAACATTAACATCACATCCATACATCCATATGTACAAAAGTAAAACTAAAATAGTAAATAACTTAAACGATTATATTATTTACGTCACATGGGCGAACGGCCAAATAAAAGCTAAGTGTCAGAGATAACAAATAAAGCAGCGGGAGCAAAAATGTAATAAGAGTTCCAAATTCTAGCGGCATACCCATCCAATCTCTCAGGCAACCGACTAGAGATAAGTCCTAGAAAGACCCGTCACCGAACCCACCGGTTCCAGTGCGAAGAAAAAATATCGTCTGGCGTAGGTTCGTCCTCATACTCTGAACAATAATTTAAGCAAGATTGAGTGCAATACGTACTCAGCGAGACTTGTAATGTATCACAAAATTTATGTATATGCAAGGCTATCAAGAGATGAGACTATATGCTACAAGTTATTTCAGCATTAAACAAATTTTATTTGCAATACCAGTATATAGTATTTTGCAACGGAAATTTTAAGAACAGTTAAATAGAGGAAGGGTAACAGATAAGCAATTGAATAAATAACTTCTCGCAACCTTCCTCCGCTGTGAGCAACATTTGTTTTCAGCCATCATCATGGCACTTAGTTAAAATATAAATCAACAAACTCTTTCCCTCATTTTCCCAATAAAACAGTTTTTATGAAAACCAAAACTATACCCAGCAATACTACTTTTAGCACGCTCATCACCACGAGCACAGCTATTTAAATAGATTTACACTCTACAGAGGGGCACAACTTTACCCACAATATACGAATGCTCTAATTTGTTCCGCATCCGTAGATACCACTGCTCACTACCTTCGATAAGCAGTCTAGAGCACGTGTCGAAGCCTTTACATCATCTAGTCCTATCCTTGCACTAGCCCAATGAATGAACGCCCTCACTTCGCCCGGGCTCCATCCCGTCAAGTGAGCCATTCACCATTGTGTCGGCAAGCTTTATGCCCAACACCGTGGTGAAGGGAGCCCATTCAAGCAATCACACATACTCGCACGGCTACGGCCTACCAACATGCAAGACTATTTTCGATGACTTAATTAGCTAAGCTCATCCCATACCAGCATATGTGGTTGTATACTTACGCTTAGGTCGGATATACCGGCGTTCGGTCCTTAATTGACCTGGACCACAATCTTCCCCTATCTACTTATGAGACTCCACCCTCACACTTCTCAGAATATAATATAACTCGCCTGTGTCGAAAGCTAGGTTTGTCACTTTTATTTTTTTATACAAAATAACAGAGGTACACCCTCTTGAATTTCTTTTGAAAACTTCCAAATTCATATTTATCATGTCATCATTTTTACGATTTTTATGAAAGACTATTGTCCGACTAACCAGTTAAGCGAAATTCGCAGTCGAAAAAACCCAAGTTGACATTATTCCATGTCTAAACCATAACTTAATGGCTACAACAGCAAGGGTATCAATATTTCAAAGAAGTTAATGCATCGAATATGATTTACAACTACCGATATCCCATACATAACAATTTTATATCAACCATACACACGTGCATAATAGATTTTAGCAATTTTATATCAACCATACACGCATGCATAATAGATTTTCCAAAAGAATTACAATAATTAAAATAATAGGATCAACATAGTCAAAGGGGGTGCTTACCTTGCTTTGGTTGCTCTGAAAATGCGGATGGAATATCGTCACAAAAATCTTCGGAACAATTGACGTCTAATCAAAAGAGCCAAAAGTAAATTAAATATTATAAAATAATTTCAACAATAAAAAAATCCAAATATTTTTGCATAGTCAGGTAGAGCATAATTTTATCTGAATTTAGAAAAAAAGAATCATCTTATTTGGAGTTTTTATGCAAAAGTTATTAGTATTTCAATTTGCTTCGGTTTGAAAATTCCAAAAAATAGAAAAGGTGATGTTGATAGCGTATTTTTCCTAAATTTATGTTTTCCAGTAGAGAAAGCGTATTCACTCATGTGTTCTACTGAGGTTTACGCTTTCTAGTAAAGAAAATATATTTTCTTTAAAACTGAAAGTGGCTTTTCTATTTTCCTTTGATTTTTATTAACTTACATGTGGGGTCTACTAGCCCGTGACTCATTTATTAATAACATCTCTAATTAGATTTTCTTTAACCTTTTCGGCTTGGTCCCACATGTCACAGACTACTTACATTTAAATATAGTTATTTAGCATTATTTAGAGTTTAACTCCCTCAGGCCCACAGACAGTGAGAGAGGGAGAGAAAGGGAGAACTGGGCTCATGCGCGAGCGACTTGGAGAGCTTGTCGGCGGCGAATGGCTCCATGGCAAGGCTCGGGGATTGGCAAAATGGGTTGCTCTCTTGATGGCGATGCCATGGGGTGGTGATGGGGGCTGGAGAGACAGCTGGAGGTGCTGCTACGCTAGAGAAAAGCGACAGAGTTCCTCGGGCTTAGGGTGGGCTTCTGTAACATCCCAATTTTTAGAGCTTTTTGAAAATGTTGAAAATTTAAAATTTAACATTTGATTTTATTGCCAAAGCTTAACTTGCAATTTTAGAATTAAGAGCATTAATTCAAATTTTGTTTAATTGGGTTTTCTTGTATTTAAAGTCAAATATATTATTTTAAGCTTTTTCTTGGATTTTCTGGAATTTACAAAAGGCTTTTTCTTTTTTCCTAAAAATTCAAAATAATTTATTTACAAAATTAAAAGACATATTAAGTTTAAAATATTTATATTACGTTCCAAATAATTCAAGAAATTTATGTGTATTTTTTTTAGAATTTTTGGACTTTATTTGCTATTTTCTAAAATCCTATTGATTTGTTGTATTTTATGAAATTCAAAAATCAATATAAATCCCTTCATAGCCCGGCCGAATTCCTCGGCCATTCGCTTTCTTCCCACGTCGGCCGACGCTCCCCGATCGGCCCGCCCACTCATTTACCGCTTTCCTGCTGCTTTATCTAGCGCCAGGCCCATTTGCGGCGATCGCACTGTTGTTCTTCCTCCTCCTTAGCTTTCTCCACACACGCGCCCATGCCATCCCATCACCGTTTCTTTGCCCGAATCTTGCCGCCCCGGAATCCCGCCGACCCCTCCCGTCCTGTCACCACTCTCCGTCTCGGAGCCCACCCCCTTTTCCCCATTCTCCGCCGGCGCCATCCAATCCCATCGCTACCAGAGCGCGCGAAGCCGCCATGAATCCCGCTGCTGTTCTCCACACCTGGGCCTCCTCCTCCGCTATAAGTTGGTTCACGTGCGCTCCACTCCCTCCTCTTCCGTTTCCCTTGCTCTCCCCTCTCTCTCGCCCCCAGCTCGCCGTGATTCGAGTTTTCTCCCGCCGCCAAGTCTCCTCCGGCACCTTCATCTTCTCCATCGGGTTCGCGAGGCAAGTTCTACCCCGTGCCCTCCTTTTCCTTGCTGGAGCTCCAGCGGAGCGCCACTGCCGCCGCCGATTCTTCCTCCTCACCGCTGGCCTTTCCGTGGTTCCCCGTCGACGAAACTATGAGCCCTAGCTTTGCCATGCTCCCTTCTACCCAGTGTTGTCCTCGCCACCGGCCAAAACCCCACCGTTCGCCGGCGACCATCGGGTCCGAAGCGTCGCCGCCGGTTCAGCGCCGACTCAGCGCCAACTCCGCCCTTCCGCTCGCGTGGCAGCCGCATCAGCGCCAGCATATGCAAGTGCGCTGTTCCGTGCACCCGGTCCGCCGTGGACCAGAGCCCTCCCGTGGACCTAGTCCATACAGGACATGGGGCCCACCTGTCAGCGACACAATCTTTTTCTTTCAAAAATTAATTCGGCCGAAAAAGAAATCCCATCGCTGACGTCAACTAACACAATAAATTAATTTTTCAAAGGCCATATTTTCTTTATCCGAACTTCGATTTGAGTGATTCAAATTTCTATATTCATCTAAATTCAGTACCTTTCATTTGGTTCTAGTTTGTTAATTTTTTGGAGTTTATTTGGTATTGTTTTATTCATTGGTTCTTTTCGCACGTATAGATTCCGGCGTTTGGAAGAATTCTTAGACCCGTCGACCAAAGTGTCTCAACTCTTCAATGAAGGCAAGTCGTAGACCTTTAATCATGTCATACCCAATTTATAAAATTATATTATTTTATATGAACATGCATAGCTAGTTGTATAAAAATGCTTTTGAGAATAGTTAAATACCCAATTGTCATTACGCCACCTTGGCCATGCCTTTATGTAGTAATTGTTGTTGTCCGGTTTGTTGTTAACTCATTATGATCATATTGTATTGTTGAAATTTTTATCGTATGTCTTGCCTTATTTTCCGTGGTCACATAATATGTTTTACATGCGCACCCGACATGTTGTTTCGCTGGCGTGAGATGGCGCAGCTCCAGCTTGACAACGCGCACGGCCGCCGACCCACGCCGGGATGTGGGACACCGCTGTCGGGCGTGGTCCGCCGGCCGCGGCCTCCGAGCCGGGTCTCGAAGCGCCCCAGAGAGATGGCCCTTGACGAGCGGCACGTCCCGTGCCGGAGACCGGGCTCTGCGCCGCCTGGATGTTGGACCTCCCGCACGCTGCGGTTTTGACGGCACTCACTTGCTCGCGCCGTGGACCGTTGGAGACCGGAGACTCACACCTTCCACTTCCGATGGGGGAGATGACCATTACTACGGAGGACGTGGTCTCGCCATGTCTACTCTGCGTGGTCTTCCAGAGTGCCCCCCGAGGGCGAGGACCGGAAGGTTCGCTTGGTCACGAGTGACGATGACCGCGAGTCGCGAACGCCGTGCCACATTCCTCGCCCGGCAGTACATGATCTCGCCCTGAGCATGCGACTCAGTGAGGAAGTGAGGACACATTTAGTCGCTGCACTGATGGATCTCGCTTCCTACCACGCAGGAGATCCGCGGTACCCGAGCTACATCCATCCGCATACCGGCGACGCGCGCCCGACGAGATTCCACAAGACGGGCTGGGGCTCTACAGTTGCTTTGCGCCACCTACCGAGGGTTGTGTGACGCTTGTCGGTGCAAAGACGGGCGAGGAGCCTGCGCGCGTATGCTACGCCTCCTCGAGCTATAGTCGGGAGCACTTTCCACCGGGCCGACCGCCGTATTTCGCAGACCAAGCGGCACCCTACCAGTGACCACCGAGCTTTACTGAACGCCGTAGGGACGCACTTCGGCCGACGGGCTTACGATGGGAACACGTTGGACACACGCCACCTTGGATAATTGCTATTGACATGTGCCCTTGAATGACATAAATCCTTGGATACCATAGGATGGGGTAACCTTAGTTGAACATTATTGTAATACCAATATGGATGCGTATTATGCTTAGCCATGCTTAGTCGCAATGGAATCAATGATAACATGCTCTTATGAATAAACATGACTTAATGAATTATGGAATTGTGGTGCGGCCACTGTGAATAAAAGTTTGTTGTGCCATGGCAAGGGTTGCCATTTGGCCAAGGTTGAACTCAAAATGATTTATACTTGGGCGAGTGATCGTGTAGTAAAGGGGATGAATTTGGGATGTGGTTGCCTCGCGAGTAGTCACTATGGACTTAACTTTATGCGCTATTGATCTGGGCCATACCGTACAATAACAAGTCTATTTATGGGGTAGACCCGACCTACTAATTAGCAAAGTTTTGATTCGGTTCTATTTTGGTTGATGAGCGGCGCAAGAGGGGGCTAGATCGAGGCGAATCCTGAGCGAGCAGAACCAAGTCAAAACAGAGCTTTATAAAAGCCTTGTCATAGTCTCTCCTTGATTCACATGTCTAAGGAAGCGTGTGTTGTATCAAGCAACTATCTCTTGTGGGTCAAGCTGTACAACATCTGTAGAGTGTTAAAATCTATCCATGTCCCCGGTTACGGACAATGCTTGGTGATTTCACACGAGAGATAGATTTTAATAAAAATGTTGGAATGGTTTGGTTGGGAAAGCGATCTGGATGTGGTTGATGGTTGGGAAGTGTTCAAAGAACTTGTTTACATATGTATTATTCTTTTAAATTGTGCTTTACAATCTACTTACTGTATTTACTATCAATATTGCTTTCTGCAAAATAGCCATAGAGCTATCCTTATCAAGCCTTCCATGACTATTATTTGCATACTTATCCCTGTGGCTTGCTGAGTACTTTATGTACTCACGGCTATACACCACTTGTTGATTAGTCCCTGTAGAAGATCAAGGGAACACCGGGCTCTACGAGGAGGAATACTTTGAAGACTAAGCGAACTAGGATGCGTCCTCCACTCGATTGCCCGTGAGCATGTCGAATGGCCTCCATGAGATATTTTGGTTTCCGCTGCATGTTTATCTTTTGCTGTTAAGCCCTGTGTGGCAATCTCTGCATGAGTTGACCATAAGGACCTTTTACTGCTAATTAATATTACTTTATCTGCTTTGTTAGTTTCTTTGTTGTATGGATATGATAACATTGTTGTTGCAACTGTGTGAGCTAGCTACTGATTTGGGAGTAGTTCGGAATACACAGAGGGTGTTGGATTTGCATACCCGAGGTCCCGACAGTTTCGTGAATGGGGCAAATCGGTGGCAAGAGAGGGTGCGCATTGGATTTGGGTGGCTACAAAGGTGCTACACGCAACGTCTCGGGACCAATGGTTACCGGAGCGGTGGTGATAGCACTTTCCGCAGCGGCGCCATGATCGACCAGGATGAACTCTATGATACGCTAGGTAATCCTTTGATCTAACGAGCACAAAAGCTCTAGAGGACTACCAGAAGCTTACCAAGGTCATCAACGCGCAGGGGGATGCTCGGAGTGACTTGGGATGTTGAGCAGCGGCGGCGTGAAGGAAGATTGTGGTGACAGCTCGTTGTAGGGATGGAGATGCTACAAGGAGGTGCGCGTTAGCTTGCATGCACACTAAGGATGGTGAGGGTGGAAGGAATCGACCAAAAACTCACCGACATGGCAGGTAACTAGGAAATGGTCACGGCGGCTGGAAATGAGGAAGAAGATCGATTCGGGAATTCACTACGTTTAAATGCTCATCAACCGAGGGGAAAGCATCAGTGAGGTATAGGACACAGAATGACGTGGGAAAGGGAGATTCAAGCTCACCAGATTGTCAGGAACGGATATGTACAAAAAAGGTGTGCGCGAAGGTGAAGAAGATGACTGCTCGTCCGAGCTACGGAGTTCCCGGAGTTACATCAAGCATAGAAGAAGAGTACGTGAGGCAAGACACACATGGTAAAGTAGGTGGCATAGGCAAGGAAGCTCACTCGAGCTAGAAGCGTTGCGGGGCTCGCTCACCGGCGCCAAGAATGACCCTCTTGTTCCCAGTGAACCAAGGAGCGAGAATCTCTGATTCTTGGTGGGCAGCGAGATTGGCGAGATGGGATCACTGTGACGTGGTCGGAAGTTCATATATGAGGGAGTAGAGCATGAGAAATGCGACGAGAAAAAGGCAGTAGTGGTGAGAATCTTGTGGCTCTCTTCGTCGTCTACGCCCGAGCAGGAGGGTGAGCGCCATTAAGAGGTAGGTGGCATGGGCAAGCCCTGGTGTACACGACGGAGGTAGGTGGGGTTCTAAAATAGTGGGCAGCAAGAAAAACCGTGGGCGACTGGGCGAAGCAAGCGAGGTGCACGCTGGTATGCTGGCAAAACGAGCGAATCTAAGGTGGAAGATAGGTTCTGGAAAGGGGGGTCCACTCATCAACGAGCGTGGGAGTGGGGGCGGTGTGGGCTGGAGCTGAGCACAAGAGAGATTGTGCTGGCTTAGTTTCGACCCAAGGAGTGGGAGGGAAATTCAAATTCGTTTTAAGATTTTTTCCAAACTAGATTATTCTTTCGTGAGTTTATGTAAACATAACAAATTTGTTCCACGTTTTATGAAAATGTTTGTGAGGGCTCTTGGCACAGTCTAGTTACTCCCATAAAATTTTTAGGATTTTATGTGCTCTGTGATTTTCCCAAAAATTCTTACGAGTTGTTGTTTGTGGGAAATTTGATTATTAGCTATATACAAATATTTCAAAATTAATGCATAAGAAAATTTCCATATAGAATATGCCCAAAATTTACTTTCCAAATTATTTTTACTAAGTATTCCCAAAAATGGTAATTTTTGGGCTGTTACGAACCTACCCCCTAACAGAGAATCTCGTCCCAAGATTCGGTGGGCTCAGCAAGGAAGTAGGGGAACTCGGCTCTAAGGTGCTCTTCCCATTCCCATGTGGCTTCGTCTTTGGTGTGGTTGCTCCACTAAATTCTTAGCATATTGATAGTGTGGCTACGAGTATGTCGTATGGCTTCGTCTAGTATTCGGATCGGATGCTCCTGATAAGAATGGTTTGGCTGGAGATCGATGCTTTCCAACTGAGTGAGTTCAGTTGGGGTTCGAACGAACTTATTGAGCTGTGATATGTGAAAGACATCGTGTAGATCTGAAAGTTGAGGTGGTAACTCCAACTGGTATGCTACATCGCCTTTCCTCTCGACAATTCGGTATGGATCGATGTATCGGGTGCCAGTTTCCCGCGAACTTGGAAACGGCAGAGGAAGAACCCATCTCATGCCACAAGTATCATGTGTTTCCATTGCCAAGAGATAGGAAATTATGTCAATAAATGTCCAAAGAAGTAGTAGGCAGCGAATGCACCCAGCTCTGAAGTTCTAAAAGTCAACACTATGCAAGTGAACAGGAAGCCACAAAATTCTGGAAAAGGACGTCTGTACAACATCATAGCTCAGGCCCCGTCAGATGAAGAGCAGGGTTTGTTTGACGACAATTCCAGTTGAAGATCTTGTATCCCTAGCTTTCTTTCTAGCCTCTCCGAATCTCGGGGACGAGATTCCTTTTAAGGGGCGTAGTTCGTAACGTCCCAAAGTTCTATTACCAAAATAAAAATTAATAAAGTTATTATGTTGGATTTTCTGGCTATCAAAGAATTTTCTTGATTTTCTGTAATTTAAAAGAGTTATCTTGATATATATAATAAAATCAATTATTTAATTTCTTGATTTTAATATCAAAACAAAAATTTATAGAATTTTTTGGGATTTAATTGGATTCAAAGTGAAAAATAAAATTTTAATTAATTTCTGAAATTATCTAGTATTTAAAAAGGTTTTTCCTATTTTCGAAAAAAATTACTATGCAAAAATAAAAGCCAACTTTAAGTTGGAAGTATTTTTATTAAGTTCAAAATAATTCTAGAAATTTTTATAAATTTTTCTAGAATTTTTGGGCAATATTTGTTATGTTCTAAAAATCTATTTGACTTATTGTTTAATTTGTATTTCGAAAATAAAAAAAATCCAAATTCTCATCGGTCACCCATCCCAATCCTACCATAGACCCAGCACAATTAACTCCCAACACATTACCATCTTTCCCTTTTTCCTTCATTGGTCATACCTTCCCTTTCCTTCTTTTATTCCGATCTTTCTCTCATCTTATTCCTCCAACCGAATGTTTCTTCTCTGTACTCTCTCTTTCCCGTGAGCTTCCATGGAAGCACAACCACCACTCCTCGCCGCCGACGTCACCTCCGCCCGCCCCTTGCCATGCGTCCCCTGCCCGCCACGCCACCCCTTCCCTTGCTCCCTACCGGCCGCAACCACCTAAAATCGAGCTCCAGCTCCATCAATGGTTGTCGGCCACCTCTCTCCTCTTTTCTCCACACTCAATGCATTAAAAATGATTCCATCTAAAGCAAAATGTCTGCATTAACCTCACCTACTTACCATACCATCAATGTGGTGTTTCTTCCTTTGCATTCAATCCATTTTGACAGTTTTTATTCGTTATTTATTGCACCCAAAAATGTTGCATTTTCTCTAATGAATTCATCTGGATTCAAGCACCTCCTCCCCTATATAAAGAGAGCACCATGTGCCTCTCCTCTCCCTTATCCATCCCCAAAATCTCAAGTCCTCCCTCCCTTTCTCCTGTCCGCAATCGACGTTTTTGTCTCGCCGGCCAAAGCTCTCTCCGATGACGATCGCGCCGCCGTGCCGCTTGGAGCTCCTTGCGCTGCACGACGCCCCAGCCACGCCCTTGCCCTATAAATAGGAGCCCCGGGCACTGCCTTCGTATTTCTCCCCTCACCCCAGTTGCTTCACACATGATGACGCGTCTTATTTCTATCACCAGAATCGAAGCACGAAGCTCTGTCGCTTCCAGCCGAAGCGCCGCCTATTGCCCCGCTATCCGTTGATCTCCGGTGTCGTCGTCCACACCAGGAGCATCGCGCATCATGTTCTACCTCAGGCGTACTCCTTCTTCACCGAAGGATCATCGTAACACCGTCGCCTCCAGAACCCATACTCCCTCGCCGCCAAACCACCTCACAGCCGACCACTCCGTTGAGATCTACCGTCGTAAGGTACCCCATAAGATTCAGCATATCCTCCCCTTCCTTTTGCACACCTTCGCGTAGCTCACCATTGTGCTTAGCGCCGACGACCTGTAGTTGAGGGCCATCGTTGCTACACTAGATAGTCATAGCTCTCGTAGAGTAGATAGTCGTAGTTTTCTTCGACCAGGTAGTCGTAGTTTTCTTCGACTAGATAGTTGTAGTTTCCTGCGACCAGGTAGTCGTAGCTTTCTTCGAGTAGATAGTTGTAGTTTCCTTCGACCAGGTAGTCGTAGCTTCCTTCGGCTAGATGATCATAGTTTTCTTCGACTAGTTAGTCATATCTCTCGTCCAGAAGATAGTCGTAACTTCTGCCGAAAAGGTAGTTGTAACCTTTTCTTCGACCAGTGTTATTGAAAACCTTTCTTCAACTAGTGTTGTCGAAACCATCCTTCGACTAGTGTTGTCGAAACCATTCCTTCGACATGTGTTGTCGAAACCTTCCTTCGACCAGTATAGTCGTAATCTCATTCGACCAACATTCTCGAAAGTGAACAGTACTCGAAAGTGAATAGTACTCGCAGACGAACGATATTCGAAGATGGACAATTCTCGGAGTTCTATCTGTTCTTGTGATATCCAAATTTCCAGATATTCGTTCTTCTTCAAACGAACTCCAAATCTATAGATTCTTATTCCTAAATTCATATAAATAAAATATCTACCTTTCAGAACTAAATTTATTTAATTTGGAGCTTATTTGTATTTTCATTGAGATTTATTTTTATTTATTTATGCTTATCGTATTTTTGCGTATAGATTTCGACGACTCTGTGGAAATTGAATTGGAAGAAGCATCCTTCGAGCAAGACAAGTTATACCTTTGATCATATTGAATATTATTTAAATTCTGTATTAAATTATTAATGCATGTGTATTTCTATTCGATGTAATTTAAATACCTACTTTTTAAATTATAGTTATGCCTAAATCCTTTGTACTGCCAATCTTGACATTTAAATAAACCTACCTTGATACCTTAGATGAAAATCTAGTTTATGCGATAGTATGAACTAGAACACTTTGAGAAAAATTATGCTTAGCGATGCTTAAACCCAAAATTATTCAATTTGGACACTTTCAGCCAAAGATCAAATATTATTTTAATTGTATCCATAGGCATTGGTGTGCCATGGATGTTTGAAAAAGATTTGAAAAGCAAAATAAAATTGGTCTAGACTTGGGCAAAAAGGATGGCAGGTGGGTGCAGGTTTATGCACCGGCTCAATCCGGGTAGGGTTGAGGCCCAAGGGTTATTTTGGAAGTTACCCAAGTCAGTTAAGGACCGGTCTTCGAGTCGCATCTTGCTAAGCCACATCATACTTCCACATGTCTCGAATGGGAGGAACCTGGCTAACTAATTTGCGACATTCTACCGTAGTTGTGCCATGTTGATGTGTGGGTGTCGGGATGACCTACTTTTTATATATTCCCACATGGCGCAAGAGGGGGCTTGAGTCCGGCGGGTAGTTAGGGGGCTTGAGTCCGGCGGGTAGTTAGCCCAATGGAAGCAAAACCTTAGCGAGGTGGGACTACAGCGGGATGGCGCATTGTAAAGGCTTTGACATGAACTCTAGACTGCCTACCTAATGTAGTGAGCAGTGGTATCGACGGATGCCAAACAAACTAGAGAATTCATATCTTATGGGTAAAGTTGTACCACTTCTGTAGAGTGTAAAACTATTCGAATAGCCGTGTCCACGGTCATGGACATGCTGAGCAAAGCCACTCAAAGTTAGACTTTGATTTTGTTTTCAAAAGACTTTATCAAATGGTTTTAGATTTATATCCAATTGGAAAATTGGGTAGGAAGCCATGTGATAGGAGGGTATCCATCACCATATTTCATATGGAGGTTATCCTACTATAAAACTTGAGAATTTCTAAAATACATTTTAGTTATAGAATAACTGCTTTGGAACTTAGTACAAATATTTAAAGAAAATATTGCTTTATGCAAATTCAACCAATAAGTCTTCCTTTGATATATCCTTGCATGCATTATAATATGTTATTGGGTGTAACTTGCGAGCATGGAAGTTGTGCTCACCCTTGCTTCATGCAAATAAATTCAGAGGAGAAGGACTTCACCACCAGTGTGGATCTCGACGACTAGGTCACTACCCTAGTCAATTGCCTGTGGCAGATCAGCTAGACTCCACTACTTCTTCGTTTTTCATTGTGTTTGTTTATTGTTGGCTTGTAAGCCTCTTTTGTAATAAACTCTGATATTTATTAATAAAGTTGTGTGATTTATGGATGTTACCCTATCTATTTACTGTGTGAACTAGCTACTGATCATGGGACTAGTTCAAAAATGCACAGAGGATTTGGGGGTGTTAATCCCGGGTCCGACAGTTATATGACTAGTCCAGAGTACTATAGAGAAAGACCTACTTTGGTAGGCACTCCACAGGAGTGGAGGTTGGACCCTGTATGAAAGAGAACGGGGCAAGAGTGTTCATCAACGGGTGAAAACTCCGCAATACCGGTATAATGTTCAGGCCCAAATAAGCAAATCTAGAACCTCTATGTATAGTGTACTAGTCCAGGATCACACTAGTGCATACAGTGTCAACATAGAAGAATATCATTCCACACAAGACGAATATAAGAATAAACGACTAATTTGAATAATGAATAACGGATGTGGCCTTATGGTTGAGTTTACACTTATTAAACCACGCAGGGCTGTCACTAAATAAAGAGATGATAGCGGAACAGAAAAAACTCCAACGGGAACCCATCGACTTGCCACAGGTAACCGACTGAGATCAAGACATAGCAATCACCCTCCTCGTAAAACTCCTCGAAAGTAGCCAAAGATTCCTCTACTTGAGCTGAATGATTACAACAAGAATGAGTACTCCATGTAATCAACAAGTTGTACCACAGAATGCAATTATAGATGATGGCTTATTCCAAATGATATAACATCTATGGTTATTTTGCAAAAAAAGCAGCAGTTACAATTTAATACAAATAATAGATTGAAAGTGTAATTTAAAATGAATAAATAATAGTAATTTGAAAATTATTTTCACAAAGAACAAAAAGCCTAATCAATTTCTTTCACATAGCCATATGAGTTTAAATCACATAGTTGCCCCTCCCAAATTGTAGTGGACCAATTCAACAAGTCTGCGCATTTTATTCCCATCCGTACAACAAATTCAGCGAGTGATTTGGCTGCTCTCTATGTTCGAGAGATAGTACGGCTACGGTGTGCCTAAACTATTATTTCTGATCGTGATGCCAAATTTGTCTCCAAGTTTTGGGAGGGTTTGCAGGGTGCCTTGGACACACAGCTTCGTCTTAGTACCGTGTTCCACCCCCAAACAGATGATCAGTCTGAGCGCACAATTCAGACACTTGAGGACATGCTCAGGTCTTATGTTATGTATTGGAAAGGAAGTTGGGAGGATCATCTAGCACTAGCAGAGTTCGCCTATAATAACAGTTACCATGCTAGTATCCAGGCCGCACCATTTGAGGTTCATAATGGTCGAAGGTGTAGATCCCCGTTGTGTTGGGATGCAGTCGGAGAGCGGGAAGTTTTGGGTCTCGATTGGGTTCAACAGACTACGGCCAGAGTGGCAGAGATTTGGAAGAACCTATTAGCTGCTTAGAGTAGACAAAAGAGCTATGCAGATGTGAGAACGTGAGATTTGGAATGTGAAGTGGGGGACCAGGTACTTTTAAGAGTATCTCCTACCAAGGCCATAGTGCATTTTGGTACAAACGGAAAGCTTAGGCCGAGGTATGTTGGACACTTTCCAATAGTGGCACGAATAGGAAAATTAGCTTATCGTTTGGATCTTCCAGAGTCCATGCGCGGCGTGCATAATGTATTCCATGTTTCAATGTTGAGAAACTATTTGAGAGATCCAAAACATGCAATTTTGTTAGAGCCATTGAGTATTGAGCAAGATCTCACTTTTGAATCCCGACCAGTACAAATTCGGAAAAGTCAAAACGAGTTCTGAGAAATAAAACGTTGAAGTATGTCAAGGTGCTTTGGTCTCATCAGTCTGAGAGAGAGGCTACATGGGAGATGGAGTCTCACATGCGCGAGCAGTACCCGAATCTGTTCACGACTGGTACATGTTAATTGTTTTTCCGTTTCAGTTAAGGGGGATAGAATGTAATATCTCGTTTTTCAGTAGGGAAAGTGTTAATGTTTGAAGAAGGAATTTAAATAACATTTTAGATTATTATAGGGAATTGGGCCTTGGACCTTTGCCCCAAGGAAACCAAGACCATGTGGGGGCCAGGCACAAGTGGAGCACGAGGGGGAGCGCCCTTCTCCCCTAACCCTAGCCGCCCCTCCCCTCTTCCCCAACCCCTTGGTCGCCACCCCCTCCCCCTCTCCCCCTTGGTCGCCACTCCTCTCCCCTCCCACCTTGCGCCACCACTCTCCTCCCAGATCCAAACTCTCCTGCTTCCTCACCTCCTCCATTGCTACCCCTGGAGCCGCCATCTCCTTGTAGTTAGCCGGCCATTGGGAAGAAGGAGGGGAAGGTAGAGAGGAAGAAAGGAGAGAAGGTAGAAGAAGGGAGGGCTTGCAAGGGCTTCGTCGAGGTCCAGCAGAGGATTTGTGGGGTACAATCTTGTTCTCCATTAGATTTTATAAATGTTTCATATGAGATTTGTCATTGATAGTCAAACTGGTCTCTTGTTGTGTAGATCGGTATTTCTGTAACTCTGTTAATTCGTATGTTTGCGATAGCTCTAAGAATATTCAACATTTAGGGTCTTCTAGAGTTATGTGTTTAATCGCGATAGCTTTCTGGGAAGTATTAATTGATAATTTTTGGTTGGATAATTATTTAGTTATGATTTTTGTAAGTCTGGGTGCCTGTTCAGTCTCTAGATTTGGGCAGCGAGCATAGTTCTGTGAGTTAGGGTCTGGAGATGGACAAATCTGGTCAGTTGATCTGCATGAATGTTGTAGATAACTTTACGATGATTCCTGAGAGCCCAAGTTCAAATTTTTTGGATAGTTAAAACGAAATTATGGATTTTTTTTAATTTGTTGTTGTAGATCTGTCCTTCTGTTGGGGACAGTGGGGAAAGGTTTCTCTGTTAGTTACCTTTGTTGCACAATAAGAAAATTATAATAAATTTATTGAGGAAGCTAGTTCTCTTTAGTTTCTATAATTACTTAGATAATTGGATTTGGATGTACCAATTAAAAGATACAAAATTCCTAACTTGATATTACTGAAGATGTCGACATTGTCTTAGGGAATAAAAACAAACACATAGATGAAATAATTTGAACTTCCGATCACCTGAGAAGTTGTAGATCTATGTGTGTAGGTCCCAGAGGTATTAGATTCATGATTTTTGGATATTTTAATCAAAATTTATGGTTTTTTCTTTGATGGTTGTCTGTTTTGGAAAGATTGGAATGTGGGGAGATATCGGTAAAAGTGCGGGTTGTGAATAGGAGCGAACGATTCCATTATTTTTTATTTCTTTGTTGTGCAGTTTTGAATGGTGTTCTTAGAATACTTTACGATTTCCAGGTGGTGGTGACAACCGGGGATAGAGTCCTCCTGTCGTTATCCGTCTCTCGGTTGAGGCAAGTGCAAGTAGTGCGGACGAATTGTGATATTATATTCATGATGATTGACATGTTTTATTTATGAAATTTTATGTGTGATAATATTCTCTTATGTTGGACTGAGCATATGGAGATCACTTGCATCATGGCATTCATATTTGGACTTTGGACTACGTGGTAGCCAAGTATTATTTCTTTGGAGATCCCCGTCATACATTGGACGGGCATGAGATCCCCGTAATGTATTGGATGGGCATGGGTCCCCACACTTGTGGAGTGTGGGCTTGAGGTCCCTGTGCGTGAGAGCACGGGCTTGTGTATGCATCGACGGATGTACTACTCTGTATTACCGGTAATTGCAAAGAAGGAAGAAAGATGCATTCTTGTCATTGGCATTGCATGAGTTTGGGTCAATTGCCGATGGCAATATGAGAATTTTGTTATGTTCCATGCATGTGTATGCCTTGATTACTTCACTGTTGTACTTTGCTGAGTCGCGAACTCACACTTGTTGTTGATGTTTTCTTTACGTACTTCTCGAGGAGGCGACATGCATGGGAAGGGGTAGATTTGATGCACTTCACTCACGATCATCCATAATAAATAAATTTAGTTCTTTTACTCGAATTTAAGTGATACTGTCGTTACTCCTACTCTAGGACTAGATTCATCCTTCGTGATGATTATGCTATTTGTAATTGGAGTAGTCAAGTATGTCTTGTGGATGTTACTGGTTTGCTTTCATATTCTAGAACTTTATTTACTTACTCCTACCTGTTAGAATTCTTCATGTGACCTGCTTAGTCTGTCACCCAAGTAGACCCTTGAAGTACCCTAATGTTTTCATGTGGTTTTGTTACTTGATGATTAGAACAAGTTATTTTTGTCTAGCATCTTGTTATTCTGTTTAGGTTTGATAATGCTTGTTATTTAGATGTTGAAAATCTTGCTGCGATTTGATAGTGATTAGAAGTAAATTGATTTGTTAGGTTCATTTAGTAGCCTCTTAGGCTCAGTGTTGAGCTGGGGTGTTACAGTTGGTATCAGAGTAGGCATTAGGTCCGTGGTAATTGAAATGTTAAATTGACACACTATGCATAGTAAGTGAGTTTTGGGAAATTCATTGCATCTGTGTTTCTGATAGTATGTTTCTTTATGTTGAGGTTGATCTGTCATTGATTTGATTCTATACCACTATATTGTAGTTCTTGAGCTGAATGGTAAGCTATATATCTTTGGTGTATAGAAATGGCGAGAGGTAGAGGCCGTGGACGAAAAGCAGGCTGTGGTCGTGGACGCAGACACGAACCGGCTGTGGATGCCGCTGGTGAGGCGACTGAGGAGGTTGCCTCGGCTGCTCACCCGACTGTTGATGCTCAGGCCGCGTCGGCTGCTCTACTTCAGGATCTATAGAGCGAGGTTCAAGAACTTTGATGGCAGTCTTGGCAGCCCTCTCGCCATTGTTGCACCTCTCGCTACATCGGAAGTCAGATCGATTCCACCTAAGGCCAGAATGAGCCTACGGGAGTGGATGTCTCTCCGTCTTGATACTTTTGATGGAGCAGGCACTCTGGTTCAGGAAGCTGATTGGCTTCGTTGCATGGAAAGGCGATTTTGGGCGTTGGAGATGACTTCGACGCAGAAGGCGCGCTTTGTGACCTTCCAACTGAAGGGCCAAGTAGATATTTGGTGGGAAGGAATTCTATCAGCTAGGACCCTAACGCAAGGACCAGTCACCTAGGAGATTTTCTTGGAGCAATTCAGAGCAAAGTTTTATCCTAATTCATTCCTCGAGAGGATGGAACATTCCTTGATGACATTTGTTCAAGGGAAACTGTCTATGGCAGATTATGAGGTAGGCTTCAATAATTTGGTCCTTTTTGTGCCAGTTGTGGCTGGTAATGACTAACAAAAAGCAAAGAGTTTTCGTAGGGGACTTAACCATGAGTACCACCATGTCTTAGGGTGACCAGTCTGCTTGACTTCAACTCTGTGGTCGATCAGGCCATGGGTATGGAGTTGGAGAGGGAGCTCACTAGCGAGAGGTGTCTTCTAGTGGTTTTACGCCTTCCGGTGGTTCGACCAGTGGTCACAAGAGGAGTTTCAATGGTGGAAGTGGGTCTTCTCAGTGACCTACTTCCAAGAAGTTTCAAGGAGGCCATCGTTCTCAGTCGTCGGCGCGATCTGGTCTGCAGAGGTAGTCTACTTCTTCAACACCACGCACTTCCTCATCTTCGCAGCGATGTGTCCCGTTCCCAGCTAGGGTATGATTTGTTTCAAGTGCGATGATGGTCATCGTGTTTCTGAGTGCTCTTTTACTAGGGTTTGTCATCATTGTGGCCTGTCAGGCCATAAGATGTCAGTGTGCAAGCAGAATCCAGCGAGTATCATCAAGTGGGAGTTAGCATCTGCTGCATCTTCGTACATTCCTCCATGAGGTTCTGTTCAGACTCGGCAGCTGCCCTCGTGCCACAATATTTTTCAGGTTGGGCCCCTCATGTAGCGTTACATGCACCACCTCTTGTAGGGTTTTCTGGAACCCTGTACAGTCTGCACCGCCTTCGTTTGCTTCACCTGTGGCAATCCCTATTCTTCCTTTATCGAGTGTCAGTGCCTCCTGTGCCCCGACACCACCGGGAGTCTACGCCATGCCTACACCTGAGACCGTAGGCTGTTCTGACGTGGTGACAGGTACCTTACTAGTTAATTTATATGAGGCTTTTGTTCTTTTCGATCGAGGGGCTACCTATTCGTTTGTGTCACTTGAGTTGGGCAGGTTTGAGTTTGCATAATATTTCTCAATCAGTTGTAGTTAGTTCTCTTAGGGTCTCATTTCTAGTTCTACAGTTTGTCCGGGCTGTTATATTACCATTGATGATGAGGATTTCACAGCTAATCTTATGGTGATTTAGCTATTGCCTTTTGATGTTATCCTTGGTATGGACTGGCTATTCCGATACCGTGCTAAGATTTAGTGTTTTTGGAAACTGTGACTTTGCAAGCGCTATCCGGTGAAGAGTTGTTTTTTCAGGGTAGTGCGCTGACTGATTCCCTCTTTGTGTTGGCCAGTTTGTTTCCTAGCCGACGTGCATCAACAATTGGGTTGCTTTGGTCTCTTAGTGCGAAGGCATATTCGTCTCTACGCATCGAGGAGATTCCCGTGGTGTATGATTATCCTGATGTTTTTCCTGTAAAGCTTTCTAGAATGCCTCCAGAACGAAATGTGAAATTCTGGATTAATCTCACTGCTGGTACTCGATCTATTTCTATGTCTTTGTACCGTTTGGCGTGACCCTTCCGAGATGAGTTGAAAAAATAGTTGGACGATTTGCTGTCCAAATGTATGATTCGTGTAGTATTTCGCCGTGGGGAGCGCCTGTTCTATTCACAAATAAGAAAGATAGTAGTGGGCATATGTGCGTGGATTATCAGGCTCTCAATCAAGCGATGATAAAGAATAAATATACTTTGCCCCCTATTGAGAATCTTTTTAACAGCTGAAAGGAGCTAAAGTGTTATCCAAGATTGACCTTCAGTCGGGATACAATCAAATTTGAATTCAGAAGCCGGATATTAAAAAGATGGCTTGCTCTACGAGGTACGTGCATTATGAGTACAAGGTTATGTGTTTTGGACTAACAAATGCTCCTGCAGTTTTCATGGAAGCAATAAATAGTATGCTGCATCGGTATCTTGATGATTTCGTAGTGGTGTTCATTGATGATATTTTGATCTATTCCAAGTCGAAGGATGATCATAAACAACATTTGAGGTTGATTCTTGAGACCTTGAGTGAAAATAAATTTTATGCCAAACTGAAGAAATGTGAGTTTTGGATTTAAGAAGTTGGATTTCTGGGTCACGTGATTAATCAAGACGGCATTTCAGTCGATCCAAGTAAGAACTCAATAGTATTAGAGTGGAAAGGCCATCCAATGTCAAGAAAGTGAGGAGTTTTTTGGGCTTAGCTTAGTATTACCGGCGTTTTGTGGAGGGCTTCTCTATCATCGCTAAACCGATGTCTCAGCTAACACAGAAGGGTGTCAGGTTTCAGTGGTCAGATGAGTGTGAGCACAGTTTTTGTACTTTGAAGGATAGGTTGGTGACTGCTCCTATACTTACGGGTGTGTGCTCATGCAAGACGGCAAGGTGATTGCCTATGCTTCTAAGCAGTTGAAGAAGCATGAACAGAATTATCCTACTCATGATTTAGAGCTTACCACAGTGGTTCTTGCTCTCAAGATTTGGCGTCATTACTTGTGTGGCGAATCTTGTGATATATTCACAATTCATAAGAGCCTAAAATATATCTTTACCCAAAAAGATCTAAATATGAGACAAAGAATGTGGTTGGAATTAATAAAAGATTATGACCTCACTATTTAGTATCACCCGGGCAAGGCAAATGTAGTAGTAGATGCCCTAAGTCGCAAGGCGACACCCCCCTCTCTCAGTTGTCTTGTTGCTGATTTTGAGCGTATGGATATATATTTCTGCTTTGTAGGCACCGCTCAGACTGAGACACGTTTGCATCTTGAGTCAGCTATCCCAGATCGAGTGCGAGAAGCACAACAGCATGATCAGATGCTCCAGCAGGCGAGGAAGCATCTGGGTGAGGGCAAGCAAAGTCATTTCAGCTTAGATGAGTCAGGCTCGTTGCGGTTTAAGGGCCGCCTCTGTGTGCCACAGGAAGCTCAAGTCAAGAATAAAATTCTAAGAGAGGCTCATCGTACCCCATACACCGTACACCCTAGTGAGACCAAGATGTATAAGGATTTGAAGAATAGTTTTTGGTGGAAGAGAATGAAGGTTGATATTACTCAATATGTGGTATCTTGTAGTGTGTGTCAGTAGGTCAAGGCCGAACACAAACGTCCAACAGGATTGTTGCAGCCTTTGGAGGTCCCAGTTTGGCCGTGGGATGATATCTCTATGGATTTTGTGGTTGGTTTACCTCGCACACAACTAGGAAATGATGGTATTTGGGTTGTAGTGGACCAATTCAGTAAGTCTGCGCATTTCAATCCCATCCGTACAATGAATTCAGCGAGTGATTTGGCTCATCTCTATGTGCGAGAGATAGTGTGGCTGCACGGTGTGCCTAAAACTATTATTTATGATCATGATATCAAATTTGTCTCCAAGTTTTGGGAGAGTTTGCAGGGTGCCATGGGCACACAGCTTCGTCTTACCACCGCGTTCCACCCCTAAACGGATGGTCAGTCTGAGCGCACAATTCAGACACTTAAGAATATGCTCAGATCTTGTGTTATGTCTAGGAAAGGAAGTTGGGAGGATCATCTAGCACTAGAAGAGTTCGCCTATAATAACAGTTACCATACTTGTATGCGGGCCACACCATTTGAGGTTCTCTATTTGCTGAGATGCAATCGGAGAGTAGGCAATTTTGGGTCCCGATTGGGTTCAACAGACTGTGGCTAGAGTGGCAGAGATTAGGAAGAACATGTTAGCTGCTTAGAGCCGACAAAGGAGTTATGCAGGTGTGAGAAGGAGAGATTTGGAATTTGAAGTGGGGGACCAGGTACTTTTGAGAGTATCTCCTACCAAGGGTATAGTACGTTTTGGTACAAAAGGGAAGTTTAGCCCGAGGTATGTTGGACCCTTTGCAATAGTGGCGCCAATTGGGAATTTTGTTTATCGTTTGGATCTTCAAGAGTCCATGCGTGGCGTGCATAATGTATTCATGTTTCAATGTTGAGAAAATATTTGAGAGATCCAGAACATGCAATTTCATTAGAGCCGTTGAGTATTGAGCAAGATCTCACTTTCGAATCCCGGCCAGTACAAATTCTGGAAAAGTCAGAACGAGCTAGTTCTAAGAAATAAAACGTTGAAGTATGTCAAGGTGATTTGGTCTCATTAGTCCGAGAGAGAGGCTACTTGGGGGCTGGAGTATTGTATGCGCGAGCAGTACCCGAATCAGTTCACGACTAGAACATGTTAATTGTTGTTCCATTTTAGTGGTAGTGGTTCTTTTGTTGAATTCGACATTTAAAATTCGGGGTCGAATCCTGTTAAGGGGGGTAGAATGTAATATCCTGTTTCTTCAGCATGGAAAGCGTTAATGTTTGAGAAGGAATTTAAATAACATCTCAGATTGTTATGGAGAATTGGGCATTAGACCCTTGGCCCAAGGCAACCAAGCCCATGTGGGGGCCGACCACAAATGGAGCAAGAGGGGGCCCTTCTCCACTAACCCTAGCCACCCCTCCACTCTCCCCCCTGGCCGCCACCTCCTTCCCCCTCTCCCCCTTGGCCGCCACTCCCCTCCCCTCCCCCCTTGCGCTACCACTCTCCTCCCAGATCCAAACTCTCCTGCTACCTCACCTCCTACATTGCTACCCCTGGAGCCGCCATCTCCCTGCAGTTGGCTGGCCATTGGGAAGAAGAAGGAGGGGAAGGTAGAGAGGAAGAGAGGAAGAGAGGAGAGGAGGTAGAAGAAGGGAGGTCTTCGCAAGGGCTTCAGCGAAGTCCAGCGGAGGATTTGTGGGTACAATCTTGTTCTCCATTAGATTTTATAAATGTTTCATATGCGATCTGTCACCGATAGTCAAACTAGTGTCCTGTTATGTAGATCGGTATTTCTGTAGCTCTGTTAATTCGTAAGTTTGAGAGAGTTACAAGTAGTTCAGCGTTTAGGGTCTCCTAGAGTTATGTGGGTAATCGCGATAGCTCTTTGGGAAGTATTAATTCGCAATTTGTGGTTGAATAATTATTTAGTTATGATCTTTTGCAAGTCTGGGTGCATGTTCAGTCTCTGGATTCGGGCAACGAGCATAATTCTGTGAGTTAGTGTCAGGAGATGGATGAATCTAGTTGATTGATCTGCATGAATGTTGTAGATAACGTAAAGATGACTCGAGAGCCCAAGTTCATATTTTTTGGACAGTTAAACGAAAGTTATGGATTTTTGAATTTGTTGTTGTAGATCCATCCTTCCGTTGGGGACAGTAGGGAAAGATCTTCTGTTAGTAATCTTTGTTTTACAATAAGAAAAATTATGATAAATTTATTGAGGAAGTTGGTTCTCTTTAGTTTCTATAATGACTTAGATCATTGGATTTGGATGTACCAATTAAAAGATACAAAATTCCTAAGTTGATATTATCAAGATGTCTGGACTGGCTTCCGGGGTAAAAACAAAGGCTTAAATGAAATAATTTGAAATTTTGGTCACCTGAGAAGTTGTAGATCTGTGTGTGTAGGTCCCAGAGGTCTTGGATTCATGATTTTGTAGCTTTTAATCAAAAGTTGTGGTTTTTCCTTTGATGGCTTTCTGTTTTGGACAGACTGGAATGTGGGGAGATATCAGTAAAAGTGCGGATTGCGAATAGGAGCGAACGATTCTATTATTTGTTTTATTGCTTTGCTGTGCACTTTTCTTTAAGGAAAAACTAGAATTCAACTAGGTGAGATAAGTTGATCCGTCTGATGTTCGGGAATGTGGTATTTTGCTACGGTCATGCATGAATTGAATTGTTTTAGATAAATTTTTGCATTTCAAACAAACCCTACCTTTGCAAATTCTCTGACTTAAAAGTGACAGGTCTTTTCTCTGTAATTCATACATAAATTAAATGTCAATTGATAATAAAGTAAAAAAATGTGACCATTACCTGCAATATTATTGGCGGCACCATTGTAAGTACCGGATGTCACGGGCCTTATGTTGCCTGGGCACCATAAACGAAAACAAAGCGTTATATAAGTGCAAACAACCAGTAACGAAAATGGCAAACGAGCCACTCAAAAGATATAATTTGGCCTTTCGCAGAAACAAAGTCTTTTGTATTTCCACCACAGATCTGTTTTAATTTTTTTCGGAAAAATCCACTTTACTTTCCTGAAATATCACGAATATCCACTTAACCTCTACATTTTTCATTTAACCCTAAACTTCTAATACCGGATCACGTCACCCTCTCAGATCAGTTTTGAAAGTAGGTTTCCACCGTGGCACCACACATGATGATATAACATCATCTTCTATATATCATGGCAAAATAAGGTTACGTGGTGGTCACAGTAGCTAAACCACTAAAATATACCTGTGCGCGTGTCCTCTGTGCTTGGATCAACCCTTGGATCAACCCTTTCAATTCCTAAGGCATTCGTTCACACATTAGAATGCATGAGGTAAACAGTTTGGAAAAAATATTGATAAACAAGCGCAAAAATTACATTGACCGAACTCTCCAATCTCGTACAAATCTGCTTTAATTCCTCAACTTTTTCTTGACACACACAAGGGCAGGTTAACGTTGTACCTACATCAAATATATTTTAGGTATCAGAAGTTCAGAAATGTTGACTGCTAGCAAATTGTTAAGTAATACACATTATACATTGTTTTAGCAAGCTCATTTTTATTCGTAAATGATTGTTTTTAGTTTTTAGACACTCTTTTAAATCTGATGTACACATTAAATTAAGGCTTGTTAGTGCATCTGTGCATGCATCCCACAACAAAACATCCACGAAATGGCCATAGAATTTTCCATTTCCAAAAACAATTAAATATGAGTGTTGATAAAAAAAATCAATGTACGACGCCATAAAATTTCAAGTCTAGATTAATTCGACCAATGCACACAGAGAACACAAAGTCTCTACTGAAAGTTAAATACAAGATAAAAGATACTAATAATTGAAAACTTTTAATTTTATTTCTCCTAATCTATAATCAATTAAGGGTTGAAATTTGCAAGATGCACCTACATGGTGTGCCTTGTCCTGCTGCGGAGGCTGCGGGGTCACCACGACGAGTGTCTGCATGCACGTACAAGTTAGTAGGGAACACGAACACACAAAGCACGAACACCCAAAAGTTAGCGGTATTAATTGTCACCCATTCAATAGTTATAAAGGGGATATTCCACGTATTCTGTAACATATTCAAGTTCATCATCAAACATCTGTATATACACTAAGATCATTTGTGCAATAAAGGGTATTCGTTTAGATTATACTCTCATATCATTTGCCCAGGTAAACTCGATAGCGAACCCTGTGTTCCGATCATCGACATTAATGTTGAAGTTCACAACTTTAACTTTAAAAAACTAACCAGTGAGATTTTCTTCATAATGCTCATAACCGAGGGCACAGCTATTATATTCGAATAGATTTTTAACACTCTACAGAGGTTGTATAATTTTACCCACAAGATATGATCAATCTCATAATGTCGGACATGACACACTTTCTTGGGATGATCATAACAAGGTTGTTTCCAATACCTAGACACTAGACCCACTCCGGCAGGTAACTCCCTCAACACTGGGATAGTGTCCTCGTAAGGCCGCCCCTAGAATGCCGCTTTGCTAGGTACATTTTCAATAATGTACCCTCCGTTGTTGGGGAGTCACGGCCCTTCTCGAATGTTAATAACTAGGGGAGCGGATTTTCATGCCGAGGCTAAATAAAGTAATTGGTTATGTCTATTTTATACTAGATTTGTGGTTGTATGGCTTAGTAGGTGTGAATGAAACACATGATTTGGTACTTAATCGACTTAGGCAAGACAATCTACCAACCCACTGTGTGCACATAGCACCGATCTCAATCAACCACTTGCCCAAGTCTCAATCATTTATAAATACATTTTTCCCTTTTCCAGTGATAACCCATGTTACCACACTACGGTTCGAATGTATCATAGTTCTTGTCGTGGCAATGTTCGTGTCCTACTCATGTTCAATTACTTAGCGTTGTCTAAGCACAACCAATAGTCATGTTCATTTAATCAACGGGAGATTTTACACATGTAATAAATATCCTTAAGGTGACAAGGTACAGAGGGTATCAACAAACATGGAAGGGGATTCCTAATGATAATCAAACTTTGGAATAAATAGATATTAATATTTAATAGAGCATTTTGGAAATAATAATAAGCATGTAAATAATAATTGAAATTGAAATACTTTGAATGTGAGATGTAGGTTCAACCACAATTTACTAAACACACCCTTATTTGAAGCGGAAGCATCGCCCATGTTCTCCGGATCTCGTACCCTTTTAATACCTACACATGTACCGATTGCTAAGCTAGACGCTGCATATAGTGAGATCTCAACATTAATTTGCTTTGCACACACAGGAGCTTACAAACTGATCGAGAAGCTACATGCAAAATGCCGATGGGTTATTCATACTTCTCCGAGCCAGAGGTATTGGATATGACACAAATGCTTATGCAATTATACTTTGCATGTATGTTCAACTAGAGGATCGAATAGATGCTAGAGTTTGTGCATGAACAAAACATGCATGATTCCGAATCGACGATTCATGGTTAGGAAACAAGATATATACGTGAATGTATATGCAGTTTCCGACATGCATATATACTTACCAAATCTTACTGGTATGCCTGGTGTAGGGGGTATCGACTCCATGGCTGCACGCTTGAGAATCCTGAAGAACCAATGAGCCTGATCGCAATTCGATCCGTGAGGTCGTGCGTAGCACTAGTTGCCGTTACGTAGTACGTGCTGCTTAAATAACAACGTAGCGCTAGCTAGCTGGAGGCACCCACGCATGCATTAACTATCGCTGGCATAGCTTAGTTGCTATTTCTAAATGCCGATCGAGCTAGTCTTTTTATTTGTGCATGAAGTATTTGATCCCCCCAATGCACGAGTTTTTTTTATCTGGAGAAATGGCAAAGTCAACAGTCACTCGAGTGTAAATTTGGGGTTGAAATGCACCCTTCCGAGGAAATGGAATCCGTCGGGACCGAGCTTGGATCGACCATGAATTCGTTAAACGGAATCCAGTTGTAACAAGGTCCTTTTTTCTATGAACACCTTCTGGTAAATTATAAAAACCATTGCATACCAAAAAACACTACTCAAACATGAATTAATGAGAATAGTTCTACCTCCAGAATAGTTCTAACCTGTTTGGTCTGTCATCCTAAATAGCCAAACCAAAATTTTGGCAATACCAAAATAAGGGTATGACCAAAACTTTGGCAAAGTATTTGGATTGTGACCATGCCAATAGACAAAAAGATTGCTAAAATTTCCCTAGTTGGAGTATGGCACATGGGCTCCACATGGCATCTAAATTTTTTTGCACCAAAATATAGCTAATATGGATCTTTTTTGTTGGTTGAATTACAAGGAATACAACAGGTCAAATACATCACAAATCAAATACGCGATTTAGAAAACATGGTCATTTCAAGCTTGTTAATCAAAAAATTAAAGCATTTAATGCAACCAACCACCATTCACCACATCAATAAGCCTACCCAAATTTTGGCGGACGATTCTGTGGCCCACAAATTACCTGGAAAATGGCTTGGCACAATTGGCCTTTACCAAAATTTTCAGGCAAAAATGGATACAACAAATTCAACTTTTGTGAGATACAACAAATTCAAATTTGGTGACATTTGCTTCAGGACACTAACTTTTTATGTTTTTGCTGAAAGACACTAAACTTTGGTGGTTATGTGCTCTAGGACATTTGGTCCATAAAAATATAATATCCGGCTGAGAGAGAGAGAGAATGTAGGTGAAAATCTATTTTTCCCCCGACCACTTGGAAATTTTTGAGCTGGCACGGGAGTTTACCATCAACGGCAGAGATGCGAGTAGAGCTCGAGGCCTGATGGGAGAAGAGAAGATGAGGAGGGAGAGAAAAGGAGGAAGAAGAAGGGGTAATGGGCAAAACAAACTTTTCACCCACTTCTCTCTCCTGTCTGAGCCGGATATTGTAATTTAATTACGGAGTACCCTACCGCAAAGCGCCACCAAAGTTTAGTGTCTTTCAGCAAAGACACACAAAAAAACTACTTTCCTGAAGCAAATACCAAAAAAAGTTGAGTGACCTGTAGCACAATTTACCAGATTTACATGGAATGCCAAAATTTTGAACTGAACCAAACACTAGCCAAATCTTATGGCCATTACCAAATTTTCATAAGGTGAACTGGGGCAAACACTCCCTAGTCTTTTCTCTACCTTCTGTGCCACAAAATTCAACTCATTCACCCTTATTTCTGAGTTACTTTCTTGGGCCGATTTCCTACTTGACAAGTGAACATTGGCAGCTCTGAGTTGTTTATCACTTTCTACTCCTAACACAAGATTTCACTCTTCTGGTAATTTATTTTCAGACTAGACATATTTTCAAAGCAGTATTATAAGAATTCGGTATTGATGATGGATTGCTCCCCCACCTTTAGAAACAACCCTTTTTTAACAAGGAAAAAGCCCGGCTTTTATAGAAAGCTTATAACCAGTCTTACAAACCAAAAGAAGGAAAGACAAACAAATAGACATATGCCGGGGAAACCAGCTTACACTTCAAGCATGAAAACCGAGAGAGGATAGATGCGTTATCCCCCAGGCACTAACTCACCCTTGTATTAAACCTGCTTCTCTAGCTGATGACAACATGGTTGCTAAGCCATCTCCAACTAGCTTAAACAATGATGGTAATAATGGATCTCTTTTGGTGACCCCCTTGTAAGTCTAAAGTATCCACCTCTCCACCATTAATGTTAATGCTCACATGTCCTCCCTCTATACTATCTTCCTTATCTAGTGAAATCCACTGCTCCTTAATTAAAACCTTTTAACTGTTGCACTTCAAATAAGAAGCTCCACTGCACTTTGGCACAGGCTTTCTCGAAATCCAGTTTCAGCACAATCCCTGACTGCTTTGTTACTTTTAATTCATGCAAAATTTCGTCTAGCATGACCACCCCCGTCAAGTATAAATCTCCCTGGAGTAAAAGCTATTTGGGCTAATCACTTTAGCAACAACCTTTTTGTCAATATGTTGGATACCACTTAGGGAATTATTCTGAAGTTCAAATTTAACAAGCAAATAGGCCTGGTCCGACGACACTGACGTCTTTTTGCGTTTGTATTAGTACAATGACCCCATACTTTAACCTCTTTAAATCAAGTTCCGCTACAAAAAGTTTGTCCAACATCTCTTTGAGCAAAACTTTCAGCTGACTCCAGAAATGTTGGTAGAAACTAACAGGGATTCCATCCGGGCCACGTGTTATATTTTCTCTCAGCTCTTTAATCCCAACTCTAATTCTACAGTCGAAAATGGTTTAATCAACTCTATACTTTCTTCTTAACACTGGATGACTGTTGATGATCGGAACACAGGGTTTCTTATCAAGCTTATCCGGGAAAATAATAGAGAACACTATCAAAACGAAGACCATTTATTGTTGTGGATAAACTGAGTATTTGTACAAGAATACAGTGGTTATGTTACAGAATCGATGAACTTGAATATGAACAATGAATAATGCTATTGACTTATTATAGATATTGATTATGATTGAGAATATTTTTTACAGGGAACGTGGGTTATTCCCTTCATAGCTATTGAAAGGGTGACATTTAATGGCGCTAAAGGCGCCTCTAATATTCACGCACGTTCTTCTTAAGAGTCTTGAACCGTCACATCTTTTAGTCAATTGTCGTAAATTGTCAAATGCACCAATAACCTCTTTCATGTTAGTCACATCAGAAAATGTCATGTCTCCCGACCAGTTCGTTGGTCGGGGATTGTCCAAAAACGTATAACTAGTTGAACGGTGTCCATAGCTAGTGGTCTAATGACTCAAACTGGTTGTCGACCAGTTTGGTCGTAGTAAAGAGTATTAGACTTCCTTTAATTATTGGTTGTAGGTTCATAACCATTATAGAGTTAGCCTCTGCCAGAACTCGGATTTACACATCTGAAACCCTCTGTGTATTCTGAACTAGTCCCAGATCAGTAGCTAGCTGACATAGAAAATATCGATGAAATACCATCCATTTATCGATTTAACAAAAAAGATCTAAAAATAACAAAAGGTAATAATAACTGGACCGTTTGGTCAACGTTTATGTAACATTCTCAAATTTCAAAGAAAATAATTTGTAGCACTCTGATTTTCAAAATTCAATTTGAATTCAAAATTCAAATACTTACCTCGGATTCGGCCCGACCTTCGGCCCACCCCCTTGGCTCAGCCTTCTCCGCCCGGCCAGTGTCTCCCGCCCCTCTCTGCTCCCCCTCGGCGCCACCGCACCTGGCCTCTGACCGGCCTCCTCGGCGCCCCACCGGCCGTCTCCTCCGCCCGGCTGGCGTCCGCTCACACGCCGACACCACCGCCCCTCTGACCGTCCCACCTCGGTCGCCACCCACACGTCGCACGCCGACTCGCCCGTCCTTGCTCCGCGCACCCGCCTCGGTAACCCCACCCCGCGCACACCGACCCGCGCCACCCTCGCTGTCGCCTCCTCCTTCGCACAACATCCGAGCACCCCTTCTTTTCCCTGCTCCGCCGCCGCCGCTTCCAGCTTGGCCGCCTCCACCCCCGCTCTTTTCCCTCTCCTCCTCCCGCTCCCGCCGCACCCAACCTTCACCTCTTCCCCCCGGCTATTTAAGCCACCGTGCGCTCCCCTCTTTCCCCTCCCCCACCCCGCCTTCTCCCTCCCCTCGAAGCCGTCGTCGCCTCTGTCGCCGACGTCGCATCCGCCTCCGGCAGCTGCAGCCCTGCTGGATCCGTCACCCCGCCTCCTTCTCCGCCTTCGGCCTCTGCCGCCCCGGCCTTGTCTCCGACTCCGGCCTCGCTCCCGGCGTCATTCCCTCCCCTCCCTCCTTCCTGGCCGCCACCGTCGTGCTCCCTCCCACCAACCCTCGCCTCCCCCTCTCTCTCCCTCTCCCTCCCCCTCTTGTTCTCCGTGGGGTGGAGAAAGCGAGGCATCGCACGTCGCCTTTTAACTCGCGCCATGGCTAACAGTGGGACCCCACCCGCTCTGATTCCCATGCGCCGACAGGTGGGCCCCACACGCATTGTCTTTGTGGACCTGCACTGTCGCATGGACCCGGTCCACGCACTGTGCTATGGACCGAGCGCGTGCGTGTGACACGTGTCAGCATGAGAAAAATCTGGTTTTTTATTTTCTTTTCAATTAAAAAATCAATTGAAAAGCTTCAAAAATTCATATCTTTTTCGTTATAACTCTAAAAATTATGAATCGTGTTCCTAAAATTTTCTAAATTCAAGATCTTGCTAATGGAACTGATCTTATGCAATTTGGTGTTCATTTATTATAGATTTGGTATTTATTTGCTCGCTTTTCCTGTTGTACCTTTTTCTGGTATAATCGTCCAATTAGGACTAGAAGGCACGGAAGATCTCCAACTTGATCAAGAACGAGAATAGCAAGACCCTCTTGCCTTTAACCAAGACGAGTCAATACTTTGATCATTTTGAGCCTACATTTTATGCAAATTATATTTACTTAAATTATCAAAATTGCATGCTTTAATTCTTTAATCAAATGTATGTTAAAGCTTAAGTTAGTTAAATACCCATTTGTTGATTAATTAATTATTAAAGTCATCCTTTGATAATTGAATCCATTATTACTTATCACCCTTGTAACTATATGGTAATTACCAGTATAGGTTGTACTTAAACAACATGCTAGTCTTGCTTAAGTACCGGGACATTAAATGTCCTAATCATCATCTTTTAAACATGAAAGTGGTTTTGGACAGTCATTGTTGGTAAATGACTGGGTTGATTGAGTTAATGTATTTTTGATCCTCAAAACCCTAAACTGCTTTTACCATCTGGGCAGAAGGTAGGGTGGATGATATTATGGTGGGTGCTAATGTACCCCAAGGAATGTTAATATGTGGTTGGTATGAAGAATGAACCGCCCAGATAACCCTAATGACTTAATCTTGTCATGACCTCCCGTGTAAAACAAGTGCAACCACAAGTTTGTAAAGTACAACCTGGCTAAATAATTTGTATCCACTAGTACGAGTTGCATCAGGTAGATGACCCACGACGCTGGGAAGCCTTGGCGGCGAAGGGCGTCGGGGTGCACAACGTAAGTCGTTACGATGGCGCAAGAGGGGGTCGGAGTAAGGGTTAACGGATCGATACGGACGTAACCCCTCGCAGATGAAACCTTAGCGAGTGTAACTAATACTAAGGAATGCATTGTAAAGGCCTTGTGGTGATCTCCCCTTGATTCACATGTCTACGGAAACATGGGTACATATCAAGATGATTATCTCTTGTGGGCAAAGTGTACAACCTCTGCATAGTCTAAACTGTTTAAACAGCCGTGCCTACAGTCAAAGGCGGACATGAGAACTTTACTAGAGATAGTTCTATTTCAAAAACCTTTGTGGGTGGTATGCAAACCAGGTCGGCTCACCTAGCCTGAGAATTGATTTTTTCCGGATTGTCGCATCCAGTGTTGTTAATGTGTGGGGGTAACCCCAGTCAAAATAAGTATAAAGGTGGAGGGAACCTCTGCTGTTATTAAATATTGCATAATTACTCTCTTTAATAAAATGCAATTTGGTTAAAATGCTAAGTGCTAGAAATTTGTAATTATGATATTTAAAAATGTTGCTTTAGCAAATAAAAGAACCTGAGCCATCCTTGTTAAGCCTTGCATGTATGCCTATATAAAGAGGGGCAGTGGCATGGGGTCGAATAAGGATGATCTTTGGAAGAACTCCCGAAACCCTAATAGCCACGCCTTCCCAACCACGCTGCCGGTGCTAGCACTCCAGCGCGTGGTGATCCTGCCCCGTACGTGTGGATACCTCGGAGGTGTTGTTGCGAAACATTAGCATTGGGACGATCCGCAACTTGTGACGTTCACCGGAGTCGGAGGAGAAGTCACGCGACAAGTACGACCACACAAAGAAGCAGACGCGCAATGAGTATGACTACTCGAAGGAGGAGACGCGTCGTGAGTACGACGCCGACTGCATCAACTCGCTACAATGACTCTACTTCCGCTACGAGTCGGCGCGTCTAGCGGTAATCTCGTGATCTATTACTTGCGGTGGTTCCTTGGTTGCGTGGTAAAATTTTTGTTTGTGCTATCGTAGCCTTGTCGCGTTACCCTTCAGTGGTATTAGAGCCATGCTGTCTAGTTCTAGATTCGATTGGACACATATTGTGATATGTGACAGTTATAGATGTGATCTATCTCTTTTTTGGCGGTGGTCGATATGATCGTCCATGTGCATTGGTAGTAAGATGGGTTTTATTCGTTATTCCGTGATCGTGCTTGCATGGTCGTATCACGACTTGCCTCTACCGATCGGTTTCTGCCATCGGGGCAGACAGTGATCGTAAATCCATTGGAGCACACGAAGATCAATGTGGTTGATCGAATAGGAGTTATGATCAATAAGTACCGGATGTTTTATTGCCCTTGTTCACGATCACTTTGCATGATACTCCTACCGGTCGGAGTTCCGCCATCAGAGTATGCCGCAGAGTGTGGTCGTATCAATGCAATGATCAGATCGGTTCGGAATAGAGTTAATATGATTAATTTGATGATTTTCAAGGCTCGGTTTCGTGAATGGGACTGCCGTGCTGGATTATCGGACCGCGCTTTTGTAGTGTGTGTTCTTGTTGCCCGTTAGAATGCTATTCCATGCCTAACTTGTTTTTGCAGGTTGATGTGAATAGTATGACCCATGATGTATGAGATGCATGCATGTGTGTAATGTTCATGACCTGTGTGTCATGTTTATTGCAGCCAAGGTCATCTATATTTGTATAATGGCTCACAGTGTCGACTTGTGGTGCTAAATTTACTCCTTGTAATTTTATCCCTAGTGCTGTTAGGTGTAATGGCTTAGTGGGAGTACTTTGGGTTTTGGTAACTTGGAGACATGGCAAGTAGGATGCTTGGCAATGGAGATCACTATAAAGAAGGGTCATACTATATCACGATGCAATTTGATTGTCTGTGAATGCCCTTATATTCATGTTCATTTATTTCTATGCATGTTTTAATTGCTTGAAATTCTTTGCATGATAGAAGTAAATTTCCCTCAGGTAATATTAAGTTAAATTGATGCCCTCCCAATTAGCTGCACCATCTATAGTCTTGTATTTTAATGGTAGGTCTTGCTAAAGCAGAGTGCCATTAATATTCCTTGACTAGATGGGTTTATGTCGGACACTTACACGCAAACGTTGGTTTAACTTGACAAGGTCATCATAACGGTTATGGACTTTGGGGCATAGGGTTGGGTGCCGAAGCATAGAGATGCTGCCCAACAACAAGAGTCATATAGAGATATGATTAGCAAAGGGTTGCTTGCCATATTCACTAATCTTCTAGCAGTGATGCCAAAGCTCACTAGTAGATTAACTGATTGTGGGTCTTGAATCACTAAATGTCATAAGAGAGATATGGTATTCAGTGGGAGTATCTTCATTAAATTGTTTAATAGAGGTTACTTTTCTTGAACATATGTCTTAGTGTGGCATATTTCTGCTGTAGATCATGACACCATCTGCTGTACCTACATCCAGTTTTGCCTTACGTTTGATACTTGATAAAGAAAAACTGAATGGAACAAATTTTGCGGATTGGTCCCGCTACCTTAGAATTGTTCTTAGGCAAGATAAAAAGGAACATGTTCTAGAGGAACCAATTCCTGATGTGCCTGCTGAGAATGCTGTTGCAGCTCTTAAAAAAACCTATAAAAGGGCTTGTGATGAATCCCTTGATGTTAGCTGTCTCATACTTGCTGCGATGAACTCAGACCTTCAGAAGCAGTTTGAGAATATTGAGACCTACGATATGATCGTGGCGCTCAAAGCCATGTTTGAGACACAAGCAAGGACTGAGGGATATGAGATCTCAAAGAACTTGTTTGGGTGTAAGCTAACTGAGGGTAGTCCGGTGAGCCCTCATGTGATCAAGATGGTTGGTTACACACAGAGTTTGGAAAAACTTATTTTCCACTTAGTCAAGAGTTGACTACATATTTTATTCTTGCTTCGCTTCCTGCAAGCTATGGGCAGTTCATTATGACTTTTCATATGAATGGCTTAGACAAGAATCTCACCGAACTGCATATGATGCTTAAGACTGCAGAGGACAGCATTAAGAAAAGCAATAGTCATGTGATGATTGTGCAAAAGAGTACTAGCTTCAAGAAGAAGGCTAAAACTTGGGTCAAAGGTATTGGCAAGGTTTCAGATGGGATCCAAGTTGTCTAGCCTAAACTCAAGACCAAGTCTGGCCGGACTCAAGAGAATGAATGCTTTTACTGCAAAGAGACAGGCCACTGGAAGAGGAACTGCAAGAAATACCTAGCTGGTCTGAAAAAGAATGGTGGGACTAAAACTTCCACTTCAGGTATTAATGTTATAGATGTTTTTCTTGTTGATTCTTATGTTAACTCGTGGATATTTGATGCCAGATCGGTTGCTCATATTTGTAATTCGATTCAGAGTCTAACAAGGAGTAGAAGATTAACAGGGGGTGAGATGGATCTTCGCATCAGGAATAAAGTAAGAGTTGCTGCATTAGCCGTCGGGACTTTGCCATTACTTTTGCCTTCAGGATTTATCATGGAACTAAATAATTGTTATTACGTTCCATCCATAAGTAGAAATATCATCTCTGCATCATGTTTGATGGTAGAGGGTTATAAGTTCATTATAGAGAACAATAGTTGTTCTATATATTTGAATGAAATGTGTTATGGCTATGATCCCGTTTTGAACAGGTTGTTTGTTTTGAATCTTGATGTTGCACCTATCTATAATATTAATGCAAAGAGGCTTCGGCCTAATGATATGAATTCCACATTTATTTGGCATTGTCGTTTGGGTCACATCAGTGAGAAACGCATGAAAAAGCTCCATAGTGATGGAATTCTAAACTCATTTGATTTGGAATCATTTGAAACATGCAAATCTTTCCTGATCGAAAAGATGACCAAGACACCTTTCACTGGTCGGAATGAAAGGGCGTCCGACTTATTGGCACTTATACATTCTGATGTGTGTGGACCAATGAGCACGACAGCTAGAGGTGGTTTTCAGTACTTCATTACTTTTACCGATGACTTTAGTAGATATGGATATATCTATTTAACGAGGCACAAGTCGGAATCCTTTGAAAAGTTCAAGGAGTTCCAGAATGAGGTACAGAATCAACTTGGCAAGACAATCAAGTCTTTACGATCTGATCGTGGAGGAGAATTTTTGAGCCATGAGTTTCATGATCATTTGAAATAATGTGGAATTATTCCACAGCTTACACCACCGGGTACTCCACAGTGGAATGGGGTGTCCGAGCGGCGTAATCGGACCTTGTTGGACATGGTTCGGTCAATGATGAGCCAATCGGATCTGCCATTGTATTTTTGGGGTTATGCTCTAGAAACTGCCGCTTTCACTCTGAATAGGGTACCATCTAAATCAGTAGATAAGACATCATATGAGATATGGACTGGGAAGAGCCCTAGTTTGTCTTTTCTAAAGATTTGGAGATGTGATGTCTATGTTAAACGTTTGACGTCCGACAAACTCACACCCAAGTCAGATAAATGCTTCTTCATAGGATATCCTAGGAAAACCAAAGGATATTATTTCTACAATCAAGAGGAGGGCAAAGTGTTTGTTGCCCGAAATGGTGTCTTTTTGGAGAAAGAGTTTCTCTCAAAAGGAGTCAATAGGAGAAAGATGCAACTCGAAGAAGTTCGGGAAACATCTGAAAGTGTTTCAATTCGTACTGATCCTCTACAGGACGAACAAAGTGTTGTTGAACCTGTAGATGAGACATTAGCCCCACGTAGATCTAAAAGGTCGCATCAATTGCATATAAGGTATGGGAATGACGTATTATTGGTGAATAATGGTGAGCCTAAAACTTATAAGGAAGCGATGAAGGATCCAGACTCTGAGAAATGGCTTGGAGCCATGAAGTCCGAGATAGACTCCATGAGTGTCAATAAGGTTTGGAACCTGGTCGAGCCTCTTGATGGTGTTAAAACCATTGAGTGCAAATGGATCTATTAGAAAAAGATTAATATGGATGGAAATGTTCACATTCATAAAGCTCGACTTGTCGCAAAAGGGTTTCGACAAGTTCAAGGAGTTGACTACGATGAGACTTTCTCACTAGTAGCGATGCTTAAATCTATTCGGATCATTCTAGCTATTGCTGCATATTTTGATTATGAGATATGACAGATGGATCTCAAAACGGCTTTCCTTAATGGAAACCTATGTGAGGATGTGTACATGACACAACCTGAAGGTTTTATCGATCCAAAGAATGCTAGTAAAGCGTGCAAACTTCGGAAATCCATTTATGGGTTGAAGCAAGCATCTCGGAGTTGGAATCTGCGTTTTGATGAGCAATGTGAGACCCCGGTTTATCGGGCTTGTAATGCTTAACCATCCATTCGGTCCTAGCATCACAAATCAGATAATCCGAGACTCGAGACATGTATACTTCCCAGAAATGCAGTATACACACCTCTTTACAAAGTTCATGCATCAATTCCATCCATTCACATAGAACCGAAGCAAAGCAACAACCAGAAGGTAGCATAAATAAAAGATAGATATTTCAAAAGAGAGGCCGACCGGCCAATTACATATACATAGACAAAAGAAATAAACAGCGGAAGCAAAAGTGCCATAAGATGGCCATAAACAAAAGAGCCGACCAGTGTGCCCTTAACCCACAAGGCAACCGACCGGACCGCCAAGCTAGTCGTTGAACCCACAGCACATTTCACAAAAGTGAGGCCCTTGGGGCTCACCTTCCTCCTCAGAAACAAAGAGCCCAAAGAAAGCCGGGTGAGTACTTTGAATGTACTCGCAAGACTTACGTGTAGAGTAAATGACACATGTACATAACTATATGCAAGCTTTTTAGTGGAGGTCAGATGTTTCATTTTCAAAGACAAAGCAAACTTTATTTGCAATAATGTAGTACATTTAAAAGTAGGTTAACAAATCAGTTTTTAATGTTCAAATAATCGCAAAAGACAACAATATAACAGTAGATAGAAGACAACAACAGTCCTGGAAGTGACCGACCCATTAGTCACCACAACAATAGCATGAATTACCCATTCATACCACCCATGTCAAGTTTTAATTTAAAAGGTTGAAGTCTAACTCTTGCAAAACCTAACCAAGCGTGTCCATAACCTAGGACGAGGCTATTCGAATAGTTTTATCCCTGCAGGGGTGTACCAATGTACCCACACGCCAGACCGCCTTTTTGCCAAGCTATTAAGCACACTTCCGAAGGTATGACGGCACGGCTAAGTCCTACGAGACATTTCCAATATTGTGTATTATCCCACGAGCCGCCCGTATGGATAGAAACCCATACGTTGTGTCGGAGTCATCGTAAAGCCTCGGTCAACTACCCTTCCCTGGTAAAGCCTTGGACAACTACGACGCTCCTCGAGGTGGAGAGCCTACCCGGAATCTCCACCACCGCACACCCAACACAAGAACACGACCACATATCATGTTTCACACAACACACACAACCCCCTTCCTGCGACTCGGAGATAACACACGCCAAAGTACTTAGTCAAGAGAGGTCCCATATCCCTCTCGCGTGGTTAGCACGCAAAAATGCTTGGAGAGTGTGACACAAAATGTTCGGTCCTTGTTGACTTAGGCAAGACATCCACTAACCCAATAACCCACCTTCCGACCACTTGCCCAAGTCCAAATCAGTTTTCCATTTTCAGATTTTGACTTTACAAAATAACAAAGCACAAGTGCTGGTCGTAATGACATAAATCATAAATGTGTGATCAATATCATCGACTAAAATCGATGATCGCCCAGAACTACCGAAGCTAAGCATTTCTAAGCAATTTCAAGTCGAAAGCTACTAAGTGATAAGAGTCCATCCATCGAACTCCGACCACAGCAAATAACCTAAGCTCATGGTAGTAGAGGATAAACCAGTCCTACAGATCATGCAACTATAGGATACTAACCATAATTCGACAACAAAATAGCAATGCATACATACGAGTTGAAAACAATATATTAGACTTGAAAAATAATGGGATTAACATGATCAAACTGCTTGCCTGTTTGCTGCGGGTCAAGATGTAGCTGGGGATCACTTATGTTGTCAGTGTGCTCTTCGGATCCTAACGAGAAGGCGAAAAGCAATAGATAAGAACGAATAAAAATGCAAAGACTCAACAGCAAACTTTCTCCAAATATTCTAAAATTTTTACAGTAGCAAGATACTGATTTATAAAGGATTTAGCAACAAGAATCAATTGATTTGGATTCTTAATGCCAAAGATACGACCAAAAGAAGGTCTTACGACCAGGTCGTGGTCGTAGAAGAACTTACGACCATGACATAGTCGTAGCAAGTCTTACGACTAAGTTCAAGTCGTAGAGGAACTTACGACCAGTTAAGGGTCGTAGGAGAACTTACGACTAGGTACAAGCCGTAATGGAACTTACGACTGGGTACTAGTCGTAGAAGGACTTATGCCCAGGGCATAGTCGTGGTAAGATTTACGACTAGTTACAAGTCATAGTAGAACTTACGACTAAGCTAAGGTGACTGGTCGGAAATCCGACCACGAGGCAGCGCCTCCCGCACGCTTTGCCATTGGCTCGGCGGCTTCTCCGACCACAGCGGCGCCAGCCAAGGGCAGGGATGAGTGTCTAAAAGTTCAATGGTCCTACCGGCGGCCAGTACTAGTCGGAGTATGGCTGCGACGGAGGTACGACCACGGAGTGCGGCCGAGTAGGTATGGCTAGGGAGAACTCTCCGAACGGATAATACCAAAAGAACATTGAAAACACCCTAAGCTCCTATAGGGCAAAGTGAACCTACCTGAGCTGAAGAATGACCAGAGACCCACGGAGTGGCTCCGGCGACAAGCGACCAAACGGCGGCGGTAAGGTCCTCACTAGGCCACAGCGACCTGAGCAAAGAGAGAACCAAACCGAGCGAGGGTTAAGCTCCAGAGAGTAAAGGGGGAGCAGAGGGGGCAAAGACTTGAAGAGGAAAAACCCCCACTGCACCGCCTCCCCCGAAGCTCCACACTCAACGATGGCGGTCGAGGAGATCGCGTGGAACTGCAACTCAAGCAAGCGGGTGAGTGCTAGCTGGAGTTGCGGAAGTGCTAAAAGAAACTAAGGGTGAAGCAATGGTGCTTAAATAGCCGGGGATGGCAGAGAGCAACGGCCGGTTTTCCAGTCGGGTCAACACTGCCATGAGAGCACTTGAGAGCGATGGGAGCAGGCGAATCATGACCCTCTGTGGGAGGAGTGCGACAGGCATTTAATGCGAGCATAGCTAGCCGTTTAAAGGCGACCACGGAGGTGACTGCACGCTGCCCCATTTCTCCTCTGCGCACGCCATTACAGGGATCACGCGCGCGCGGACAGAGGAAGGAGACGACTCGTCGATCGTTGGATTAAAATCGACAGGCTTAGCTAGATCGAGTGGTTGAAAAAGATTTCATTGTTCGACTGGTCGAAGGCCGTTCGATGCCGATCCAACGGCCGAGTTAGATCGGGTGGATTAAACGATTCCACCGTTTGGCTGGTCGGGGACCGTTCGATGCCGATCCAACGGCTCACGACCAAGACCGATCGATCGATCGGTGCGCTTAGTTGACTGGACCGAGTCCCGTGGCTCGAGCCCGAGTCCGACTCAAACCCAAGGAACAGTGAAAACCAGTTAGGGTTTGAATTTGAATAACTGATTTTTGAGGAATTATTTAAGGTAGCAAGTAAGCTCAAAAATTATGAAATTTTAACTGGAGTTTGCTGACAACCGGAGGAATCTCATATGAAATTTCCAGAGATTTTAATGTACTGAATTTTCCTCCAGAAATTCCAGAGGGTGAAAGCTATGGTTTGACCAAGCTTTGACTCGCCTCCAAAAATTATCAAATAATTTCTAAAAATTATGAGATAATTCAGAGGTGTTGCCAAGCCTCCCTAGAACTCAGGAGAAATATCTCCAAGGGTTTGGCATGAGATCTACGCCAAGGAGGTTTTTGATAGTAGCCAATTGAGGATTCTGATTGTGATTTCCATAATTCCTTAATCACGAATTACAGAATGATCAATGGCTTCAAGATGCAAGAAAAGTTTTAATTTCTCCTGATTTTCTTACACTTGAAACACAAATCTATTTTTGGGATGTTACAGTCCCCCTCCTCTCGAGTCTTGCGCATGTACCAGTCATGCAATGATTGACAAGCTAGTCCTAAGACGTGTAGTTCTGTGTTTGAGACCAACGGACTTCCGAGAGAGTATTTCCCGGGCTTGGTAGGCGCCTGAATGTTCTTCGATATCGATTTCGCCTTAACGAGTTGCCTACGTCCCATCTTCCCGTGAGACGACTCAGTGACCGATATGGTGACACGTTTTTCTTGTCCCTTCGGCGTATTCTTTACTAGAACCGATGAGGCGGCCTTCTGAAGCGAAGGTTGAGGCGGACTCATCGAGGGTCCTATTGCAGAGGTAGGGTCGTGTCGATATGGCGTCAGTGTAGGGTCCTGGGCGATATCCTTCTTGGGCCACTGGATAAAAGTGTACATGACATCCCCTAGTGTTCTGATTTCTTCGTTTGGGCGAATCCCAGTGGGATGGCCATAAAATTATCATGTACCATATCCACGTGGACCCTGGCGTAACCCTGCGCCAGCTGGGCACCGTGCTGCACTGCCCCTTCCAAGTATGGATACACCATACCTGCCCAGCCTCAATAGGAATGGACCCAACCATCCTCACTTGGAGCTTGCAAGGCGTCGGCTCCTACAAAACGATACACAATTAGCTAGGGTGTCCTATAGGTCTATCTTCGGAGCATTTCCAGAGATGTACATTACCTCGATGTCGTCGATCGGTAATTGAACGTCGTCATGTCCAAAATTATGTGTGGACGCGATGCTACTCCGATGTTGAGGAGGACTTGCTCCCAAATTAACGGGGGCGGCTTGCGCCTGGAGGAGTTGATTTACTTGGTTTTGCAAGATTGTTATTTGTGCTTGAAATTTTTCAGTAAGCACATGTTCCAATCGGACGTTGTGCTGGTCCTTGGATCTCTTCCTACTCCTATATGTGTCGGAGTCGTGTCAGAATCCATCCCTCCAAGGTACATAAACCCCCAACGCCTCGCGTGTGACCTGGGTGCTCCTTGTTTCCCAGGGCCGTAGATAGTACATCCTTCTCCCTGTCTACTTGGAAGGAACCTTGGAAACATGCAGAAGTCAATGCTTCCTGCAAGAGGGCAATCATATTATTGTAGACACCGTAAAGTTATGGACTTATTAACAACTAAGTGGTTCGACATATTTACCAGGCGTTGGGACACTGCCTCATCTGCCGGGTTTGTGAAAGAGATGTCGTCCGAAGACGTAGCTGATGCCCTCACTCTTAACCAGGCTCGAGCGCGCTCGTCTGAGATCTCAGCGAACGGTCTGGTAGCGGTCTCGTCCTCCGCCGCCCACTGCGTGGCTTTACCCGCGTACCCAGCGGTGCTGAGTTTGTGCGGAGTGAGTGTTTTGTGCCTGAAGAGCTCTGTGCGCCGCACTTTGCTCCTGAAATTGGTCGTCGTCTTCGTCTGCACGAAGGCGTCCCATGTATCCCGCGATAAGAAATGATACTTCGTGAAGGGCGTCCGACCCGTGTTCACGTACTTTGTGACAAGCGTGCTCTTAAAGGTCCTCCACGCGTGGAACGCCTGCCGTCGCCGCAGCGTGCACAGTCCGCTACGGGAAAGTGAACGAGGCAGAAATTTCCGTCCACAGCTGGGCTCTCTCTACATCCGTCAGAGACTTCCAGCTTGGGTTGGTGATGGGGACCCGTTCCCTTGCAAGTACCCCACAGACGGTCCGGAATCTCGTAGCTTCATTCTTTGGACTAAGAGGGATCCCAACGTCAATGACCTCCGTGATAGTCATGCGGCCCGAGGGCAATTTGGAGATTCCTCTGCCATCTCGCTTGCGTACCACCTTGATCGTAGATCCAGACGCATTCGGTGACGTCGCTGAGGGAGGCGAAGACGATGCCTCTACCTTCTCGCTTACTTGCTATCTATATAAGTTACGTACACAATGAATACATAAACAAACAGAAGTTACCCATTGAACCTAAATATAGGATACGTAGTAAAGAAAATAGATGAAATTGCACAAAAAAATTGCAAAATACATGAATAAAGCATAGTTGAAAATGACTGTGAAAGATTAGTGTGGATATCATGGGGATATACTACTGATCTTAGGATGATATGACAATTGGCAATGGCGTTAAAGGTTTATCGTTTCACGTATTTTCGGTAAAGAAATAGTGCTGTCAGGCCATTGGTGGTCTGACCGGCCGAACCGGCAGTCAGACCGGTCTAAGGGCGGTCTGACCGGCCGTAGCGGCGGTCCGACCGGCCAACTTCAGAAAGTTGTGTTTTGAGCTGGGCTAAAAATAGAGGGTCTAGGCAAGAGAGGGGATTCTATTGCACTTGGTCTTATAATTTTTGGAGTCTCCAGTCAAAAGTTCTATTAGTTTAAAATTTCCAGTAGGTTTTGGAATTTCAGAGGCTGAAATCGGCTAAGTCCCAACTGGCGGTCTGACCGGCCAATAGGTGGCGATCGGGCCGAGCGCCGATTGCGATCGACCGTTTTCACTTGGATCGTCGGTCTTCGTGGCGGCGATGTTCGGTTGTTAGGTCAAAGTCATGAGTTTCAGGGTACCTATGTTGCATGATGCATGTTTTGACTAACATGGGTCAAGTTGTGAAGAACTTGTTCCCAAATTCGGTTTGCTTGTCTATTGTTGTGCAGGTTGCTTGGTGGTCAACGACGGTCAACGGCGAGGATGATCGGGACTAGGCTTGAAGGGCTGAGGTCCAGAACGATCGACGATGCCGGGTGAGGCCAATGAACTCAAGCGTGGTGCAAAATGGACAAGGGTGACCTATTAGCCAATCCGCGGCGCAAGATGGCGTAAAAAGAAGCTAATTAGGTCAAGAGGCGGAAAAGACGGCGCATTAAAATGTGTGCGTGTGTGACCCATTTGTTTTGGGCCTTAACGGGAGCCCAATTGAGTCAAACTTCTAGAAGGTGTAAGCCTCCACTATATATAGAGGAGGGTGGTGGCTGCCCCCCTCTCTCGCCTCTTTTCATTGTTTGAAAACCCTAATTTGCTTAGGGAGAGCTTTTGTGGTGGCTAGGGTTCTTGAGAGTTTGATATAATTTTCGTGCTCTTGGATTGAGTATTGTCCTCAAGTGATGGAGTGGCTGTAATCCCAAATCATATCAAATCAATCAAAGGAAAGTTTGATCAATGTCTTGTCTCTTTGTGTTCTTTCTCTATATTTGATTATTTTGAGTCTTTCTTTGATCCGCGAGTTTTTTATTGAATTCTTCACGTGATCTAGATTGCTGTGACATGTGGGAACATATCTAGGATCAACTTGATCATCAATCACCCACGAGCAAGATTTTGGATCTAGTTTTTATTTTGACTCGGTTTTGAACCCTTCTTCAATCAAACGAGAAAAGGATCGTTATTCTTCCAAGAATTATCATAATCTTCAATTGAATAGGTTCCTAACATCATAGATAATGTGTGTTCCAAGTTTCATCGAGTTTGGAGTTGTAGATCAAAACTTTCATTTATTTGCAACTCAGTCATCGGGGTTGTTTGATCATTCTTGATGGCGGTCGACCGCCAGGGGTCACGGTCGAACCACGTGACCAAATGGTCGGACCGCCAAAGGTAATCGCTTTGCTTTAGCTTGTGTTGATTTTCGTCGTATTGCTTAGGGAGTTAAATGGGATTCAATACTAGTCTCCGCTATACTGGTATATTGATATTCATAGCTTCCATAGCTACTGGAGTAAAATCTTATTGAATCAATTATTTGTGAAAAAGTTAGTGTGCTCCTATTCACCCCCCCCCCCTCTAGTCGTCTTTTCGGTCCAACAATTAGGATTATTGGTTTGGTCCTGGTTTTTTCGGTCGGACTGCCCAATATGTACCACATGTATATGAAAGAAATCAACATATAGCTGAAATATTGGATGATTTTGAGTGCTCTCACAAGGCGAGTTGCAAAAGAATCAATGTTTGCCATCTCAGCCCTTTATTCTATACTCTTCACAAATTGGATAAGAAAACTATAATTTAGATTTTGAGCTCTAATCAATGCTTAGCTAGACTGACAGAACAATCACATGCAATTCACTGAAACAAAATATGACAAGAATATTTGATAGCAGCAAGCAAACTATTAGAATATTACAAGAATCATTGAATTCATTATTTCAAATAAAAAGCCAACAAGCCTTGAATGATTACTTTGATAGCAGCAAGCAAACTATTAGAGCTCAAAACTAAACTAGTAATCCTACCAATTTCAGTATTAGACCATCTAAATCATAGAGCAAAATTAAGCCCACATAATACACTGTTGCCAAGCACAACCAAGCCATCACCACCAGAACCCACAAGCACAACCAAGCCGTCACCACCAGCATTTAAATTACCAAATCAATGTATACAAATGTAAATTATTCATGTCATTTAAACCTAATAAAATGCTAAACATATACCACACGAATGTGAAAGAAATCAGCATAAAGCTCATATATTTAAACACTTGACGATTGGTAAATGGTAATACTAATACCTTTCATACAAGGGCTGAATTGGATGGTCTGGAGTCAAGTCCTTTGGATGGTCTATACATGACGAGTTTACAAACAAGGGGGTAACGCATGATGCAACTTTGATCTCGGCCAATGGACTAGTTCACACTTCATAGTGTAGTCTTCGCCGAAGTAATCATTGTTTGGAATAATATTGGGAAAACATTGTTTGTTATTACTAGTTTTCTTTCTCTTTAGCAAGTTGAATTATCATCAAATGATGCAAGATTAGGTTAGTTTGTAATGTTTAAAGAGCATAATTAATTCTTAATAGTTCAATTTGGAACCAAGGGATCATTGTTTGATGTTCAAAACAAAGAAAACAGAAGGAATTCATACTTTGTTGACACCACAAATTCTAGTGTTTTTCACTTGCAGGAATAATTTGTCAATCTAATCTAAATTAGTGTCTGACATTTGGAAAGAAATGGTTGTGGGTTGATAAATGCTATCCCTTTGGTTTATGAGAGAAGGAGAGGAACATCCGACTGGCACTAGAAACCACAGATGACAATGGAGCTCAACCTATAGACCAACAAGAGATATTCAATATCATGTTCCTGTTTCCCTTTTTCTGCAGTGCAGATATCATACATGGTATGATTTCTCTATCTACAGCTTGCACTCTCCCAGATTTTTGCACTCCTTAATATTCCTACATGTCCTTCCTGTGCGCTCTCAGTTACACAGCCAAGGAGATCGAGCCTTACCTCAAGGTGGTGCCGGATCGGGGGAGGCGGCGTTGGGTGGAGCTGGATCGAGGGAGGCGGTGCTGGGTGGCGCCGGAACGGGGGAGGCGGTGTTGGGTGGCGCCGGATCGGGGGAGGCGGCGTTGGGTGGCGCCGGATCGGAGGAGGCGGCATTGGGTGGCGCCGGAACGGGGGAGGCGGCGTTGGGTGGCGCCGGATCGAGGGAGGCGGCGTTGGGTGGCGCCTGTAACACCCTGTCTATTCGGAAGACAAGATGTCACCTAACAAGACAATCTACTATTCATTTCATAAGATTAACAACGCATTCAATGCTAAATAAACGATTAACCATGAAAACAATCTATGGCTTAATCACAGTTCATCTATAAATTCAAACGAGAGTTTACCAAAGCGATAATTATGAACCTTCAAATGACAATTATTACAGTCCATCACATGATAAATAAAACTGAAGATATGTAAATAGAACTTTAACGAATGATTATTTTATTCATGTGCAAGGAACGTGCTGGACTACACCCTCCCGCTAGCAACTGTTTCATTGGAATTCACCTAAAAATAAATAAAAGCAAGAGTGAGTCGAAACTCAGCAAGCACAACATAAACATTCACATAGAACACTGAATTGAAACAAGCTACCAAGTAAATCATTTACTTCATGAATTTAAGAAAGCATGATATGAATGAATGAATGCATTGAAGGAGAATGGACTTTTCACATGTTTATACTGCAGTATAACTAGTGACACACCCGTCGGTGTTCACTTAAGCCCGCTCTTAACCAAGAGCGGGGATCCAAGTCCGTATGAAGAACGTTTCATACGGAATGTCCGAAACTGCCTACATTGGAATGGTAGGTCTTACATGCCCATATTGGAATTAATGGGACTTAAACAAGTATCCACTCCGTGGACATCAATCAATTATGTATGCATGAAATGAAAAACATAACTTGGCATTCAACTCAATGTATCATCGAATAAGGTATTGGACTCTACCACATCATACTCAAATCACATGAATATTCACAATTTACCAAGTTAACATGAAATCAATGAATTTACACGAATTAAACATTTGCACTTGCCTTCCGTGTGGTGACGTGTTGTGAAACAACGAAGGTGTCCTTCCACCCACCGTCTCACCGCCTACACAAGTATTACCACGATTACGGATAAACGAATATGGCACAGCTTCAAGTGTACTACGATGCTCTCTAATCAAACTACTCATCCCAAGGGTTCAATTTGACATCTACCCCAAAAGTCCAGATTATCGTTCTACGGGCAGTTGCACAAGAAAATTCGCCATTAATTATCTGTAACTCTAAACGACTTGAAACCAGTGCTCACTGATTCTTAACTGATCAGGCTACAAAAACTTAGTTGGCGGAATCTTCTGATTCGGCCAAAACAGAGGGGTATTAAACTGCTAAACCTAACCCATCTACAACAGTCCAGAAAACAGATCAGCAGTAAAGAAAATAGTGTAACTTTTAGCCTACTGATCCAAATGGGATGATCTTTATCAACTTGGAAAGATAAATTCAAGATCTACAATAACTTAGTTGGGGGAGTCTTCTGATTCGGCCTCTAGTTTGAACAAAAACGAGGGACAAAACTACTGACCACAGATTTCAGACAGATTGGACAGTTCGCATTCAAAAAATCATATCTCTCAAACTACTGGTCGGATTTTGCTCATCTTGGTGCCAAAAGAAAGCTAACGAAACCAGGAACAAATCTCTAGAAGGGCAAAACCCCAAATTCGGCCTCTAAAGTACTGAAACAAGCTGCGCAACATTCTGATCAATACTGTAAAATCTGGAACTCTAAACCGACGTGACTCAAATGATCTCTACCGCAACAAAACTTGATCAAACACATAACCGGGGTGCTCGTTACCCTTGAAGACCCGTAGCACGACGAAGAACCACTCCCCGCTGGTCTCCCTTCTTCTTCCTTGGCCGGCCACACCACAGCGAACCACCGGCGACGAAACGACCCGCCGGAGGACAGATCGGAGGAGAAGCGCCCGGGGCTCTTGGAGACCAACTCCGGGAGCACCAATGGCCGGCGATCGGGGGAGGAGGCGGCGCCCAAACCAGGGAGGAGGCGCCGGCCTATGGAGGGTGGAGGGGGAAGGGGGTGGCGGCTAGGTGGGGGGGAGAGGTGGCCTATTAGGGTTGGGGAGTGGTGCCCCCTTTTATATGGCGGCCTCCTAGTGGGCGGCCGCCCTCCCTTGGCCCAAGTCGCAAAACTCCGATAACCCCCTGGACTGGTAAATTCTGAAAAAAAACGACTTCTTTCTCTCCCTCCGACTTCCCTCTTTTACCGAATGCGATTCCGAAAACTATTAAATCACATTTTCGACTAAATTCCAAACTATGCGAACTAGCTGGATTTATGAGGTATTACACTCTATCCCCCTTAGAAAAGATTCGACCTCGAATCTACGTAGCAACTTCGAGAATGAAAGATGAATAACTTAAATAATTACCTGAAGTGAACAAGTCGGGGTATTGCTCGCGCATCTGGACTCCAACTCCCAAGTAGCCTCTCTTTGATCGATGAGACCAAAGGATTTTAACATACTTGTGGTCTTGTTCCTCGTAACTCGCTCGCTCCTTCTAATATTTTCACTGGTCGGGATTCGATGGTAAGATCTTGCCTGACAATCAAAGGTTCCAAAGGGATGACATGATCTGGGTCTCTCAGAAACTTTCTAAGCATCGAAACATGGAACACGTTGTGAACCCCACTCATAGAATCAGGAAGGTCCAAACGATAAGCTAGCTTCCCAATTCGTGCCACGATTGGGAAGGGTCCAACGTACCTTGGACTAAGCTTTCCTTTGGTGCCAAACGCACTACGCCTTTAGATGGCGATACTCTCATGAACTTCGCTCCCACCTCGAATTCCAAATCTCGCCTTCGACATCAACGTGGCTCTTACGCCGGCTCAGGCGACCAACAAATTCGCCTAACCTCGCCACTCTAGCCATCGCTGCGAACCCGATCGAGACCCAAGATCGCCCGCTCTCCAACCTCATCCCAAAGACAACGGGACTCGTGACTTACGCCCATAGAGAACCTCGTATGGTGCGGCTCGAATCTTGGAATGATAAGCGTTGTTATAAGCAAACTCGCCAAGGCTAAATGCTCTTCCCAATTACCTTTCCAGATAAAACACAACACCGAGCATGTCTTCTAAAGTCCGGATGGTGCGCTCGTAATGCCCATCATGTCTGGGATGAAAGGTGTGCTAAGACGGAGTTGGGTGCCCAATGCACTCTGCAAACTTTCCCGAATTTGGAAGCGAACTTGGCGTCTCGGTCGAAACAATGGTCTTTGGCACTCCGTTGCAAACATACGATTTCTCGTGACATAAAGAGGAGCCAAGTCGCTGTCAATTGGTTGTACGAATAGGAATGAAATGTGCGGACTTCTTGAACCGGTCCACAATTACCCAAATAGCATCCTTTCCTCGCTGCGCGTGCGAGGTAAACCAACCACAAAATCCATAGATATATCGTCCCATGGCCAAACCGGTACCTCCAAGGGTTGCAATGATCCTGCTGGTCGCTTGTGCTCGACCTTGACCGGCCGCACACTCCACAAGAAGCCACATCTTGCGCGATATCAATTTTCATCCGCTTCCACGAAACTTTTCTTTAAATCTTTGTACATCTTGGTCTCACCAGATGTACGGTAAAAAGGGGTACGATGGGCCTCTTTCAAAATCTCGATTTAACCGAGACTCTGTGGCACACAAAGGCGCCTTTAAATCGCAAAGAATCAAAGTTGTCCACACCGGTGACCTCGCTTGCCCTCGGTATAGCGCTTCCTCACTCGTTGGAACATCTGATCTTGCTGTTGTGCTACTCGCACCCGATCCGGAAGGGCTGACTCTAAAATCAACTGAGTCTCGGTCTGTGCGGTACCCGCAAAGCAGAAAGAAATATCCATACGCTCAAAATCAGCGATAAGACAACTGAGGATAGGAGGTGTCGCCTTGCGACTCAAGGCATCGGCTACCACATTAGCCTTGCCGGGATGGTACTGAATAGTAAGATCATAATCTTTGATCAACTCTAGCCATCTCCTCTGTCTCAAGTTCAAGTCCTTCTGGGTAAAGATGTATTTCAGGCTCTTGTGGTCAGTGAACACATCACAAGATTCGCCATACAGATAATGACGCCAGATCTTCAAAGCGTGAATCACTGCAGCAAGCTCTAGATCATGGGTGGGATAATTCTGCTCATGCTTCTTCAGCTGTCTCGATGCATAGGCAATCACTTTACCATCCTGCATGAGTACACAACCAAGTCCAACTATGGACGATCCGAATAGATAGTGAATCTCTTCCCAGGCTCAGGAAGAGTAAGAATTGGAGCAGTCACTAATCTATCTTTCAAAGAGCAAAAACTGCGCTCACAAGCGTCAGACCACTGGAACCTAACACCTTTCTGTGTCAACTGGGTCATCGGTTTAGCAATGGTTGAAAAACCCTCCACAAAACGCCGTAATAGCCACTAAACCCGTAAAACTCCTTACTTCTTTAACATTGGTTGGTCTCTTCCACTCAACCACCGTCAAATCTTACTAGGATCAATCAAATACCCTTCGATTAATAACATGACCCAAAAATCCAACTTCCGAAATCCAGAACTCACATTTCTTCAGCTTGGCATAGAATTGATTCTCTCTTAAAGTTTCAAGTACCAACCGCAAATGGTGGGTGTGATCTTCCTCTGTCTTGGAATAAATCAAGATATCATCTATGAATACCACAACGAAATCATCAAGGTATTGATGCAAAGATAACGCTCATGGCTTCCATGAAAACTGCGAGAGCATTTGTTAGTCCAAAAGACATAACTTTATACTCATAATGTCCATACCTCGTTGAGAAAGCCGCTTTCTCAATATCCCGCTCACGAACTCGAATCGATTATAACCCGATCGAGATCAATCTTGGAAAATATCTTAGCTCCTTTCAAGCGATCGAAAAGGTCATCAATGCGAGGCAAAGGATATTTGTTCTTCACCGTCGCTTTGATTAAGCGCCCGATAATCTATGCACATGCGCCACCGCCATCTTTCTTCTTAATAAAGAGAACAGCGCTCCCCAGGCGAACGCTCATTGAATCATACCTTTGGACAGCGGTCGTCCAATTGATTCTTCAATTCTTCTGGAATGGCCGAGCCAAACGGTAGGAGACTTGGACAAAGGCCGAGTTCGGAACAAGATCAATCCGAACTCCACTCTCCTCACGGAGGCATTCCGGGAAGTTCTATAGGAAAGACATCGGAAAACTCCTTCACAACCGGAATATCCTCAATACTGCGCAAAGAATCGCCTTTTCATTGAGGGAGCAAAGTAATCCGATGGTGGATGCACGACGGCTAGGGAATAGATTAGCCGAACAAATCTTGAATCGACGGTGCGCTCGAATACCGCTTCTTCACCGAAGGAGCTAGCAAGGTCACCGTCTTCCGTAAACAACAAATCTTGGCACGGTATTGGTATAACGGTCCATGCCTGTGATAACATCGAAAGGTGCCAATCAATCACTATAAGATTAGCGGTGAAAACCTCCCCATCGATATCAATAGAACGGCCGGCAAATCAGAATCGAAATAAGACCCCCCGGAGAACTGACTACCACGGACTCAGAGATGAACTGCAGACTCAAGCTCGCTCTTCTGACAAACTCCAGGGACACAAACGAATACGTAGCACCAGAATCAAACAATATGAAAGCATCATGCGAGTCAACTAGTAAAGTACACATCACCACGCCCGTCGCCTCATAGTATCCGGAGGGGCATGGCGAGACTCTGGCGGCGGCGGGCGGAGGAAGCCCCAACACTCTGCGAAGGGTGCCCAAAACCGCCGCAGAGCAACAGATTTACTGAGGTGGTCGAACGGGTTCCAATAGAACCTGCTGAGGTGCTGAGGAACCATCAAGGAGGAATCCATCCTGGTGAATCGCGGCGCAGAGGCCGCCAAAGTGTGAATCAACCACCATGAACGCTGGAAGATGAAGCTGCTGGAACGGGCTCCCACCGGATGATACTCGCCGGGTTCTGCTTGCAAACCGACGCTTTGTGGCCATCCCGACCACAATGACGACATGACCCCCTGAAGGAACACTCTGAAGCTCGATGCTCCTCACCACACCGGAAACATTTCATGCCCTGTCCTGGAACAGGACGCACCGATGGAATGGAAGACAAAGGACGGGGCGCCGAAGAGGAAGACTGCCACTGACGGACAGGACGAGTATTGTGACCCTTCTGAAACCTCTTGGGAGCGGGTCGCTGAAAAGACCCATTCCCACCACCAAAACTCCGTTTACGCCCACCACCGAATTGCCAAGAGGTAGCAGAACTAACAGAAGCACTCATGAGTCAGGCCTTTCTCCAACTCCATTCCTCTAGCTTGCTCGACCACCGAGCTGAAATCACGCAGTCCTGTCGCCCTCAGAATCTGGCGGTATTTTGGTTGAGGCCCCGCGAACCTCTTAGCCTTCTCATTATCATCATTCGCCACCGCGGTACAAAGCGCACGTGTTATTGAACCCACCTCGTACTCAGATACCATCATCTTTCCTTGCTCAAAAGTCAACAGTGTTTGTTACATCTTCTCAACAAAGGAGTCTGGATAGAATTGTGTCCTGAATCTCTCCACGAACACTTCCCAAGTGGCAGACTCTGACTCGAGTCCTAGAAGACAGACTCCTTCCCACCGATGTCGACTTGACCCTTCAAGCTGAAAAGCCACGAACGCCCTCTGACGGCGACGGCTCTAATGCCCCAAACCGACGCTCCATATATCTCAACCAATCCGCACTGGACGGTGTGCGGCTCCATCAAAAGAGTCCAATCGAAGCGACATCCACTCCCGAAGATTCATCCTAATCTCGGGTGGAATGATGGCGACAATGTGTTCTCGCCGGTGCAAAGAACGCAGAATGGCCGTCTGCGCTTCTTTGGCGAGTAGCTGGTTCTCTCTCAAAAGGTTCTGGATTAGTTCTGCAGACACAACAGGAGGCTCTGCGACCGGAGGAGCGGCAGAGGCAATCTCCTCCGTGGCAGCCTCAGCAACTTCCTCAGACTGAGAAGAAGACACGGCCGGACCGCGTCCCCGACCCCGACCACGGACCGGTGGACGACCACGGCCACGGCCTCTCGCCATCTAAACACCACCACACAAAAGATCAAACAATTCAATTATCAGAACATAAGGGAATGACTTGAAAGAAATGCGGAAGCAAAGTTATACCCAACCCTTCCTACTGTGCACAGTGTGTCAAGTTTAAAGTTAATAAACTGTTGACAAATTTTAGTTTATGTTGACAACGTTAAACTAGTTTTAGTAAATGTTATCAATCTAATCACCACGGACCTGAAGCCCGCTCTGATACCAACTGTAACACCCTGTCTATTCGGAAGACAAGATGTCACCTAACAAGACAATCTACTATTCATTTCATAAGATTAACAACGCATTCAATGCTAAATAAACGATTAACCATGAAAACAATCTATGGCTTAATCACAGTTCATCTATAAATTCAAACGAGAGTTTACCAAAGCGATAATTATGAACCTTCAAATGACAATTATTACAGTCCATCACATGATAAATAAAACTGAAGATATGTAAATAGAACTTTAGTGTAATACCTCATAAATCCAGCTAGTTCGCATAGTTTGGAATTTAGTCGAAAATGTGATTTAATAGTTTTCGGAATCGCATTCGGTAAAAGAGGGAAGTCGGAGGGAGAGAAAGAAGTCGTTTTTTTTCAGAACTTACCAGTCCGCAGGGGGGTTATCGGAGTTTTGCACTGACTTGGGCCAAGGGAGGGGGCCGCCGCCCACTAGGAGGCCGCCATATTAAAAGGGGGGCACCACTCCCCAACCCTAATAGGCCACCTCTCCCCCCACCTAGCCGCCACCCCCTTCCCCCTCCACCCTCCATAGGCCGGCGCCTCCTCCCTGGTTTGGGCGCCGCCTCCCCGATCGCCCGGCCATTGGTGCTCCCGGAGTTGGTCTCCAAGAGCCCCGGCGCTTCTCCTCGATCTGTCCTCCGCGGGTCGTTTAAATGCGCCGGTGGTTCGCTGTGGCGTGGCGGCCAAGGAAGAAGAAGGGAGACCAGCGGGAGTGGTTCTTCGTCGTGCTACGGGTCTTCAAGGGTAACGAGCACCCCGGTTATGTGTTTGATCAAGTTTTGTTGCGGTAGAGATCATTTGAGTCACGTCGGTTTAGAGTTCCAGATTTTACAGTATTGATCAGAATGTTGCGCGGCTTGTTTCAGTACTTTAGAGGCCGAATTTGGGGTTTTTCCCTTATAGAGATTTGTTCCTGGTTTCGTTAGCTTTCTTTTGGCACCAAGATGAGCAAAATCCGACCAGTAGTTTGAGAGATATGATTTTTGAATGCGAACTGTCCAATCTGTCTGAAATCTGTGGTCAGTAGTTTTGTCCTCGTTTTTGTTCAAACTAGAGGCCGAATCAGAAGACTCCCCCAACTAAGTTATTGTAGATCTTGAATTTATCTTTCCAATTTGATAAAGATCATCCCATTTGGATCAGTAGGCTAAAAGTTACACTATTTTCTTTACTGCTGATCTGTTTTCTGGACTGTTGTAGATGGGTTAGGTTTAGCAGTTTAATACCCCTCTGTTTTGGCCGAATCAGAAGATTCCGCCAACTAAGTTTTTGTAGCCTGATCAGTTAAGAATCAGTGAGCACTGGTTTCAAGTCGTTTAGAGTTACAGATAATTAATGGCGAATTTTCTTGTGCAACTGCCCGTAGAACGATAATCTGGACTTTTGGGGTAGATGTCAAATTGAACCCTTGGGATGAGTAGTTTGATTAGAGAGCATCGTAGTACACTTGAAGCTGTGCTATATTCGTTTATCCGTAATACGTGGTAATACTTGTGTAGGCGGTGAGACGGTGGGTGGAAGGACACCTTCGTTGTTTCACAACACGTCACCACACGGAAGGCAAGTGCAAATGTTTAATTCGTGTAAATTCATTGATTTCATGTTAACTTGGTAAATTGTGAATATTCATGTGATTTGAGTATGATGTGGTAGAGTCCAATACCTTATTCGATGATACATTGAGTTGAATGCCAAGTTATGTTTTTCATTTCATGCATACATAATTCGATTGATGTCCACGGAGTGGATACTTGTTTAAGTCCCATTAATTCCAATATGGGCATGTAAGACCTACCATTCCAATGTAGGCGCTTGACATTCCGTATGAAACGCTCTTCATACGGACTTGGATCCCCGCCTTGGTTAAGAGCGGGCTTAAATGAACACCGACGGTGTGTCACTAGTTATACCAGTATAAACATGTGGAAAGTCCATTCTCCTTCAATGCATTCATTCATTCATATCATGCTTTCTTAAATTCATGAAGTAAATGATTTACTTGGTAGCTTGTTTCAATTCGATGTTCTATGTGAATGTTTATGTTGTGCTTGCGAGTTTCGACTCACTCTTGCTTTTATTTATTTTAGGTGAATTCCAATGAAATGCTTGCTAGCGGGAGGTGTAGTCCAAAGACGTTCCTTGCACATGAATAAAATAATCATTCGTTAAAGTTCTATTTACATATCTTCGCTTTATTTATCATGTGATGGACTGTAATAATTGTCATTTGAAGGTTCATAATTATCGCTTGGTAAACTCGCTTGAATTTATAGATGAACCGTGATTAAGCCATAGATTGTTTTCATGGTTAATCGCTTATTTAGCATTGAATCGTTGTTAATCTTATGAAATGAATAGTAGATTGTCTTGTTAGGTGACATCTTGTCTTCCAATAGACAGGTGTTCTGTTGTACGGATCGTGGGAGGGTGATTCATGGGAAGAACACTAGGCAAGTGCACAACAATTCGAGCGGGCCACTTATATAGAGTAACATCACAGATGGTTCTTTAATAGAACCGTCTGTGATGAGTTATCTGTAATATTCCCAAAAAAATATATTTAGGGCCTGTGCGTAATTAAACAAAAGAGGATATGTGAAAATATAATAATTTGGAGTTTTACAGAGGGGCTAGACTGTGCGAGATATAAAAGGATCGTAGGGAGAGGGGATTCTAGAAACCCTATCCCGAATTGTTTTTTTCCCGTGCACTGTCTACAGCCGCCGCCCATGTCCTATTTGCGCTGCCTACATCCTATCGCGTCGCTGCGTGTGTTGCTTGCACGCACATAGTGCAGCCACCGTCGTTGTGCGTGTTCGCGCTTGTGCTTAGTGACAGCGTGTGATTGCGTCTGCCGTCCGGCCGCGTGGAGATGCACTCGGCCAGCGGCGCCTGCTATTGACGTGTGTCCGCATGCATGAAGTACTAGCGCGGCCACGTCTTCATGCGAGCACACCTCGACTGCACATCCAATTTTGGTTGCTGCTGAATGGCATTAGCTAAAGTGCTCCCTGTTATATCAAGTAGCTTATGGAGTTGAGTAGCTCGGGAGATTGGAAGAACCCAAGAGAAAACGAGGAGAGAAGTTTAGGAGGAAGTCGAGGTCTTGGTTTTCATCGTGGGTAATGATCTGACTACTCCTTCTTTGTTTTCTTATTTTAATTAGAGATTAGAATTGAGATTAGAGAGGGTTTTAGAATTTTCGAATCAAGGGGTCGATTAATGAATCTGTGTAGTCTGCTGTTCTGTCGTACTATTTTTTTGGTACCTTAATATCGAATTTTGGGAATGTCATCTACTAGTTAATTGTAGATAATTTCGATATATTTCTATAGAATATTTAATCATATCAAGCGGACAAGTATAATTCGAGTTATGAATTTTGGAAGATTGTTGTCTTTGTAGTTGCCATCTTTCGGCACTGTTTTGGTATAATGTAGATTAAAAATAGTAAATCGACTAATTATAGTTTTTGATCTACATGAAATATTTAGATAAATGTCTAAGAGTTCTGTAGAATCCAAGAACTCGAATTTTGGTTGGGAAAAACAAACGTTATGAATATAGTGAGACCCGCTGTCCCGAAGCTGACAGATCGGTCTTCTGGGTTAAAAACGGAAGGTTAGATGATTTAATTAGAAAACTTGGTAATCTAAGAAAATGAAGGAAATTTTGTTAAGAATCTAGAACTGGGTGTTTTTCCACTATCGGACTTTTGAATTAAAAGTTACGCTCTCTTTAGTACCATGACAGCAGGGGGTGACTGTTTGGTACCGGGGAAGCATTGTGCATTTGGGGAATGTGTAGGAGCGATGTTAATTGATTGTTATTCTTATGATACTGTAGATTGTATTGAAATTTGATTATCTAATGTAGGAGAGGCGTCGTACTTGTTGCCATCTTCTATCCAAATCATGCATCGTAACTAGTAAAGGCAAGTGCATGGTAGACAGCAATCAATGATTGATCACTGTTTTCTTTATCTTCTATTACCATTATTGTTGTGCTTTTATTTTATTTAATTGCAAACAATGGAATGGTATGGTTATATCTTTATTGACAATCATGAGAAAAAGTTGGATATGATGAATATGATGGAGTTTGCATTTTTCATACATAAGCATCTTTGCATATGAGCAGGTGATCATGAATAATCACAACTCCACGGGAGTGGAGGAGATCCCGATCCTTGTGGAGGAACAGGCTTGAGAGTGAATGTTGGCGCGAGCATTCACTCATGCTATACCGGTATACGCGAAAGAAGTGCATGTGGACATGTAGAGTATGATTGCATTGATATGAGATAAATGGATGTGAAAACAAAGTGGAGATAACAACATAATAATATTAATAGAAGTGTATGTGATGATAATGAAGTTATTGAATACTGTTGATTTATTATTATTCGTTGTATATTCATGTGTTTGCTGAGTCGTAGACTCACCCTTGTTGTTTTGTTGTCTTTAGGTGATCTTCGAGGGCGCCACATTTGATAGCGAATAGAGCACAAGGGATAGTTTCACACTTCAGACACATGATTAATTGCCATGAGAATCTTTTTATTCCTTCTTGCTGGATTATCTAGGACTTGTTAGACATTGAATAAAATTTAGGTCAATATTTTGGATTAGTCTATTTGTTTCAGTGCTTCAGACTCCTTAGTTGGGTCCTGTTTTGGAATACTTGCCTGGTTATGTTTCCCTTGCTTAATTGTTCATACTTCAATCTTTATTCATATTCTATTGTGACCCGTGGACGGGTTTAATTAATGTTTTGCTTCCTGAAATTTCTTAGTGTGTTGATGTTTCTTAGCTGTTCGGGTAGTTTAGTGGCATTCTTGGCTCAGTGTTGGACTGGGGTGTTACAGTTGGTATCAGAGCGGGCTTTAGTTCTGTGATGAATAGATTAACCACTTAGGTAAACTAAAATTGTTAAAATTTGTTTTAGATTTAGTAAATCAACTAAAAAATTGCTAATGGTTACATAATCTAAAATTTGACATACTAGTGCACAGTAGGTTAGAGAGTGGTACGAATATCATTTTTACGCTTCCGTTATGTTGTTTATTGATGCATGATTGTATTTTGACCTTTGAACTCATTTTGTATTGTTAATTGTGGTTGATAGCTATGCCGAGGGATAGAGGACGTGGTCGTGGTGGCCGCGGTCGTGTAGGTCAGGGCCGCGGGCGAGGTTCCGTGGAGCCACCTCCTGAGAGTGTATGAGTCGATGGCGAGGGTTCTTTGCTGACCCGCCTCGGTTGGGGTTCGTGATGAGACCCCGCTTTCTTTGAGAGAGTTGGTGGGAGAGATCCGTGCTCTTCGTCAACAGCGCCAGAGCCCCCGTTCTTTGCGAGATCTGTTGTTACTCTGCCGCACCTCCACCGGTACTCGAGGCGCGATGACACTTCGAGATTGGATGGGATTGAGGTTGGATCCGTTTGACGGTCGAGTACCTTTGGTCGAGCGGCGGATGGTTGCGCTACATAGAGAGGCAGTTTGGAGCTTTGGAGTGTCTTCACATCAGAGGGTCTGTTTTGTAGCCTTTCAGCTGAAAGGGCAAGCGGACATTTGGTGGGAGGGCGTGTTGTCTTCGAGGACCGCCACTCAAGGGTCAGTCACTTGGGAGGACTTTGTTGATCAGTTCAAGGAAAAGTTCTACCCCTACTCTTTTATTGAGAAGATGGAGGTTGCCTTATCGACCTTTACTCAAGGGAAGAGATCTATTGCAGAGTATGAGGCTGAGTTCAACAACTTGGTTCGCTTTGTCCCTTCGGTAGCAAACGATGACCTTCAGAAAGCCAAGAGGTTCCATCGAGGTCTCAATTCTGAGTACCAGCATGTGTTGGGAGCTACTCCACTCCGTGATTATAGCTCTGTTGTGGAGCAAGCAAGAGGCATGGAGTTGGAGATGCAGCTCACAAAGGAGCAACAAGCCTCTGGTGGACTGGTTGCTTCTGGTGGTGACCAAAAGAGGAGCTCTAGTGAGGGAAGTGGGTCTATTTAGCGACCTACTTTCAAGAAATTCAACGGAGGACCACAGTCCTCCAAGTCTAAGCAGTCGAGGCCGTTCTCTTCTTCGACGCCTCGTCCTTTTGCAGGTACTCCGGCTCTTCGTCCTGTCCCAGTAGGGTATGCTTTGTTTCAAGTGTGGTGAGGGACACCACGCTGCTGAGTGCTCTTAGACGGGAGATTACCATCAGTGTGGCCGACCGGGTCACAAGGAGTGGGTGTTTCGCCAGAACCCCGCTAGTGTGATCAAGTGGGAGCCCATGCCATCTTCTTCTTCAGTGGGTCCTTCTCGAGGAACTTTCCAGATGATGACTGCTCCTGCTGCACCACCACTTCCTTCAACTTGGGCACCTCTAGTAGGGTACTACTGGCAGCCGCCACCTCTGGCACCGCTTCAGGTCGCACGACCGGCTTTACCTGCACCGCCACAACAGATTGTCGGGGCTCTCGCCGCCCTGGCATCGTCTTCTTTCGCCATGGCGCCACCTGGAGTGTACACCATGCCCACAGCGGAGTCCGCGGGTAGTCCTGACGTGGTGATAGGTACTTTGCTTGTGAATTCGCTTGATGCTTTAGTCCTTTTTTATTCAGGGGCTACCTTTTCGTTTGTCTCAACGGCGTTTGCTAGGAGAGCAAACTTGAGTATGCAGTGGATTTCTCAGCCGTGTTAGTTAGCTCTCCTGGGTGAATTATTGCGAGCTCTACTGTTTGTCCTGGGTGTTCTATTGTCATTGATGGAGAGAAGTTCACGGCGAATCTGATAGTTATTCAAATGGAGTCGTTCAACGTTATCTTGGGCATGGATTGGTTGCACTCTTATTGAAGGACCGAAATGGCAACAGAGGGGGGGTGAATGGTGCAATAAAAATTAAGAACTCCCCTTTACTGTATTTAAAACAAATCTACAAAGCCCTCTGGATCTCTTAAGAAGAGTGAAGCAAAATCAGAGAATGAAAAACAAACTTCAGACTGTTCTGTCAGAAATCGGAAGGTCCGATTCTACCCGGCGGTAGTTCCGCACTCCGGTAGTTCCGGATCGGTCGGAAGTTCCTTCTGTGATAATTCCGCCGTGGACAATCGGAAGTTCCATTGTCCCGACCAAGAACAATCTTGCGCCGGGTTTTCCCAAAATCCGAAATATTAAATCTTGAATGCTCTTCTCAGGTCAAGTTTCACAGGACATCATCCTAAACACCATCTTGACCTCATGGAGAAGAATCGCAAACAAAGATTCAATAATCAAGCCAAAAACGGATTTCTTGAAGAAGGGGCAAGAAAGACTGAAGGACCGAAATAGCAACAGAGGGGGTGAATGGTGTCTAAAATTAATACTCCCTTTATTTGTATTTAAACAAGCCTACAAAGATCTCTCGAGATCTAAAGAAAGTAAATGAAGCAAGATCAAATAACAAAAACAAGCCTCGGCCGTTTTTCGAAATCGGAAGCTCGGCCGAGAAGGTGCGGAAGTTCCGCTATGTAGTTCATTTGTGTATGGCGCGAAGTTCCGCTTGTGGTACTTCATGTGTAAAATCGGAAGCTCCGATTATCCCCGACCAAGAAACGTAACGCTCGGGTTTTGCCCAAAAATCCAAACTACTTTTGATCATTGTTCTTCTCTCGTCAAGTTTCACAGACATCATCCTAAACAACATCTTGACCATATTGAGAAGAAGTTGCTAGCAAAGATTCAATAATCAAAGCAAAATCGGGTTTCTTGAAGAAGGGCAAGAAAGACCAAAACCACGAAGGCCAAGATTCTCGATTCTTAGTTCATGAACCTTTAGGGATACATTAGCAATGTCACAACGACTCTAGGTATCAAGTTTCAAGCTATTTCATAGGGCGAATCAAGAGATACATAAAAACCCTAAATATTCAAGAGAAGAACAGAGAGAGGAAAGAGGACATAAACAAGTAATCAAAACTCAGTGTTTCATTGATAGAAATCAAACGTTTACAGATGGAAACACAGAGGAAAGATTACAAGAGATTTCAGTTCATACTCTCCAACTCAACAAACTCTCAAAAAAAATCCAAACAACCTCTCCAAAGGTAAACCCTAATTTTGTCTCAAAAGTTCTAACCCTAGCACCAGGGGTTCATGTCTATTTATAGCCCTTGGCTAATGGGCCTCCAACCCATTAAGCCCGCTACACCCGAACGGAACCGCCTCCACTTGTGCCGCTTTGCGAAAAGACCGTTTCGCCCCTTGCGCACCCTCTGGAAGCCTCCGTCTTCCTTCTTGTGCACGACTCGCAACCGCTTCAAGATTCACGCCGTCTTCGACACATCCCGACCGTTCTGACCTCAACGCCTCCTGCGCCTAGTCCGGTCCACGTGTCTCGCCACGACTCCATCTCGATGTCCTGCAGTCAACACAAACAAAAACACATCACATAGCATTGCACAATATCATAGCATCAACATTTGTATAAGACTCAAACTCATACAGAATCAAAATCACAAATTAATCCTACTCGCACGCTTACGGTCACAATCGGAAGTTCGCACTTACCACAATGAAGTTCCGATTTCTGAACGTCCGCACTTGTCGATTATCGGAAGTTCAGCGCTTAACATCTGCGGAACTTCCGATCTTCTAACATCCGCCTTTCGCATTTTCAAATCCGATTACCATCTCGAGGAACACTCAATGTCGGATTATCGGACACTCGCTACCCTTGTGCGGAAGTTCCGATTTCCTTCACCAACTCAAAACCTGTAAAACGGAAGTTCCTATTTCCAACGCCGGTAGTTGATTATCGAACTTCCGCCCATACACAATGTAGTTCCGATTTCCTGATTCAAAGACTGAAGCAGTCCAAACCGAAAAACTCAACTCTCAACCTATTCAACCACGATGTCAAATACTCATCACTCAGTGGAGGACCTCTCACATGGTCTCTCAATCTCCCCTTGATGAGTATATTGACAATCACCAAAAAGCATAAGATGAGTTTGAGTTTAAAATCAACCAAGGTCTAAACAAGAGTAGATAAGCTCACGACCAAGTTGACAAAAGAGAAAGACTTGAGATGAGATGAAGGAGCAATATGAAAGAGCAATTTTCGTGTAAAACTCAAGGCTTTTCTCCAGAAGGCTTTTTCTCTCCAAAATTCTCCCCCTTTGGCAATAAAATCATCAAGATGTAGAAAAGGGAGGAAAAGGCTATATGATGTTCATTTTAAGCATTAGGAGCCATGTAGATTATCCAAAATGATTATTAGAGAATTACACCAAGCCATAACACAGAAGAATGCTATCAAGATCATGACAATTGATGTATAGAATAGCTAAGACAGAAAGTCCATAAACTGATTAATGATTCAATTCTTTAGCAAGTCAAATAAACCAAGATTGAAGTCTAGCTAAAGATATCCGAGGATGATACAAGCCATGTCAAATAATCTAAGTTGAACCAAGAAGGCTCAACTGAATAGTTTAGAGTGCTACCAGTTGAAGAAAGACTCATTTTATCCAGAACTTGGTCTTTTTGATGATAAACAATTTTAGCACATTTTTCCTTTTCTGAAGGCTTTTTATGGTTTTATCTCAGTAAAGCAAGCTCTGGACTAGGTGCCATCCACAACTGCCTCCTGAGCTTCAACCATTTTTCAAATTGTAACCATGTGCTAGATCCCAAGCCTTATGCGACCACTCCAAGCAATGACTTAAGGAGGTGATCTTAGGTCATCCAAGGCTCCCCGAGTTCATGCCTAGTGCAATGGCAAGCCGTCTCATGAGAAAGATTTGGTGAGATCGGTTTTTCGCACAAAAGAGATCATTTTTGCTTTTGAAGTTTTTAGACCAGAGATTAGAGATAAGTCATGTTTCTTAACAAACTGACATAGCTTACTCAAAAGTTCAAAAGAGATTCAGGACTCAACTCAGCCTACTTGACATGGCGAATATCATAAAAGGATAGCTTCAATCAGACTAGCCTCGAGAGCTATCATGACAAGATTTCAATTTAAGTTTAGCATTTTTTAATAGCCTTAGCATGGCAAAGACTAAACTACACATAAAAAGTCATGATAGATCTAGCAGTTTAGCATAAATCATGGCAAGATGTAAGACAGAGACCACAGATCATAAGGGATAATAAACAAGGCTCCATTTGATTATAATGCAATGCATGATGAAATGCACGAAAATCCAGATTCCCTTGAATGAGATGCATCTTTTAATTACAAAGTTGAGTTATGTCATAATTAAGAACTGGAATAACCAGATGAACTCCCCACAACCAAAAGAACAAAAACGAGAATCGATAAGAGAAACAGAGAAGGCGATCCTTTAGAGCATAGAAAGATATAGAAAACTATCGCTCAGACGTGTTCTTATCTACCCCATATGATTCTAGGACTATCAGCTGATCAACTCATACACTAAGGAGCAAACACTGTCCCTGTCTACCCAAGGGTGGCCCGACCCCTGCTAGAACCTATAAGAAGTGAGTAAGCTCTACTTAGAGAAAGAAGAGACAGCTAATAAGCAGCATCCTAGAAGCACAAGATAAGAAATAGCAGTCAAAGCAATTTGGCAAGAGAACCACTCTATCCTATGCTGGAAGGACTTCGACCCAAAATATAAAAAGAAATGCAACCAGAAAGGAGTAATAGTATAAATATAATATAATACAGAAGTAGCACATAGCTCCCCCTCACAATAGTCCGTAAGGACAAACCACCCCAAGCTCTCCCCGCAGAGCTGAAAACCTAGAGCTATCCAAAGGCTTAGTGAAGATATCAGCCAACTGGTGCTCACTCTCCACAAACTGGAGCACAATGTCACCCTTCTCTACATGGTCTCGAAGAAAGTGATATCTGATGTCAATATGCTTGGTCCGTGAATGTTGCACTGCGTTCTTGGCAATGCAAATCGCAGACGTGTTATCACAAAAGAGTGGAACACAGTCGATAGATAACCCAAAATCCTGCAGGGTCGAGACCATCCAAAGCACTTGGCTACAGCAACTGGCTGCAGCAACGTACTCGGCCTCTGCAGTGGACTGTGCAACACCGGATTGCTTCCTTGACGACCAGGAGACAAGAGAAGTGCCAATGAATTGGCAAGTGCGGAAGTGCTCTTCCTATCTATCCTCTGACCCGTAAATCGTGACGGAGAAGGCTCTAAGAGATAGACAAGAAGAGGAAGAGTACGGATACCATAGTCAATGGTAGCTCGAAGGTACCGAAGATGCGCTTCACCTCGGACGGTGAGATACGCGAGGAGAAGCTCAAACCGAGCACAAAGACACACAGAGAAATGTATGTCCGCCTCGAGGTCGTGAGGTACAAGAGAGAGCCAATCATGCTCTGAACTCCTTTTGGTCAGCGAGTTCGCCGTCTTCATCTGGATCCAGAGCAGCTGTAGATGCCATCGGAGTTGATACTGGCTTTCCATCATTCATGTCGAAGCGCTTCAGGAGGTCTCGAGTGTATTTTCCTTGATGAAGAAAGGTACCCTCCCGAGTCTGTTTGATTTGGAAGCCAAGGAAGAAGCTCAACTCGCCCATCATGCTCATTTCAAATTCCGAGCTCATAACGTCAGAAAACTGAGACACGAGGGTATGTGAGGAGCCGCCAAAGATGATGTCGTCCACATAGATCTGGACGAGCAGAAGATCAGTGCCAAGACGGCGGATGAACAAGGTCTTGTCAATTTTACCCATCTCAAAACCATGACTCGTGAGATAGGACTTAAGCCTCTCATACCAAGCTCAGGAGCCCGCTTGAGTCCATACAAAGCTTTGGAAAGCTCAGACATGATTAGGGTATTTGGGGTTCTCGAAACCGTGAGTCTGTCGACATAGACTTCTTCCTCAATAAGGCCATTGAGGAAGGCACTCTTGACATCCATCTGGTAAAGCTTGAAACCTTTAGAGGCTGCAAAGGCAAGCAGGATTCTAATGGCTTCAAGTCTAGCTACAGGGGCAAAGGTCTCTTCGAAATCTAGACCCTCAACTTGAGAATACCCCTGAGCTACCAGCCTAGCCTTGTTTCGAATGACTAACCCATCTTCACTTTGTTTGTTTTTGAACACCCATTTGGTCCCAATGATATTGTGACCTTGAGGGGCTCAACAAGGGACCGAGACCTTGTTTCTTTCAAAGTATTCCAACTCCTCATGCATAGCGTTTGTCCAAGACTCGTCAGATAGAGCATGACAAACGTCTTTGGGCTCAAATGAGGCGACGAAGGCAGAATGGAGACAGAAAAGAGACAAACCAGCTTTGGAACGTGTGACACGCTCAAAGAGGTCTCCAATGATCCGCTCAAGGATGGTCCTTTTGGATGTGTCTTGGAGGTCGGGGTGAGATGAAGAAGTGGCCTCAACCTCATTAGCAGATGAGATAGGATCACAGCCACTAGCTTCAGAAGAAGCAGAAGGTAAGGGCTGATCTCCTCGAGGTGCAGTGGAAGAGGGCACCTCAAGAGGAGGAGGAAGATCTGGATCGGTAGACAACCCTCATCTCCATCTTCCTCATCGTCCACAAAGATGGACTCGGTGCTCTAGAGAACTCGAGATATCGTGCCTAGTCCCGGACCGCCTCATCGAAGGTCACCTCACGAGTTTATACCATTTTGCTAGACTCGCAGCTCCAAACTCTATAGGCACGAGAAGAAGTCGAGTAACCCGAGAAAGATCCCATCACAAGATCGTGACTCGAACTTATCTAGGTTCCCGGACTTGAATAAAACACTTGCAACCAAACACACGAAAATGCGAGACCATTGGGTTTTCGCCCATATCTCAACTCATAAGAAGTGCGATGCAAGAGTGCCCAAGAAAAACTCTGTTAGAAACATGACAAGCGAGAGCAATTGCCTCATTAAAACTTCCTAGGTGTAGAGTACTCATCAAGCATCGTCCCGCCATCTCGACCAAGGTACGGTTCTTCCTCTCCACAACGCCATTATGTTGGGGGCGTATGGAGACGAGAACGGTGCTCTACACTGCCTCACCACATAAACTCTCAAAGTAGGAATTTTGAACTCGGTGCCATTATCGGTCGAATTGCTCGTAATGCACCGGGAGCTCAACAGAAAGCCTACTAAAAGACCACGAAAAGAGTAAACGTCTCATCCTTCGAGGCTAAGAAAAACACCCAAGAGTACCTCGAGAAGTCATCGACCACAACAAGAATATACCACTTCCCTCCCGCCGATCAAGATTCGAGCCGGACCAATCAGTATCCATATGGAGCGCTTGTCACAGTGCATCGATCATTGTCACCGTGTTCGAGAGTGAGAAGCGGCAACCATCTTGCCGTGTGCGGCATGGAGAGCAAACTAGATCCTTGACCATCTTGAGTTTTGGCAAACCACGAATGAGATCGTGGCGGCGATTCGTGTCAAATGATCAAAGCCTATATGACCTAGTCTCCTATGCCGTAAAGTCAAATCACGGATTGAAGCAATTAAACACCAAGAGGATCACCGAAGACTCGGAAAAATCAGCACGAAAGATCCTCCCATATCGAGAAATCCATAAACTAGACTACCCAAGAATCAAGAATTTTGCAATTGTTTTTCTTAAAGCTCACCTCGAAACCGTCATCGGTGGTGAGAGACCGAAAGCGATTATCTGCAGCTTACTTACTAAGGCAACATCTTTTAAAATAAAAGAATCATTAATGCTCACTGTACCTTTAGCGATGACGCGCCCAAAAGAAGCATCTCCAAAGTGATCGTCTCATCACCTCGAGCACGGGCTAGGGAAGAAAACCAACGAGTCTCGGTCATATGGCGAGAACACCCGAGTCTACAATCCAAACCTTTGCCTTCCCGGCCGACGACCACGAGTCAAGCAGAGTAAAGTCTCAATCTCGGGTGAATCAGCGATGATTTGGGCACCCAATCTTGAGTAACACGTCGAGCAGATGAAGTAGTCAAGCAAGACCGACCTCTATCTACCCTCGCCTCTGTCACTCAACAAGCGGAAAGGTCTGCGGCAGACTGGTCGTTTCAATCCGATCGCTATGGAAGAGCGAGTCGAAATTCGCAACATCTTGATCACGCCGTGAGTAGCCATCTCGAAAGGAAACCGAGATCTACCCTCAAAGCGACGAAGTCACGATCAAAGGGAGCATGAGGACGAAAATCGTAAAACTTCGGAAAAACCAAGTCCTCGATCTCGCCCTAAATCACCAACAGATCAAACCTAGACCTCATGTTGGTCTTAGGTGCACTCATGGTGCAGGGCGACCATGAATGCGCCTAAAAGACTCAACATGGTCTCTACACGTGATCTTGGCGCGCCTGAAGCAATGATCAACCAAATGTCCATCCTTCTGACAGAAGGTGCAATGATACTTCGCCTTTAGAGAGGCCGAAGCTGCAGGTGGAATCACCTTACTGTCAGAGATCCTTTGAACAAAACCCGCTGATTTAAAATTGACTTTCTCAGTCCTGGGCTTAGTTTTGATCACACCTGGTGCTATGGTTCTGAGCACAACAGGTGGATGCTTCCTCATATCCTCATGAAAATCATATCCTAGACCTTGATTAAATTTACAAATCTTGGATATGTCTAGAATGAGATTTAGCTTCTTCTTGACTCCTACAAATTTCTCAAGAGTGTTCATAAGATACTGACACTCCTGAAAAAGAGAGGTGCAAGAAGAGCAGGGGGAAGAAGGAACAGCAGAAGATAAGGGAGTAGAGGAAGAAGAACCAATAGCATAGGAAAGATTGGCTTGTGCATGCACAGCCGACTTTTGGGGGACAGTCCTATTTCTAGCAGATTGGTTCACGTTGCTAGGCGTCTCTACCAAACCCTTAGACTTCTTCCCAGCACACACAATACAAGCAGAAGATTGAGTTTCTAGAAAGTCCTTAGTTAGCTTCACACATTTTTCATCCAAGGCAACCAAATCACATTTTAGTTTATTACATTGATTGCATGGTGAGCTAACAAGGTCCTTAGAAGCATACTGAGCCAGTTTGTTATTGTGATCAATCATTTCTTGAACCGCTTGAATCTGATTCTAGTTCAGCAGTTAACTTAGGATAGTTTAAGCAAGAAACAATGGGCTCTAGTAGCGCAGCTTGGAATTCAGCAATTTTGTGATCTGCCCGTTTTAGGTTCATCTTGAGATTATTACAATTTTCACAAGTCTCGGGCAGATCAAGCAACATGGTATACAAACCTCTAAACGAGTTGTCCTTAACCTCACAAGAGGTGCAAGCAGTAACCTCAACAGTAGTAGATGAAGGAGGTGCTACCCTACTCATCTCTAGTTCAGTAAGAAGGCTAATGTTTTCCACTTTAATCATGTCTAGATCAGAGGACACACTATCATGCAAGGTCCTTAGTTTTTCCATGTCATCAAGCAAAGCACAGCATGTGTCACAATCATCACGGGAGGGAGCGGATGTAAGTAAAGAAAGCTCCGTGATAGTCTAGCTACTTCCTTCTCCAACTCAAAGACACTTAGCCCTAGACTTAGCATGAAATCTACCTAGCTTAAGAAAAGCATCATTAAAATCTGGTCATAAGTGGGACTAACCGCATCGGAGTCGGAGTACGCCGCCGTCGCTCGATTCGCCCGAGGGCCATGAAGCACATGCCGAGAAGTTGTCGTCGTCCTTGGGATCATGATCGTCCTTCCCATCATCGTCCTCCACCCTCCACCTCGCTGGTGTCCGGTTCTGTCGAGGCGGTGAGGACGCGATGGAACAGCTTCTTTACCTTCCCAAAGTTGCGGAACTTCTTCTTGCCTTGGTCAGGTGCTGAGGGCTTCGTGTTGCGGTTCTTGTCGATGTAGTCGTTCTTGCTCGGACCGCCATAGTCACCTTTGCCCTTCCCAAGCTTGGGACGGTTTGCTCGGATGTGGTTGGGGCCACCACACTCAAACAAATCACAGACCTCCTCTTTTCCATCCCTCCTCCTCTTGTAAGCATGGGAAAACTTCCGAGCTAGGAGGGCTAGCTGTTCATCCTCAAGTCGCTCTAACGATCATCGCTTATGTCACAGAGAGCAGCTAGGGAGAACCCGCGTATCGACTCAGAAGAAGATCCAGAGGTGGGATCAGTGACTAAAGCCATCGACTGTGACTTCGACCTTCGAGAGACAATGTCAATCTCGTGAGTCTTGAGACGCGAGTAAAGCGCATCAAGAGTCAGGGTCGAGAGGTCCGTGCTATCCTTGATGGTAGTCACTTTCATCTCCCAAACACGAAGATCAAGAGCGAAAGCATCATCGGCGTTATCCGAGTCGGGGTATGTAAGACCGACCGCTCGGAGGTTGCTCAAAATCTTGTGAAAACGCGAAAAGCACTCGTCAAGAGATTCACCAGCAAGCATTTCAAATTTACTGTATTCTCGCTTGAACTGGTCTTGTCGAACCGTTTTAATCTGGGTGGTGCCCTCATGGTATGCATCGAGGGTCACCCAGATGTCGTAAGCAGAAATCAAATGAGAAATGCGATCAAACTCATACGCTCAAACCACGAATGATAATGTTCCTTGCCTTAGCGTTTGCCTCAACATCGGGCATGTTTCCCATATTGATGTTTTCATCGGCAGGAACAACAAATCTAACCTTCACCTTTCTCCAGATGGCATACCCCTGAGCCTGGATGTAAGTTTCCATTCGGCTCTTCGGAAGGGTAATCCAGCCATCAAAGACTGGAGGCTTGGTGGAATACTTGTCCGTTGCCATGGCTCAACCGACCGGTTAAGATCTATAAAGAAGAGCTAACCGGCTCTGATACCAATTGAAGGACCGAAATGGCAACAGAGGGGGGGGTGAATGGTGCAATAAAAATTAAGAACTCCCCTTTACTGTATTTAAAACAAATCTACAAAGCCCTCTGGATCTCTTAAGAAGAGTGAAGCAAAATCAGAGAATGAAAAACAAACTTGATCGTTTCATCCGAAATCGGAAGGTCCGATTCTACCGTGATGTAGTTCCGCACTCCGTAGTTCCGGATCGATCGGAAGTTCCGCTGCGATAATCCGTAGTGGACAATCGGAAGTTCGATTGTCCCGACCAAGAACGATGCGCTCGGTTTTTCCCAAAAATCCGAAATATTAAATCTTGAATGCTCTTCTCAGGTCAAGTTTCACAGGACATCATCCTAAACACCATCTTGACCTCATGGAGAAGAATCGCAAACAAAGATTCAATAATCAAGCCAAAAACGGATTTCTTGAAGAAGGGGCAAGAAAGACCAAAAACCAAAATAGACAAGATTCTCAGATTCTTAGTTCATGAAACTTTGAGGATACATTAGCCATATCAAAACGACTCTAGATATCAAGTTTCATGCTATTTCATAAGACGAATCAAAAGATACACCAAAACCCTAAATATTCAACATGAACAGGAAGGGAATAAAAGAGGCATAAACAAGTAATCAAAACTTCAGAGTTTCATTGAATGAATCAAGAGATTACAGAGGAAACACAGAGGAATGATTACAAAGATTTTCAGTTCATCCTCTCAACTCAACAAACTCTCAAAAAGCAAACCAAACCCTTTTTGCTAAAGCTAACCCTAATTTTCTCTCTCAAAGTCTAACCCTAACAACAGGGGTTCAGCTCTATTTATAGCCTTTGCTTAATGGGCCTCCAACCCATTAAGCCCGCTACACCCGAACGGAACTGCCTCCACTTGTGTCGCTTTGCGAAAATACCGTTTCGCCCCTTGAACACCTTCTGGAAGCCTCCCGTACGCCTTGCTGTCCTTGACACGCAACCACCTCAAGATTCACGCCGTCTTCGACACATCCCGACCGTTCTGACCTCAACGCCGCCTGCGCCTAGTCCGATCACCTCGTGTCTCGCCACGACTTCGTCTCGATGTCCTGCAGTCAACACAGACAAAAACACATCACATAGCATTGCACAATATCATAGCATCAACATTTGTATAAGACTCAAACTCATACAAAATCAAAATCACAAATTATCCTTCTACGCACGATTACTTCGACACAATCGGAAGTTCCGCGACTTACCACAATGAAGTTCCGATTTTGAAACGTCCGCACTTGTCAGGATTATCGGAAGTTCCGCGCTTAACATTGCGGAACTTCCGATCTTCGGAACATCCGCCTTTCCAATTTTTCAAATCCGATTAACGTTTCAGAGGAACACTCAACGTCAGTATATCGGACACTCCGCTACCTAGGTGCGGAAGTTCCGATTTCTTCACCAACTCAAAACCGAGTTAATCGGAAATTCCTATTTCCAACGCCGTAGTTCGATTATCGGAACTTCCGCGATATACACATGGTAGTTCCGATTATCTGTTTGACCTGAAAGCAGTCCAAACCGAAAAACTCAACTCTCAAACAATCAACAAGCTGTCAAATACTCATCACTCACAATAGAGGACTTCTCACATGGTCTCTCACTTATCGAGTCATGATATCATGTTTCTGTAGAACAGTCTCTATGTAGACCCCGTCAGGGGATACTTTGACCTTTCAGGTGCGCCCCGCGCCTCTTTTCGATGTTGGTGGACTTGTTCCGGTCATGTGCGATGAAAACTTGGCTTCTCTTAACTCTTGCTGAGAAACCGAGTGTGGCTTCGCAGATTGAGGAGATTCCAGTGGTTAGTGATTACCCAGATGTGTTCCCGGCTGAGCTTCCGGGCTTGCCACCTGCGCGAGACATGGAATTTCGCATTGATCTTGTTCCGGGTACTCGGCCCATCTCGATATCTCCATATCGACTAGCACGTCCATTTCAGGATGAGTTGATGAAGTAGTTGGATGCTTTGATGGCTAAAGGTTTGATCAGGCGTAGCGTATCGCCATGGGGAGCTCCTGTTCTGTTCACAGAGAAGAAGGATGGAAGTTGGCGCATGTGTGTTGATTACCGTGCGCTTAATGCAGTCACAATCAAGAACAAATATCCATTGCCCCGCATTGAGGACTTGTTTGATCGGTTGAATGGAGCTCAAGTGTTCTCCAAGATCGATCTCCAGTCAGGGTATAATCAAATCCGTGTGCGTGAGCAGGATGTAGAGAAGACAGCTTTCTCCACTAGGTATGTGCATTATGAATTCAAAGTTATGTCTTTTGGATTGACTAATGCACTTGCCATTTTTATGGAGACCATGAAAACATGTTACACGAGTATTTGGATGACTTCGTAGTGGTGTTCAATGATGATATTCTTATCTATTCCAACACCAATGAGGATCATGAACGTCATTTGAGACTGGTTTTAAAGACTTTGAGAGAGCACAAGTTCTATGCTAAGTTGAAGAAGTGTGAGTTCGGATTTTATAAGTGAGTTTTCCGGGTCATGTGATAAATCCTCAGGGCATTGCTGTTGATCCTAGCAAGGTCTCTACCGTAGTGGATTGGAAGAGGCCGACTAATGTGAAGGAGGTGAGGAGTTTGTTGGGCTTGGCTGGTTATTATCGGCGTTTTGTGCAGAATTTCTCTATCATCGTCAAACCGATGTCTCAGCTTACTCAGAAAGGTGTGAGATTCCAGTGGACCGATGAGTATGAGCGTAGTTTCTGCACTTTGAAAGAGAGGTTGGTGACCTCTCCTATTCTCACTCTTCCCGAGCCAGGGAAGCGGTTCATAGTCTATTCAGATGCGTCTCGAGTGGGTCTTGGCTGTGTTCTTATGCATGACGGTAAGGTGATTGCATATGCGTCGAGGCAGTTAAAGAAGCACGAGCAGAATTATCCCACTCATGACTTGGAGTTGGCTGCGGTTCTCTTTGCTCCCAAGATTTGGAGGCATTATCTATACGGACGAGCCTTGTGATATTTTCACAGATCATAAGAGTCTCAAGTATATCTTCATCCTGGTGAGACTAAGATGTATCAAGATTTGAAACTGAATTTCTGGTGGAAAATGATGAAGATGGATATTGCTAATTATGTGGCTTTTTGCGGTGTTTCTCAGCAAGTGAAAGCCGAACACAAGCGTTCTGCAGGTTTGTTGCAGCCTTTGGAGGTTCCCCAGTGGCCATGGGATGATATCTCTATGGACTTTGTGGTGGCGTTACCTCGTTCACCGCGAGGGAAGGATGTAGTTTGGGTAGTGGTGGATCGATTCAGCAAGTCTGCGCACTTCATTCCTATTCGCACGATAAATTCAGCGAGTGATCTAGCTCCTATTTATGTACGAGAAATAGTGAGACTACATGGTGTGCCAAAGACCATTATTTCTGACAGAGACGCGAAGTTTATCTCCAAGTTTTGGGAGAGTCTACATAGTGCATTGGGCACACAGATCCACCTTAGTACAGCGTTTCACCCTCAGACAGATGGGCAGTCAGAGCGCACTATTCAGACTTTGGAGGACATGTTGCGGTCTTGTGTTTTATCTTGGAAGGGTAGTTGGGAGGACCAGTTGCCACTTGCAGAGTTTGCTTATAATAATAGCTACCATTCGAGATTCTGTATGGGTGGAAATGCAGATCGCCACTTTGTTGGGATGTAGTGGGTGAGAAGGCAGTTTTGGGTCCGGACTGGATTCAGAAGACCATTGAGTGCGTGGCCATGGTGAGGCAGAATTTGTTAGGAGCCCAGAGCAGACAGAAAAGCTATGCAGATGTGAGGAGACGTGACTTGGAGTTTGCAGTGGGTGACCAGGTGCTCTTGAGAGTGTCTCCCACTAAAGGCATTATCTGATTCGGTACCAAAGGGAAACGTAGCCCAAGGTATGTTGGACTGTTCCCTATTATTGCAAAAATTGGGAAGTTAGCCTACCGCATGGACCTTCCTTAGTCCATGCGTGGAGTTCACAAAGTTTTTGAGGGACCCAGAGCATAAGGTTTCGTTGGAGCCGCTGACTATTGAGCAAGACCTCACAATCGAGTTGCGTCCGGTGTGTATTCTGGAGAGGTCAGAGCGAGTGCTGAGGCACAAGACGTTGGTATACGTCAAGGTATTGTGGACGCATCAGTCCGAGAGAGAGGCAACTTGGGTGTTCGAGTCTCGCATACGTGAGCAATACCCGGAGTTGTTCACGTCAAGTACGTGTTATGTTATTGTGTTTAATTTCAGAAGTGTAGTTGTTCCTTGAGTAGAACGCCGAGTAGAATTCGGGGTCGAATTCTGTTAAGGAGGTAGAATGTAATATTCCAAAAAAATAACATATTTAGGACCTGTACGTAATTAAACAAAAGAGGATACGTGAAAATAGAATATTTGGAGTTTTACGGAGGGGCTAGACTGTGCCAGATATAAAAGGATCGTGGGGAGTTGGGATTCAAGAAACCCTAGCCCGAATTGTTTTTTTTCGTGCACTCTCTACAGCCGCCGCCGCCGCCCGTGTCCTATTTGCGCCGCCTACGTCCTATCGCGTCGCTGCGTGTGTTGCTCGCACGCTCGTAGCGCAGCCGCCGTCGCTGTGCGTGTTCGCAGCTTGTGCTTAGTGACAACGTGTGATTGCGACTACCGCCCGACCGCGTGGAGATGCACTCGGCCAGCGGCGCCTACTATTGACGTATGCGTCTGCATGCATGAAGTACTAGCGCGGCCACGTCTTCATGCGAGCACACCTCGGCTGCACATCCAATTTTGGTTGCTGCTGCATGGCATTAGCTAAAGTGCTCCCTGTTATATCAAGTAGCTTATGGAGTTGAGTAGCTCGGGAGATTGGAAGAACCCAAGAGAAAATGAGGAGAGAAGTTTAGGAGGAAGTCGAGGTCTTAGTTTTCATCGTGGGTAATGCTATGACTACTCCTTCTTTGTTTTCTTATTTTAATTAGAGATTAAAATCGAGATTAGAGAGGGTTTTAGAATTTTCGAATCAAGGGGTCGATTAATGAATATGTGTAGTCTGTTGTTCTGTCGTACTATTTTTTTGGGTACCTTAATGTCGAATTTTGGGAATGTCATCTACTAGTTAATTGTAGATAATTTTTATATCTTTCTATAGAATATTTAATCATATCAAGCGGACAAGTATAGTTTGAGATATGAATTTTGGAAGATTGCTATCTTTGTAGTTGCCGTCTTTCGGCACTGTTTTGGTATACTGTAGATTAAAAATAGTAATCGACTAATTAGAGTTTTTGATCTACATAAAATATGTAGATAAATGTCTAAGAGTTCTGTAGAATTCAAGAACTCGAATTTTGGTTGGGAAAACCAAAGTTATTAATTTAGTAAGACCCGCTGTCCCGAAGCTGACAGATCGGTCTTCTGGGTTAAAAACTAAAGGTTAGATGATTTAATTAGAAGACTTGGTAATCTAAGAAAATGAGGGGAATTTTGTTAAGAATCTAGAACTGGGTGGTTTGCCATGATCGGACTTTTGAGTCCAAAGTTACGCTCTCTTTAGTACCACGACAGCAGGGGGTGACTGTTTGGTACCGGGAAGCATTGTGCATTTGGGGAATGTGTAGGAGCGATGTCAATTGATTGTTATTCTTATGATGCTGTAGATTGTATTGAAATTTGATTATCTAATGTAGGAGAGGCGTCGTACTGGTTGCCATCTTCTAGCCAAACCGTGCATCGTAACTAGTAAAGGCAAGTGCATGGTAGACAGTGATCAACTTGATCACTGTTTTCTTTATCTTCTATTATCATTATTGTTGTGTTTTTATTTAATTTAATGGCAAACAATGGAATGGTATGGTTATATCTTTGTTGACAATCATGAGGAAAAGTTGGATATGATGAATATGACGGAGTTTGCATTTTTCACACATAAGCATGGGATAGTTTCATACTTCAGACACATGATTAATTGCCATGAGAACCTTTTTATTCCTTATTGCTGGATTATCTCGGACTTGTTAGACATTGAATAAAATTTAGGTCAATATTTTGGATTAGTCTATTTGTTTCAGTGCTTCAGACTCCTTAGTTGGGTCCTGTTTTTGACTACTTGACTTGTTATGTTTCCCTTGCTTAATTGTTCATGCTTGATCAATCTTTATTCATATTCTATTGTCACCCGTGGACGGGTTTTATTAATGTTTTGCTTGCTGAAATTTCTTAGTGTGTTGATGTTTCTTAGCTGTTCGGGTAGTTTAGTGGCATTCTAGGCAAAGTGTTGGCCTGGGGTGTTACATTATCACAAATGGTTCTATTAAAGAACAATCTGTGATAAACATCACAGACGGTTCTTTAATGGAACTGTCTGTGACGTGAGTCATCACAGATGGTTCCATTAAAGAACCGTCTGTGATAACTCTAACATCACAGATGGTTACTTAATGGAACCGTCTGTGATGTTAGAGTCATCACAGACGGTTCTTTAATGGAACCGTCTGTGATGATTCACATCACAGACGGTTCTATAATTGAACTGTCTGTGATGTAAGTAATCATAGACGGTTACTTAATGGAACCGTCTGTAATGACTGTGAACATCACAAACGGTTCTATTAAGTAACCGTCTGTGATGTGCAATATAAAATCTATTTCATTTTCATATCAAATATCAGATATACCTTCTCTGGATATTTTTCAAAATATTTCCAAATTCTCAAAATATCATATTGTACTTCTATAAATGTTTCAGAACATGTATCGCTCTCTAGTTGCAGTTGTGCGATAATCGCATTAAAATAGTACCTGGTCAGATAGAGGTTTTGCACGTCATTAAGGCTAACCCGACAACTAAACATTGATTTAGTGTTAATGGTCGTAGTTAAGACACTAATGACGAGCTACAGTGCTCATTCGGCAAAAGCAACAGTGGATCATTTGGGCTAACTCCAAATCAAGTGAAACCAAATTTGATACTACACGATACAACGAAGTCCGCATTAACATCAACATTATAGATGACAAGTCCATAACACATGACAATTCCACGTTGACATCACATTACAATGGAAGAACAAGTCCATAACACGTGACACGTTTCCATGTTAACATCAAATTACAATGGAATACATGGTTAATTGAAATATAGTCCTTCATGATGATCGACGCGCATATAGCTAGCTTCCTCACTGGGTTCTTCCTCCAGTCTGATGCCGTCTCCGAAAGGAGGCAACTCGTCAAATTGATTGTACTATTCCTCATCCACGACATTCTCAACTCCGATAATCCTTCTTTTCCCACGAAGAACTATGTGGCGGTTCTTATTTGCTGGGTCCGTTACATAAAAAACTTTAACAACTTGCTTAGCGAGTACGAATGGTTCGTCCTTGTATCCGACACGTTTGAGGTCCACAGTAGTGACGCCGTACTTGACGACCTTCATGCCCTGCGGAAGTTTAACCCAATGACATCGAAACAGGGGGATCTTGAAAAGTACATAGTCGAGCTCCCAAATCTCCTCTACGAACCCAGTACGAGTTCAACCCGCGTGCCCCCGCGGTATTGAACCCTTCGTGAAATGCATCTATGCGGACACCACTGTTCTGGACCGTGCTCTTCCTATCCTGAGCTGCTGTATAAAACGTGTACCCATTTATGTTGTATCCTTGCCATGTCATAATTGTAAATTTTGGCTCTTTTGCCAACCATTGCAGCGTTTCATCACTTGATGATCTCCCAGTGAATCGCACCTTTAACCATTAGTTGAACGGACGGTTGTGCTCTCTCGTTATCCAAACCTCCGATCGGTCTGGATTCTGTTGGCGTACCATGTATTTGTGCTCGTCGATGTACGGGGACACTTGGGTCATGTGTTGCAAGACCGTGAAATGGGCCTGCGCGTACGTATCTTGATCGGGAGTGATTGCTTTCCTTCCAGTCGTCCCGATACCCTCCAGTCTCCCCTCATGACGAGATAGAGGCACACCTATCGGTTCCACCTGAGCCATGCAGTTGACGCAGAACTCAATGACCTCTTCGGTTGTATAACCTTCGATGATACTGCCCTCCGGCCGAGATCGATTCCGTATGTAGGACTTCAGAATTCCCATGAATCTCTCGAAAGGGTACATATGATGTAGGAACACCGTCAGATACCACAACATCTTAGTAGGAGGTCCTTGCTTTGCCTTAGCAGTATTCTTGCACTTGTATCGGGATGCTTTGCAAACGGGACATACATGCATGTCTGCATACTCTTTACGGTAGAGCATACAATCGTTCGGACATGCATGTATTCTTTCCACTTCCATTCTCAATGGACAAAGAACCTTCTTGGCTTGGTAGGTCGTGGTGGGCAACACGTTGCCCTCTGGAAGGATGTCAGCTAAGAGACCTAACAACGCCGTAAAACTCTTGTCGGACCAACCATTGCTTGCCTTCAATTTTAGCAGTTCAAGCACGGTGGACAACGTTGTGTACTCCGGCTTGCAGCCAGGGAAGAAAGGTTTTCCCGAGTCCTCCATTAAGTCCTCGAATTTACAAAACTCTCTCACCGTAGTTCCATTCTGCATCGCGTAGCATCTGATCCAGATTGTCATCATGCGACCTATCATCATCAAAAGCACATTCCACATCCTGCATATCGTTGACTTCCTCAGCGATGTCGTCATTACTGGCTTCCGGTATAATCTGGTCTTCACCGTGACTGGTCCAACATGTATATCCTTTTTTGAAACCCCTTCGTATTAAGTGAGTTTCGATCTACGCCAGGTTGTTAAACATTTTCATATTACCGCAATCAATGTATGGACAATACATAAATTTTATCCCTTTCTTCAACATATCCTGCTTGGCAGCTCTTCTAAAAGCTAACACGCCATTAATATACTCTTCACTCACACGGTTCTCAACGTACATCCAGTTTCGATTCATCTACACGTATACACATAGCAAATTAATTAATGTTAAATTATATTAATAAACCACAAGTACCCTAACTATTAACTAAACATACTAAAATTTATTAGTGATTAACCTAGAGCAAATATAAAGGATTATGTACAGATTGTTACCCTTAGAGCTCACGACGAATATAAAGGATATTCATGCATCGAATAGGATTTACATCTACCACTATCCCTAACATAACAATTTCATATCGACATACATGCGTGCATAATAGATTTTTCAAAAAGAAATATAATAAGTAAAATAGTACAATTGATGTCTAATAAAAAAGAGTCGGACTCATTGAGGTTTACGCTTTCCAACTGCGGAAACGTATTTCCTCATAACTAAAAGTGCATTTCTTTATTTTCATCTGGATTTCATTAATCTGACATGTGGAGTCCACATGTCAGTGACTCATCTATTAATAAAGTTTTGACTCATCTAACAGAGACTTAATTAACTCAACTACTCTAATCATTACCCTGTCCTAATCAACCCTGATTTGGTCTTAATGACCGAGCTACAGTGCCAATCAGCTCTCCTACAAGCGGCAGAGACATGACCAGAGTTGGTGCTACACCGGAGAAGAGCGGCAGAGCTCCTCGAGCTTGAGGTGGTTTTCGCGTTTGAGCCTAACTGGGGTAGGTGAGTGAGTGTATCATCTTCAGGATGCTATTGTGATGTTGTCGCAAGTAGCAGGACCAAAGGTCACCGGAGCAGCGGCAGCATGGTTGCTCGGGGTGGCACCATTATCGGCTAACTTGAAACCTAAGCTATGATAGTTAATCGTCTAATCTAACGCATACTTAAGCTTCAATGAACTACTAGGAGCTCACCCAAGGCTTTGGAGGCACTAGAGGATGACTAGAGCATCTTGACAACTTTGAGCAGCGGCGGCGCGAAGGAGGCTCCCGTTGACAGCGTGCTACGGCGATGGAAATGCTACAAGAAGGTGTGCATTAGCTTCCAAGCATCTTGAGGATGGCAGAGACCAAAGGAATCATCAGGGAACTCACCGAGTCAGCCACTAGCTAGAAAATGGCTGTGGCGGCCGAAAATGGGGAATAAAGTTGAATTAGAAGATCCTCTGCGATCGAAGCTTCATTAACAGAGGGGAAATCATCAGTGAGGTTTAAGAAATTATTTGACATGAAAAGGAGAGGTCAAACCTCACCAGACTGCCTGAACGAGGAAGTCCAGAAATAATATGTTGGAGATGTATCACAGACGTTTCTAACCAAGAACCGTCTGTGATAGTTAATATCACAGACGGTTCATCTTGGAACCGTCTGTGATTATTTATCACAGACGGTTTCAAAGAACCGTCTGTGATGAGGCGTCTTCTATGGCCTGTTTTGTAGTAGTGAAGATGAGTGGTGGCGGGGCACCTCGGTGACGGAGAGAGGACAAGGAGATGGTGGATTGGAAGACGACACCCGAGAACATGTGGTGACGTAATTGGGAAAGAGAGGACGATCACCAGCGACGAGATCCGAGGCGGAGGCGACGGCTGGCTTTGAGGAAGACGAGGGCGGCGGCGGCGGCTCGGTGACGCTCAGGCGAAGATGATGGGGCATGGTGTAGAACACGGACACGGAACTCAATGACGGTAGTGGCATGGACGGAGGACGTCAGACAGCTTCAGAACGTGAGAAGGACCTCCACAGTGGTGCACGATTTCTTCAGCGAAAACCGACTAGACGAAGACGAATCCAGGCATGGAAGCTTACGGCTTTGGAAGGGGATCTCAGAGCAAATCTCTGACACAAGTTGGGTGACTTATAAAGCCCTGGAGTGGGAGAATCCAGGTGGAGGCCGGTAGCTTGACGTACAGGAGGCGGACTCGGAGTCGGTGAAGAAGAGAGAAAAGAGAAGGGGGACGCTCATTGGCAGGCCCGCACGGTTAGAGAGAGAGGAAGGGAAATGAGGTGGCTGGAGCTGGGCTTGCTCAGCGCGGGAGGAAAGAAGTAGGGCTGGCCCGGAAAAAGAAAGAGGAGGGAAGTAAAGAAAAACAGGACGACGGAAAAGAAAAGGAAAATGGGCCGAAATACAGGATTTTAGCCTAAAAGGAAAATTCGGGAATTAAAATGATTACAAAATTTAGAAATTGAGGTAAATAAATCGAACTCAAAGAAATAACCAATAAATTCTAAAAATTCATAGAAAATTCTCTAGAACTCAAGGAACCCAAATAAAGCTACCTTTAATTTAATTGAAGTTTTGATTAATCACACTAAGTTATTTTAACACCTAAAAAAATCAAATTAAGCTTTTATTGAACTAAGAAAATTCAAATTACGCTTTTACTGAACCAAGAAAATTCAAATGGTTATTTTTATTTTTAAATGCTTCAAATGAACTCCAAATTTGGGTTGTTAAGGCCTCTAGCACATGGGCCTAGTTTTTATAAAGACTCTGACTTTGACTGAAAAGGATAACTTGGTCAAGGATCCTCATCAGCTAGCCCCCAAGGCTTAACAAAATAAAGAATGTTTACTTAAGGCTTTCTTGCCTCGAAATGTGCATCAATAAGATTTGATCAAGAATAATCATTCCAATTATTTAATGAAAATGTGGGAGAAAGGAAAAAGATCCTGGTTTCCTTGGAAATCGTACACGAAGGGTGTGGCGAGTAGGCGAACGGTTTGTGGTAAAGAGGGACAAAAAAACTTCTTTTTACCTTTACTATTACTTTGAGACGTTCGGACCGTCGACGTGCCTCAAATCCAACGATTGAAACCCATGGTCGACGGCCCATGAATCGGAGCGTCCACGTGTCAAAGGACGCCTTCGAGGACTTTGCGAAATTGATCGGGTTTGTTGATTTCGTTTGCTCTATCTAATTGCTTGATGCATGATAGTGACCGAGTGTGTGTGTGAACTAATGGATGGTCAAGTTGGAGAACTTGTGCCATGGATTTGGATTTTCTTGTCTTTGCATGTGCGAGAGCGTGAGGACGAACAAGGCTCGGGATGATGGTTGACTCGACTAGGATTGGTTAATCTGAGGTCTTGGTAGTCAAGGATGTCAAGAGGTTGTTTGGATCGCGCTAGAGCACTTGGAAGGCAAGGGTGGATTGCGTTGAGCTACGGGAGGTCACCGGAGGCTCACGACGTGAAAGAGGAGATGAAATTGGAAAGTTTGAATCGGTTTTGGTAAAACCCGCTTTAGAAGGGTTTCGGTCCCCGATTTTGAGAAGGGGGCGCTCATTGGCGAGCCCGCACAGTTAGAGAGAGGAAGGGAAATGAGGTGGTTGGAGCTGGGCTTGCTCAGCGCGGGAGGAAAGAAGTAGGGCTGGCACGGAAAAAGAAAGAGGAGGGAAGTAAAGAAAAACAGGACGACTGAAAAGAAAAGGAAAATGGGCCAAAATACAGGATTTTAGCCTAAAAGGAAAATTCGGGAATTACAATGATTACAAAATTTAGAAATTGAAGTAAATAAATCGAACTCAAAGAAATAACCAATAAATTCTAAAAATTCATAGAAAATTCTCTGGAACTCAAGGAACCCAAATAAAGCTACCTTTAATTTAATTGAAGTTTTGATTAATCACACTAAGTTATTTTAACACCTAAAAAAATCAAATTAAGCTTTTATTGAACTAAGAAAATTCAAATTACGCTTTTACTGAACCAAGAAAATTCAAATGGTTATTTTTATTTTTAAATGCTTCAAATGAACTCCAAATTTGGGTTGTTAAGGCCTCTAGCACATGGGCCTAGTTTTTATAAAGACTCTGACTTTGACTGAAAAGGATAACTTGGTCAAGGATCCTCATCAGCTAGCCCCCAAGGCTTAACAAAATAAAGAATGTTTACTTAAGGCTTTCTTGCCTCGAAATGTGCATCAATAAGATTTGATCAAGAATAATCATTCCAATTATTTAATGAAAATGTGGGAGAAAGGAAAAAGATCCTGGTTTCCTTGGAAATCGTACACGAAGGGTGTGGCGAGTAGGCGAACGGTTTGTGGTAAAGAGGGACAAATAAACTTCTTTTTACCTTTACTATTGTAAGACCAAGAGGTTTTTAGTCATGATATTTGATGATGAATACATTGCCAATATGCTAGACGTAGTCTCAGTACTTAATGATGAATCTTTTGTCTCTGGAACACGTTTTTGATCTCAATTGGTGACTTGATTCAGAGCTCTGTTTAGTTCTGCTGAAAATCAGCTTTTGTCAGGATAACCGGTAGTATCGCATGTCACTGAGTTTGAACGGTGGTTTGCTGAATCGTTAGATCGTGATCCAACGGATGCAATCAAGTGGGCTGTTCGGACTTTCTACAGTACTCTCAAAATCGAACGGTTGTGAAGCTTGGTCCGAACGGCACACATCATCTGAAGCGTACAACATACGGTAGTACCGCACATCATTTTCTCAGAAGTGTTTTGCGCGAACTGTTGGATCTTGATCCAACGGTTGATATTGAGTTGAATGTTCGACCATCCGAGCGGTAGCGCGCGTCTTTTGAGCGTCGGATTGAGATCGGCGGTGTGGATCGTGTGAGGCGTTCGGACCGTCGAGCGTGCCTCAAATCCAACGATTGAAACCCATGGTCCGAACGGCCCATGAATCTGGAGCGTCCACGTGTCAAAGGACGCTGTTCTGAGGACTTTGCGAAATTGACTGCGGGTTTGTTGATTTCGTTTGCTCTATCTAATTGCTTGATGCATGATAGTGTCTGAGTGTGTGTGTGAACTAATGGATGGTCAAGTTGGAGAACTTGTGCCATGGATTTGGATTTTCTTGTCTTTGCATGTGCAGGAGAGCGTGAGGACGAACAAGGCTCGGGATGATGGTTGGACTCGGACTAAGATTGGTTAATCTGAGGTCTTGGTAGTCAAGGATGTCAAGAGGTTGTTTGGATCGCTAGAGCACTTGGAAGGCAAGGGTGGATTGCGTTGGAGCTACGGGGAGGTCACCTGGAGGCTCACGACGTGAAAGAGGAGATGAAATTGGAAAGTTTGAATCGGTTTTGGTAAAACCCGTTTTAGAAGGGTTTCGGGTCCCTGATTTTCGGAGAGGTTAGGATTCGTATTGGTGTTAGATACGAATTGATCCTTTGCTATAAAGGGGCAAAGAAATCATACTCCAAGAAGAAGACCCGTGGGTTTTAGGTAGCCGTAGTTAGTCTTGCGGTTGTTTTGGTAGATCCATCGAGTTGAGTTTTGAGGGGTGCTATGCTGAGCATCTTGTAGACACAAATCATCTATAAGTTATCAAGTTTGATTTCGTTCAACTTTGATTCTTGGTTTGGTCTTGGTGGTGCGCCTCTGTTTGAGTCTTTACTGTGCAATTGTGCTCTCGGGTGAGAAGCTCTTCAAGCTTTCAACAGAGAGGTTGATATTGGTATTCTTGTGTGGAAGAAGATTTCGAATTTGGGGTACATTCGCGCAATCATTCAACCCCTTCGATTGCTCATTGCAATCTTCATCTCCCTCCTTAGAGTCTCTTCATCTCCAATTCCTCTTGTTCCCGAACCTCTTCATCTTCAAAAAATCTCTATTCAATATTTGATCATGGGAATTCTGGGAACTTCAATCCTCTCTGAGAACAATATTCAAGAGCTATAGAATCAAGGATATCTCCTGGCAAGATCTTTAATCAAATGGAGTCCCTGCGACAGTGAAGATGCTCATATTATGGAAGGTCGGATTATCCTTTTCTCTTCTTTCGTGAAGTTAGGTTTTCACTTGTCGGAGAATGAATTCCCAGCAGATATCCAAGAATACTTTAGTATAGAGATTTTCCACCTAGGACCAAACTCCATCATAATCCTTAGTGTCTTTTTGCATCTTTATGATGGTTTCCTTGGAATTCCCCCTTCTATTTGTCTCTTCTACCACTTCTATCAGTTCACCCGAAAACAATACAAGCCAGGGGTTTTGTGGAAGCACCTATTTCAAGCTGCAGGAATAAATGTTCAAGAACTACTCCCCTCAGTCCCTATCAAGAATACATGGCGGGATTACCAGAAGGCCTAGTTCTACTCGAGATTCCCGAAGGCAGTCGCTTGAAGTACACTGGAGGTCCTATGTCGAGTTGGTCCACCCAGTACGTGAAGAAGGAGAAGACCTCCTTAAAGTTGACAACCGAGGAAGAGAAGCTAGCCGATGCAGTCATCTCCCTTGTGCCTGCCGGATTAACTAGTCAGAACATCATTCATGACTTCCTCTAGTACAAGATTAGCCCGCTGAAGAAAAGGGCCCACTACGCTTGGAGGCTGAAGGGATATTGACCCAACCAAGGATAGCTCTGGAGGTATGTTACTCTCTAGGTTTATTTTTAAAGAATTATTTTAACTTAGTAATATAGGCATTACTAAGTCTAAATTTTAGTTCTACCAAAGGAGGTAGTCGAAGAGAGAGCTTCAACAATGTTGAAGAATGTAAGGGATGGCTCATAGCCTATTTCCTGTGATGACCAGCCCTCTAGCCTAATTGGGGCATCTGCATTGTTCATAAAAGAACAAATGTAGGCATATATAAGTTTAATTCTAGTCCTGATTTTTTTTCTTAAGACTGTAGTTTATAAACTCTCTGTTTCTCTTTAGATGCATGGCAGAAAGAGGGGTGTTGACCAATTAGGGTCTAGTAGTCAAGCCCCTCCTGCAAACAAGACCAAGACTATTGTTGTAGTGCCTACACAGGTCATGCTCGATAAACCAAGGACCAGAGCAAAAATTGCTCCAGTAGTCTCTACGGGTGCCCTGGCCATCGCCAAGCATGACAGTGTTATGATGACCAGTGTAGAGCCAATAGACGTTGTTCAGTCAAGTAGCAAGACTACAGTAGAGGCGACCAGCACCCTTCCTGATATACGGTTGAAGCACATTCATGACCGGCCCTATGCACAAGAGAAGCTAGCGAAGGTTGCCAAGGCTGCTACTTAGGTGTGCAAAAAGAAGAAACAAATGATTATGATTTCTCAGCAATCACATATTCATCTTCCTTTATTCCCATGTGTTCAGAGTGAGGGATATGAGATTGAGGAAGAAGAAGCTCCCCTCATCTTGGTGAGAAAACCTAGGATTAGCGGTCCTAGCATGAATATCACTGATGTCAACAGGCAAATTGATTGCTGCTGATATCCTGTTTACTTCCGAGACCGATATTGGTCTACGCTTTAAGTAAGTGTTCTAACTTAACTATTTCTTTGATTGGTTTTTTTGTAATATTACTTAGATAGATGTTTTTATTTGTATCATCCCTCCGCCCACCTCTCTTGCTCTAATTGCTAAAATTGAAGAGTCTAGAGAGGAGCCACTTCCTACTCCTCCTGTAGCTAAATTTGCACAAATCAGCTTAGAGGAAGCGATAGTGTGTAACGTGGTCACTAGGGAAGTGGTCAAAAATGCTCTGAGCTCCCCAAGACATGTACCCACAAAACAAATAAAGTAGGCTTTGATTCCTATGGAAGTGGAGGTCGAGGAGATCCCACAAGTTGAACAGGAGGAACAAAGGGCTGATGTTGTTTTCGACCAGAATGTTGGTCCAGATTTAACCCTTCGATCTTATGAACAAATAGTCTTTACTTTTTTTAATATACTATGACTGTGTATTTGTCTTCTTTGTTAGATTTTTTATCTTGGTCTTTGAATAGAAAACTATTTTTTCTCATATCCTCACTTCTATTACTAGTGCCATAATGGCATGCAATCCACCCTCTAAACCAAAAGGTGCTCCGACCAGCTCAAGTGTCGACCAATCTACTATACCAGAGGATTCTAGATATAGTGAATTGGAGAAACAAATTAAAGACTTAAATGACAAGGTAATAACCTATTTACTTATGTTCTTTGATTTCTTGATTTGATAGCAGAGAAATGACTTCTTGCTATTGTATTGGTAGAAAACAGCTGAAATGCTTGGTCTTTTCAAGGCCTCCATTGAGAATGCGACCAACATCGATATATCCAAGGATGTAGAAATTGCAAAGCTGAGAGAATAAGTTTGGACAAACTCTTTCTTTAATTACTTGAATATTATTTGTGATTCTAACTTTTCTATTTCAATCTTCTTAAGCAAGAGAAACACTCTGCTGGTCGGCTCATTCAAGAGTACGAGAACAAGTTGGTCTTCACCGACAACACTGCTAAGGAATTCAAGTTCCAACTTGTTCTCAAAGAAAGGAGCCTTAAAGAAAAACAAGAGATTATCAAGGAAGTTGCTACGGAGTGCAAGCGCCTTGAGGATCTTAACTTGAAGCTCTTGGATGACTTGAAGGAGCATCAAGTAATCCGCAACAAGCTTACACATGACCATGAAGCACTTCTTTAGAAATACAAGGAAAAGACAGTAGGTAAAAACCTGACTCTTAGATTTCTTTTGTATATTTCTCATGCTTATCCAAAATTTTCTGTTTTTAAACAATTAGAATTACATAAGCAATTAAAGGATTAAAGAAGAAGTACATGGAAAATAAAAGTGGAGTTGAAGCAAGTAGACAAACTTCGATACGACCTCAATTTGGATAATGAGAAGCTTATCAAGGAGAAGAAAGTTCTCACAAAGGAGATTGAAGATAGTAAACAAGCTAATTCTACTGCTTTATCCTTCATTTGACTCAATTGAAAGCTATTGCAAAGATAAAATGTCAGAGGTTTCACTCACAAAAGAGAAGCCTTCAATTTGTGAATTGGTCGACGACATCAAGACTCAAACAAAGTTCATTGTCGACCACCTCCCGAAGATGGTTCAATCTATGAAGACTTCTCTCTAGTTTGTTATCGTGGTTAATGTACGAACTCTATTCATCAAGCTAAAGCACTACTACAAAGGCGTAGTAGACTTGGAGAAGTTAATCCTAAAATTCTCATGTAGATAAATATATGAAGAATGTAAGATTTCAGGTTAAAGACAATTGAATGACTTTAACTTGTAATTAATGTTTTCATTGAATGAAAAATTGTCTTGTAATTCATTTAGTTTTCTTTTATTGTTTTTGGTATATTACTAGCCCCGACTTTGATGTGTTTAACCAGTGATATGGTAAACATATCATAAGGAGTTAGCAACTGTGACATTTTTAGAGGCTATCGACCAATGTAACTTTCACAGTATACGCAGTACTAATTAGCAGCAAGTATAAGATAAAGTCAATCTAGTGAGTTTTCGAGCAATGAGAACTGAGTTACAGGAAAAGTCTCTACTAGAAATTATCTGAAGACCAGACCAGCGACCTTGTATATGTTAGGATACTGGTCGGTAGTCATGGAGACCAGCCATAATCGTATAATGTAGAGCAATATAGAATCACAACATATAAATTGGAAGACATCATTGAATGAATGCAACAGATAAACTTTATTAATGAGATATAATATATTACACATAATATTTGAGAAGATGTTCTATATTCCAAGCATTGGATATAATTCGATCGTCCTCCATAGCAAGTCGAATAGAACTAGTTCAGGTGACAGAAACTACAGTAAAATGACCTTCCCATTTGGGATAATTTTTTTCAAATTAGACTGATTCTAGATTCATCTTAGAACCAAGTCACCCATGTTAAGCGTACGCAGTTGAACTCTTCTATTGCAGTACCTACACAACACTTGTAGATAGGTTGTTGACTTGATAAGTGCTCGATTGTGTTTTTCTTCAAGAAGGTTGACACCATCTTCATGTTGCTCATTTTGATTTACATTGTCATGGAGATTGACACGTGTAGAACTAAAATAGATTTCATTCGGTAATAGTACTTCTGCTCCGTAGACCCATTGAAATGGATTTCACTTGTAGCTCTACTGGTCCTGTTACGTTGGGCCCAAAGAACTGAGTAGAGGTCGTCTACCCAAGCCCCCATGAATATTTTGAGTCTGTCGAAGGCTCTTTTCTTCATCCTTGCATGATTGGACCGTTTGCATGTTCAAATACTCCATTACTCTGTGGATGAGCAACAGAAGCATAACAAATCTCAGAAGCATAACAAATCTTAGTGTGTATTTCATTATAGTAGTATTGCAATAAATCAGTAACAAATTGTGATCCATTATCAGTAATGAGATGAGTGGGTACACCAGAACATGTCACTACATTTTTCATAAAGAATTTTTTGGTTGCTGATGCAGTGATTGTAGGTTCAGCTTTAATCCACTTAGTGAATGTGTCAATGGCCAAAAATAAATATTTGTACCCATTAGTTGCCCTATGAAAGTTCCAACTATGTCAATTCCCCATGTCGAAAATTGACATTGCTCACAAGTCTTTACAAGATGCATTGCGTGTTGCAGTGCAGTGGGCCACTAAAAACCTTGTCGGAAATCTTTTCTGACTAGCATTTTATATGAAACAAGTGCTCCACACAAGGCCTCATTTATGTTATGAAGTAATGTTTTACTATTCTCCTGATATGTACATCACATTAGAACACCATATGCTCTTTTTTTATATGTCATTGTCGATCAGTTTATATAATCTTGTCTTTCAAATTAATATGTCTTCGTCATGTGCATCCTTGGGCATTGTCCCATGTGTCAGATAGGTTTTTAAAGGTAGGATCCAATCTGCACCATGCTTAAGAACAGCTACATCTGAAGTGGTCGGTGAAACTTCTATAGATGTGCTTATAGAAGATTTAGACAAACATTCAAGGAAAATACCTGTTGGAACTGGTGCTCATGAGGATCCCAGTATTGATAACTGGTCTGCTAGAGTATTATCTTTTCGTGGGATATACTGGACTTCAAAACTGCTAAAGTATTTTTCATATTTCCTCACTCCATCCAAGTAGTGAGCCATTGTCTCATCGGAACATTGAAATTCTTTGATAGTCTGGTTTACAACCAATAGCAGATTGCTCACCGCTAGAAGTTGACGGACGCTAAGGGATTTAGCTGCTCGGAGCCTAGCTAGAAAACTTTCATTCAGACACTGAGGGTTTTGGCTGCTCAGAGCCTAGCTAGAAAACTTTCATACTCTATCATATTATTTGTAGCAGGGAAGTGCAGTTGGATTACATATTATAACTGGTCATTCTACGGCATGACCATTACTATACCAACCCCCGAGCCTTTTGGTTCTCGGGAACCATCTATGTATAGCGTCCAGTGGTCATCTTTGCTAGACTCAATCTATTCATGTGGTTCAGAATTAGTCCATTCATCGATAAAATCTACTAAAGCCTGAGACTTAATTGTGTTTTAGGCAATAAAATGGATATCAAACGATCCAAGTTCTACTGCCCACTTAGCAATGCAACTAGTTGACTCTTGATCGTGTAGGACACTTCTCAAGGCAAAGGACAATGGTACTGCAATATTATGCGATTGAAAGTAATATCGTAGCTTACAGGAAGCCATTAATATAGGGCATAGAGTAAATGTTGGACTTGAGGGTAGCGCCCCTTTGGTCCATGTAGTACTTCACTTACATAGTAAACTGGTCCTTGGACCTTATCTCGTTCTACGATCAGAGTGATAGCAATATGGGTGGGCTGGCTAAATAAGTCTTAATATCCTCAAAGTCTTTATTTGCCTCACCCGACCAATAAAATTTGTCATGTTATCGAATTACCATAAAGAAGGGTAATCCACATTCATGTGATTGAGTAATAAACCAACTAAGTGTTGCCATTAGACCAGTTAAACCTCGAACCTCCTTCACAGTTGAAGTTGGTTGGAGAGATTCAATGGCTCGGTTTTTCTAGGATTGACTTCCACGCCTCTAGAATTAATAAGAAATACAAGCAATTTACCAGAAGAAACATCAAAAGTACACTTTTTGGATTCAACTTGATTCCTTTGTTATTTAGGTTGACAAAGGTTTTTGTCAAATTCGACAGATTATCAGAGCTTTTGTGTTCTTCACAACGAGACGATCAACATATGCTTCTAGATTACACCCTATCTGGCCGACTAATATCTTCTACATACATCACTGGTACATGGCGTCAGCATTTTCAGCCCAAACAACATCTTGATGTAGTAGTAGATACTGAAAGTAGTGATGAAGAAATTCTTTTATTCATCTTCTCTTGCCATATTGATTTGATGGTAGCCTGAGTAAGCATCCAGAAAATTCATCAATTCACATCTTGTGGTTGAGTCGACCAGCTGGTCGATGTGGGGTACAGTGAAGTCATCCTTAGAACATGTAGTATTCAAATTAGTAAAGTCAACGCACATGCGCCACTTCCCATTGGTTTTCTTAACCATGACAGGATTTGCTTGCCAATCAGGGTGGTCACTTTCTCGAATGAAACTAGTGTTTAAGAGCTTGCCGAATGGCTTCTTATCGATCAAGAGCGAATCGTGTGGGCTTCTGCGTTAATGATCATTTGTTAGGCCGTATGACTAGCCTGTGCTTCATCACCTCCCTTGGGACTCTAGGTATGTCGGATAGTTGACACGCGAACACATCTACATGCATCGTAAAGAGTGCACACATAGTCACATACTCTTTAGGGCTAGTTTGGAAGGTAGGAATCAAAAAATACAACAGCGCAAAATGCATAGGAATTTACGTGGCATGTCTAGTTGAACCTTGGAAAATCTAGACCATAGGAATTTTACATGAAAAATACAACAGCTGTTTGGATGCTTCGTAGAAAAATATACATGATTTTGGAGAGAGGTAGGCACAAAGGAAAATTAGATCCAACTTCTTGTTAGATTTCCAACAAAATTCATATGGATTGAGGTATTCCATAGGAATTTCATAGGAACCTTTGTTCCAAAGGAGCTGATGGGAAACATTTTTATAGGATTCTAATCCTATAACATTCCACTATTTTTCCCTATGTTCATGTGTCTTTATCTTATAATGCTTTTCTATGCACAGTCATTTGCATTTTGTATAAACGGGTGCGAATATCTGAATATGACAAACTACTGCCAACTTGGTGTGAAGTACTCCCTCCACAAAAGAGTGACGTTTTTTTTACTTTTCAAAGTAAACAAGATTCTCATTTGATTACTAAATTGTCTTATTATATATTCGATAAAAGTTGTAAAAATGCAATATTATGAAAGTATTTTTATGATAAACTCACTAGTATAATTTTTATATTTTCAAACCATATATTCAAAACATTATCTTTCATAAAAAATAATACAATCTAACTGCCCACGTTAACGTCACTTTTTTTTTGACAGAGGGTATCGTACGACTATGTTGTCCAAAACTGATACCGCAAAAATCGATAACACATGTAACTTGCATGCGTGTGAGATTCTTGTGTTGATGCATGCAAGTACTTGCTATATATAAAAAAAGTGTGCTTTGGTGTCCTACAAGATGCGCAGACATCGCCGACTGCAATACAAAATAACTGGAACATAACCTTCCTAGTATTTGGTGACCGTTCACATGGATCGTGCGTTAGAAATACGTAGAGCTGCCTAGAGAAAGTAAAGGTGCTTTCATTGAGCAGAGTGCAGACAATTTAAGTAGTCCAACAAAAATATAGTCCATCCATCCTTTCATATTTGATATTATTAACTTTTTAATGTCTCCAACATATGATTTTAACCATTAATTATTTTTTATAAGTCCAAAGAAATATAGTCCATCCAATCTTTCATATATGATATTATTAACTTTTAAATTTCTCAAACATATGAACCAATATTTTTTATAACGTCACATGATTACAACAAACATATTGTTCGCCGTCAAACGCTGCCAATTAAACAAAAACTCTCCGAGCGTTGGTCGGCAACGTTTGAAATTTCTATGAGTGCTAGGTGGAGTAAATGAAATTTGACGGTTGAGGGGCACCAACAAACTGATGGGACTTGGAACATTGCAGTTGTGTACAACAATGCAACAAGGAGGCGAGTTCAACAAAACCACGAAACTCTTGTTTGAAATAATATCCATCTGAACGGTGGCAAATAGACTTGTGAATACTGTCAGACGGTATCGTAAAGATCGAGAAAATTAAGAAATGAGAGTTGGTAAGAAGTGCATGCATCGGTTAAAAAATAGTAGTACTCACCCATCCCCAGTCTCACATTGTCAGACAGTATTGTAAAGACGAGAAAATTAAGAAAACTCAGTTAAGACCATAGAAAATGCGCGGGGGGTAGGCAAATCAGTGGAGTTTTGGGTGTTTGACAACATGAACGGGTGTGTAGATCGATTTGTTGATCTGACAGTCTCTGTAGGCATCTGGCGCGCGAATTGAATAGCAATTTCCATGGGTACATAATTAATTGGTCTCTAGTGCGATTTAGAAAGAACATGGCAAGCAATCATTTTTTTTAAGTGTCGTTTCATGTCATCTCTAATAGTTAGAGATAATTTCATCTCTAATATATGATGCATTATCTTTAAAAAACATCTTTAATAGATAGTTTTTAGCACACTTTCTAATATTTAAATTTTATAATTTTCCTTTGAAACATGCTTATATATCAACTAGATTACATTAATGTATCATGTGTTGTTTTGCGTGCACAACAGTCTCGTTAGGAATAGACGACTTGTGCTCTCTCCCCTCCCCTCTCTCCTTCACGTATGATTTTGTTGACGTGGCATAGCTAGAAGAAGACAATAAAGATACTATTAGATATGCCTTTAGACATCGACTCGATCGACAATACACTCTTTTAATCATTATTTTTTCTAATTACTTCATCCGCTACCATATATTTGTCCATAGCCTAGCATACGCACAAGTCAAGAAAGCACTAAATTTAATAAATAATTAATAAGAAATGGCCATATGTACTCCTATTAAAAGACATACCACAATCACTTAATATATTCTAAAGCATTAAAGTAGGGGTAAAGAGTGAAAAAATTATAATAACTATACTCTATATTCCTTCAATAGATTAATATATTGAAACAGGTACTTTCAAACCATGAAAAAACATAGCGAATGGGCGGAGTATATGTTAGAAAAGTACTAAAAATACATTTTTGATGACAAATCCCACTAGTTAATTTTTATGTCACAAATTTCAATACTTTGTCTTATTTGACACTCACTTTGTCCTATTTGCGAGTGATAAAGAAGGCGGAGAGGATTGGTTTATAAAAGTGCACTTGGTAGTGGAGCTTGCTTCATTGGACAAGACATCAACAAGGAAGGAAAAGGCAAGCAAATTGACTTGGTAATACGTTGTCTTTCGGTCAGTAGTTTACAAGAAATGGTATATGCACCTAAAACTATATCATCACTTTCAACCGAAAACGAGAAAATTTTGGAACTACCAAAATGATTTGAAACATTAAATCGAATTTGGAGGAAGTTTTTTATGTCTCCTATCAAGTATATCCAAAAAATAATAGGAGAGCACAATCTAAACCAAGACTTTTTATTGTTATGGGCACAACGAGTGTGTATGAGAACACAATAAAAGTATGGATATGGATTGGATCGCGAAAAAACTTTATACTACATAATACGGTGGCTATCTCCTTTATAGCTATTGAAGGGTGATAGTTAATGCCGCTAAAAATGTCTTACATCTTCACGTACAATCCTCTGTTGAGTTTTGAATCATCACATCTCTTAACCAACTGTCGTAAGTTGTTAGATGCGTCAATAACTGTTCTTACGTTAGTCACGTGAAAAACTATCATGTCTCTTGATCAGTTTGCTGGTCGGGATAGCTCAAAACCGTATAGTTAGTCGTGAAGTGTCTATGACTAATTGTCTTATGACTCAAACGGGTCTGTGACCAATTTGCCGGTAATAAAATGGATTATACTTCCTTTTTAACACTGGTCGTAGATTCATAATCGTTATAAAATGAACCTCTAATATATGTATTTATTTTCATAGGGACTCTGACTTTGATTAAAAGTACTGACGTGATCAGAATTCTCGTGATTTTTACATCGGCTTTTTTTTTTTTGCATCCCTTCACTGGACATCTCCGGCAGCAGAAGTGACGCCGGTGAGTCACGGCCCCGGGGCCCGGCGTGCGTAGGAATTGGGGGCATGCTCGATGGCCCGTGCGTGTAGCCCACCCCCCTTGGGAGACCCTTGAAGCCTTCATAGGCAGTAACACGGGTGTGGAGATAGATTAGTTGATCTGACGGTCTTCATAGGCATCTGCGCGCGCGAGTTGAATATCAATTTTCATGGGTACATAATTAATTGGTCTCTCTAGTGCGATTTAGAAAGAACATGGCAAGGAATCTTGTTTATTTTTAAGTGCAGTACTACCCGTTCTTACTTATCATTTTAAACATCGATATGATCGATATAACACACTATTTTTACCATTATTTTTTTCTAACTCTTCATCCGCTTCGATATATTTGTCCATACCATAGAAGTACTTTTATGGAGTATATGTTTAAAAAAGTATTAAAAATATAACAACATAGAAATACTTTTGATGAGAAATCCCACTAGTGTAATTTTTATGTGACAAATTTCAATGCTTTGTCCTATTTGACATATTCACTTTGTCCTATTTGCGAGTGATAAAGAAGACGGGGAGGATTGGTTTATGAAAGTGCAGTTGGGAGTGGAGCTTGCTTCACTGGACAAGACATGAAGAGGGAAGGGAAAGGCAAGCAAATTGACTTGGTAATACGTTGTCTTCCAGTCAGTAGTTTACAAGAAATCCAATATGCACCTAAAACTATATAACCACTTTCAACTGAAAACGAGAAAATTTTGGAACTGCCAAAACGATTTGAACCATTAACTCGAATTTGGGGGAAGTTTTTTATGTCGACGATTGACGCACGGAGTCTCCTATCGAGTTTATCCATGAGAATAATAGTAGAGCACAATCGAAACCAAGACTTTTTATTGTCATGGGCACAACGAGTGCTTGTATGAGAGTACAATAAAGTTATAGATATGGTTCGCGAAAAAAAAACTTCATACTACGGCCCTGTTTGTTTAGGCTTTTTCTTTGGCTTATAAGCAAAAAAGCCTAAGCCAAAACAAAGAGGTGGCTTTTTTATTCAGCTTATAAAAAGCTTAAGCCTATTTAAGCCTAAAAGCCATAAGCCGTGGGAGAGGTGCTTTTTTTGGCTTTTGCGGAATGGAATAACAGTCTGCCACTGAAGTTCGTTGAAATTACCCACGAAATGCCATTGTATATAAATCCCAATCCCTTGTTTTTTTCCTATTCCGTCACCCGCCCGTCCCCCACCTCTTCCTTCGGTTCCCCCCGACCCCGCCGCCACCGCCCCCCTCCCACAGCGCCGATCTCCTTCCCTCCCTCAACAGCTCCACCTCCCCCCGACTCCGCCGCTCCCCTCCCCCAGCGCCGCCTCCCCTCCCCTCCCCAGCCCCGCCGCCGCCGCCGCCGCTTCCCTCCCCAACACCTCCTCCGCTTCTCCCTCCCCAACGTCACCTCCCTCCCTCCCTTGACGCCCGCCGCCCCTTGATTCCCCCTCCCGAGCACTGCGGCCTCCTCCCCTCCCCGCCGCCGCCTCCCCAACGCATTCGCCCTCCTCTTCGCCTACCACCCTCATCTTCATCGTCGCCTTCGTCCTGCTCCTCGCTGCCGACTCCAGCTCCAGCCTAGCCGGCCTCACCGCCTTCCTCATCGTCATCGCCTACCTGGCCGGCCTCATGTACCTCAGCGTCGTGTGGCACCTCGCCAGCGTCATCTCTGTGCTGGAGGACTACAAGGGCCTTGACGCCATGCGCAAGAGCAAGGCACTCATCCAAGGCAAGCTCTGGGCCTAGGTCGTCTGCGGCGTGAGCCACGGCGTCGGCGCCGGCAGCAGGCTCCTCCTCATTACACCGGCATTCAGCATAATATGCCAGTGAAGAACAAGATCATGAACTCCAAAAGAGGCACTCGGCAAGAATGAAGCTTTACTTGGTCAATCAGAGGTTACTTGCTCTTCACTTCTAGTTGCAGATTTGCGTGGTCTCTGTCAGGTATTATATGGTCCCATAACGAAACCTGTCAAATGGAATGATTTGAACATAAGCATGGATCCATCAAGCAGTGTGTGAATTGGTGAGCTTCATGATATATTCAACTATATAGCCTGAGAATTACTTGTTGGAACAACTAGATGGAAAGTTATATTTTTTTGGCAAGAGAAAAAACAGTATCACAGTATACTAAATACATGTGCCAGAGCAACACTACAGATCTTAGCGAGATATTCTTAGTGATGTTTAAAGCGTAGGCATATTACCAGAATAAGCATGTTTTAGCTGGAGAGATCCTCCACTGCACATGTTATATCTTAGGAGGTTAATGTCTCATTGAGATTATAATATCTTGTAAGGGCCTTTGGTATGTCTGGCATCACACTTTGGTCATGGAGTAAGATCTTCTTGATTAATGTCTCGTTGATTTGCTAATAGTTTGACACTTCCATGCGAAAAGATCAGAGTATGAGGTAGTGAAGCAGAGTTCGAGCAGAGCCCGGCCAAGAACAAGGGTGGTCTTGATAAAGATGCTATCAGCAAGATATACTGGATTTTTTTATTAAAGCAATGTCTGGTGTTTTTATTTTTGTAATTGCATATTGTTTGAATGTTTTAGCTTGATACTATAGAGATGACAGTGCTCAGGAAGTTCCATCCTTGCATATTACATGGAGCTGTAACTAGACACCAGGTGCATCTCGTTTCAACCAGATGAATTTACTTGTACGAGATATATTGTATTTTTTTTACTAAAGCAATGCTTCCACTATTTCTTGTAAGTTTCATGTGCCTGAATTGTCCTTGATACATGCTGTTGAATTAGATGCGCGAAAGAGCAAAATCTTTTTTTATTTCATATTTACAACTTGCACGTATCGTTATATTAACAAATCTCATGCAAAAATAAGTTTTAAATTGAAAGGGTGATAGTCTCTTATATCTTCACGACAATCCTTTGTTGAGTTTTGAATCATCACGTCTCTTAACCAAGCTGTCGTAAGTTGTTAGATAGCTCAAAGTCCGTGAAAAAGCGTCATAGCTGGTCTCAAACCGTGAAGTGTTTTAGGACTCAAATGGGTTTTTGACCAGTTTGCCCGTAATAAAAGGGATTATACTTCCTTTTTAACACTGATCGTAGGTTCATAATCGTTATAAAATAAACCTCTAATAGATGGATTTATTTTTACAGATACTCTGACTTTGATTAAAAGTATTGCCGTGATCAGAATCCTCGAGATTTTTACATCGGTTTTTTTTCATCCCTTCACCGGACCTCTCCATCAGCAGAAGTGACGCCAGTGAGCCATCGGCCCCGGCGCCCGGCGTGCGTAGAAATTGGGGGCATGCTCCATGGCCCGTGCGTGTAGCCCATAGTATAGAAGTACTTTTGACGGAGTATATGTTAGAAAAAGTATTAAAAATATAACAACATAGAAGTACTTTTGATGAGAAATCCCACTAGCGTAATTTTTATGTGACAAATTTCAATACTTTGTCCTATTTGACATATTCACTTTGTCTTATTTGCGAGTGATAAAGAAGACGGATAGGATTGGTTTATAAAAGTGCACTTGGGAGTGGAGCTTGCTTCATCGGAGAAGACGATGGCCAAGGAAGGGAAAGGCAAGCACTTTGACTTGGTCGAAGGTAAGGCACCCTGCTACCTCAACCTCATGCTTAACTATTTCTATGGTATTCTTCGTTTACTTGTATCCTCAACGGCGTGGCCTCATTTATTGCCAGTCCAATTAGAGCGTTTCTTTTCCTTCCTTTTGAATCGTCTCATTCAGTGGTGACACAATTGATTGTGTCGAAACTGTCGATCATTAATGAGCTTCATTAATGGGAGTCAACGAAGCATGTCTATTGGGTTCGCATGGCCGACCTCGGCAATGGGAAGGGAGGCTTAGCCGGTGCAGGTTCGATATCCACCTTCTTAATTATTTGTTCGTGAAATAATTGTACTAAGATTTTGGAGCGTCTGTACTTCAACTCTTCAATCAAATTTGACATGAACCAAAGGGAAGAGGTAAGGTCTTGCTTGGAAAGAGAAATTTTGGATTGAAGAAATTAAACATACACTTTTTGCTATGAAATTTCTACAAAGTTCCTACACTCCAAATCGGCTTCAAACAGAAGATGAATCTGGATAAAGGAAAATCAACTCATCATTGCAAATATTTTGTATGTTAATTTAGTGAAGCAAATAATGTTCCCTGTTTTGTTTTTAGGGCACAGGGAGGGAAACCATGTAAAAAAGTATTAATGTTTAGAGAAAGCTGCTTTTCTAAGAACAATTTAGAGATAGTAGTTTTTGAGAAGATGGAGAAAGTAGTTAGCAAAATATTTTTATGCCAACCATATAGCTAATACTCCCTCTATATCTTTTTATTAGGCGTATTATTTTTTGAGTAACCTTTCGTATTATAAGGCGCACACACTATCGATGCATTATTAACTACCAAGCTTCCAGTTTGGCCCTCTATTAGACTTCTGCTACCTCTTTCACTCTTCACTAGTGTTTCTAAGACCTTTATCTAAGACCAGTATTTGTTTTTCCTTCTGAGACGATCTAAGCACAGTCTAGATTAAGCTTAATTTTGCCCAACATTAAGTGGCTACGCTAACCCAGGCCTAACTTCAGCCTAACCTGTGCCACGCAGTGTCTGAGGCTGTACAAGACTCTGATAAGATGGTCATCAGCTACTACAGAGAACAAAATATAAATTGCATTAGGGAAGACGAATTTTCTATTCGTAATTAAGTTGCCCATTTTTTTCTTCCTGAAAATAAGTTGTATTTTTCACCTTTCGAATCCCATCATGATTCATGCTCTTGCTGTGGGCAAAATCCGCCTATCCTCTCTGGTGGTGGCGATTGACAGCAGTGGGTTAAGTTTAGGGTTCATCAGGTTAGGGTTTTGAATTAAACAGAGCCCTAACTATAAAATTAGTATGAGTGGTGATGGCAGGATGATGAGTGCGAGGTGTCAAGTTTTTGGGGCACGAGGTGGTGATGGATCTAATTGTGGTGAGTCGTTCAATGGAAACAGCAAGGAGGGCGGTAATGAGGAAAGCGGTGGCGGGACAGAGGAGGTGGTGGACAATGCTGACCCAGCGAGGTGGCGGGATAGCAATGCGCGGTGGCCACATGGGTGGTGGAGGTGAGGATTAGGGGTAGGGGCAAGGAGTTCTTTTGTGCATGGAAGGGTGAGAGTCGCAGATCCATTGCTATAAGCATATCGTACCTAATTGTTTTTATATTATAAAAATCATACCCAAAGAAATGTTAATCCTTCTAATTTTGCAAAAATTATCCAGGCTTGTCATCTAAGTTACTTTTTTTAGAAGAAGGCTTGCCACCTAAGTAAACAAAATGATCAAGTACACGGGTTTTAGGCCAATCCAAGTTTCAATCTCGGATGTAACTTCGCAGCTTGCATGGATGAAACGTACGTTTCCCCTTAACCTGATGGAGCGTACAGCTTAGGGGGAAACAAAGCTTCAATCTCGGCTTAGATTGCACTGTCATTAATCCAATGGGTTTGGTCCACTAACTCCAGTCCAAGCATCTTCAGTTTATTTCATCCAGATTTCTAGTTGGGCTTGAGACCGACCGACCTACAGTACCAAACAGGCCATGTTGTGGATTTGGACTGTCATTAATCCTTGGCGGGCATGTGCGCCCTGGGTATACTTTGGTACACCTCTTTTAAAAAGATATGTGAATCTTAAAACAAAGTAGCTGATATTAGGTGGTGGCCAATATGTATAATCTAAAAGATAAATCGATCGATTTGCCTCTACCTAACACTCAAGTCTATATCCATATGTAATATTTAATTTGATTTATTTTTTATAGGCTGGTACATATTTACCATCACCTAATATTAACTATTTTGCTTCAATATTCGTACCCTTTTTCTAATAGAGGACCACAGAGCCACACTGCCAGCCTCTTTCACAAAAATTATAGGAAGATCACTTACATACCACTATGTTTTCATGAATTTGCCTCCATAACTAGCACATTACTTGAGTAATACTCTTAAATTTGCAAAAGGGCTCGCATGCCATTTTGGACAATTTTACTCTATTACCTTCTTCGCAAAACTTTCGAACTGAAAGGAAGAGGCATGCTATCGTGGCAAAGGAGGAGCGCTAGAGCGGGCCAGAGGTTGTGGTCGTTGGTGTTGCTGAGCTCCGAGGCGGTGCCATTCCTGCCTATGATGGCGAAGGAGGAGCGCTGGAGCGGGCCTACCAACAAATTAACATGTGACGGAGTGATGACAGCTGGAATACATGGAGCAATGATGGGTGATCAACGAGGACCTAGTTGCTTGCCTTGCCATTTTTTGGAGGCGCAACACCGTTAGGCTACGCCTCATACTAGTTGCTATACTATGATACTCTTCATTAAACAAAGCAACTCGGGATCGAATGTGATATTGTTACATATGACATCAGCATGCACGGTATCAAGAATGCAATAGATGAATTTTGCCGAGAGAACCAAAATAAATACAACAAACAATCACGATAAGAGGGAAAATTGATTTTACGAAGCCAACCATAAATATTTTAAACACAATTTCAAATGAGTACAAGGGGTTGTTGTTCTTTTGCAACCCTCTCAAACCTTCCAGACCCTCGGATTCTTGCCTAATACAAGAATACAGTGCTAAGGAATAACTTGGCATCTAACCTAGGGGACCACTAATTGCTTCTACCTTGTTTTGAATGAACGTATTACTTGATTGTTGGGTTTCTCTGTTAGCTAGCTTCTCTTAACTTGCCATGAATACACCTCATGTTTTTATGTAATTCCCCACCAATCCACCTCCAAAAGAAAGTAGGACGAGAGTAAGATTTGTATAGGAATCTTTTAGCATTCATTTCCAAGTCCTAAAAGAATCTGAGACTAAATAGGATGCGAGTCTCCTTTATTGATAGTATCCACCTTGACTCTTACATGCTATAGTCACTACGACCCTCCAAGAACTTGGTTCAAATTAGCTTCGCCTTTTTGCTCCCACCTTTGGGAGCGCCCCGCCCCTATCACGGGACCTCATGCACATCATCGATCGCAATATGCATGTTGATATCTGGACTATATCGCCAAGACCCTCTACATGAGAGCTCCTTCATTATGTAGTATGGTTAACCGCACCTCTTGTTATACAACCCTCAATGCCATAGGTTTCCAATGCTTCCAAGCTCCACCACCTCATTTGTACTATGTGGTGGGTCCTCCGATGTCTTCCTACTTCCAACTGCTCGCACATTTGCCTCTACAACTTCTAGAGATTGCGAGCATATTTGCAGTTCTGTAATGACATGGCTTTCTTCTCCAGGAGAATACTTCTACCAAATCTCCTATTTGTTGCTCTACCTTTTAGATAGATCATCAATCAGTATCATCTAGTGTCCCAAGTACTCTTCATGGTTACATACATTTTGCTAGTAACACATAGGACAACACCTCGAATTGATAGCTCACAACACTAGAGTTGAAGCATCCTCTCAGATATTATATTCTTTTTTAAGTCAGGGACCCATCAATGTGCAATGTGATCGATTGTACATCTCAAATATAACCATTCCAACCTCGGCGATTGCATGTTCTTTGCAATCTGTTAAGTTAATAGTTGCATACTCAAAGTAAAGATATCCTCCATTAGACATCTCCCTTATCAAACATATATGGAAGCAACAACCAAATCTTATTACCTAACCATGAGAAGTACGTAGTTAGTTGACGACGAGTACATTAGAAACATGCATGTTAGACCATCGCCATTGAGTATGCACTTTCCATTTTCTCTGAACTTGGATAATATTTTATCATATGTTCTTCCTCTTCACTAGATAGCATACACGTATCCCCCTGTTTTTGCCATTTTTCTTCCTTTGACTTCTGGTTTTGCATGCAACATATATGAAATCACTGCTTGATCATCTAAGGATGAAGAATGTGGCAGCTTCTTCAAGGAGTCTGCCTCTAGTAGATATGTGTTGGGGGGAGGGTCCCCGCGCTACCTCGAGCTGGCGGAAACCTCGTGAAGGCATGACACCCTAGATGGATCGACCCTGGACGAGATCCGGGGACCAACTGTAGACGGGTCCGAGGAATAACCTCAGCAAGACACGACACATCGGTGAACTCACCCCTGAGTCCTTAGACTGAGTCCAATCACATGCTAGACCAGGCGTGCAAGCTCGGTGGACTGAGTCCTTCATGGTCCAAATCCCTGACTTCCCACAAGTCCCCTTTTCTCTATCCACTTTTCCTCTAGCTCAGATCCGGCTCCCCTTCCCCGACGCTTTTCCTCCTTTCTCCCTCTCTCCCCTTTCCCCTTTTCCACTGCTCTCGCTCGCGAGTCCCTTCTCCCAGCGTGTGCGCCCGGCCGGCTCCATGAGCGCCGCGCCCGCACCCCGGGAGGCCCTCCGACTCCGCGCCTCTCCTCTCTGGGCTCGCAACCCGTGCCCACGCCCCTCGGAGGCCCTCCTGCTCCACACCTCTCCTCTCCGCGCACCGTGCCCCCCTGCCAGCAGTGGCTCTTACGCCCCTTCACGTCCTTCTCCTGGTCACGGCGCCGGTATCCCTCCCATCGGCAGCAGTGCGCACGTGGCCATGTCCTCCAAAACCCTGGTAAAGTGTACCAAAACCATCCCGTTATATACACAAGGCCGGTACCTTTATGGACACCTGTAAGAAACTACTCCAGTTTTGAGGTTAATGGCACGTAATTAGAGTTTACTAATTTGGACACCATGTTTCCAAATAAAAGAAAATAGGAACCACACACACTAGCTGTACTGATTCTGTGTTCTCCATGTCGACAGTGCAGAAGCTTCCTCGCGACCAACAACCATGCTACATCTACAAAGCTCCCGACCACATCCGGAGCACCAACCAAAAACAGTACGAGCCAGTGGCAGTTGCCATCGGCCCTTACCATGCCGGCTCCGGTGTGGCAGCCCTGCAGAAGGCTCAGAAACTCAAAGAACAGTGCCTCAACGAAGTTCTCCTGCTGAGTGGAAGGAAACACGGTGACTACCTTAAAGAGATGAGAAGCCTCGTGAAAAAAGCAAGGGGATACTACGCTGAAGAGATCGACATGGACAATGAGGAGATGGCGCAGATGCTGCTTCTCGATGGCTGCTTCATACTCGTCTCCCTCCATGGAACAGGGGGGATTAAGCAGCTGCCTCCTGCAAATGGAGACCCGGAATGGTCACATTCCACATGCCCGCAAGAGAGCGACGAAGAGAACCAGATAACGGAGGCCAACGGCATTGACAGCTGGAACCATTTGTACATCGCACGGGATCTCTTCCTCCTCGAGAACCAGATCCCGTTCCTCGTGATCCAGAAGATATATGAGCTTCTCATCGAGGACCATCCCTCCGCGGAGCGCCGTGCGGTCGACAGCATGGTGGCGTATGTCCGGCAACTGCTGACCGTGTACGTGAAGGTGCCCAAGGGCGAGGCGCCACCCGCCGGTGACGTTCACCATCTGCTTCACCTGTGCCACATGCACCTGATACCAATCCAGCAGCGCTCGACTTCGAGCTCCAGGGCAAGTGCAACCGTGGGCCGGCTGCGCAGGGCGACGCAGTACCGCGAGCTCATGGTGCGGTTCAGGAAGCGGGAACTCGGCAAGACGGCGCGCAGCATCCTGGACGTGAGGTTCCGGGGTGGCGTGCTGGAGATCCCGCCGCTGGAGATCGACGGCGGCACGTTGAGGTTTATGGCGAACCTAATCCTGCTTGAGCAGGGGAACCCGCACGTCGGGCTCTACATAACGGCGTACTGCGCCTTCATGTCGCAGGTCGCGGGCACCGCCGAGGACGTCGCGCTCCTCTCGGAGAGAGGGATCATCGTGCACACGCTGGGCAGCGACGGAGACGTCGCGGAGGGGTTCAGGAAGCTGTGCGATGGGATCATCTTTGACGCCAACGACGACAGGTACAACTATCTCAGGCCGGTGTGCCAAGCATTGGAGGAGCACTACCGCAGCGGCAAATGGAGGCTGCTGTCGTCGCTACGCCGACACGCCAACTGCCCAAACCCATGGATACTGGTGGGCATCATCGGCATCATCGCTTTGCTTTGCTTCATTACACAGCAGCTGCATCATGCAACTTTGAGGTACCAGGGAGCCTAAACAACCGGAGGCTTCCTTTCATTCTGCCATGAAAATTCTCCTGCGGTGTGGATGCCATATATCCATAGTGGAAAAGTCGTTTTTACCGGTAGCCTGGCGGATCGCTCGGTGATAGTCCTCTGCAATGTTTTACTACTTTACGGACTGTTTGTAGCAATTTAGGCGTCATGTTGTAGAAGTGCCTTTTGGTTATCTGAATACGCAAGACTGTACCATGCTTGTTGGGTAAACTGCTATCAACGAGGATTTGGTGACAAGGGGTTTGCGCAGCACCCTTCTCATTGCGCAGGGTGGCTTGCGGTCTGACTGGCCCGCTGGGCGGTCTGATCAGCCAACCGTGGTGATGGACCGAGGAGGCGATTAGAAGGAGGGTTGAATAGGTGTTATAAAATCGACGACCTCTTTGAATTTTTTGTTTTTTTTGTTTTAAGGAGTTCAATGTTATTTCACTCCAATAACTATACGGACAAATGAAGATCAGAGATAACCATACAAACAAGAACAAGGCAACGAGAAAAATCAAAACTCGTCAAATCATCACAAGACCAGTCAGACCGGTCAATAGTAGCAGCCAGGCTGATGAACAGTAAAATCGGCACAGAAACTGGACTTCAGCACGATTCCAAAATCACAAATTGATCCAACTTTTGATCCACAACTCCAAACTTTATAAAACTTGAAACATATATTTTCTAGGATGTTAAGAACCTACTCCAATCAAAGATCTTGAAGATCATCGCCAAATTTTTTTATCTTTTTCGTTTGAGTGAGGGTTGCACCAAAACCGGGCTAAATACGAAAACGATGATTGAAAAGAGCTTGTGGGAGGAATCAATCCAAGATTGTTAAGGATAGTTTCACATACGTCCTAACACTCTCAATCATGGAAAGAATAAAGCCAAAAACCCTTAAATGAAAAAAAAACCCACAAAACACCATTTCTTTCACCAAAATCGGCCAAACTCAAGAACTTACAATAGAAAGTACCGAAATGGATGAGATCTGACCTACCATAGACATATCCACCACTTACATGTCCTAGGTACAAAGCAAGTGGTGGATGTCCTAGGTACAAAGCAAGTGTTGATGATGTGCCCTAGAGATAATCATAGAGATGATTGTATTACGTCTATATTTATGAGTTTTAGAAGAAAAAAAAGGTTAACGTGTCCCTTGGATGAATTATCATTTATTATAGATTAACAAGTATGTGAATTATTGGTGAATCACTTTAAGTTATATGATGTCATTCTAAATGTATCCCTGGTCGGGACACTAGAGACTTATTGATCAGCACATGTATTGATTGATAATCATGTTTTGTCGGTCATGGATATGGGGATATTGAATCAATAATATGAACACATGCTGTTGGATTGAACCACCTTGAGAAACTATTGAGATTATTATGATTTTATTTATCATCAGTTGGTCTCAAGTAATGATGATGTAAAATCCTTACACCTGAGATCAACATGGTTTCCTACATGTGTGTTAGTACACTTAAGGGTTACCAAACGCTACAACGTAACTAGGTAGTCATAAAGGTAGCTATCGGATATGCTACAAAACATGCAGAGGGATGTGTTGGACCGAAAAGGCAACTAGAGGGAGGGGTGAATAGGAGCACACTCACTTTTTCACAAATAATGGATTCAATAATATTTTACTCCAGTAGCTATGGAAGCTATGAAGATCAATATACCAGTACAACGGAAGACTAGTATTGAATCCAATTTAACCCTCTAAGCAATACGACAAAAAATCAACACAAGTCAAGAACTTCGGTCTTTGGGAGGTCGACCACCGGGTCAATGGCGGTCGACCGTCGCCCAGCGATCCGACCACGGCTCAAGAACAGATCAAAACAGCTCGACGAGCGAAGTTGCAAATGGATGTAACTTTTGATCTACAACTCCAAACTCGATAAAACTTGGAACGTACCTTCTCTATGATGTCAGGAACCTATTCCAATCAAGGATTGTGAAATTTTTGTGAAGAATTAATATCCTTTTCCGTTTGATAGGAGAAGGGTTCAAAACCGAATCAAAACGAAAACTAGATCCAAAATCTTACTCGTGGGTGATTGATGATCAAGATGATCCTAGATATGTTCCCACATGTCACAGCAAGCTAGATCACGTGAAGAAATCAAGCAAAAACTTACGGATCAAAGAAAGACTCAAAATCATCAAATAGAGAGAAGGAAAGCAAAGAGACAAAACTTTGATTAAACTTTTCTTGAATTGATTTGATATGATTTTGGTTTACAGTCACTCCATCAATGGAGGACAAAGCTCAATCTATGAGCACGAAAATCACATCAAAACTCTCGAGAACCCTAGCCTCCACAAAACCTCTCCCTAAGCAAATTAGGGTTTCAAAATAACAAAAGAGACGACAGAGGGGTGCAGCCACCACCCTCCTCTATTTATAGTGGAGGTTTAGACCTTCTAGAAGTTTGACTCAATTGAGCTCTCGTTAAGGCTCAAAACAAACGGGTCACACATGTACGTATTTTAATGCGCCGTCTTTATCGCCCCTTGACCTAATCGGCTTCACCTTGCTCCATTTTGCACCGCGGGTTGGTCAATAGGTGTAATACCCCGGCCTGCTCGTAGTATGGCCCATGTGGCCCATGAGTAGTTGTGTGGTGGGATTAGTCCCACATTGCTTATCTCAAGTGAGTTGTAGTAGTATATAATGCCTGTTGGATCCAAACATAGCACCTCCGGGTTAACCCTTTTACACGAAGCGAGGACGAAAGTGTAAGTGGGGTGCTATGTGTGGGCGGGTCCGCCCTACGGTGGGCTGGGCATTGAGCCGATTTTGGGTCAGGGTGTTACAGATGGTATCAGAGCATCAACCTCACTGCACGGCGCGCGCGCGGGAGCGGCGCGGGCATATGGCGCATGACACATGTGGGCCCGAGTGGACACATGGCATGGCATATGTGCTGAAGACCGACGCACGGACGTGTACCGAGGGGTGGTTCTGGGCATTTGCCGCGTATGCGGTATGCTGTCGAGGGCGTCAGCCCTTAAAGGGGGGTGAATGTAATACCCCGGCCTGCTCGTAGTATGGCCCATGTGGCCCATGAGTAGTTGTGTGGTGGGATTAGTCCCACATTGCTTATCTCAAGTGAGTTGTAGTAGTATATAATGCCTGTTGGATCCAAACATAGCACCTCCGGGTTAACCCTTTTACACGAAGCGAGGACGAAAGTGTAAGTGGGGTGCTATGTGTGGGCGGGTCCGCCCTACGGTGGGCTGGGCATTGAGCCGATTTTGGGTCAGGGTGTTACAATAGGTCACCCTTGTCCATCTTGCACCACGTTTGAGTTCATTGACCTCACCCGACATCGTCGATCGTTCTGGACCTCAACTCTCGAAGCCTAGTCCCGATCATCCTCGCCGTTGACTGTCGTTGACCACCAAGCAACCTGCACAACAATAGACAAGCAAACTGAATTCGGGAACAAGTTCTTCACAACTTGACCCATGTTAGTCAAAACATGCATCATGCAATACATATGCACTGAAACTCATGATTTGACCTAACAACCAAACATCGCCGCCACGAAGGGCGACGATTCAAGTGAAAACCGGTCAGGCCACCACTATGGCCGGTCTGACCATCACCTATTGGCCGGTCTGACCGTCGGCTGGGACTTAGCCGAATTTAGCCCCAGAAATTTTGAAACCTACTGGAAATTTCAAACGAATAGAACTTTTGACTGGAGACTCCAAAAATTATGAGACCAAGTGCAATAGAATCCCCTCTCTTGCCTACAACCTCTATTTTTGCCCAACCCTAAAAACCACTTTCTAGATTTGGCCAGTCCGACCACCACTATGGCCGGTCGGACTGACCTATGGCCGGTCTGACCACCGCTTCGGCCGGTCAGACCGCCTGAGACCTGACAGCATGCTAACATTGCCGAAAATACGTGAAACGACAAACCTTTAACGCCATTGCCAATTATCACATCATCCTAAGATCAGGAGTATATCCCCATGATTTGACTAGTCGGATACGGGATTTGCCCCTCCTAAAATAATAGGAGAGATATATGTGGCCCGTCGATGTGGTCGGATAAAGAAAGTATGTGGCCGTGTCACTAGTGGTCGAAGAGTCGACTAAATGAAGTTATCTGTCACGAGATCAAGAAAGTATTGAACAGTCCATGGATAAAAAATATCTCACCTAGAGTTCAACTGGATATAGTGAGGCAAATGGAGAATACGTAAGCATGTCGTTCAGCCCAACCAGATATGAACTGGTCGTATGGAGATACAGACTAATCATAAACTGGTCAGACATGATCACTAACTGGTTGGCGAACTAGTCGTAAGGAGTTACAAACTTGTCGTGGTAAGGACCTGGTCGCAGATCATATTGCATAAGGTTCATCCAATATTCGAGAATCGTTATATCCTAATAGGAACCGCTATCGATTTATGGTCATAAAGAAGTTTTTGAGTCAGAACCGATTACGCATGAACCTACTAAGTCATATACTTAACGGGTTAGAATAAATGAGTTTAGATAGGTTCGTTATGAGCTCTTTATAAGGGGATGAATAGGGCTGTTGGGGCGTAAGTGCTGCTCCACCAAAAACCCTAGCTGTCATCACCTCGAAGGCCCTGTCGTGTGCATTGGTGCTAGCTCAATGGCATATGGTGTTCCACCCCTGGACGTGTAGATACCGTAGAGGCGCTGCTGCGGTTGCTGCTACGCTGATCGAGGATGATCCATGACCTACACAAGGAACGTGATAGGTTGCTGGAGGAGATGATCGGCGCTGAGAATGTTGGATGATCGACTACGACCACTACATCGACGCATTCAACGTTGGATCAGGCTGATCCAACTCTTCTTCTGCTGCACTGCGCGTCTAGTGGTAACGATCCATGATCTCTTGTTTGCATGGCTTCCTGGTTTATGTGGTATAATTTTTGAATTGCTAGCTGGTGTAGCCTACCCATATCCCTTCAATGGTATTAGAGCCATCTTGTATAGTTCGTCATCTAGATAGGTCGTATATACTAGATATGTGGTAGTAGTAGATTGGATCTATTGCTATTTTTGGTATGGTAACTGCTGGGACCGGATTTAAATCCAAACCCTCTGTGTATTTCTTCACCAGTCCCAGATCAGTAGTTAGTTGCATAGTCAAAATATTTTTGATAACAAGTTCGAAACACGAAATAATATTAATAAACAACGGAGTACCAGCCTTCTTCTCGCTCAGAACAGAAACTGACCAATTGGTGATCGAGTCCGACATGGTTGGGTTTTGTATGAAAGAAAGAAATGAGGTCACAGAAGGTTGTAGGCAAAAGGAGGACGGAGGCGATACTTCTCTAAGAAGATGAAAAGGAAAAGCAAGATGCGTAAAAACCCTAAAGCCCTGAGCCGAAGGGACTTTATAGTCGTAGTTCCTTAACTACAATCGAGAATTACCCAAAAGTCCAACTACCATGCGGTTTAGTGTCTCATAGAAATTAACCGCCGAATGGTTGATACTTCATCAACGGTTGCCTCGCTCCGACTAGTCGCGATACTTCCTATAGATGCCTCTTCTAGGATTAACTGTCACCACTTTATCAACTACTTAAGGAAGAACGCAAACGACAAAAGGCAATCCAATCCAATTCAGAAGATCAAGAGACGATTGAATTTCATCTGAAGTATTAGCATAGCAAGTACTACACTTAGTGTAATTAGAATTAGTCTATTGCCTTATCAAGGGCACCCATGTAAAAGGAACTAGTTCATAGCAATAAAGAGCAGTCCCACTCTCTCACAAGAACTCTTTGTCATTTTCCATTGTTTTATTTCGTAACATCGGCGACTCGATCGTTGACAAAACTAGCGTTTGATGATGATGAGGACGTGGATGCGGTAGATCTAGGGAGGATCGTCCAGGAGGCGTCGTAGGGTATCCTAGCCGAAGCAGAGGAGGAGGGGGGAAACACCAGATTTGGTTTGGATGGAAGAGATGGTGCTGTACCGCATGGCCGTGGTCTGGCAACGGAAAAGCATGGGCCTTTTATGAGTTCGGCCTAGCGGGAGGGAGGACAGCCGAGTGCGGGGAGGCATGGCTCTGGGAGAACCTCCTTTTCTAATTTTCTATTAATTCAGTGTGGCCCTGGGAGCTGCTTGCGTACACTACTTTCCGTCTCTTTTCGATCTCCACTCAAACTTCCTGCTACTTGTTTCTAATGTTGCAATTTGCAGAGGAAGACGAATTGCAGAACGAGTACGGCGCATCGGAAAATAAGAAGCTAAGAAAGTTCCATCAGAGGGAGAGCGCGTGCGTTCAGTGCACCCGGCCCCGCCCACGCTGACCCTGACATCACCCGCCCCCCTCGAGGGAGGCAGCAGGCCTGGAAGGCTCGAACTGCGCCGTGCCAGAAAAACGCTATAAGCCTTGGAAGTTTGGCCATTGGCACGACACAAGGCATGCAAATGCAAACTCCCAGACAGGGATCCATGGAAAGGTCGGCTACCGGTTTTTTCTGCTGGGCTGCGACAACATAAGCAAATAGTAGGATGTTTGCTGGGCTGCGACAACATAAGCAACTGGCAAGTGCGGAGGAAATTGCAAACTGAGAGCGCCGGCCTGGTGACTTGCAGGATTCCACGGCAGTCTGAACAGAGTTGGAAACTAATAGCACACAAGCAGCCTCCCAAGTCCGCACACAAATTAAAGGGCGTGGAACTGAAGGGACCAGCGAGGAGTGCAACTGGGCAAAGCTTCGTCGCGAGCTTAGGCATTGGTTTTAGCCTAAAAGATATGTTTCTTAGCAAGCACAGCACAACATAAAAGGTGGGATAATGCAGAGATGGACTCTTCTCGATTTTTTTAAATAATTATTTTTTATTCTGATTTACAGTAATATACCTACTTTTTTTATTTTACAGAAATAATACTTTCTCGCTCCACCGTTGGGCGACTTGGATCTTATCGCTCAACCATCGGTCGATTGATCCAAGTAGCCCAACGGTCGAGCGACACGCGTAGTCACCCGGTGGTTGAGCGACTTGTGATAGTCGCTTAACGGTTCGGCGACTACTCCACTTGTCGCTCAACCGATGGACGATTTAAAATAATAGCATGATTATTTAATAATTCGATGGAAATAATTGTGGAGGGAATAAATGATAATTTTTGTAGGTAATACATTTAGCAAATCTTATTTGTAAGTTGTTAATTTTTCTGAAAATAGAAGGGTGGTGACAAGGTTGGTTGGTCCATTTGTGATTTTCGCAGATTCTCAATGGTATGAAATCTGTTAGACTCGTAATAACATTTTGTGATCGCCGTATGTTGTTGTAGTGCGGTAAATTTCTGAAGAATTTTGTGAGGACGACTGAGGTAGAAATGAGTCGTAAGTAAGAAGGTAAGTGATTCTTGCGATGCGCTAGGGAATTCATACACGGTGGAGAACTTCGGAGAAACGGTGCAACGATAATAGCACGACAGTTGATCCGACAAGGGGGTTACATGGCACATAGGCTAACGAATCAAGAACGGTATACACATGCCTTTTGGGAATTAGAAATGCATGGGACATATGGACGAAGAGGGTCGAACTACTGTGTGGAACGTGGCTATTTGCCCTTGCGGCCTAGCTTGGTGTTGTACTCCTCGCCTTGTGCCTTAGATTTCGTCGCGATGGCCATCTTCCACACCCTCTCGGCCTCGCGTTGCCGAGCATGCTCGTACTTCTGCTCGTCGTGCAGCCTCTCCCACCTCTTCTTCTCCCCCATCTCAACTTGCAGCTCTTCAAGGCGCCTTTCACGGCCCTCACAGCCCTCCGTGACCTAGTTCTTTCTTGTCCGCAGCAACCACATATCGTATGGGTGGATCTTGTCGTCGATCCACTAGCTGAAGTCTTATATGCGCGGCGGAGACTGCGGTGGGAAGAGAGACGTAGTTACGGCATAACGGGAAGCAAAACAATGGTGTGCACTGAAATGCTATTTAATTACTGGCTTCTTGTGGCTCGGCGTGTCAAACCTACAGTTGGGATAGTCCGTGCAAAAGTTCGAGCAGCACCAATAACACTGCCCAATGGTCCACTCGTCGGTTGATCTGACGCATTTGTATGCGTCCCGACACCAACAAAGGAGTGGCACCACCCCCGTCGGGGGCCCTTCTAGAGGGCGTTCAGCGGGCATAGGAGGGGGTTGTGTGGCTCGACCTAAATCGTTGGGAGTACTACGAGGCAGCCTCCTTGTTGGGTTACAGGAAGGCTACGATAGCACAAAACAAAAAAATTCCGCGCAACCAAGGAACTTCCGCTAGTAATATATCACGAGATTACCACTAAACCCGCCGACTCGTAGTGGAAGTAGAGTCGTTGTAGCGAGTTGATGCAGTCGTAGTCGTACTCACGACGCGTCTTCTCCTCCGAGTGGTCGTACTCAGCGCACGTGTAACACCCTGACCCAAAATCGGCTCAATGCCCAGCCCACCGTGGGGCGGGCCCGCCCACATATAGCACCTCACTTACACTTTTCGTCCTCGCTTCATGTAAAAGGGTTAACCCGGAGGTGCTACGTTTGGATCCAACAGGCATTATATACTACTACAACTCACTTGAGACAAGCAATGTGGGACTAATCCCACCACACAACTCCTCATGGGCCACATGGGCCACACTCTGGCGGTAGGGTATTACATTCACCCCTTTAAGGGGACGCCTCGGCGATATCAGCATCGCGGCAAATGCCCGAACCACCCCTCGGTACGTCCGTGCGTCCGGTCTTGCGACATGTGCCATGCCATGTGTCCACTCCGGGCCACATGCGCCATGCGCGATATGCTCGCGCCGCCCCGCACGCGCCGTGCAATGAAGGTTGATGCTCGATACCATTTGTAACACCACGACCCAAAATCGGCTCAATGCCCGGCCACGTGGGCGGGCCGCCCACATATAGCACCTCACTTACACTTTTCGTCCTCGCTTCATGTAAAAGGGTTAACCGGAGGTGCTACGTTTGATCCAACAGCATTATATACTACTACAACTCACTTGAGACAAGCAATGTGGGACTAATCCCACCACACAACTCCTCATGGGCCACATGGGCCACACTACGAGCGGTAGGGTATTACATTCACCCCTCAAGGGTCGACGCCCTCGGCGACATACCGCATCGCGGCAAATGCCCGAACCACCCCTCGGTACGCCCGTGCGTCCCAGTGGCACATATGCCATGCCATGTGTCCACTCCGCCCACATGCGCCATGCGCCATATGCCGCGCCCTCCCCCGCACGCCTGCGTCAATGAGGTTGATGCTCGATACCATCTGTAACACCGACCCAAAATCGGCTCAATGCCCACCAGCATGGGCGGGCCGCCACATATAGCACCTCACTTATACTTTTCGTCCTCGCTTCATGTAAAAGGGTTAACCCGGAGGTGCTACGTTTGGATCCAACAGGCATTATATACTACTACAACTCACTTGAGACAAGCAATGTGGGACTAATCCCACCACACAACTCCTCATGGGCCACATGGGCCACACTACGAGCAGGCCGGGGTATTACAGCACGTCTCCTCCTCCTGCTCCGGTGATCGTCATGAGTTGGAGATCATCCTAGTGTTAATACTTCGCAGCAACACCTCCAAGGTATCCACACATACGGGGCAAGGACACCACGTGCTGGAGTGCTAGCTCCGGTGGTGTGGTTGAGGAAGGCGTGGCTATTAGGGTTTCGGAGTTCTTCAAAAGATCATCCGAAAAATCATCATGAACCCCATACCACCGCCCCTCTATATATAGGCGTCCATGATGGGTCTCGAACTTGAGGCCCATTAGGAACTCGTCGCCTATACAATATCGAATCACCATCCAAACCAAATCCTCGCCCTTTAAGTGTGCGACCCTATAGGTTCATGTGTAATCGGTTGCGACTCGGAAACTCTTTTCGACTACTTAGTTGTTAGCGGTACCTAGCAGCACATAACGATTCCCAAACACACATAGAATATATCGGATGAACCTTAATGTAATATGATATACGATCAGGTCCACATCACTAACGACCAGCTCGTATCTCTATACGACCAATTCATATTTGGTCTCTACCAATTCGTAACTCCTTACGATCAGGTTTCGACCACTTAGTGATCATGTTCGACCATCCTACGACCAGCTCGTATCTCCATACGACTAGTCCGTATCTGATCGATCTGAAATACCTTCTCATGTATTCTCCCTTGGCCTCACGATATCTAGTTGAACTCCAGATGAGATGTTGTGTCATCCATGGACTATTCAATACTTTCTTGATCGAGTGTCGAATAACTTCATGTGGTCGACACTTTGACCACTAGTGGTATAGCCATGCACTTTCTTTATCCGATCACCACGAGGGGCCCAGAGATATCTCTATTGTTATGTTAGGAGGGGCAAATCCCATATCCGACCAGTCACATCCCTCTGCATGTTTCATAGTATATCAGAAAGCTACCTTTATAACTACCCAGTTACGAGTAGCGTTTGGCAACCCCTAAGAGTGCTATTACACATGTAGGGAACCATGCTGATCTCAGGTCTAAGGATTATACATCATCATTACTTGAGACCAACTAATGGCATATAGAATCATAACAATCTCAATAGTGTCTCAAGGTGGGTCTATCCAACCCCATGTTCTCTAACATGTGTTCACATTATTGATTCGATATCACCATATCCATGACCGGTGAAACATGATCATCAATCAATACATATGTTGGTCATAGAGTTACTGTTGTTCCGACCAGTGACATTTGACCAGGGATACATTTGGAATAACATCATATAAGTTAAAAAGTTTCACCAATAAGTCACATACTCATTGATCTATAACTGATGACTCATTCAAGGAACATGATAACATATTATTCAATATCATGAACATAAGGAAATATAATCATCTTTATTATTGCCTCTAGGGCATATTTCCAACAATCTCCCACTTGCACTAGAGTCAATCATTTAGGTATCTAATACCGATAGCTCTTGTGTGCGCCTCATGCTTAGGCTGTGTGAGAGGCTTTGTCAACAGATCAGCAACATTTAAATCCGTATGAACTTTGTGTATCTTAACATCTCCTCTATCGACCAATTCGCGAATGACATGATAACGCCTGAGTATATGTTTGGACTTCTGATGGGATCTAGGCTCTTTAGCCTGCGCAATGGCTCCATTATTATCACAATAGAGATTCATTGGGCTCGGGGCACTCGGAACCACACCCAACTTAGCAAGGAAATTCCTTATCCAAACACCTTCCTTTGCAGCTTCAGAAACCGCAATGTACTCGGCCTCCGTCGTAGAATCAGCAACCGTCTCTTGCTTGGAACCTTTCCAGCTCACTGCTCCTCCATTTAGAATTAATACAAAACCAGATTGCGAACGATAATTATCTGTCGGTTTGGAAGCTTGCATCGGTGTAACCATTTACAACGAGCTCTTCATCACCGCCATAAACTAGGAACACATCCTTAGTCCTTTTCAAGTACTTAAGAATGTTTTTCACAGCTGTCCAGTGACTTTCACTAGGATTAGCTTGGTATCTACTCGTAACACTTAGAGCATGTGATACATCTGGTCGAGTACAAATCATGGCATACATAATAGATCCAATGGCCAAAGCATGTGGAATACCATTCATACGGTCTAGCTCATCAGTTGTCGAAGGACACTGACTCTTGCTAAGACTTATGCCATGTGACATAGGCAAGAACCCTTTCTTGGCATCATGCATGTTGAACCGAATCAACACCTTGTCAATATAAGTACTTTGGCTTAATCCAATTAGCCTTCTTGATCTATCTCTATAGATCTTTATCCCTAAGAGAGTGGTCACAGCGGCAGTCGAGTGGTCTCTTCGTGCTTTGCAGAGAGTTGTCACGTCTTGCTTTGCATAGAGTGGTCACATCCTGCTTTGCAGAGCAGGGTCACGTCCTACTTTGTAGAGAGTGATCACGTCCTGCTTTGTAGAGATAAGTCTTTTCCTGCTCTGTAGAGAGTGATCACGTCCTACTTTGCAGAGAGAAGTCACGTCCTGCTTTGCGAGAGAGGTCACGTCCTGCTTTGCAGAGAGAGGTAAGGACAACAGATTGACACTTGCAATGAAGTTAAAGTTTACAATTACGATACACGAGGAAAATCATATAGAGCCATGTCATAGTAACTATGAAGTAAAATATGTACAAAACAAATACAAGTGCACCAAACATAACGTAGACCACCTACTAGCCGCCCACTACACCACCCACAGCACCTCCTCCGTCGCTGCCACGTCCCACCCCTGGTCCGTACTCGCCTGTATGGCCCCGCTTGGGCCTCCTCAACACGGGGTGTCGGGGCCCCGACAGGGTGAGGCGGTCAGGAGCCCTGCTGACACGTGCTCCCAATGCCTATGGGGTCGACTCCACCGGTGCATGAGTGGCCACTGGGGCACCGCTGAGCTGCGACGGAAAGAACCTCAATGGGTGTGGGCTAAGGTGCTCCCCTGACCTCCCCCGGGTCTTCTACGAAGAAGACGTCCACGTCCTGCGGGGGCTCCTCGTGCGGGAGAGCTCAACTCCCGGCTGGGGCGCGAAACCTACAAGATAAGTTTTGTTTATTCGTGCAATGTATCAGCGCGAAATGAACCTAAAAAGATGAAACACACCTTCGGCGTGGCCCATGGTATTCATACCCGAATCTCTTTGGAGATTTCGCATTAGTGTGTCGCTATCTATCTCTTGCCAATTGAAAATTCTGCTAATCTTCTGAAGTGGAATCTGGAGGCAATGTGTGTGTGAATCATGAGTCATTGAACTATGCACTAACTCTACCTGCACCGTAACTAAACCTCCAATCTCCTGTGCCACTTCCTCTTTGTTTTGTTGTAACATTGATTTATCATCAAAGACAACATCCCTGCTCATCACCACCTTTTTATGTCAGATCCCAAAGCTTGTACCCTTTAACAGCTTTCTTGAAACATAGAAAAATGAATTTTGTTGATTTTTCATCAAGCTTTGACCTTTTATCAGCTGGTATATGCATATAGATTGGGCAACCCAAAATTCTTATATTAGAAAAATCAACCGAATTACTAGTCCATACCTCCTCCACAACCTTACCACCCAAAGATGCATGTGGTTATCTGTTTATGAGATATCACGCCATGTTCACAGCCTCTGCCTAGAAACATTTAGGAAACCCCGCATTCAACCTTAAGCACCTTGCTCATTCACAAATAGTCATGTTCATCCTTTCTACCACAACGTTTTGCTGCGGTGTTTTGCGCACTGTAAAATGCTGCTGAATATCATGCTCCTCACAATATCTCTGAAACTGAGAATCAGTATATTCAGTACTATTATCAGATCTCATATAATGTACCTTCCTTCATGTTTAGTTTTCCACCTCAGCTTTCCACACCTTGAACTCGGCAAACACTTCAGATTTCTGTTTCATGAAATACACCCACACCTATGGGAAAACTCATCAATAAAAGTTACAAAATACTGACCTCCACCCATTGAAGGTTTTCTAGTAGGCCCCCACACATCAAAGTGTATATAATCAAGTATTCCTTATGTTTCATGTTTGACACTTGAGAAGCTAACCTTAGACTGTTTTCCAAGAACACAAAACTTATAAAAACCTAATTCGCTACTTTTAATTCCTACCAATAGGGCTCTCTTATGCAATTCCGCCATCTCACGAACATTAAGATGGCCCAACCGCATATGCCAAAGTTTTTCCATATCATTATGTGACTCCGCCGAACAGACTCCACCTACAACAGTGCTCCCTAGCAATATGTAAATATTTCTAGCAGTTCTCCTACCCTTCATACTCCACCTACAACAGTGCTCCCTAGCAATATGTAAATATTTCTAGCAGTTCTCCTACCCTTCATCACAGTCAATGCACCTTTACAAATTTTCATGGTTTCCTTATCATTATCAGCTTTATAAGTAAGACCACTATTATGTAAGGAGCTAGAGAGACCATATTCTTTTTCAACCCTAGTATGTGCCTAACATCATGCATTGTTCTAACAATACCATTATACATCTTAATTTCAACTTCACCTATTTTGACAATACTATGACATGTATCATCACCAAGGTAAACATATATAACTGAAATTATCTGATCTGTATGAAGTGAACCACTCCCTACTAGGCGTGATATGAAACGAGCACCCCAAATCAAGAATCCATGCATCTATCAACCGACCGTTTGAAACTAAGAGAACATCTGCATTACTGCTATACTAGTCATTTTCCCTAGGCACATTGATAGTCTTCTCATCATGCTTCCCACCATTCTATTCTTTCAATTTTGGATAATCCATCTTCATATGCCCATCTCCTTGCACTTGTAGCACTCGATATTCTTTCTTCTCTTGACTTTGATCTGGATTTATGCATTCCAGATCTCTCCTTGTCTTGTTTCCTTCAACGATCACCCTTTGTATACAAACTATCACCCTAAGAGCTCTCCCTTGCGTTCAACTTCCGTTGATTATGCGCCAACAAGGCTATAATAATCTCATCAACCTTGATAGTATGTTTCCCGTATATCAGAATGATGACCAAGTGTTCATAGGAAAGTGGCAATGAACACAACATAATAATAACCTTTTCTTCATCTGTGATCTTCACATCTAGACGTCCTAGATCAGTGACCATCTGATTGAAGACATTCACATGTTGTGCAAGATTAGACCCCTCCAGCATCTTTAGCCTGTACAACCTCTACTTCAGATACAACTTGTTCATCAAGAATTTGGACATAAACTAAGTCTGCAACTTGTCTCATATTTCTTTCGGCGAGGTCATATTCATCACATGATACATGACCTGATCCGATAGACACAACCGTATGATCGCAACTACCTGCTCCTTCAACTCCTCCCAATCATCATTTTGTATCGTCTTGGTTTTGCTTCGCACAGCTCTTTGGAACAACCCTCTAGCGCCAACAGATCCTTCATCCTCGTCTGCCACAATGTGAAGTTACCAGTCTCGTCGAACTTCACCACTTCGAATCTAGCACTTGGCGTCGCCATATCAACCTTACTCTTATACCAATTGTTAGATCCGACGATAGCCCTTTGCGTAAGAGAACAATCACAGCAAGCATACAAGAGACACACGATTTTATTTGTGCAGTTATTATATATATAAGTCATATACTGTTACACCAATTGTTGGAACCAGCTCTTCCTTTCACCTTATTGTATATATAAGTTATACATTGTTACAAATGCGCAGTTATTCCAAGCATCACTTTATTTATTCGGGTTTGCTAATTTGCAGTTGTGCAATTTTTTTATTCATCAGTCACCTACAATTGCATATTACTAAGCCTAAAATTACAGTACCAAGTGATGTGCAATTTTAGCACAGCTCTACTGTAACTTTTAATTATATTTGTTGTTATATTTTTTTGTTTTTGTATTTGTAGGGTTCACCTAGATTTACTTTTGTCTAGTTTATAATTTTTTTTGTATTTGTAGGGTTTACCTACATTACTTTTGTCTCAACATAGAAACCTATGGTGTTCATTAGATCAAAGTCCTAGACCTAAGAAAGGTAACTGATAGATAAAGAAATTTCAGTCACCTAAAGCATAGATATTCCCTTATTTATTGAGAATTGCTATATAACTTCTGACAGTTTTTTTGAAGCTAAAACTGTCATTTTTCTGTTCGTTAGATATGCTTTGAGATTTGTATTCTTTCTCATATGATGAATTGGCTTCGAATTTATTATGATTTTTTCTTCGGAACATAACAGGTTCACCATATTGTCGTATTTTGTTGCTATATAATTTTATTTTTATCTTTTTTTTGCTTAACCTCTCAAAGTACATGTGAAGAATATAACGGGTTCATCACATTACCGTATTTTGTTGGTATATAATTTTATTTTATTTTGACTTTTTTTTGCTCAACCTCTCAAAGTATATGTGAGATTTTGAATCATGTGATGAAAATATGAATTATTAAGACTTTCAAGAATAATTACAGTGACGAAGAACTAAAATTACATAAATAATTTACTATAATTTATGTAATAATGGAGCAGTAAATAAACTTTCAAAATATAACAGTATTTTATAGAGAAAACTACATAGACAGTTCTTATTTATTTTGCTTTGCCAAGCCAAAGCGCGTACGTCGGCAAGCCCAATTCAGATGCATTACATAATGTATCGTCAAAACAAAGCTTTTGTCTATAGCAATGGTACAGACTCGTATACGTTTATATGTTGTGACGGTGGAATTGCTCTGTCTTGGAGCACAGACCTAGTAGTGTCCGCCACCTCCACCGGAGCCATACCCATACCCAGAGCCGGAGCCATATCCGGAGCCTCCGCCTTGGCCGCCACCACCTCCGCCGCCACTGCCGCCTCTGTATCCTCCGCCATGGTCACCGCCTTGCCCATATCCACCACCAGACCCATATCCAGAGCCATAGCCACTGCCAGAACCACCACCTTGGCCGCCACCACTGCCGCCGCCATGTCCACCTCCACCACCACTAGCACCACCCGCGCCAGATCCATACCCAGAGCCATAACCCTCGCCTGACCCATAACCGGATCCCGCACTGCCACCTTGACCACCACCGCCTCCACCGCCTCCACCACTCCCATAACCACCAGCACCCAAAGCGCCACCGCCAGGCCCATAGCCCGAGCCATACCCTTGCCCAGAACCATACCCAGAGCCAGACCCACCACCCTCACCACCGCCGCCGCCACCGCCACCACCATGGCCATACCCACCAGCAGCACCTCCACCAGCTCCCTCACCATACCCCGAACCATACCCGGACCCATACCCTGATCCACTATTACCACCACCACCACCTCCACCTTCCCCACCGCCACCGTCACCTTCCCCACCGGCGCCATAACCCAGGAGGGTTCGGGCACTTGTAGTCATGCCTGAGCTAAGGAAGACAAGGATGGCCAGAGCCAAATGCATAGTAGCCATCTTCACTTGCTAGGTAGCTACTTCGGTGCAAGTGTGGTTGTGTGGCGAGAGCGAGGAGATGTGGAGGTATTTATAGGGCGCTTCTTGTGCGTGCATGACTTCCACCGATGGGTCACTGAATGGTCCAAAACTAAAGGCCAATGCTCAATGCATGTAGATACAGTTTGGACGCGTTTGGTGTGAAACGAGGACCAGTAGTGGTGTTGTAGTGCTAGTGGTTATCGCCTTTCTTGACATTTTAGAGAGCGGTGTGTGATGGTACTTGTGTTGGGTTTGCTTTATGCTTTCCCTTTTTTCTTGCTTTTCTGTAACCAAATAATTGATGTATTGATGAAGCTATATACTAGTAGTATACAGGCATTCACACCAGCTGATCATTAGCCACTCGTTTCAGTTATTAGCTTCACACGGACAACAAATTATATATCCTTGAGGTGGCATGCATACAGATTACCAATCAAAACAACGAACTGAAACATGTATGAAGTATACATACTAGCACAGAGGCCACTGTAAATTTTTAATCCCAAAAAGATTGTAGAAGAACTCAACAGAAATTATGTCTGGAGAAAACACATATTTCAGTCGGAGAGATGCATTAATCACGTGACAAACATGATCTTACATGACTAGACACTGTTTCACTGCTACGTCAAGCCGCCCGACAAACTGCATGTTACACTGACTGTCGTGTTGTACTAATCCTCCCAGGGAAAGAATTCGGACTTGGATTGGTAGATTGATCGATAGGAAGATGCAAACAAATTAACAGAAGGAGCAGGTAAATAAAAGTAAAGCGTTGCACTGAGTACTGACTGCAGTGTTGTCTGATTGCTACCTGTTTCAGTTTGGAGGATTGACACTAGGAGCCAGGTAAAGAACAGCGTACAGAGGAAAAGGAGAAGTAAACGGACAAGTGGACTAGAATGGCAGCAGTACAGCACTGCATATTTTAGTTTCGCAGACAAAAATTTGGACCTGAAATCAGGATATGTGAACATGTGATTTCTGAACATGATAGTGTTCTTGCGATTGAAAATCCAAATTTGAGTTATTCTCTAATCTGCTGTCTGAACTAGCAGGAAAAACTAAGTTGCGTATGCAATTTTTAGTTAGTTTAGATCCATCACATAAGTAGCAGATCAGTTTGCACAAAAATTGGAACTTGGAAGAGTTCCAGAGTTCAGAGTATCACTGATACATCTTCTCAAATCCACAATAGTGAGCTGACAAGGGCCAAACTGCCAAACCCAGGGGAGAAGTTTAAATGTCGACGCAAGATTGTTTATGGACATTTTCCTAAAAGCTTTGGTTAATAAATTGGTTGACGCAACTGCAAAATATTCAGAGAATTCAGAAATAGAGTTTAGTATACGATCATCTGATATCCTTCAGGAACTGTATGTTGTATAATCAGTTAATCATCAGGCTTGTAGAAATGGAACTGAATTTGTGTCAGATTATAGCTTCTCTTTGGTATGCAACATGATTTTAACATTGAGAGATCGATCGTGCCCGAAAAGCGCAGAAAACTTTCCTTCTTACATCATCTACATATTTAGTAGGTTGACATGTATCGTAAATTCTTTGTGCTTGCATATCAGGCTTCTTCAGTTAAGTAAACAGCTCCATGTATACTGAAGTATGATCTTATTCCAAAGATCGTTTTATTTATCAGGCTTTGCCAAGTAAGTAAAGCGGCAAGCAGAGTGCACTATTACATATACTCAAACATGCAAGCTCTTCGTAAAGCAGTGAGAGAGACAGACTCATCACTGATGATACATTTTTAACTATATACTATTGCACTTGGCTCTGAAAATGAGCTTAGTGGTGTCCGTTGCCGCCGCCGCCACCAGAGCCAGAGCCGTATCCGGAGCCAGAGCCAGAGCCGGAGCCGGAGCCCCCACCTTGGCCGCCGCCGCCGCCACCGCCACCGCCGCTTCCATACCCACCACCGTGAGCACCACCCTGCCCATACCCGCCACCAGACCCAGAACCATAGCCTGAGCCGCTGCCGGACCCACCACCTTCGCCGCCGCCGCCGCCGCCACCGTGTCCACCACCACCACCACTAGCACCACCTGCACCAGCGCCATAGCCAGAGCCAGATCCCCCACCGGCCCCATGCCCATAGCCCGCACCGCCGCCTTGGCCACCACCGCCTCCGCCGCCACCACCATGTCCATACCCACCACCGGCAGCACCCCCACTGCCACCTCCCTCACCGTACCCGGACCCGGACCCAGACCCAGACCCTGACCCACCGTAACCACCACCACCACCCTCACCACCACCGCCGCCGCCGCCTCCTCCGCCGGGGCCATAGCCCAGGAGGCTGCGAGCGCTGGTGGTCATGCCTATGCTAAGGAGGACAAGGATGGCAAGAGCCAAATGCTTAGTGGTAGCCATGGCTGCTATAGCTATTACTTCAGTGCGAGTGTTGTTGGTTGTGTGGTGGAATGGAGTGAAGGCAGCTAGGGTATTTATAGGGTGCAACCGTGCATGGCGATCGGTAGCTCGGCGTCTGCATGGTCCAAAACGAGAGGCTAACACACGTCGAGTTTGGGCGCGTAGGATCGATGCGTGTGAAACGAGGACCAGAAGGGTGCAGTGCTAGTGCAAGTGGTTGTTGCCTTTTCTTGACAATTGAAAGAGCGGTGTGTGACTAGCTCACTTGTATATATATATTTTATGCTTTCTTTTTTGTTGCTTTTTGTAAGGTAAAATTATTCGATTTTTATTGCATTCTGTCCATACTACAAGGTCATCTGACGTTGTTTTCTTGAGGGCGACTTCGGTTCTTAGTTAACTCGAAGTCTCGAATCCGTCGGCCGCTCGATCGAGTTAGGCGCGGATTAATTAGTGTGAATACGTGCTTTATGTGATCCATGCACTGGGGTTCAGTGATTTGGCAGATGGACTCGATCATCCTGCCCTGATAGTTCCGACATGGATCTGATTATATTTCATCATCATTTCTAGTTGGAGTCTAGCCATGTTCTTCTATCTAGCATATATGAAACTATATCTGCCCATAAATTCCGTACGATCGATCAAGCTTTTAATACTTTGATCACTAATATATAGATTGACTAAATGAAAACAAGTAATTAGACTTGTCTTGCAAAAATACACTCGTCATACATCATTTTTATTATATTTCTAGTATATTATGATAAATAAATATAGTCAAAGTGTTGCAATGGAAACTGAAAATTAAAAATGACCTACAATTGTAGACACAGGGACTACTATACGTGCCATCAATTAGTAGGGTTTGGCTATTCATGCAAGATGGTTGGTTCATATTTTTGATTGCCAACCGTTCGTTAGACCAAGTGGCCAACTGGTGTGACACATGGGTTTTTTGGCGTGAATGATATTACCGTTATATATATAAGAGTTGGGTAAGGGAAATATTTGTCATTCTGATAGGATTTTGTTTTGGATGTCTCGTAGTATTGTTTTGTAGACATTGAAAAAAAGATATTACTGCATCTGCATTGTTAGTAAATATTGCAGAACAAATTATATTGAGTTTGAGTGTGATACGAATTTTGTTTGCTACTCCAACTTATAGTTATACTTATATACGTAGTCTTTCATGTACTACTATAAATATATCACTATAGTCCATAGGGAAGAGCAAGAGCTTCATTGTAAATATCTCCTCATATAGTGATATTGCTTTCATACGCACGTGGTTTTTTAAAAGAGTTTTCCACGTAAAATTCGTGTCTCCTGATTCTATGTTTTTGTGCCATATTCTGTAAAGCACAAATTGGATGTGTGATTGAAAAGCAAACTAACAAACATGTCAAGAAGTTACGTAGTGGTAATGGTTTGGAGTTCTGTCTCAGAATTTGAAGTTTTATACAGATCAAATGACTTTTTGAGACAATACACTCTCCCAGGTACTACTCAGCAAAATAGTGTGGCCAAACACATGAACATAACTATTATGGAGAAAGTATCTTGCATGTTATGTAACTCTGGCTTATCTAGGAGTTATTGTGCTAAAGCTACGTCCACTGCTTGTTATTTGATAAATTGGTCACCCAACCTGGCACTTGATAAAAAGATTCCAATTGAGGTATGGTCGGGCTCTCAAGCAGATTATTCAAATTTAAGAATATTTAGTTTCTCTACTTATGCTCATGGCAACAATGATAAATTAGAGACTACACCACTAAGTGTATTTTACTTGGTTATAAACTTGGTGTGAAATGATATAAATTGTGAAATCCTAAAACTAGAAAGGTGGTTATTAGTAGAAATGTTATTTTTAATGACTCTACTATGTTGTATAATAAACTATCTATCGATGTTATTGTTGATGATATCCCTAGAGGCAATCATAGAGATGATTGTATCACGTTTATATTTATGAGTTATTGAATAAACGTTATTCTGTTCCTTGAATGAATCATTGGTTATAAGATCAACAAGTATGTGACTTGTTGGTGAAGCTTTTTAACTTATATGATGTCGTTCTAAATGAATCCTTGGTCGAATGTCACTAGTCGGAACACTAGTGACTCTATCGACTAGCACATGTATTGATTGATGACCATGTTTCACCGGTCATGGATATAGGGATATCGAATCAATAATGTGAATACATGTTAGAGAACATGGGGTTGGATTGACCCACCTTGAGGCACTATTGTGAGGCAAAGAGAGAATACAAGAGAAGGTCTTTCAGTTCGATCAGATACGGACTAGTCGTATGGAGATAGGAGCTGGTCGTAGGATCACTAAGTGGTCGAGACCTGGTCATAAGGAGTTACGAACTGGTCGATACCAAATATAAACTAGTCGTATAGAGATACGAGCTGGTCGTTAGTGATATGGAGTTGTTCATAGATCATATTGCATTAAGGTTCGTCCGATATAATTCATGTGTATTCGGGAATTGTTATGTTTTGCTAGGTGCCGCTGACGACTCATGATCAGAAAGGAGTTTCCGAGTCACAACCGATTACACATGAACCTAACGGGTCACACACTTAGCGGGTTGGAACAAACCAGTACGGATACGATTCGTCAAATGTGTTCGGATAGGATCCGTCACGGGCACTATATATGAAGATGCTTGAGACTATTGGGAGAGGGTGACAGACATGAGTTATTACACCAAACCCTAGCCACCATCTTCTTGAGAGAGCCTTCCCGTGCAACTTGGTGCTAGCACACCGGCGTACGGTGTTCCTTTCTTGGATGTATAGATACCGTAGAGGCGTTATTGCAGTTGTTGTTGCACTTGAGGACGATCCACGACTTCTCAATGAAAGCAATTGGTTATTGGAGGAGTCGATCGACATTGGTAATGTTGGACGATCGACTATGATCACTACATTGATGCGCTCTTCGTTGGACTAGGCTGCTCCAACTCTTCTTCCGCTGCACTGCGCGTTTGGTGGTAATGATCTATGATCATCTACTTGCTTGGCTTCCTGGTTTACGTGGTAGAAATTTTGAATTATTGCTAGCGTAGACTACCCGTATCCCTTTAGTTGAGAAACCGCACAATCAAGCATGTAGGTGGAGCATGTTATTGATTCATGATCACATCAGAAGTCGAAAGGAAAACATACAAGATGCTCCGTTATCTTTCCATCACCACAACATTCCATTGTAGCTACAGACCTAAAAAGAATATTCAAGTTCCCAAAATATTGATTGCAGAAGCTGATATTGTTGCTTATGCTTTGAATGTGAATGAAAAATTGAAGGTATTGCAGAACCTTCCACTTATTCAAATGCCATCTCTTTTGGTGATTAAGAGAGATGGATGGCTACAATGCATATTGAGATGTAATCTCATGAGAAGAATGACACTTGGGAGCTGGTTAAGTTGCCAATTGATAAGAATGCTATAAACTGCAAGTGGATCTTCAAGAAGAAAGAATGCATTTAACCAACCGAAGAGGTTAGGTACAAGGCAAGACTCGTTGCTAAAGGATACAATCAAATTCTAGGTATTGATTTCACATATGTCTTTTTCCCAGTTGTGAAGTATAGTTTCATTCATATTTTACTCAACATAGTGACTATATATGATTATGAGTTTGAACAATTAAATGCGAAAATTGTGTTCCTACATGGAGAATTAGAAGAAGACATTTATATAGAGCAACCGAAATATTTTATTTCCAAGCAAGGAGAATTATGACTACAAGTTGAAGAAATCTCTTTATGGTCTAAAGCAATCACCCAAATACTGGTACAAGAGATTTGATTCCTTTATGATCTCTCGGGATTTTAAAATATCTTATTATGGTAGCTGTGTTTATTTGAATACTATTAATGACATAGCTATTTATTTGCTCCTATATGTTGATGATATGATGATTGCTACAAAATACAATGCATAAATTTCCAAGTTGAAGGCAGTACAACTGAGTAGTGAATTTGAGATGAAGCATCTCGGTGCAGCAAAGAAAATTCTTGGTATGAACATTACCAGAGATAGATGATTTGAAAAATTATACTTAAGTTAGAATTGGTATTGATAAAGTTCATCGTCGTTTCAACATGCGTAAGGCTAAACCGGTGAATACCCTGTTAGTTGCACATTTTAAACTTTCTTCAGCATCATGTCCACAGTCAGATGATGAAGTTGAGTACATATTTATAGTTCTATATGCTAGTATAGTTGGTTCACTTATGTATGCCATAGTATGTTCTCACCCTGATTTATCTCAAACATTGAGTATTGTTAGTAGATACATGTTTAATCCTGGTAAAGAGCATTAGAAAACAGTTCAATAGATTTTTAGATACTCGCGGGGCACATCTAATGTTTTTTACAGTTTAGGAAGACTACAGATGGAATCGTTGGTTATGTGGACTAATATTTTGTTGAAGATTTGGATAAGAGAATATCTTTTACTGGTTATGTGTTCACTGTTGGAGGATGTGTCGTTAGTTGGAAAGAAAGTTTGCAAGCTATTGTTGCTTTGTTCTATACAAAAGTCGAGTATATGTCTATTTCTGAAGCTTGTAAAGAAGTCGTTTGGCTAAGAGTTTTGTTTCCTGAGTTTTGTGGAAGTTCATTACATTTGAGGTGTCATTGTTCAAGGCGACATTAAAGTCGGCAAGATAAGTACTCATGATAATTTAGTTGATATTATGATAAAGTCAGTTCCTACCGCTAAGTTTGAGCTTTGCTCAAACTTAGTTGGTATCATTCAGTAGTTCTAAAGACATTCGGCGCACAAGGTGTTCATGCTAATTTGTTTTGAGGAGACCACGTTTTATTTTGGATATAGGAGAAATTCATCTCAAGGTGGATCGATTGTTGAGTTTGAGTGTGATATGAATTTTGTTTCCTACTGCAACTCATGGTTCTACTCCTACACGGAGTTTTTCATGTATCACTATAAATTTATCCATATAGTCCATATGGAAGAGTAAAAGTTTTATTGTAAACATCTTCTCATATAATGATATTGTCTTCGTACTCTCATGGTTTTTTTCAAAAGTAAAATTGGTGTCTCCATTCCTATTTTTTGTGTGCATTATTTACAACAAATTAAACAATTAAAATCACCACTGTCCCCAGAATGAGCCTTACCGAAAGAAACTGGTGTACTAATCGATGTGTACCAGCCTGCCTCCGTGCGAGCCATCCAATTTCCACGTGAAGACCATTTCTACTGGAGTAATTTGATGCTTTCTGCATGCGGAGTCATTTTTTTAAAAAAAAGTTTTTCGATTGGTTGGGCCTTTTCAGTTATTCTTTTATAACGTGGAATATCTGATCATGCATGCTTAGTTGGCGCCTAATTGCCTAATAAGCACGGTTTGATATATGGTTAAGATAAAAATTAGACGTCGGGTCTAACTATGGAACAGCTTGTTGCAAAAGTTCAATTTAAGTGGTGTAGTAGTAGTTCAATCGATCGAAATGGCCCTGCAGCTTATTTGAGATGTTGCAGCACAAAAAAAAGTTACACAGTTACACTGCAACTATTGTATATCAGTACTACAAGTCTGCAATAACGTCCCATATGAACTGATGCAACAATTAAATTGTAAAATGACTGAAAATGATTACTGCCAAACAGGTTGCATTGCGAAAAAGGAGGATATAAGGAATCGATGTTCACATCATATATAGCTGGACTCCAAAGCCTCTGGCTCTCTGCAGGTTTCTTCAAAGTAACTCTCTTGAATTTGGAAGGCCAGGACAATTGCTAGCTGAGGAAAACTACTCAGTCGACCTCTTGTGCCGACTAGGCGTACAGCTGTTTCCTTGTCGCCGCGAGCAATGCAATTTCCACATGAACGACCGTTCGGACCAACTAATTTTGACGCTATCTGTGCGAGTCAATTGTGTTGTCGAGCGACTGGGCCTGGAGAGTGTGTTGTGCCAACTAACGTGCTTTGAATTGCACAGCACATATGCTATACATACATCGCTAGCTAGTGAACCTTCACAAGCACCGAGACGCCAAATTATCATAGGAGGGAATTGTACATGGAACAAGCGAATATGTACATTCTTTTCAATGCGTTTATGCTTATGTGATTTACACTAGTGCTGTGAGGTCAGAAAAAGACCAATATATATATGCATGTGAGAAAATTGAAGTCTATAACAATACAAAATTTAATGGGATTAACCTCACAGACTATGTAACCACCTACTTGATACCAAAGGGTTGAGCTTGTCTCCGCTAACTAGCCACTCGCCATAATTAAAATATGGGAACGTCTACGGTCGGCGCTAGGTCCGTACGGCACGATCCGCCATTCATCTCTCGATCCATCGTCCCGCTGTCCTCCCAGCACACAACATCTTCATCTTCTTCCCGTTCACAACATTCTTCACCCTCAACATCCATCATAATGTAACCAACATCTGCATCTTCCTGAAATAAAAAATTAGATACAACAAGTGTTGTAATTCCACAAAATAGTCTACAAGTAGATGTCTGTATATTCAATTTAGGGAAGAAAAAAATTACAACATTGCCGTAAACAGTGCGCAACATCGTTTTTGTACTGATAAAATATTATTTTACAACAGATGCAATATTTTTTTTACATATGCAGCATTCAAAAGAACAGTACACAACATTAGTTTGAATGAGCCGCAACATTTTTCACAATGGGTCGCAACATTCGTTTTTTTCAAAAAGAAACCTGGACTTCTGGAACGTCCTGAGTCAATTTAGGGAAGGAAAAAAATTACAACGTCGCCGTAAACAGTGCGCAATATTTATTTTGTACTGATGAAATATTATTTTACAACAGATGTAATATTTTTTTTTACATCTGCAACATTCAAAAGAACAATACACAACATTCTTTTGAATGGGCCGCAACATTATTCGCAAATGTGCGCAACATCAGCAGAAACAGCAGGTTCTTGATTGGAGCGACGAGCCGGAGCTGGACACGGCGGGGTCGCGCGTGGCCTCGCGGCGCCACGGCAGAAGGAGACGGTGTCCCCGGCGTTGAGGCGCTTCTCCTCGACGAATCGGCTCTAGCCCTTGGTCATGACGTAGCTCTTGCTGCTGTTCTAGTAGTAGTAGCAAAACGGAGAAGAGACGATGGAAGAGAAAGGGAAGGGAGCCGTCCGATAAAAACTCTCACTCCGTACATCCGGACGGCATCGTTTACCTTAAAATATCTTAGTGTGCACTAAGAAAGACTAATATGCTTCGTGGCCGATAAAAACCTCTGGGCGCAGCTTTCACAACATCAAGAGATCAGTGAGAGTTGGTGTAAAATTATAATTAGCGATACTTTTTGTTAATTCAGTTGGCCATAATTGTAATGGTTAATAAAAAGATTGCACCATTATGAGTGAACATTAACTAGTACCAGTCAAATTGCTGGCTAGCTCGCCCCTCATTCGTTAATCTGAAATCTCTGCGGCGCTAGACTTTCTTCCCAGCCTTTCCCTTCTCTCCTTTTGCCTTTTGGCGTCGGATAAAATCTGGAGTACCGTGTGTCGCGCGCTGTAGGTAGTCTCTTGCATGCGAGATCTCCCGTTGACATTTGTGCTGAGCTGAGTTGGACCTGGCCGGATTTGTGGTGGACTGAGAGTGCAGACATATGGTTTTGTTTAGTTGGACTAAAATTCTTGTTTATCCAATTGGTCAGGATTTTAATTTAAATTTGCGGTTCATCCATATGTATCGTAGCAAAAGAAAGCTAGACAGTAAGAGGAGGGGATCCCCGGAGTCATCGGAGTGACTAGAGAGTCATCAAAAGAAGGGATCAGTTGCCAAAAATGTATGTGTATTACTTGTTCCAAAAAACTAGATTCGTCGTGTTACATGGAGCAAGACGGCTATTTATAGCATCCTTAACAGGGTACTTGACATTACTATACTACACCTAAAACGGTCCTATACGCGTAGGGGTTGCAGGGGCTTTTCCCGCCCCCCTACGCGTAGCCTTCAGCCCATAGTGGACCCTCATGGGCATGGTTCACCCGGTTGGTGCACCTGCTCCACCGGCGCTCGAGGCACCTTATGGGTGTAGGACGCCCTCGGGTCGAGGAGGCCTCGGGTATGCTTCGCTTCTCCGGTGGTCCGGACAAACCGTAGCTCCTGGTCTTGCGGTGCTCCGGTGGCCTCCAGGCTTCACCCGAAGTATCCCGAAAGGAGTGCCTAGTACTGACGAGGTGGAGTCGGTCGCGGGCCCCCTCCGGCTCCCCTGAGGTGGCCCCGAAGGACCCGTTGCTTCCGGCCTCAAGGTACCCTGGCGGAGACCCTTTGGGGAGGCTCTGGGCCCGGAGCCTCTCCGAAAGGGCGCCTGGTGTCCCCCGGAGTGGGGTGCCTTTGTGCTCGCGGGTTATGGGGTATGTCCCGCGGTCTTCGCCGGGTCGTTGGGGCCCGTGGGACCACCTCTACGACAAGCCCCTCGCGGTCGAGGTCCTGCTTTGTCACCGCTGAAACCGTGACATTCTCCCGAAGGGTCCATGCACACTGCCCCCTTCGGCCTAGCGAAGCGTGTTTGCGTTGTTTCCTCCGACGCATGTCTCCTTTGGGGATGTTTCGATGTGTTGCTCTTGACCTGTTTATCTTATAGTCAAAACCACATGTAGTCGAATCTCCTTCGACCAGGTAGTCGAAACCACGTGTAGTCGAAGCACGTTCGACCAGGTAGTCAAAAACTTCTTGCTGCGGTCGTATTTGGTTGGCCGGTAGTCTTGATGATGCCTCTTCGAGTGATGCGCACCGCCTTTGGGTGCCGCGCTCTGACGTCGTTTGTTGGGCCCTATGCGATATAATGGCATGTAACCGTTGCTCCGTTTAGGGCATACGTGTCGACCGATGATTGATGCATGGCACTTCAGCTTCCACACCCTGTCGTTTTGCGGGTCTGGTGTAGGTATAAATAGGGGTGGCATCCCCCTTTCTGCCACTTCCTTCCTTTCCGATAACCCTAGGCGCTGTTGTTTGTGTTACTTCTCCGGGCAGCCTAGCTCCGGTGCCTTTTCCTTTGGTGTGACGTCATGACGAATCGACCTAGGGATGGTGGCAGGGCAGCTGCCTACACCGACGAGCTTGGTCATTTGTCAGTGACGCAGCATGTCATGCGGACGCTAAAGGATGAGGGGAAGATGTCAGACCTTACAGAGGTGCGAGCCCCTGGCGAGCAAACAGTGTTGGAGCCCCGGGGGGATGAGGCTATTATCCTCGTCGCCTTCTTCGATGCCGACCTTCGCTTTCTTTGTGTGGAGCTAGTGGCCAGTGTGCTCCAGCTGTATCGGGTGGAGCTGGCACAACTGACGCCCAACTCCATCGTCAAGCTTGGCTTGTTCGAGTGGGTGATGCGGTCCATGGGGGCGAGTGGACAGGGTCTGCTCTTCGCGTACCTTCATGACGGGTGATGTGAACCGAAGAAGAAGAAGGGTATCGGCGAGACACTTAACTTCGGGAGCATCAACTTTCAGCCAAAGGCGCACTGTCTCCAGTATTTGCCGACTTGTGGGGACCCCGAAATATTTACATAGGATCACCGTCCTCCAGATCATATGTAAATAACTCTAGGTCTCTAAGTTCTGAAATCCAACTTGACTCATGTAGATACGTCGAACTTGGTAGTTCGGGACCATACTCACATGAGTCAAGAAAATTTCAAATCTTTGAATATGTGTCTTGTGTTAGCTCCCAAGGATCAAGGCTAAGACACACATATCTCAATCAACATTGATCACAGTCATACATAAGTTATACAGATATATTACACATGTCATACAAGATAAAGACTTATGCCCATAATTTACAACAGAGGCCGACCGGCCAAATTTAACCATTAACATAAGTACGTAGCGGAAAATAAAGCATTAAGAATAAAAACTCTAGTAGGATGTGGCCTTCCCAAAGGCAACTGAGTGGAGGCCAGAAATAGCGTTATTCGTTAGAGTCACCGAAGTTGGGGCTAACAAAATGATATATATTATAATCTTCCTCACCTGAACAAATGGACAATCCGTTAAAGTACAAAGTTGTACTTGCAAGACTTACACAAATAAAAATTTATACATGCTAGTGGTTTGATCAAAGAGAGGTTATAGTGGCTCTAGTTTTTGCATAAACGCAACATTACTCAATCTACACCCTCTAGTTTAATAAAGTAGTTTTAGCAATAGACTGTTTAACAAAAGAAGGTTAAATAACATAAAGATAAACACATTTCAAATAATACCAAAGTGATAGCCCCACTTTGATAAACTAAACTCATGACACACCCGTCATGTCAATACCAAGTTGTCCCATGCCAAGTTTTAATTCAGAGTCTAACAATGATGTCAATCAAAACCTAAGTGATGTCCATAACCGTGGACACGGCTATTCGAATAGGTTATAACCCTGCAGGGGAGTACATCTTTACCCATATGACTTGATCAGCCCATAAGCCTTCGGATAATAACACACTTCATTTGGTGTGTTGGCCGGGGAAATCAAGACTCGACGTTTTTCAGCAAAAAAAATCATATTGAAGTGAATCACCCATGCATGATAAAATCCTACTAAGTGCTAGCTATACCGCCTACTAACTAACCGAGTATGCAAGTTGTGTCGGAGGGGCCAATGTAAGGAGTTAGCATGTGGGTCGACCACCCAACATCAAAATAAAAATAGCGCTCACTTACACATTATATCCTTACATTGGGTTCCTAAGGAACGTGAGATTTCACAGTCCCATGTCCTCACACCACTTGTGTTTCAAATCAACACGACTTTCCCCTTACATGACCAAGCGGCGCCCATACACCGTGTATGGAAGTACGAGTGATACTTGGTATGACAACCCAAAGTTCGGTCCTTGATGATCCGGACAAATCTTTCCACAATACCCAACTCTCGTGCACGAAGGAACCCTCACTACTAGCCACTTGTCCAGATCTAAATCCATTTTTAAAGAACAAAATTTAGACTCCACAATCAGATTCGAAGATCTGAACGGAACACATAAAAATAATGATTCAGTGTCTCCCAAGATTAACGAGATAACCCCGTCAACCGAACTACACGGTTATTGACTTGTAGTGCTAAGCATAAACACCAACGGTAAGCAATATCACACACAATTAACTTAGGAATATATGTAAAGGAGAAATTCAAGGTTAGCCTGCAACAATTGGGATTTAACTAACTAGACTTCACAAAGTATTCATACTCGAAAATAGCATGCACGCAATTAATATTTGTATTTTCAAAACACTAAAGTAGGAAAATACTGGAATCAACATGTATGAAAGAATAAAGTAAAAAAGTGGTGCTTGCACCTCACTGGAATACTAATTGTCCACTCTCCGACAGATACTCGTTTGCTTCGGTCGACTCGGATTATAAAGAAAACACATTATCGAATAAACAATGAGAAAATCCAAAATACTCAAAAAAAATGCATGAAAACATCACAGTAAAGAGATGATGATTTAATATAAAATTAGGTGAAAATTTCAATTCATTTGGAGTTCATTTCGATTTTCTATAGATTTTTCAAGGTTAAGGTTATTAGTGTTTATGTATTTTAAATATCACATTTTTCTAGAATAGTAACATGTTCAAAATCTATTCCCAAATAAAGTACAACAAAAATGTAAACTAACAAAATTGAGTTTTCTCAATTTGGATTTAAAATGAATTACTTATAATTTTTTGAAGTTTATAACAATTTTTAGTGTAAAAACAATTAAATTCCGATTTTCAAATTAGCCGAAATACTTTGTACACTCACTCGCTACTAGCCTCAGCGGATGACAAGTGGGACTCGGGTAGGGTTGACTTGGTCAACGTTGACCCGGTCAGATCCGATGGTTACGTTGAAAGCGTATTCAAGGAATACGTCTTCGAATCGTGAAGACGTAAATTTCTTCTAAGTGAGCTAGAAATACATTTTTCCTTAAGAGAAAACGTATTCATCAATTGTGCATAAAACACTTAACCGGCCATATGGGCCACATGTAATAGACTCAAAGTTTTAAACTAATCCCTAATAACAGTCATTCGGCAAAGGAGAGGCGGTCCGGACTCGGGAGCGACACCACCAGGTGCGGGAGGATGGCGCGAACTCGTCCGAGGTGGCGCGAAGTCCGATGGTCGCCAGCGGTGAGCTCCCGGCGGTCGGAGGCGGAGAAGAAGGAGCGGCAGACGAGGAGAACACGCTACGGGGGTCTAGGAGCTTCGAGAAAATGCGCCTCGGGATTGCCGAAAGATGAGGAACGCGACGCCCAAAGCCTTGTTGTCGATGGAGGTCGAAAGCGGCCAGAATCGAAAGGGGCGGCGGTTTGCCGACGCTGGAGAAAATGAAGTCGCACTCCCTCGCTATTGCACCAAAACACAATTATCTTCACCAGAGTACTCAGTGGGGGATTGTGATCATTGTGGACAAAACAGCGTTGATAAAGACTCACTGGAACGCCGTTGAGCCTTCGATACCGTGGCTGCCGGAGCTGAGGACGAAGATGTCACCTTCGGCGATTCAGTGGTTGAGAATGGCCCGGACTAGTAAAAATGGAAACGGCGTTGAGAGAGGAGTCCGACGGTGAGGTCGTGGACGCGAGTGCAGCACCGAGGCATGCCCTAGTCCATCGTCTCCTTTGCCGGCCGAAACGAAAACTTAGAGCGGTGAGAGAGAGGAAATGCTAGAGGAAGAAAGTGAGAGGGCTAGGGAGCTAGATGAAGTCCCAGCGAATCTTCTAGGAAGGACACGCGTGTAAGAGGTGGTGAAGGCGATGCCAGCGCCGCACGGCCAAAGCGGCGGGAGGTAGAAGGCGCTACTGACGGGTGGGCCCAGGCCGTCAGCGACGTAGCAGAGGTCGCGCGGTTGGATGCTGTGCGAGTGGCGCGATTGGGCGTAGGGAACTGGCGTGGTGCAGTCAAGATGGGGGGCTCGGTCGCTACAGTGTCATTGGGTGCGAGTCCGACCGGACGGTTTGACTAAAATCAAATATAAACTTCCAACTTTGACTGAGGTTTAAGCCTAGCAAATAAATTCTTAAAATTCTAAAATTTTGCAGAGGAGTTTTTGGGACAAGGTAGAACCGATATAAATTTTCTAAAAATAATTTTCATGATTCAATTGCTTATTTAAAATTCATTAATAGTACTTATTTATTAATTGAGTTGGCATTTTTCCCAAGGTCAAATTTAATTTCAAAATTTTGATAAAATTCATATTTATATATGATAATTATTCTAGTATTTTAATAAATTATTTCCTGGAGATTATCATAAATATTAATTTCCATTTTTTTAGGTCTGAAATTTAATCTAAAAGTTTATTCTTTAACTTGAAATTTTCAAATTTCATAACTTATGATTTGACTCCAAAAATGATATGAAATGCATCTAAAATCCATTAATAAAAATGGGGTGTGACACGGCTCCCGCATCCAAGAACAGGTGGGAGACCGACTGGACTCGATAAGCACAATGGGCCTATCCAACTCACCCCCTCCTCGGAGATTGACTTGACGTCAAGGGAGGAGGTGCTTCTCCAACTGCTGTTGACCGCGACGTGGAGGTACCCGTTCCTGGGCGGGGCGCGACCGGTGAGTTCCTCCCGTGCTCACTTTTGCTAGTGCCACTGTGCTGACTTGACATGTTTTGTAGTCGTTAGCGACGAGGAGGTCGATGACGGTTGTTCCATTACCAGGGGGTCAGAGGGTGACTCCAGTGCCGATGGAGCTGAGGATGGCTCTGGTGCCAGGGGATCCCGGGCGGTGGGCTTAGTTGCTGGCACGTCCGATGCCGTGGGTACGAGTCGCTTTGCTACGAGCGTTTGGCCCTTTCTAAGAGAGCGAAGGAGCTGGAGGTGTGGGTCGCCGAGCTGGAGGGGGAGCACCGCGACGTCCGAGAGGAGGTGTGGACGCTTCAGGGCGCTCACGTTGTGCTTGAGGCGGGGATTCAGGTGGATCGACAGTTCGCGGAGATGGTGTCATGCATCACGTGGGAGGCCATGGAGTCGCTGGAGGGCGTCGTAACCGAGCTCAGAGTAGTGCTGCCGCCACGGAAGCACACACCTTCGCAGATGGATGCCACTTTGGATTGGCTCCAGCACGCCGGGGAGATCTGCTTGCCCACCGCGCAAGCCTGCAATGACCATTGTGCGAAGGTCGCTTGGACACGGCTTTAGTGGCCCTGCAGAGGGTCGGGTGAGGGCATGTCGATGCCCTTGGCACTCGTTCCTTGCCCGTGGCGTCTGTAGCGGAGATTACTTTCGATCAACTACAAGCGCGGAGGGCGGGCAACACCTTCACCTATGACTTCTAGGCGCCGCGTGGCCGCGATGCTGCGATGGAGTCTCTTCGCTTTGTGCTAGCGCAAAAAGCGAAGGACAAGGCTACGGCGGTCGACGAAGGCGCCGGTGAGCGGGGGGCCACCACCAGAGATAAGGTGTGACCCTCCACCCTTCTCCATCAATCCAGATGTAGATTTTGCATAGGTTTTTTAGATGTTCCCTACTTCGGCCCATGTGCTGGAGCGAAGTTGGGTGGGAGGGGCTTCTTTTTTTTTGTAATGGCCTCTGATTTTGAATGAAACGATAGTTGTGAATCATCTTGTATTGAAGTCTATGCTCACGTTGTGTTCATGCTCTTGCTTGTTGGTTTGCTTAGGCCAACTCGCCTATGTTCGGACGCACTGCTCGGCGGAGGCCTCGCCCTTCCGAGTGGCGAGTGATGAAAGCCACTGCCTCCTCCGCACAGTATGAAAGATGAGCGGAACCTCCTATCCATCTAGCCCCTACAACTGTGTTACTGGGGGGTCGTGTACCACGGTGCGAAGTGGCAGCGGTCAAAGTTGGCAAATTTGGAGGGTTCTATGGAGCATTTTTGGCTTTTTCGCGAGCGCAAGGTGGTGAGGGCGCGTGATGAGATAGGCTTTCTAGGAGCGCCGGGGCCCTGTTGGCCTTGTCCGCCAATTCAGCCACCTCGCCAGCGGAGCCTTCTATCAGGGACTCCTCCAGATCTCTACGCGATGCGGAAAGGGGGTACCTACACCTTGTAGCTACTGGGCGTCTAATGAGGAGCTTCTTGTGTGGGCGGTGCAGACGGAGGAGTGGGATTTTGTGCCATAGCATAGCGGGGCGACAGGGTGTGTTGTATATGTACAAAGTTGTAATTTGTGTGATTCGTGATATTTTATTGTATTATTGGTGTGCTTTGTTGGTGGTCGCGCTGTTTCTCTCGGTTGTGGCTATGTACGTGTCTAGTGTACTTTGGATTTGTTATAAATAAAGCCTGTGACAATGAACTATTTTGTCCCCATACCCTTTTGGTTAGGGCCATCATTTTTTGCGAGGAGGAGGCGAAACCGGCTCTGTCCCCCATACTTTTTTAGATAGAGCTCTGGGGGAGCCCTAACCATTTTTTTTTTGCAAGGGGGAGGCAAAGCCGGTGCTGTCCCTCATACTTTTTTAGATAGGGCTCCGAGGTATCCCTAACCATGTTTTTTTTGCAAGGGGGAGGCGAAGCCGGAGCCATCCCCCGTACTTTTTTAGATAGGGCTCTCGGAAGCCCTAACCATTTTTTTACGAGGGGGAGGTGAAGCCGGCGTCGTCCCCCATACTTTTTCAGATATGGTTCCGGGGGAGCCCTGGCCATTTTTTTGCAGGGGGGCGAAGCCAGCACTGTCCCCTATACTTTTTTAGATAGGACTCCGGGGGAGCCCTAGCCATTTTTTGTGAGGGGGAGGCGAAGCCGACGCCGTCCTCTATACTTTTTTAGTAGGGCTCCGGGGGAGCCCTAACTACTTTTTTGCGATGGGGAGGCGAAGTCGGCGCTGTCCCCCACACATTTTTATATAGGGCTCCACGGGAGCTCTAACCATTTTTTTGCGAGGGGGACGCGAAGCTGACGCCATTCCCCATACTTTTTAGATAGGGTTCCGGGGGAGCCATAACCATTTTTTGCGAGGGGAAGGCGATGCCGGCGCCGTCCCCCAGACTTGTTTAGATAGGGCTCTGGAGAGCCCTAACCATTTTTTTTGCAAGGGGAAGGTGAAGCTGGCACCGTCCCCCCACACTTTTTTATATAGGGCTCTGGGGGAGCCCTAACCATTTTTTGTGAGGGGGAGGCGAAGCTGGCGCCGTCCCCCATCAGTGTGTCCTGGTTCTTGGGACCAGGCGGGGTGTCGGGGTTTCAGCCATGTGCGGCATCTTCGACTGTGTACTCGTGCCTGTGGAGGGCTACGATATGCACTGGGGCCAAAGGCCATGCGCGATATGCATTTATACACTCGTGCCTGTGGGGGGCAACAGTGTGCACTAGGGTTGAAGGCCATGCATGGTGTCTGTTTATGTACTCGTGCCTGTAGAGGGCTACGGTGTGTACTGGGGCCGAAGGCCATGCGCGGTGTCTGTTTAGACACTCGTTCATGCGAAGGGCTACGGTGTGCACTGAGGCCGAAGGCCATGAGCAGTGTCTGTTCATACACTCATTCCTGCGAAGGGCTACGGTGTGCACCGAGGCCGAAGGCCATGCGCGGCGTCTGTTTATACACTCATACCTGCGGAGGGCTACGGTGTGCACCAGGGCCCAAGGCCATGCACTATGTCTGTTTATACATTCGTGCCTGCGGAGGGCTACAGTGTGCACCAGGGCCGTAGGCCATGCGTGGTATTTGTTTATGCACTTGTGCTTGCGAAGCCATGCGTGGTGTTTGTTTATACACTGGACCCTGCCTTTCTATTGGACGAGGAAGTGCCAAAATGTTATTACACCACAAGTACGGGCTCCTGCCCCTTAAAGTCGGCGGTGGCGGTTTTCCAGGTGCAACTGGTTTTTACATTAGCCTACGCATAGAATTTTTGAAGGCTCTTGGCATTCCATGTGTGGTCTAGCTGTTGCCCTTCAGGCGTTGCGATGTAGTAGGAGCCTCTAGCTGTTTCCCTTCGGGCGTTGCGATGTAGTAGGAGCCCGCTCTTGTGCATTGGGTGATGATGTAGGGTCCTTCACATTTGGACTCTAGCTTGCCTATAGCCATGGGGTTTGTTGCTCACTTGAGCACCATATCGCCTAGTGCTAGGGCGCGGATCTTGACCCTCCTGTTGTACGCCTTAGTGACCCCTTCAGTGTACTTTACTACGATTGATATAGCCTGCACGTGATGCTCTTCCAGGAGCTCCAGAGACGTGTCGCGGTTTGCAGGGTTCCCGTTCTCCGTTGCCCAGAGGGACTTTGTCACAAACTCACCCGGGGTCATTGCTTCGTCTCTGAATAGGAGCTTGAACGGGGAGAACCCCGTGGCCCTTGTCGGTGATGTGCGGAGTGCCCACAATGCCTTCTAGATCTCGTCGGGCCAAAGCCCCTTCGGCAGGCCCACTAGGCGCTTCGTTAGTCTTGCCAGTAGGTTGTCATTGGCCCACCCTGTTTGACTCGGGGTGTTCGATGGATACGAAGCATATTGTAGTGCCTATGTTCTGGCAGAATGTTCGGAATGAAGAAGAATCAAACTGGGTGCCATTGTCAATGACGATGTCGTGGGGCACCTCATAGCAGTAGATGATGTTCTTCCAAGCGAAGTGCTGCGCTGTCCAACCGTGATTTTGGTGACTGATTCGGCCTCCACTCTTCTCGAGAAATACTCGATGGCAACAAAAGCAAAGCGGAGGTAGCCCTTAGTTGCTGGGAATGGACCGATGATGTCGAGTCCCCAGCGCGCAAAGGGCTAGACCGAGTCCAGGGGCTGCAACGGGATTGCAAGCACCTTTGAGTGGTGGCTGGCTCACTGGCTGCGCTGGACTAAGTCTTGCGCGTCCTAGAGCACGGTTGGCCAATAGAAACCTTGGCAGAAGGTCTTCGCGATGTGGTCTCGAGGCGCTTGATGTGCGCCGCAGAGGCCCTCATGAATTTCCCTTAGGTGGGATTGACCCTCCTTCTGGGAAACACATCGTAGAAGGGGGCGTAAACGCCCTCTGTATACCTGGGCATAGATGATGTGGTAGTTCTGGGTTCACAGTTTTAGGCGATTTGCTTTAGCCGTGTATTCGGGCTCTTCTCTGGCGAGATACTTGAGGATGATGTCCCGCCAAACCGCCTCGTCAACGAGGAGAACAAGGCAAGCGATGTGTTGTTCTTCGAGGGAAGCCCCTTGCTCTCCTAGGGCAGCCCTTGTGCTTCTAGGCAGCTCCTTGTGCTTCTGGGGCAATTGATGGAGCCCGCAGTACTTCAAAGAGCACCTCTGGTAGTGGGCGTTTGTTGGAGCTGGCTAGCTTTGCAATTCTGTCCGCCGCCTCCTTGCTGCTTCATGGGATGTTTTGAACAGTGATGCCGAGGAAGTGTTTGGCTTCAGCCCAAACTGTCGCTAGATATTTGGACATTTCTGGATCCCTTGTCGTAAACGACTTGCCGAAGTGTCATGCAATGAGCCGAGAATTGCTTTTGATGATTATGCTCTTCACAGCCAGTGTTTTTGCCTTTCGTTGGACTAGCAGCAGTACCTCATATTCTGAAGCGTTATTTGTTGTTGGAAAGTTGAGGCAGACGGCGTGGGAGACGCTCCGCCCGTCCAGGGCAGCCAAGATGGCCGCAGCATCAGCCCCTACTGCGCACCATGATCCATCGTTGTATATTATCCATGGTGCTTCGATCTTGCTTGGTGGTTGCTCTTCAGTTTGCGGGGTCCACTCGGCGACGAAGTCAAATAAGGCCTGCGACTTGATGGCTATGTGGGTTGCGAAGGTGATGTCGAAGGGTGCCAGCTCGGCCACCCACTTGCCTATGCGGCCCGAGACGTCCTTGTTTCGTAGCATCAGTGCTAGCGGGTAGGACGTTGGGACTACGACGGCGTGTGCCAGGAAGTAGTGTCGGAGTTTGCGCAAGACCATGAGCAGGGCGTATGCCAATTTTTCCAGCTCTGTGTACCGGGCCTTGGCCCCCTGAAGGGCCTCTAAGACGTAATACACTTGACGTTGCCTATTGTCTCCCTGGATGATGACTGTGCTAACGGCAAACGAGGAGGCTTCGAGGTACAACAGGAGCTTCACACCTGGCTTCGCTTGTTTGGCTTGGCAACTGGATGAGGTATTTCTTCAGTTCCTGGAATGCCAGCTGGCATTCTTCAGTCCATCTGAATGGCTTCGCCCCCAAAGTGTCTGGAAGAATGGTAGGGCCCGCTCCGCCCGGGCAAGGTGCCTTGTCAGCTTTTGGACCTCTCGGGCACTACGAGGGGACTCCATCTCTTAGATGGCTTTTTTGGGGTTGTCCTCGATGCCCCTTTCGGACACAAGGAACCCTAGAAGTTTGCCAACCTTCATGCCGAAGGCGCATTTCTCGGGGTTGAGCTTGATCCGCTCCGCCTGCAAGTTGGTGAATGTTTCCTGCAGGTCCGCCATGTGCGAGGCCTCGAGTTTGCTCTTGCTCACTATGTCGTCCACGTATGCTTCTACATTGCGGCCGAGCTAGTCGGCTAGCACCTTCGCGATGAGCCGAGTAAATGTTGTGCCCGCATTCTTCAAGACGAAGGGCATGCAGGTGTAGCAATAGGTGCCCAAGGGGGTCATGAAGGCCGTTTTGGACTCATCTTCCTTAGCCATGAATATTTGATGATACGGAGTAGGCATAAAGGAAGCTCATATGCTAGTAGCCCGAAGTGGCATCCACGAGTTGGTCGATGTGAGGTAGAGGGAAGTCGTCATTCGGCTATGCTTTGTTAATGTCAGTGAAGTCGACGCATATGCGCCACTTGCCTATGCTTTTTTGCACGAGGACCAAGTTGTCCAGCCACTTGGAGTGCTTAATTTCGAGGATGACTCCTGCTTTCAAGAGTTTGGTGATCTCCTTTTTTGCTGCTTCCAGCCGTTCCACCGACATACGTCACATTTTTTCTTCTTGGGAGATGCGTCGCTTCGCAGGGCGAGGTGGTGCTCGATGGTCTCCTGTGCAACATCGGGGATGTCCTCAAGGCCCCAGGCGAAGACATCCGTGTTACTGCAAAGTACATAGAATATGGCGTCACATATCGCGCCCGGGAGTTCGGCTCTAAGGGCCACCGTCCTCTTCAGAGCTGCTTCAGCGAGACGGACCCGCTGGAGCTGGCCTTCTAGTTTGGCCTTCGGTGCCCATTTTGCCGAGGCAGTGCCAACCCTAGCACCAACATTTGCTTTGACCACATGGACGTGGTGGGCCGTTGAGACTTGAGACTGCCTCCAGCTCTATTTGCTTTGCTAGGTCTATATCTCCCCGCACTGTGACTTTACCCTCGGGTGCGGCGATCTTCATGCACATGTAATTATGTCGGGCCATGCCGCTGACGGGGTTCAGCGTGGCTCGACCGAGGATGGCGTTGTATTCGTAAGGCATTTGGACGACGTCGAATGCGACTATTTTGGTCTTGGAAGCGAAGTCATCACTGAATGTGACAGCCAGGTTAATCTGACCTATGGCCATCACAGGTCTACCCCCGAAACCCATCAAGGGTATGCCTGGGGTGACAGGCGATCCCGAGAGATCATCATTTTGTCGAAAGCTTCTACGAACAGCAGGTCCACGGATCTTCCTCTGTCCACGAGAACACGTCTAATCTCGAAGTCCGCGATGTTGGCAGAAATGACGAGGGAATCCAGGTGTGAAAAATAGACACCTCGAGTGTCCTCGGGATCTAAGGTGATGGGTACTTCGGTGTAGCAAGGTGGGCTGGAGGCGGGGTACATCGCGACATGGTGGTTTTGCCGGGCATACACACGTCATTGTGTTTTTGACGACATGCCGGATAATGAACCTCTGGCGATCATGTTTATGATCATCTGACGGTGCTCTGGGTGGGTTCCCTCTATGCGGGGCCTTGGTGGCAGGGCGGGAAGTTGGTTGCCCGGTCCCCTCTGATCTTCGCGCTCGATCAGTTGCTATCCACAGTCCATGTAATCCTGCATGGCCGCGAGCCCCTGCTCGCCGGGCGCTATCTTCCTCCGCCCGGTCGTACTCCTCCATCTTGTCGAAGAGCTCCGCCACTGAGCGGATGGGCTTGCGAGCCAGTCTTTTCTGACGAAGGGCCTTCTGGTGTCCTCAGGTTGCTGTGTTTATGATGGTAGTTTCGTTGACCCCCTTCACCTGGCACTTTACCTCTGCAAATTTTTGAAGAAGCTGCGGAGGGACTCGTCGGGGCCTGCTTTATCGTGAATAGGTGGCCCGCATCCTTTGGCTCCGTGTAATTTCCCTAGAAGTTGTTGCGCACTAGGTCTCGCAACTGCTCCCACGTGTATACGGAGCGGGACGGGATGGTGAAGAACCACGTCAGCGCCACACCCTTGAGTGCTAGGGTGGTGCTTTTTGCTTTTGTTATGTTGTCCCCCCGGCTGCCTCGATGGCCGTTTTGTATACAAGAAGGAACTCTAAGGAGTCCGTGCATCCCTCGAAGGGCCTGACCTCTGGCATTTTTAAGCCCTAGGGCCACGGCTGCCTCCATCCCAGCGCTTAAGGGGGAGTTAGGGTCCCCCCGAAGTATTAGAGCCGGAACAACGACCGTTGGTGCTTGAGGGGTGGCTTCCTCTACTTCAGTTTGCGCGAGACTGAGTGGAGCTGCTAGGGACCCTCCCCATGGCCGCCGGAGATCAAGCTTCGCCCAGCGAGGTCCGCCAGCTCCCGCTAGAGGGCTTCGCACACCTCCGGCGTTATGCCTGCTGCCCCGTGATGCGGGCCTGCCGGGAGGTTCCCCAGAGGGGCTCGATAGGCTGGGTGTCACCGATAATGTTCCCGTGCGTGGAATTGTTCGCCTCTTCCTCTGTGGCTTGGGCGGTGGCCGTTGTCGTCCCGGAGGTCCTACTTCGCTTGGCCCTCAGTGTGCTAGGCGTGGTGGCTATTGCGGCGGCCTCGGCCGTTGAGACTTTGGGAGCAGCTCTTAGAGGGGCCATACTAGTGCTTCGGAGCTGTGCTTCGTGACATTCCTGCCGGTCCCCACGGACGGCGCCAACTGCCGTAGCAAAAGAAGGCTAGACAGTAAGATGAGAGGACCCCCGGTGTCCTCGGAGTGACCAAAGAGTCCTCAAGAGAAGGGACCAATTGTCAGAAAAAGGTATGTGTATTAGTTGTTCCAAAAAACTGGATTCATCTTGTTACATGGGGAAAGACGGCTATTTATAGTCTCCTTAACAAGATACTTGACATTACTATCCTATCCCTAAAAAGATCTTATACGCGTAGGGGCTACAGGGGCTTCCCCCCTTACGCGTATCCTTCAGCCCGTGGTGGACACTCCTAGGCTTGGTCCACCCAGTTGGTGCACCTGATCCATCGGCGCCTGAGGCACCTTATAGGGTGTAGGACCGCCCCTTGCGGAGGAGGCATCGGTCATCCTTCACTTCTTCTGAGGTGGCCTGGATGAACCGTAACTCCTGGTCTTGCGGTGCTCCGGTGGCTTCCAGGCTTCACCCGTAGCATCCCGAAGGGGTGCTTGGTACTGCCGAGGTGGAGTCGGTCGTGGCCCCCTCCAGCTCCCTCAAGGTGGCCCCGGAGGACCTGTTGCTTCTGGCCTCGCGGTACCTCGGCGACCATTCGGGGTGGCTCTAGGTCTTCCCAGGATCTCCCCGAAGGGGTGCCTAGTGGCCCCCAAGAGTGGGGGGCCTTTGTGCTCGCGGATCGCAGGGTCTGTCCCGCAGTCTTCGTCGAGTCGTTTGGGCCGGTGGGGCCACCCCTACGACAATATAGATCCCGGTTGGGAATGGACTTCCTAAACATACCCATAGACACGCACGGAGGGAAGGGGGCTAGTAGGGCCTGGTCTGTCTATGGTTTTGTGACCAGTAGTGTTAGTCCTTAGTAATCAGATTATCCCCTTAATGATCTATCCCTAATGCTTTAGTGAAGCATGATGTTATTCTTCTTATCTATCGTGTTAATCTATCTTTTACTATGTACATACAACAATTCAATTGTGTAATCAATGCTCCTACTTATCGGTAATTTAATTTTACATTCTTGGTAATGTTAATGATATTACCTTAAGGGTGCATATATTAGTGAAGAAAGACGAAATGTCTTGTGAAAAATGTGAATTCCAACGTAGGAGTTTCTAAAAATTATCAACAAATTATCAAATGTAGAGGGTGTGTTTTACATCTTTTTAAATTTCAAGATCAAACTCAATTATATTTCGTATATAGCAAATATGATTGAGTTTATTCTTGAAATTGTCCATATATATATATATATATATCTCCCCTATAACTCATATTTTTTTAGATATGACCAATTCCCGGCTCCACCCCTTCCCATTCATACAGAGTACCTACCTATGTAGGTGGTTAATTAGTACGTCGCACTCTGTTGCCTGCCGAGTGCCGACTCCCAGATGACCATCGATGACGACTGACGGGACCGACGAAGAGTTGGACGCCGGCGGGTAGTGACCATCGGGCGCTGCCGACAAGGAGCATTACACGCCGGCCAACGGACGCTACAAGAACGAGCTGCGGCAAGGAGAAAAAGCTGAACAAGCCGACAAGAAGCACGGCGGTCGGAGTACGTACTAGTCGCATAGCTACAAACTCCAGAAGCTAGCCCACGGCACATGCACGTACGTTGCGTCAATGACAGACAGATAGAGAAACTTGAACAATAATGGCAAAATCGTTTAAACGCAATAGCTAGCTGGGATTCTCTTCTCTCTTATCCGTAGTAGAGCTGACTGCAGTGGCGGAACAGAGGGGTAAGCGAAGCAGAGCACTTCTATAGCCGGTTGGACCATGGTACATCCCTATCCATCGGCTGTATAACTTGAAACTTAGCTACTCTAGGGTTAGAACAACAAGAAAATGATTTGAATCGAAATTTTGTTGTATGAGCTGCGCCAAACCAAGTAGTGGTTGCTGCTATTCTTGGCCAAACCTACTAAACTCATCTATCTCATTTCGACTCTGCTCTCTTTTCCCACTCCAATCCCCATCATGGCGAACCCTAGCGACTAGCGTCGTGGCCAGCGTGCGGGCATGGGTTTGGGCATGCTGGGCGGCCTGCGCAGGCATGAGGTGCGGCGGTAACCGGGCAGCGCTGCGCGGCACAAGCCTGTGTGCAGCGTGGCAATAGGCAGGGTAGGTAGGCGATAGCGCATGAACACGGCCTGGTAGACAGGCGACAACGCATACAAGCAGCAACATCTCATTAGGACCACCTAAATTTTAGTCCTGGTTCCACCACTAGCAGACTGCATCTGGCCCGTCCATGCCGGTCCTTACTCCTTAGCACACATACACAAACTTCACAGGTCAGCTTACTGATAATCGAGTTTTTGTCTCATTTAGTCTCTTTTTTTAAGCGAATAACAAAAATAGCCTATTCGATGATGAAATGGCAAAAATGACACCCTTGCCGCGGCACCATCGCGCGGCATCCGGCCTGCTGTGCGCCCACCGAGTGGCAGGTAGCCTGCCCACGCCACCCGCCACTCGGTGGGTAAGCGGTAAGCCACCTATCGTGCAGTGGGGATGCGGTAGCCCTGCTGTCGCCGAATGGGAGGCTGCCACATGGCCTACTGCGCGGTGGGGGCGTGGTTGTAATATCCTGTTTAACCTTGGAGGACTATATGATTTAGAAATGAATTAACATAGGACTAACACTGAAATTTCAAAAATTAGGAGGGGGAAGAGAACCTGAGCGGGATGCCCATGACTCCCTTAGCCCAATGGGGGGCAGCCACCACTTATAAGAAGAGGGGCTGCCCAAACCCCAAACCCTAACCCTAGCCTCCCCCTTGCTGCTGTCCAGCAGAGGTCCGGCCAGAGAAAGAAGGGGAGGGAAGGAGGAAGAAGGGAGAAGGGAAAAGAGGAAGACAAAAAGGAGGATCTCGCGGGAAATTCGTGTTTTCACTTCGTGTCTCCGAGAGTAACAATATGAACCCCTTAGATTTGTCTCAGGTTAATGTCTATTTAGATTTTAGAACATTTGGTCAAGGGGAAGAGTATATGACTTTTCTGTCTAGATTCGTCGGGTTTAGGGCAGAACATTGCAAGGATGATTAGGGGTAGTTAGTTTTGGAACTAGAGTTCGGTGTAATTAGAGAAATGTTAGGTTATCATGTTAGTTTTCTAGGAATGTATGTATCTTTAAAAATGGAGTAGCAAGCGAAAATATACAGACCCGAAGGTTGTTGTCCAATTTCAGGACGTATAGGGCAGACTTCGTGAAGTTGGGTTGATTTCGTGTGGAACTTGGTAAAAATTAAATATTTGTGTCAACTTGAATATTGTATGAAATATTGTGTAGTTTTCGGAACTTATATTGTTGAAATATGTTTAGGTTATAGAATTATGAAACAGACTGTTCTGACAGAATTTGGAACGGTCTTCGGATAAAGAAACGGGTTAAAAAAATGGTAGAATTAGAGTTTTGTTATAACTAGAAAAATGTAGGTTGTTTGGTGAGGATTCTAGAACATGTTGGATGGTCGAATTTGGGGTTCAAATGAGTAAGATAGGGCCATTTTAACTACTGGGACAACGGGTAGTGTGTCTGGTAGTTTCGGGTTAAAAATATCGGTTTGACATAGGCGTTCCATGTCGTTTAGAATAAAGCGTCAGTGATGTAATGTATGATTTTTTATATGTATTTTGAATGGTTGTTCAGGGAGTGTGGCCTTGTGCATTATCGCCGCGTCGCTATCCGGTGTCACAAGGGTAAACAGGAAAGTGCATGGTCGACAGTGTTCATAGGTTGAACACTGTATACTTTACCATTTATTACTATTATATTGTTGTGTTTTTGCTTTATCTAACTGCAAGTAATGTGAATGGTCTTGAGTTATTTGGTATTGATGGATATGAGATTGATGGTTGATAATTAATAATGATGAATAATCTATGATTACTTGTGCATTCATAAATATTATTGCATATGATAAGATGATCATATTGATCATAACTCCACGGGAGTGGAGGGAGTCCCCGATCCTTGAGGATGACGGGCTTGAGAGTGTATCATCAACAGGTAAATACTCATGCTATACCGGTATACGCAAAAGAAGTGCATATAGACATGCAGTGTAGATATGCATTTAATGAAAAGTAATTGGTGAATGTGTATGAGAATAAAGAAAGGGAATTGCATTATTGAGCATGAGAATAAAGAAAAGGTGAACAATTGATGTTCATGATGATATTGTGTATTGATATTTAAACATTGATCATGGTTAGCTATTGTACTTGCTGAGTCGTGGACTCACCCTTATTTTTCTATTATTTTAGGCGATCGTTGACTACGCGCTTCTTGGGAGGGGATAGCACTTGGAACATGGCATACACTAAACCATTTGATCATTGTCATGAAGAAGTTTTACCTTAGCATGATGATTTAACCTTTTAGGCTATGATAGACATTGTATAATTCTAGATGATTGCTTGGAACTTGTTATTCATTCGGTAGCCTCTTTTGGACTGGTGTTGCTCAATTCTTGAACTGCTATCCTGCTTACTTTCTAGGGTTTAAATATCTGTGTTTGCCATGTCGTTATTTGTACGTTATTGTGACCCGTGGATGAGTGTTAGTATTGAATTGCTTGATGGAATTTATTGTTTTTGTTGTTAAAATTAGTAGGGTAGTATAGTGACATTCCGGACTCCGTGTTGGGCCGGAGTATTACAGCAGCAGACCTCTGTATTTTGTATTTTGAACACGCCATGAGTGCTTTTTTTTGTCAATTCCTTTACAGAAATGCTATTTTTGTTATTTCAGCTTAAAATCACGCTAAATGAGTCAAAAAAAAGAACTCTTGATAATCCACTAGAATGTCAAGAAGAGAAGGGGTATATTATATTTCCAGCAATTTATGCTGATAGAAAGGAGCCCGGCGTACCGACCAATAATGGGCAGCTGAATTCCAGACACGCACCCAATCAACTCCTGCTTTATTTGACTCTCTCTCTCTCTCCCCCCTCGCACAGACACAGCAAAGCTGAGCATCAACTCAAAATTTTCAAAAGGGCGAAAAAAGAGAAAGGGATGGATCGCGCAGTAGGCCCATGAAAGCTGAAGCCCAACCAACGGCGCCTAACTAATTAAGTCACACTCACTCACTCTCACTCTCACTCTCACTCTCACTCTCACTGACTACCAGTGTATGTCGTCCATGCATGCAATGCAAATCAAGATAACTTTTTACATGGGGTACGTTTGGGTGATTTGGTCGCTTAGCTCTTGGACGCACACAAGAAAGGCAAGTGGTGCGTTCCAGCTTGTGCATGTTTGGCTCGCGCTATATATGCGCACGCACGGCTAACTTCAAACGCAAGCGAGTGACCGGCCGGTGTTGTGTGGTACTGCCAAATATACACGCAGCTTAGCTTAGCTTAGCTAGGCGCATGCAAGCATAGGCCGTGTGGATGATGTGGTTTCAGTGCGGGCGTTAGGTTGGGTCGGAGTGGTGGTGGTGGCACGTCAAGATAGCTAGCTAACGGCTACCGTGGTCATTGTCGACTCGTCGTCGTCGTCGTCGTGCCGATGCATGTGCACGTACTGTTGCACGGCGTCCTTTTCGCCGCGGTGCGCGCGACTTTTGGGACAAAAAATGGTAGATAGATTTGATGGGATCGGCCCGGTCCCGACCAAACTCGACGGGGACGTGTGCCCGACACCGTTGCACACCTACACCAATCCATGGGCCGATGCCAGCACGACTGGCCCGGAAATGGTTGTTCCGCGCCCAGCCCGTGTACGTAGTCATGAAAGTGTATAGCTTTATCTGGGACGTACGTGCACAAAGTAATGCTGTGGATCTTCTCGGAAAAAGAAGAAAAAGTAACGCTGTGGATGATTACCTTGTGGTCAAGTTAGACATGGATGTGCATCACTGCATGCACTGTTAATCTATATATGGTGCATCTATTATATTATTAAAATATGTTAAGCGAAACTTCCATGCAAGGATATAAATTCCCATATTGCTCAGAGGAAAATCTATGCCGCTTTGCTTGGTGAGTTCAGATTGTAAAGTTGTATAAGAAATACAACTATATTTTCTATCATAAACATTAGAGAATACAAACTCCATTATCAAATAAAAATATATATGTATTGTACTTAGTATATATGTAGTATCTAACAGCACAATTGCGTCGGAAACTTCGCTAGTTTATACCAATATATTTAGTTATAAGTATTGATGGTCAAACTAAGTATTGCATCGAGTACCAGAAAAAGTCAATAATATCTTTGAACTCTCACTAAAATATGACATTTTGTTGCTTCTTTCATTCTAGCATAGATTACATGCAAAATTAACTAACGGTATGTAGCGAGATTAAGCAAGGTATGGATCCCCAAGCGGCCTGCGACGAAAGAGCATCGTGTGCGCATGGGAGGGTGGGTCATCACGCGCTTCTTGATAATCGGCACCGTGTCCGTGGGTTCGATCTGGCCATGTGGCAGTCATACTGCCCGCTGAGACTCTTGAACTCGACCTTGATCATGCCACCGGCGCCGCCGCGTTGGCGGAGGACGAGGTGCAGAGTCGACCCCTTCTGGACGTTGTTGTCGGCCAGAGTGCGGCCGTCCTCCAGCTACTTGCCGGTGAAGACTAGGCGCTGCTGGTCCGGCGGGACGCCCTCCTTATCCTGGATCTTGGCCTTGACGTTGTCTACAGTGTCGCTCGGCTCCACCTCCAGCGCGATCGTCTTCCCGTCAAGGTCTTCACGAAGATCTGCATCGCCGTGAGACGATCTCGACGACGACTATTTTCTTCTTCCTCTCGAGCGGTCAAGCGTGCGAGCTAGCTTTGCGCAAAGAAAACCGAGGCCGCCTTCTTTGGTTTGTTATTTTTTTGGTGGGTATCTCGCTGCTTGGGTTGGTGTTGGATCGGACTAAGCGACTAGAGGAGGTAAATAGGAGCATCTATCTCTTTCACTAACTACCGACTTCATTTTTTTTACCACTTTAATAGTTATTAAGGCTCTGAAGATCCGAAACACAAGAACACAACGAAGTTTTGTGTTGAAAACCGAAAAACCATGATGTCAAAGCCCCACGAACGGTCTAACCGATGGCCAGTTTGACTGCTTGGAGGAGTGGATTGACTGTTAGCTGCAAGAACAGTAGCCCAAAACAATCACCAAAAGAGCTAACTTTTGATTCTGAGATACAAATCCTCTAAAATTTCAAACACAGCTCATCAAGAAGGTCAGAAACCTATTCCAATCGACGATTGGGACGATCGAAGCCAAGATTCCACGGATTTCTTAATGCTGTCGAGAAGGCACAAAAACGGGAAAACCCAAAACTTGAGCCAAGAGCTTGCTCATGGGTAGAAAATGGTCAAGATGACCATAGATCAATTTCCACGAGTCCTTGTAAGCTAGATCGATCACAGCAAAATACATAGTCAAAACCCTTACAAGACAAAAACAACAAAATTATCAAAGAGAGAACAATAATAAGAAAAAACTAATCTTTGAGGCAATCATGATTAGATGGATTGTAGGTTTACAACCACTCCATCATAGATGATAAAAACTCACACTTAAGCATTTAATTTCTCAATCCATCTCTGTCAAGCCTTAGACTCCTCTATTTCTTACACTTTCTCAAATCATAAATTAGGATTTCATTGTTTGAATGTGCAAATCCTACATTGTCCTCTTTTTTAGTGGATACTAGGTTCTAGAGAGAAAACCTTATCGGACATCCGTTAAGCAGGTCTATACTCACGCATGCTTCTCAAAACGGATGACGAACCTTGTCTCCCGAATCCGTCTCTTCGCGAACTCTATCTTCTCTTGATCTAAACCAGCTCTCCTTGCGCCTCTTTGCGCAGTGGTTTCTCTAAGGTCGTCAACCCGCTATTTTAGCAAAAATACTAAAATACCCCTTCTCAAGTATTCTCCAAGGGCTGAGTTTAATCAATATGAATCAATTCATGCTTCGCCACGCAAAGGTTCATCAATAACTTTCTTTATGTCAGTAAATCACTCCCATCTAGCTTCCACTGAAACCACCATAACACTTGCACCGACCCTCCCCCCCTGAGCTACTTTATGCAACCTATTGCACCGAACTCCCATGTTCAGTCGATCTTGTCCATCTTGCGCTATGCTTGAGTAGTCCAACAACTCTACCCGGCATCCTCAAACGTTCTGAACCCCAGCTCTCTAGGCTAGTCCTGATCATCCTCACCATTGACCGTAGTTGGCTCCAAACCACCTGCACAACAATAGACCAAGAAATCGATTTCGAACACAAGTTTCCGTAACTTGACTCGCATTAGCCAAACATATGCATCATACAATACCTATGCACTGACACCCATGACTTTGGTCAATTCCACAACATTCACCAACTTCCGAGTGCATGAAACCCCTATGCCCGGTTTAACCGTTGTCCCTTGGCCAGTCTGATCCTCCTCCTCTGTGGGGCTTCCGCCGGGTTAGGCCTCGGGTTCATCGGTTAGGGTTTGGGTTCACTAGAACCCAGGCTTAGAAGGAGGGAGGGGCCGCGGAAGCACGATAGTGGGGGGAGGCAGTGGGCGGGTCGAGGATGAGCTCCAAGGAGGGATGATAAGCGGTGGGAGGTGGTGGTGGATCCGCCGCTGCCACCGCCGGAGATGAGGAAGGAGACGATAGGGGAAGAGGAAGAGGCGGCAGCCGCGCGTCGAATAGTGGAAGAGGCAGGCGAGGAACTGGTCACGCGTGAGCCTCGCCGGCTCCAGTGAGACGGTGGGAGGCAGCGCGTGGGGAGAGGGTGAGGGCGGCAGTGGCTGGGGTGGGGTGGGGTGGGGTGGCAGGAGAGTTAGGGTTAGTAGTGGGTTTATATGTGGAGAGAGGGAGAAATGTGGGTGTTTGGATCTAAATCCAATGGATGAAAAGATCAACTGATCGACATTTAATTGATTTTCAGAAATAGACAGCCCCACTTTTAATTACATAACAATATGTATCTGCTATGAAATTATTGCAGTTACAAAGTATAAATCTCAATAAGTTTATCATCTCATATATTATTACATATATAGTGCTTGTTATCTATAAAGAACCACTTTGCTGTAATTAATGTCGATCGCAATGTTTCATTTGAAGTAGTACAGTGAGGCCACCTATCCCTATCTATATGTATCATGCAAACCTCAAGAGATTAAAATGCCACGATTCACCGTGAACTCAAAAGCTAGAGGGTGTCGGTCACAAGTTTGAGGCCTTTGTTCACGTGTTTGCACGGCCTCTCCTAGTAATTCTATAGCGGGTTTGTTAATTTTTAGCTGTTTGAATTTTTTTTTATTCATCAGTCAACTACAATTATATAGTACTAAGTCTAAAATTACAGTACAAAGTGATATACAATTTTAGCATAACTCTACTGTAACTTTTAGTTTTATTTGTTTATTATTATTTTTTGTATTTGTAGGGTTCACTTATATTTACTTTTGTATTTTTTTTATATATTTGTAGTGTTTACCTACATTTACGTGTCTAGTTTAGATTTTTTTGTCTCAACACAGAAACTTATGGTGTTCATTATATTAAAATCTCACAGCTAAGAAAGATGACTAATAAATAAAGAAATTTCAATCACACAAAGCATAAAGTATATACGCTCCTATACTTCCTCGGTCGCCAATTGTATGGCCGACCTAGCTACAGTGAACTAGCGTTCACTTGTTAGTGAAGGTTAATTCACTGATGAATAAGGCATTAACAATTAAATTAGCTGCTCTAGAAAGGCATTCGATTAGCTGTTATTTGCTACTAGTGTTGGCATGATCCATCCCGTACGTCCTGTCGGTTGGTTAGACCGTAAAAAAAATTGGATGAAACACCCCCCTGTTCAGAGCTTACTTATCTGCTTCTTCAGTGTACCAGCGGCATGGAGTGGGGCGGCCACTGGGCTGGCAAAAACTGGGGAATGGGGATCTTATACTTACAGTGCGAATTATGATTCATGGATTTTACGCAGCAGTTAAGTAGTTGCGACCTCCAGATGCTCCATCCCATTTCGAGTAGTTGGGAGTAAATCGATCATATGATAGCTTGACAGTCCTAATATTCTTCGCATCATAATGTATTTATTCAGAAATCAGACAATATGCTCGCTACCTGGTTGGCTAGCTGGTGGAGAGAAAATGAGTAATTGGACGTTCCATCTGTTTGGATACCCCTGCAACGTATAGTTTTTTTTTTTAATTTGACTCGTTTTTTAGTTGTAATAGAAAAAAAAAACGCCTAGGCTCATACGCAATTACAAAAATAATGTCCCGGCAGGCTAGGTAAGTCACCTACGATATTCTCGGACAGCGACAGTCACCTCTTGGACCGCAAAGGAAGGTGGAACGCTGCAAAGAGATATGCCGCGGTTCCATTATTTCACTGTTTAACACAGTAGCAAAACTACTAAATAGCGAAAAGGTTGTTCAACACTGTTGAAGAAACCATTTTTCCACTGCTCCTGCAGTTCCGTCTGCGGTTCCAGTCCACGTTGGTCCAATTTTAACTCTAATTAATTCTGGAAAATCTCAAAAGCCCATGTGCACATGCTAAAACTGTTTAGTCCCACATAGAGTATTAGTGGGGAGTTACACCACTTTATAAGGTGGATCGTGGTAACCCTCTTGTGGAATTGGAGAGAGTCAACACACGCGCGCGCTCGCTCGCCGAGCCGAGCCGTGCGTGATCGCGCGTTTTTCTTTATCTATTCGAAAATCGAAACGCACCGACTCGCAGTAATGAAATTAACAAACGGACTGGCAGCTGTTAGCATTGGTTGATGGCGACAGTTTCAGTCTCTTTGTTTTTTGTGGACCATTAAAAGAACAGTGAACTGTTCGTGAGACTCTTCCTCTCCATTCTCTTTTCACTGTTCGTGAGACTCTTCCTCTCCATTCTCTTTTCACTCCACGCGACTGAGACAGACTCTTCCTCTCCACGTTTTGCTGCTTTCTCTAGCGATCTCCATCCCGGCAAGGCTCGTGTACAGTCGAACCGGGAGAGCAGGCCTCCGGAACCCCGTCCTTGAAGGCTTACACGAGCGAGGACGAATAAGGTTTTTGGGGAGCGTTCGCACGACTGCTCGCTGCTTCGTCATCATCAGATCTTCTGCTTCATCTACATCAACTGCACGACTACGTTCACTACGCCATGACGAACGACAATCTCGTCAACTCTTCTCCTGCTGCTGCTCCTTCAACTGGTTCTGGGTATATCAATCTAATCATTGTACTATGTTTATCTTTAATTTATGTTATTGTTTTAAACACTGAGATAGAAATGCTAGTTTCTGTTCTGTTAGAAATTAGTATGACTATGGTGTTCATGTTTATCTGTCTTATGCAAAAGGCTAGAATATTATTCATAATTCATCTAGTATATTTCTGGATTAAAGTAATTCAAAAAATACTTATATATTCAACACACGTTTCTATTGACTGGGAACACACTACCTAGCTTCCGCGGACTGGGAGAGCAGTTAGTGGTCTTTCTAACCTACTGCGGTGTTATTTTTATAATTTCGTGTGGGTGGACGTTACTTTTACTATTACAAATAAAAACGTATCAATTTAGCCAAAGACTCCAACATATCTGATCGAAATCCAACAAAAATAATATGTCCGGAGAACTCGAGATCCACCGAATCACATCCAAGCAAGTTGATCCGAACGTACAAGTCGATATTTCAGTCCAGAAACTGCCAGATCTGGTCCGTGCTTTGCAAGAGGATAGCTGGGCGAACGCAAGCCCCGAAAGGCTTAAGCACCCAACACACAAACGCCCGGCCCGTCGCGCACCCTCGCAGTTCTCGCCTTCTCAGGCCAACGGCGCACTCACCGCCGATAACTCCTCGTGCACTTAGGGGCGCGGCGAGAGCATGGCACAACGCGCGCGCGGGGCGTTGAATATGTACGTACGTTCGCACGCACTGGCGCACTGGATAGGCATCTGGCTCTGCGCACACACGACAGCTGGCGTGCGCGCGACGTGGCTAGCACGGTCACATATACGCATCCATGGGTGGCGCTGGCACTGGTGCCGGTGGCTGCCCCTAAACCTTAAAATTTGCGGACAAGAGTATGAGCAGGGCCATATTTTGGTGACTCAAAATGAGAGATCTTTTATTTTAACATAAACAAAATGATATTTTTTATATTAATTACAAAAAATATCCAATATATTAAAAAGATACAAACTACTGATTGATGATGATCCAGTAGCCCATTAATATTATTAATAAGCTTGAGAAAACTACAACTAGATACTGGCTATTGCTACTAAGGACAAACAGTTCTAAAGATCGCATCAGTCAAATCACGATAAGGGAGTCCATCACCTATCGCCCGCAAAACAAAAACAAAAACAAAAAAAAACAAGCGAGTCATAGTTACGATGGTAATATAAAACAATTTAACTTTAAAAGGAAGAAGCTAGCATCATGTATGCAATGGCTATATGAGGTGGATTTAAGTAGATCCCTTGCAAATGGAAGGAATTGAAGACGAGTTGGTTGAAAATTCATAAAATTTGTCTCTCTTCCTCTAGCGAAAGACCACGATGCAGGCGGCAGCGGTGTTCGTTTCGGCGAAAGAGGAGAGGGGAAGGTGACGTCGTGACTAGCGAAGGCCGCGGTCCGCGAGTGTCAACCATCAAAAGGCGTAGATGCCCGCGCTGCAGAAGTCGAGGGATGGGAGATTGGTAGTCGGTGGTGTTTGGCCCCTCCCCTAATTCTCCATACTTTGGCTGGCCCATTCTAATTATACATGGTATGTACGTACATGGGTCGGGGGTGGAACCTGGGCGGTCTCCCCGGCGGCCGACCTAGCAACGTCCCCGAGTATTGCAGTAATTTACTGCATACGGTGTCCGTCATGTGCATGTGAGATCTCATCTGTCACGTTAGACCGATCAACTCTCGTTCCGATCCGCGGGAAGGTGAAAAGGATTCACTGTAAATTGATATCATCGATGACTAATTCCGACTGCTCCACATACGAATTGCAGAACTAGTTTTAGAATCTTTTTTGAGGTGTGGTTTTAGAAGTTTTTAGTATGGGCGTACACGACATGATGCTTTAGTAAGTACCAACTGCACCTCGCACAAGTCTAGTTCGGTAAGAGCAAAACTCACGCGGGAGTTTGGGACTGATTAAACAGTGGATTGCTACACTTCGTACGTCAGTGCATACACCAGATCGCCATCATTGATTGCATACATAAAGCCCTATATTAATCACTTACTGCCTACGTACATTAAACATGTGAAACGAATTACTCTCTTGGGCTTCCAACGACCCTAGTTTATTCGGACAGTATGTAACTAAATTCCACGGGTGTTGAGAACCGTTGCTGCCGTATCCAGATCCATTTTCTGCCCGTATCTAAGGGATACGGGTAGACTACGATAGTAATAATTTATAAAATTTATTACGTAAACCAGCAAGCCAAGCAAGAAGATGATCACAGATCGTTACCACCGATGCGCAGAGCAGCGGAAGAAGAGTTGAAGAAGCCTGGTCCAACGTAGAGCGCGTGGGTGTAGTCGATCATCCAATGTCGAGCACCTCGATGAAGTGATCGTAGTCGATCGTCTAGCGTCCTCGCGAGTCGATCGTCTCCTCCAGCAACCTCTGCAGTTCCTTATGAAGATCGCGGATCGTCCTCAAGAGCAACAACAATCGTAATAGCGTCTCTATGGTATCCACACGTCCAGAGAAGGAACAACCGTATGTTGGTGTGCTAGCACCAAGTCGCACGGTAAGGCTCTCAGAAAGATGTCGACTAGGGTTTCAGTGGAGCACTCACGTCTACTCGTCCTCCTCCCAATAGCCTCAAGCATTTCCTTATATAGTTCCCATGATGGATCCTATCCGAACATGTTATGTTCCAACCCGTTAAGTGTGTGACCCGTTATGTTTATGCCTATTTGGTTGTGACTCGGAAACACTTTCCGACCACGAGTCGTAGCGGTTCCTAGCAGGACATAACGATTCCAGAATACACATAAATTATATCGGACGAACCTTAATGCAATATGATCTACGACCAAGTCCTCATCACTTACGACCAGGTCCTATCTCTATACGACCAGATCGTATTTGGTCACGACCAGTTTGTAACTCCTTTTGACCAGGTTACGACCACTCTGTTGTTACGTTCGACCAGTTTACGGCCAGCTAATATCTCCATACGATCAGTCCGTAACTGATCGAACTTAGCGACCTACTCGTGTATATTCTCTCTTTGCCTCATGATATCTGGCTGAACTCCAGGTAAGATAATATATCATCAATGGAATGTTCAATACTTTCTCGATCGAGTATCAGATAACCTTATGTGATCGAACTCTTCGACCACTAGAGGCATGTTCGAGGGGTCCAGAGATATCTCTCCTATTATGTTAGGAGGAGCAAATCCCATATCTGACCAGTTATATTCCTCCGCATGTTTCATAACATACCCGAAAGCTACCTTTATAACTATCCAATTACAAGTAGCATTTGGCAACCCCTAAGAGTGCTATTACACATGTAGGAAACTATGTTGATCTCAGGTCTAAGGATTATACATTATCATTGCTTGAGACCAACTGATGACACATAGAATCATAACAATCTCAACAGCGTCTCAAGGTGGGTCAATCCAACCCCATGCTCTCTAAAATGTGTTTATATTATTGATTCGATATCCCCATATCCATGACCGGTCAAACATGGTAATCAATCAATACATGTGCTGGTCGTAGAGTCACTAGTGTTCTGACTAGTGACATTCGACTAGGGATACTTTTAGAACGACGTCATATAATTTAAAGAGTTTCACCAACAAATCATATACTTGTTGATCCATATAACTGATGATTCATTCAAGAAACAAAAATAACATTTATTCAATAACTCATAAACATAGACACGATACAATCATCTCTATGATTGTCTCTATGGTATATCACCAACATCCACCACTCGAACCACCACCCTCGCAGCTACCACTACCACCACTTTTGCTTTTTGAATACTCGTCAGCCTATTGATTGCCGGCCTTGCCAATACCAGAGCTAGAACCAGACCCACATCTGAATCCATTAGGTCCACTCTGCCCACAACCACCACCGCCACCTCAACCACCCGTCTTAGCATATATATCCAGCACTATAAGAGCATCTACAATGCAAGTGCTTAGAGAGGTACTTAGCAAATAAAAACTAGTTTTTCTTACCACGTGGAACAGATAAGGTGCTTATTTTGTAGCGTCGATGCTTAAGTAGGCACCGGTTCTTAACGAGTGCTTATGTACATAACTATATCTAATTAATAGATATACAACATCTAAGCACATATAAAAAAATTTGCATTGGAGAAAATGAACTCTACATGAGTGCTCGATGACATGGCTATATTATCTTTCTTTAAACATTAACGTATAAGCACCTTAAATTGTACATGCCCTAAGTCCATCCTCCACCAATTTGACCAAATCCAGAACCATCTCCAAATCCATTTCGTCCACTACCACCGCCTCTATCACCACCTCCTTCCTCGATATAATTTCCATCGTAGGGCCATATCCTCCAACTTCACCATACCTAGAGACAGATCCAAAACCGTATGCAGATCCACCATTTTTGTCCACCGTATACACCTTTTCCATCACCACCTCATTTGGCGTAACTTCCACCATAAGGGCCCTCGGCTTCACCATACCTAGAGCTAGACCCTAAACCAGACCTTGATCCTCCATTTTGTGCATTGCCATTACTTGTTCCACCGCCACCCCCTCTAGTGTACCCTCCATCATATGACTCATATTGTCAGGCCCCGGGCGTGGAATACCCGAAGTTCTTGTGTGTGTACCATACTAGTCCCATGATCAGTGGCTAGCACACACATTCACAACGCTAGCATACACATCCATACACAATATACATACAACATGAAATAAATATGGTACTTAAATGATTACATCACGAGAGTATAATACACAGCCGACCGGCCAAATTAAATGACAAGTATCAGAAGTAGCAAGTTAAATAGTGGAAGCATAATATATAAAGTCCAAAAGTCCAATGGTATGCCTATCTAAACCCTCAGACAACCGACAAGAACAAGTCCTAGCAAGACCCGTCACCAAACCCTCCGGTACCGGGTGCAAAGAACACGTCATCTGGCATAGGCTCATCATCAATATCTGAATAATAATTTAAGCAAGATTGAGTACATTGCGTACTCAGCAAGACTTGTAGTGTATTAAAAAAATTATATATATGGATGGCTAACAAGGAAGGAGGCTCTATGCTACCAGTTGTTTTCAACATTAAAGCAAAATTTATTTTGCAATATCAATACATAGTATTTTGAAACGAAAATTTGAAGGGCGGTTAAATAGATAAAGAACAACAAGCGAGTAATTTGATAATTAACAAACCACAACCCTCCTTGGCTGCGATCAACATCTTATTCACAGCCATAGACATGACATTCATATAAAACAACAGCAAAATATACATCCCAACTTTCCCCGATAAGACTATTTTTGTAAAAGTAGATACAATACCCGATGGACCGCACCAAGTACGCTCATGACCGCGAGCACGGCTATTTAAATAGATTTACACTCTGCAAAGGTGTACAATTTTACCCACAATATATAAATTCTCTAGTTTGTTTGGCATCCGTTGATGCCACTGCACACAACTTTTTTTTTCCCATACATAGACATGCTCAAAAATATTATTCTATTTATTTTCATTACATATATTTTTCTTCAAAATATAGTTTTTGAGATGTTACACATACCTCCCAACTTCACCATATCTAGAGCCAGATCCAGAACCACATCCAGATCCACCATTTTGTCCACCACCCCCACCTCCTGTAGCGTATCCTCCATCGTAAGGATCCCATAATCCCTTAGCTTCGCCAAACCTAGAGCCGAATCCTAAACCATATTCATACCCACCGTTTTGTCCACCACCACCTCCTCCACCGTTACCCTCTCCACTAGCGTAACCTACACTAGAGGGACCATACGCCACAGCCTCCCGTACCCAGAGCGCGAACCGGATCCCCAACCAGCGCCATTGCTTGACTCACCACCAGCTCCCCCACCAGCATGCGCTCCGCTAGAAGGCCCATATGCCACAGCCCCTCCATACCCTGACCCGGAACCAGATCCCCATCGTCCACCACCACCCCCTCTTCCACCTCTACCTTGGGCGCTAGCGTATTTAGCCACCTTGCAGCATTGGTTAATCCAATGCTTAAGAGGGCAATGAAGCTAAGAACAGCAAGCTTAGCTGCAGCCATTGCGAGCTTAGTGAAGTGCGAAGAAGGATGGATTCCGAGTGACGATTACATATGTATTTATACAATGCTGGTGGCCATGAAGATTAAGATGTAGTTAAGGTGAGCTGGCACTAACTTGGTCACTTAAAATAATTAAGTATGCCGTACGCACGTAGTACAGTAAGCACTCTAAAGTTTCATGGTGTGATTGAAGGAGAGAAAACACAATACTTAACTGGGATTGCCAATTTTCAGTTGCCTAAAGTTTTTTTTATCCATAAGCCAACTACAATTACACAATACTAAGTTTAAAATTATAATACTAAGTAATATTCAATTTTAGCATAGCTCTAACTTTTAGTTGTATTTTTTTTGTAGGGTTCACTTATATTTACTTTTGTCTAGTTTATTTTTTTTATTTGTAAGGTTCATCCATATTTATTTTTGTCTAGTTCAGAAATATTTTTATCTCAATACAGAAATTTATAGTATCTATTGGGTCAAAATCCTACGACTGAAAAAGGTAATTAATAAATAAAAAAAACTCAATCATCTAAATCATAGAAGCTCCCATTATTAATTATGGCTTACGAGTTACGACATGAGTTTTACTTCGAGGAGCTTCATTAGAAAACGAATTTCGAAGCCACCTAGATAGACCTAGCCTATGTCTGTTTTGCGACAGCTAGCCCATCACATCCTAAGGCTATTAGCAAGCAGCTGAACTAGCGCCTAAATTCAATTTACCCCCGGCCCACCTCTTCCTTGTCTCGGCTCAAGGCATCCATTCCAATTTCCAAGCCCTTCGGTCCACGGCCCGCTGTGCAGCCGTGCGTGGAGGCTGTTGATTTCAGCTGTACAGAACATTACATCGATCAGCCTTGCGGAAATGTCCGAACCTTTTTAGTAGTAGTGTCGCATGTTGGCATCAGCAGCACTTCATTCAGATGAAAGTTCTATGGGTGCCAACCATCACTGTAGGCAGATCCTCATCCACTTCCCGAGCCGCTCCCGTATCCACAGTGGCCTGGGCCAATTTGTCCCTCACTGCCGCCGTCACCTGGACCACCTGCCCGAGCATATCCCCAACCATAAGGCCCATATCTGTTAGCCCAACCATACTCAGAACCAAAGCCGTATCCCGACCCGCCATTTTGTCCACCGCCACCACCTCCACCTTGGCCGTCTCCCTAAGCATATGCTTCCCTGTAAGGCCCATATCCGCCAGCCTGACCATACCCCAAACAAGAACCAGAACCATATACAGACCCACCATTTTATCCACTGTCACCACCTCCACCTTGGTCACCTCCCTGAGCGTAAGCTTCACCATATAACCCATATCCGTCAGCCTGGCCATACCTTGAACCAGAACCGGAATCATATACAGACCCATCATTTTGTCAACCACCACCACTTCCTTGAGTGTACGCTCCACCATAGAGCCCATATCCTCCAATCTGCTTGTAACCAGAACCAGATCTAGATCCAAAACCATACCTGGATTGACCATTTTGTTCTCCACCACCTCCACCGCCTCCACTAGCGTATGCCCCACCAGATCCACTTGCCTGACCATACCAAAGCCAGGCCCATATTCCCACCGAACCATTGTTTGATACGCCGTCGCCGCTTCCTCCTCCGTGTAACATCCCATTTTGGGGTGATTTTTAATTTGCTGTTAATTTGGTTTTTTCGGTTCGAAAAAGAAGTTCAAAAACTTAATTTGGAACTTAAAGCGTGTATTTCCAAGTTTCTCCCCAAAGTTTCAAAGATTGGTTGGTTTCAAAATCTCGGTTTAAAAGCTCAATTCAAAATTTCTCAAAGGTTTTTAAATCCTCAGTTCAAATCCCATTCCAAAACTCAATTCACCTTCCTTTCTTTCTGGGCCTTAGCCCATTCCCCAAATTGTTTTCCCTTTCCTAGCCCATTTCGGCCACCAGCTCGCCTCCAAGACCCCCTTGCCCCTTGCTGCACAGACGCGCCGCGCACGCGCCAGCATCAGCTCGACCATGTCACCCGACGTCTCGTCGGCTCGCCTGCCACCACCTACCCTTGACTCCAATGCCCGCCCTCACCTGGTCGCATCACCAGAGCTTCCTGTTCGCACCTACCTTGCCCTCCAGTCGCCCTGACGCTAGCTCATCCTCGCCGCGCTCTGCTGCGCCCGGTCCGCGCGTTGTGCTCGCACACGCGCGCACGCCTGTGCCGCCCCACTTGCTCGCGAGCACCTTTTCCCATCTGCGCACCTGCTCACCCGCGCAAGTATTTGCCGTGCGCAGAGCGCCCGGGCTGCTCCTACCTGTCGTGCCAAGGCTCACGCATGCCGTGCCGCCTCGGGACTGTGCGCCATCCACTGCATCCCCAACTGCTACTTCGTCCTCCTCCCGGCTATAAAGGGACCCCAAGCCTTCCCTTGCTTCCCCACTTCGCCCCGCTCGCTCTCAGTAAGTGCCACCCAAAAAGCGTAGCTCCCGCTTTCGGCCGTCAAGCCCTCACTGGCGAATCACCGCTCCAGCGAAGCCGCCGCCACGCCACCACCATCATCACGCGTTCTAGGCTACAACGAATCTCTCCCCCAAGTTAATCGGCGCTTGGACCTCAAGAACGCTCAGAGTGATTTTCTTCCCCACCTCCGGCCAAATCGCCCTCTCCATCGCCGATCGAGTTTCTCGCCACCTTAGTTCAATTGCCGGCACCTGAAGCATCGCACGGTCATCCTGAAGCATCCCCAAGCTTCTCCAAGCATCTCCTTCCTCTCCGGCGCCCTCACCGCGCAAGCCTCCTACCGCCGCACCAGGCCCTCGTCGATAGCCCGCTCCGAGCTTCCCCGAGCTTCGCTGTCGCTTCTGGTGAGTTCCTTGGACCTCCCTGGTGCTCATGCGCCCGTTCTTTTGCCCCGGGCGCCGTTGTGTTTCTTTTACCGCCGTCACGCGATCGCTTGCCGCGCATCTGTCGCTCGGCGATCCTCGTGCGCGCTATCCTCGTCATCTTCTTCTCCTCGGTGAGCTCATTCCATTTTGGGCCTTAGTCGCCGACGTGGTCACCTTCGCCGGCGATGAGCTCGGTCAGAGATGCTCGTGCGCCTCTCTGTTTTGGTTGGAAGCTGACCATCACTGTTCATCTGTATTTAATCCACTAAATCAATGTCTTAACGGTTGATTGATGATTAGCTCTAATTAAGCTCCGGTTTAATGATTGCGCTGAATCACTACCGTGTGGGACCCAAGAATAGTAATGGCTGGCTTTAATTCAGTTTCCCCCCTCTTCGGCTGACAGTGGGCCTAATGAACAGTGCCCCCGAAGACCTGTGAGCCCGTGGACCACATGCACAGTGCATGTTGACCTCTGGTCTATGCACTATTCACATGGACTGAGGCACTGTGCAGTGGGTCCAGAATGTAAGTGGGACATTTTCTCTCTCCTCTTTTTATTTTCTTGTTTTAATTCAAACTCAAACTTCGGAAGCTTCGTTATCCTCCGTTATAACTCTAATTTAAGTGATATTTGTTTCTAAATTTGTATAAATTCAAGATATTACTAATGCCAGTGGTCTTGTTTAATTTGGAGTTCATTTATTATTTCTTTACTATTTATTTGTTCTCTTTTCATGTTTGTTCTTTTTTCCGGCATGTTCGTCCAGGTAGAGTTCGGAGAAACAGGAGATCTCCAATTTGATCAAGCACAAGACTACCAAGGCTCTCTTACCTTCAATCCAGGTGAGTCAATACTTTGATCATTTCGAGCCTACATTTTATACAAATTATATTATTTTAAAATAGCAAATTGCATGCTTAATTCCTTATGCAAATACATGTCAAATCCCTAATGGTTAGTTATATACCTATTTGGTAATTAAATGATTATTATGACATCCTTGGCAACTTGAATTCCTTATTCCTTGTCACCCTAGACATTAAATGGTAACTTACTAGTTATAAGGTCGTACTTAAGTGTCATACTAGTCTTGCTTAAGTACCAGGACATTAAATACCATAATCATCATCTTTTAATCATGAAAGTGGTTTTAGGCAGTCATTGTGAGTAAACCCTATTAATTTGCTGTTACCACATCTGGGCGGATGGTATGGTGGTGGGTGCTGATGGAGCACGAAAGTGGTTGGAATTTGGTATGAACCGCCCGGATGACTTAAGGACTTAATCTGGTTATGACCTTCTATTGTAAAACAAATACAACCACAAGTCTGTAAAGTACAATTTGGCTTAATAGATTTATTGGACCCTGAAAGTTATCTTGTTGGTGGAGTGAAGTAGTGCAAGCATAGGCTTGAATGGGACACCGATAGTGAAGTTTCCAACTACGCTAGTCGTTGTGGAACGTTGTAGTCCATCCGCGCTAGTGTTGTGGTGAACATCCCACATAACTTATGGGACCCACCGCAAGTGAGAGCAGCCATATGGGTGAGATGACGGGAGGGGCGAGGTAATTTGAAATGTTACTGTGATGATCCCTCAACTACATAACCAAAGAATCATGTGGAGCAACAAGTATATTATTTTCTTATGAGTATAGTGTACAATCTTTGTAGAGTATAAACTATTTAAACAGTCCTGCCTCCGGTCAAAAGCGGACATGGGAACTTACTAGATTTAGTTCTATTTACAAAACTTTGTGGCTGAGATGAAAAATGTGCCGGGCTCACCTAGCCCTGAGATTAGATTTTTCTTGGGTCTCATACCCAGTGTTGTTAAGAAGTAGGGATAGCCCCAATTGAAAATAAGTATAAGGTGGAGGGAACATCTGCTGTTACAAATATTGCACAATTATTCTTTTTAATAAAATACAATTTGGTCAAAACGCTAAGTCATATGAATTTCTAAATATTTTAATTGAAAATGTTGCTTTTAGCAGATAAAGAACTCGTGCCATCCTTGTTAAAGCCTTGCATGTATATTATTTCATTCTGTGTGTTGGCTCGCGAGCACGGTTGTTTGTGCTCATCCTCGCTCTTTCCCTCCAAACCTCATAAGCAGGAAATCAAGGACATTACACCTACTACGAGGTTCTAGAAGTTGACGAACAAGAAAATGATGAAGAGTAGTTAGTTCTATTAGTCTAGGTCCCGCCTCAGTCTAGCCGGCTACGTCGGTACTTGCGTACATCCAATATTATCAAAGTCTTTAGGTAATATCGGACGTACACAGGATACCCCAGTCGCTTGTGTAGGATCGTTAATGACAATCAGAGGGGGGGTGAATGATTGTGATTGTATTTTTGTTATTCAAATCTACTGTCTTCTGTTTTTTCAACCTGTCAACACAAAAGAACACAAAGACGAAAGACAGCAATATGTGTATATATATATATATATATATATATATATATATATATATATATATATATATATATATTCTAATCTTGTAGCAAACCTCAAACTATAATATGATTGGAAATCAAAACGCACAATCGATCTGTTTCATGCAAATCTGCGTAATGTCTTGTTTGGGTAGAGTAGTGAATTAACGTTGGTCTTGTAGCAAACCGTAGAATCGAATCTTTATGCTTGAGTATGAGTTCTTTGTACCGAGAAAAATATTTCTTCTGTTGTCCAAAATTCACTCCTTTTCTTTAGGGTCACCAGTGACCCTTCTGCCGAATCGGCTTCTCGACCAATCACCACGCGTGGACACCCCGCCCTATGTGCTACCGCGACTTGCATCTTTCCGGCCGCAACTCTAATCGCCTACGTCCTCAAAACCCCTACGGCTACCCTAGACAGTCGGACCCTTTTATACTCCCTGAACCAATGCTTGGCCTCCAGCCCTTAATCAGGTTTCCTAATCACACACGCATTGATCTCACGGCTAAGACTCGGACTAGTATTGGACCAGGACCCTACCACCTTGGCATGCACCTAATGCCTTACGAAATCACCAGCTGCCGAGATTTATTCTTGCCAAAAAATATCTGATGTAGAATTTCTCTACATCTTTTCAACTTTGGATACTCCAAAATTATCACATGCCGTAGCCTCCAGACCGCACCTCTGTAGCTCTAACACGTATCATCCATCTTTAATCTTCATGCGCTCCAACTCGAACTCGACCGCCTCCTCTAGCATCCTCGACCCTTTGGACCATGACTTCGCACCAAGCCATCTCCCGGTCACCGCCGTAGACCACGATCGCCTCCGAGTTACCCTGCACATGCAAAGACCAAAGCAACATATTTTCCCGGCACAAGTTCTTCCCAACTTGACCGAATATAAGTCCACACAACACGACACGCCTCAAATAATATCTGTAAATAACATTGTCAATTATTCATCAGCTACAATATTTTAGACTTAGTCACATGGTCTAACAATCTCCCCCTTGATGAATACATTGACAACACTTCAAAATCGAGAGTTGAATTTTTTTAAATTTTTTTATTTTAATTTTTATTCGAAAATAAAGTTTCAAAGCTGCAAAGCAAAACAGTTCAAAACCACAGTGAAAAACTCCCCCTCAACACAAGGAAATCAAATTTCTCCCATTTTTCTCCCCCTTTGACAATGTAATCATCAAGAACTTTAGAGAAAAAGTAATTCCAAAGCAAAAGAGCAAAGAGAGTAAAAATCGAGAAGCTTTGTAGATTATCCAAGTCACTTCGCATTGATTTATTAAATTAACCAAGCCATCCTTTTTAGTAGAGCTATCTGGATCATATAAAGTCATATACCATATAGCAATGTCAAAACAAGTCTTTAAAATGATTAAGCAAGTTAAATTAATGACATGCATCTCAACAATGACAAAGACGATTATAAAGAGCACAATGAGATATCACATTGAAAAGTTAAAGCCTAAAAGTGAAGCAAACTTTAAATTTAGACGAGCTGGCAGTCTCTTATAACAGTCTAATGCTCCACACTCAATTCTTAAGCATGTGGCATGCTTGAAGCATACTTCTTTTCAATGGTGGCATGCTTGTAGCATACTTCTTGTCAATTGAGCACATTTTATGCTCCTTTTTTTTATATACATAGATATGTATGGCATGCTTGAAGCATACATCTTGTCATTTGAGCACATTTTATGCTCTTTTTTTTGTATACATAGATATGTATGGCATGCTTGAAGCACACATCTTTTCAATTTTCTCTTTCTTATTTTTTTCATTTTTTTTGATAACATGCCAAATTGAGTGAACATAAAAAGACTGTAATTAGAAACATACGAGCTTCATAGTCAAGATTTAAAATAAGATTCACAATCAAGCTAATCTTTTTCAAAGAACATCGCAAGGTACTAACTATAATCAATCTAGTCAAAGTATACCGACATGTCATGTTTTAGTTCAAACGTGGCTAATTAATTATAACTAGTCATGAGCAACGCTACACAGCACATGAGTAAATATGATAAAGAGAGCTCTATATCTCATTTGATTTAAATGGCTTGGACTTGATTATTTGTTTGACAAGTATAATAAACAAAGCTTCAAATTTTTAAGCGACAAGCTCCCCTCGAATAATCCCATCGGTGCAACACACCCAACTCACTTCGTAAGCGAACAAACCGAGAAGAATCCAAAGGTTTTGTGAAAATGTCATAACCGATGTTCGGATCTATATGATGAAGCACAACATTCCCTTTATCCACATGATCTCGAAGAAAGTGAAATCTTATATCAATATGCTTAGTTCTTGAATGTTGCCTTTGGGTTCTTAGCAATACAAATAGCACTAGTATTATCACAAAAAGTGGAACATTATCAACATTATCCCATAATCTTCAAGTGTGGCTACTATCCAAAGTATTTGTGAACAACAACTAGCTAGCGACTACATATTGATTCAAATAGATTGAGCAACGAAGATTGTTTTCTAGATGACCATGTAATAAGTGAATTACCCAAAAAGTGACATGAGCGGATGTACTTTTTCTATCAATTCTACAACCTCCAAAATCAGCATCAGCAAAAGATCTTAAACTAATACAAGAAGAAGCGAAAGCCATATGCCAAAATTTTGAGTACCATGTAGATACACGAAAATCGTTTAATGACTTGTAGATGAGAAACACGTGGGGAAGCTTGAAAGCGAGCACATAAACATACAGAGAATTGTATGTCTGGCCTCGAAGCAGTAAGATATAAAAGTGAGCCAATCATGCTCCTATACTCTTTTTGATCAACAGTTTCACCATCTTCATCAGGATCAAGGGTCGAAGCAGCTCCCATAGGTGTCATAATAGGCTTGCAATTTTTCATCCCAAAACGACCTAGAAGATCCTTTGTATACTTACTTTGATGCACAAAAGTTCCCTCATTTGTTTGTTTTATTTGCAGTCCCAAAAAGTAAGTCAACTCTCCCATCATACTCATCTCAAATTCTTTACTCATCGTTGATGAAAACTTAGTCACCAAAGCATGAGATGCACTCCCAAAGATGATATCATCAACATAAATCTGAATGAATAATTGATCATTGCCTTGTTACTCTTTCGTTTAAATCTCCAATCATTTGTTCAGGTGGGTGTCTCCTTTGAATGTGACGAGGCGCAGAAATTTCTGAAACACCTTCTTGTTCATTTTCTATATGTGTAGATGAAGTAGTAGCTTGAGGATGTCCAACTGTAGCCGCAGTAGTAGAAGGTGTAGAAGGAACTACAGGCGGAGAAATACTCGGAACCATAACCTCATCTTCATCATCCTCATCATCATCAACAAATATGCTCTCCCCCTGAACATATGCACTTGTACCTGCATCACTTAGAATAGTGCCTGGACTAGCCTCATCAAAAGAAACTTCACAGGTTTCTATTATTTTGTTAGTCTCCAAAACAAGCACACGAAAGCCACGTGAATGAGCAGGGTATCCAAGAAAAATACCATCAGTTGATCTAGCTTCAAATTTATCTAAGATTCCAGATTTTAACACAAAGCATTTGCACCCAAAAACTCTGAAATGAGATACACTAGGCCTATGCCCAAACCGAAGCTCATATGAAGTTTTACCAAGTTTAGATCTCAAGAATACACGGTTTGAAATATAGCATGCAAGATATAGCTTCATTAAAATTTCCTTGGAGTTTTATATTCATCTAGCATTGTTCTAGCCATCTCAACCAAAGTTCTATTTTTCCTTTCAACTACACCGTTTTGTTGAGGAACAGATGGTGATGAAAATTGATGATCAATTCCTTTTTCAGCACAAAAATGATTAAAAGAAGAATTTTTAAATTCAGTTCCATTATCACTTCTAATAGCTCTAAGAGATCCTGGAAGATCGATAGTTAATCTAAGAACAAGACTTCTAAAATGACTAAAAGCCTCATCTTTAGATGCCATAAAGTAAACCCAAGAATATCTAGAGAAATCATCAACAATCACTAGTACATACCACTTACCACCAAACGACTGAACTCTCGATGGTCCAACTGTGTCAAGGTGTAGGAGCTGTCCTGGTGCATTTGTCATGACCATAGTAAGCGGAGGATGTGAACCTGCACACATCTTACCATGTCTACAGGGAAGAACATACTATATCACTTTCATTCTTAAGTTTAGGCAAACCACGTATAAGATCCATACCACTAACACGCGTGAGATGATCAAAACCAACATGTCCAAGTCTACGATGCCAAAAAAATAAATCTTTAGAAATATTGGCAACTAGACACCTAAACTTAGCATCATGTGAAACATCAAAATCAGCTTTAAAAACTCTTCCAAATCTTGAAATTTTAAAAACTAGATCACCTGAAGCATCTAACACTTTACATTCACCTTTCTTAAAACATACTTCAAGATCTTCATCAATCATTTGTGAGGTGAAAGCAAGTTGAATTTCAAGTTTTCAACAAGTGCCACATCTTTAAACATAAACTTTTCATTTACCTTCACTGTACCTTTTGCCAAAACAGATGTAGAAGTAGCATCTCCAAAAGTAACACTTTCAGCTCGAGATGTATGCGAAAGAGAGGAGAACCAACTTTTATCACGGACATGTGGCGTGAGCATCCGAGTCCACTAACCATATGTTCTCCTTCCTCGCGAGAAGCCTACATAGAGCAGAAGATGTCGAGGCCTCAAAGATGGGGTTAGAAATAAAACATTTAGGAATCCAAGATCTTGAGACACACGACAAGTAGGCATAACACAGTATTCTTATGTAAAAATCAGATTTAGCATTACTCATATTTCTAGTCACAAAAGAATGTGCATTCCTCAAATTAGACCAAGCCTTAGCCTTTTCTTTCATTTGTTGTTTGGCTAGTCTAAAGCAAAATTGCACAAGATGTCCATCTTTACCACAATGACTACAAATGTACTTAACTTTATGTTTAACTTTGAGAAGTAGAAGAAGCATTTGCATTCACTTGATTAGTAGAAGATATAATACCAAAGCAGACTTAAAAGCAATTTGTTTTGGTTGGATGTTACTTCAATTTTTCCAGGTTCAAGAAGCTTAACAATCTTAGGAGGATTATTCTTGGCATGCTCAATAGAATTAAATCCTAGACCACGATTTTTCACACTTGTTTTTGACTTATCTAGAATCATATTCAAATTTTTCTTGCCAAAGAAAATCTCTCCAAAGTGTTCTTAAGATACTCATTTTCTTTAGCCATAGTGGGACAAGTTGTGCATTTAACAAGTTCATTCACAAGATTCTTAGAAGCACTAGACTGAGCCAATCTTTCTTTTTGAGTAAAATCATTAAGTTGTCTAGTCAAGGCTTCTATTTCAATGTTAAGCTTAGGACAATTAGAGCAAGAGGATATCTCATGATAAAGCATCTGTTGAATTGTTTCTTGAGATGAGTTAAGTCTAGCTTTTAGCAATTCACAATTAGAGCAAGTTTTAGATTTAGCATTTGAAGTACTTGACTCTAAACATGAAGAAGAACTAAACTTGAGCTTTCCAATTTCATCATTAGCATATTTCAATTTTTCATTACAAGAGTCATGTGCTAATCTTAATTCATTAAATTTAGCAGTTACATCTCTAATTTGATCCATGTTTAAGGCATTAAGTGACCTAGCATTCTCTAACTCAGAATGTAAAATTTGACAAGACTCACAAGATCCATCATCAGGAATTAAAACTCTAAGTCTTTCAATTTCAGAATTTAGAGATTCAATCAAAGTATCGTACTTCTTAATCTTTTTATCTTTCTTTTCTAGCACAGTACCAAGTTTAGCAACAGCGTTAGCTAAATCATCATAAGAAGGTTCTACCTCATTGTAGTTATCGCTGTCAAGATCATCACTGTCGGTGGAGCTTTTGCTACTTGCCATTAAACACAACCCAATTAACTCTTTCTTGCTTTTGGGAACATCATCCTCGCTGTCTGTGTCCACATCACTCAAATTAATTTGCTCAAGAGCCGAAAGAACACGATGCACCACCTTGCGATTCATATAGCCCTTCTTTTTATTCTTCATTTTTCCTTTCTCCATCTCTTCTTCCTTCTCATTATCTTCCCTTGCAAATCTTGCTAGAAACTTTGGACATTTGGGACGAATATGATTTAGATCACCACACTCATAGCACCTTTGAGGACCAAAATTTCCTCTCTTTCTTGATCTCACATTCTTCAAAGCTCTTGTGAAGCGTGTAGAGAGGAGTGCCAAATCATCTTCTGGGAGTTGCTCTAGCTGTTCATCAGTTAGTGAAGATAAAGAAGACAAAGCATAGCTAGTAGAAGAATTATCACCATTAGACTTGCTAGATTGTGAAGCTAAAGCAATTGATTTATCACCATTATTTTTCTAGCAAAACATCTAATTCATGAGTTTTTAACTTAGAATAAAGTACATCTAATGTAAGTGTACTCATGACAGTAGATTCTCTAATGGATGTAACCTTCATCTCCCATATAGACATATCTAATGCTCCAAGTAATTGACGTGCATTTTCGGCATCAGTATAAGTAACATTAACAGCATGTAAGTTACTAAGAATTTTATTAAAACGAGCAAAGAAATCATCTATTGATTCACGGGTTTCATCTCAAACGCATGTAATCCTTTTGTACATATCTTGGCGTACCTCTTTAATAGTAGATGAACCCTCATGATAATCACATAATGCTTTCCATACCTCATATGCGGATTTAAGATGCACAACACGATCAAAATCACTCCTTCCTAGTCCTTGAATTATCAGGTTTCTTGCCTTGCTATTTGCCTCCACTTGTGCTATATTTGTTCACGACACGACATCGTTCTCGGAGCACTTGATAAGGCTTGTAGACCTTCTCCCATATTGCAAAGCCTTGAGCTTGAATGTATGCCTCCATCTTTGCTTTCCAATCACGAAAATCAACACCATCGAAAACACAAGGTTTTGTGGAATACCTATCCGTCGACATGTTTTCTAATCACGGTTAAGATCAATTAGAAAAATAAACACGCTCGATACCACTTGTAGGATCGTTAATGACAATCAGAGGGGGGGTGAATGATTGTGATTGTATTTTTGTTATTCAAATCTACTGTCTTCAGTTTTTTCAACCTGTCAACACAAAAGAACACAAAGACGAAAACAAACAATATGTGTATATATATATATATATATATATATATATATATATATTTCTAATCTGTAGCAAACCTCAAACTATAATATGATTGGAAATCAAAACGCACAATCGATCTGTTTCACATAAATGCGGTAATGTCTTGTTTGGGTAGAGTAGTGAATTAACGTTAGTACTGTAGCAAACCAGAGAATCGAATCTTGTAGCAGTGAGTATGAGTTCTTTGTAACAGAGAAAAATATTTCTTCTGTTGTCCAAAATTCACTCCTTTTCTTTAGGGTCGACGACGACCCTTCTCGAATCGGCTTCTCGACCAATCACCACGACGTGGACACCCACGCCTATATGTGCTACCGCGACTTGCATCTTTCGGCCGCAACTCTAATCGCCTCGTCCTCAAAACCCCTACGGCTACCCTAGGCGGTCGGACCCTTTTATACTCCCCGAACCAATGCTTGGCCTCCACCCTTAATCAGTTTCCTAATCACACACGCATTGATCTCACGGCTAAGACTCGGACTAGTATTGGACCAGGACCCTACCACCTTGGCATGCACCTAATGCCTTCGAAATCACCAGTTGCCGAGATTTATTCTTGCCAAAAATATCGATGTAGAATTTCTCTACATCTTTTCAACTTTGGATACTCCAAAATTATCACATGCCGTAGCCTCCAGACCGCACCTCTGTAGCTCTAACACGTATCATCCATCTTTAATCTTCATGCGCTCCAACTCGAACTCGACCGCCTCCTCTAGCATCCTCGACCCTTTGGACCATGACTTCGCACAAGCCATCTCCGGTCACGCCGTAGACCACGATCGCCTCCGAGTTACCACTGCACATGCAAAGACCAAAGCAACATATTTTCCCGGCACAAGTTCTTCCCAACTTGACCGAATATAAGTCCACACAACACGACACGCCTCAAATAATATCTGTAAATAACATTGTCAATTATTCATCAGCTACAATATTTTAGACTTAGTCACATGGTCTAACAGCTTGCATGTGGAGAGATGTACTCATACCCTTTTACTTCCGCTTTTATGTAATGTGATCATTTAGCCTTGTTTGGTCATATTGTAAAACTCGATCCGATGCGGTCTATGTGACTTTGATGTTTGTAATATAATGAATGATATGATTTACATCTTGTATGAAATGATTCAATAATGTATTATGTGAACGCTATCTACTGATCTAGAGAATAACACAATATTTTAACAAAAGATTTGAATTTTTAAAATTCAAGTCCGAGAGTCCACCTCCATGAAGCCAAGCCACGAGCTTAGTGCTAGCCACGTGAGCTTAGTGAAGTGAAGGATAAGAAATGAAGATTGCATGGGGTATCTATAATGCTGGAGGCCATGCAAAGCTGCATTAAAAAAATGACACTTGGTCACTAGTTTATCAAAACGATGCAGTGTGCTCAATGAAAAAAAAAAATCAATGGAGCAGGTACGGTATGACGACTATTACGCGTGGGTTTGAGTTGATAGTGCAGTGCAGCTAGCTAAAGGTCAGGGTACGTACCAATACCACGTACTCTTAGTCCAGGCATTTGACCATCCATCGCAGAACTGGTCATGTATAGCGAGACTGGAAGCCTTGAGCTGCCACTAGCATCTCTCGAGAACCTTTTTCCCATCAACAGGCCGCTTCCCGCGCAAGTCATTGCCATGCGCAGAGCGCCCAGGCTGCTCCTACCTGTCGTGCCAAGGCTCATGCATGCCGCGCCACCTCGGATCAGGCGCCATCCATGCTTCCCAATCGCGCCGCCCTCCTCCGGCTATAAAGGGACCCCAAGCCTTCCCTTGCTTCCCCACTTCGCCCCGCTCGCTCTCAGTAAGTGCCACCCAAAAAGCGTAGCTCCCGCTTTCGGCCGTCGAGCCCTCACCGGCGAATCACCGCTCCAGCGAAGCCGCCGCCACGCCACCACCATCATCACGCGTTATAGGCTACAACGAATCTCTCCCCCAAGTTAATCGGCGCTTGGACCTCAAGAACGCTCAGAGTCGATTTTCTTCCCCACCTCCGGCCAAATCGCCCTCTTCCATCGCCGATCGAGTTTCTCGCCACCTCAGTTCAATTGCCGGCACCTGAAGAATCGCACGGTCATCCTGAAGCATCCCCAAGCTTCTCCAAGCATCTTCTTCCTCTCCGGCGCCCTCACCGCGCAAGCCTCCTGCCGCCGCACCAGGCCCTCGTCGATAGCCCGCCCGAAGCTTCCCGAAGCCATTGCCGCTTCGTGAGTTCCTTGGACCTCCCTGGTGCTCATGCGCCCGTTCTTTTGCCCCGGGCGCCGTTGTGTTTCTTTTACCGCCGTCACAGTCGCACCGCCGCACCGTCGCTCTGACGATCCTCCGGCCGCGCTATCCCCGTCATTGTCTTCTCCTCGGTGAGCTCATTCCATTTTGGGCCTTAGTCGCCGCCGACGTGGTCACCTTCGCCGGCGATGAGCTCTGTCAGAGATGCTCGTGCGCTTCTCTGTTTTGGTTGGAAGCCGACCATCACTGTTCATCTGTATTTAAACCACTAAATCAATGTCTTAACGGTTGATTGATGATTAGCTCTAATTAAGCTCCGGTTTAATGATTGCGCTGAATCACTACCGTGTGGGACCCAAGAATAGTAATGGCTGTCTTTAATTCAGTTTCCCCCCTCTTCGGCTGACAGTGGGCCCAATGAACAGTGCCCCCCCGAAGACCTGTGAGCCCGTGGACCACATGCACAGTGCATGTTGACCTCTAGTCTATGCACTATTCATATGGACTGAGGCACTGTGCAGTGGGTCCAGAATGTAAGTGGGACATTTTCTTTCTCTTCTTTTTATTTTCTTGTTTTAATTCAAACTCAAACTTCGGAAGCTTCGTTATCCTCCGTTATAACTCTGATTTAAGTGATATTTGTTTCTAAATTTGTATAAATTCAAGATCTTACTAATGTCAGTGGTCTTGTTTAATTTGGAGTTCATTTATTATTTATTTACTATTTATTTGTTCTCTTTTCATGTTAGTTCTTTTTTCCGGCATGTTCGTCCAGGTAGAGTTCGGAGAAGCAGGAGATCTCCAATTTGATCAAGCACAAGACTACCAAGGCTCTCTTACCTTCAATCCAGGTGAGTCAATACTTTGATCATTTTGAGCCTACATTTTATGCAAATTATATTATTTTAAAATAGCAAATTGCATGCTTAATTCCTTATGCAAATACATGTCAAATCCCTAATGGTTAGTTATATACCTATTTGGTAATTAAATGATTATTATGACATCCTTGTCAACTTGAATTCCTTATTCCTTGTCACCCTAGACATTAAATGGTAACTTACTAGTTATAAGGTCGTACTTAAGCGTCATGCTAGTCTTGCTTAAGTACCAGGATATTAAATATCATAATCATCATCTTTTAATCATGAAAGTGGTTTTAGGCAGTCATTGTGGGTAAACCCTATTAATTTGTTGTTACCACCTCTGGGCGGATGATATGGTGGTGGGTGCTGATGGAGCACGAAAGTGGTTGGAATTTGGTATGAACCGCCCGGATGACTTAAGGACTTAATCTGGTTATGACCTTCTATTGTAAAACAAATACAACCACAAGTCTGTAAAGTACAATTTGGCTTAATAGATTTATTGGACCCTGAAAGTTATCTTGTTGGTGGAGTGAAGTAGTGCAAGCATAGGCTTGAATGGGACACCGATAGTGAAGTTGCCAACTACGCTAGTCGTTGTGGAACGTTGTAGTGCATCCGCGCTAGTGTTGTGGTGAACATCCCGCATAACTTATGGGACCCACCGCAAGTGAGAGCAGCCATATGGGTGAGATGACGGGAGGGGCGAGGTAATTTGAAAGGTTACTGTGATGATCCCTCAACTACATGACCAAAGAATCATGTGGAGCAACAAGTATATTATCTCTTATGAGTATAGTGTACAACCTCTGTAGAGTATAAACTGTTTAAACAGTCCTGCCTCCGGTCAAAAGCGGACATGGGAACTTACTAGATTTAGTTCTATTTACAAAACTTTGTGGCTGAGATGAAAAATGTGTCAGGCTCACCTAGCCCTGAGATTAGATTTTTCTTCGGTCGTCATACCCAGTGTTGTTAAGAAGTAGGGATAGCCCCAATTGAAAATAAGCATAAGGTGGAGGGAACATCTGCTGTTACAAATATTGCACAATTATTCTTTTTAATAAAATACAATTTGGTCAAAACGCTAAGTCATAGGAATTTGTAAATATTTTAATTGAAAATGTTGCTTTTAGCAGATAAAAGAACTCGTGCCATCCTGTTAAAGCCTTGCATGTATATTATTTCATTCTGTGTGTTGGCTCACGAGCACGGTTGTTTGTGCTCATCCTCGCTCTTTCCCTCCAAACCTCATAAGCAGGAAATCAAGGACATTACACCTACTACGAGGTTCTAGAAGTTGACGAACAAGAAAATGATGAAGAGTAGTTAGTTCTATTAGTCTAGGTCACGCCTCAGTCTAGCCGGCTACGTTGGTACTTGCGTACATCCAATATTATCAAAGTCTTTGGGTAATATCGGGCGTACACAGGATACCCCAGTCGCTTGCATGTGGAGAGATGTACTCGTACCCTTTTACTTCCGCTTTTATGTAATGTGATCATTTAGCCTTGTTTGACCATATTGTAAAACTCGATCCGATGCGGTCTATGTGACTTTGATGTTTGTAATATAATGAATGATATGATTTACATCTTGTATGAAATGATTGAATAATATATTATGTGAACACTATCTACTGATCTAGAGAATAACACAATATTTTAACAAAAGATTTGAATTTTTAAAATCCAAATCCGACAGTCCACGCCAAAGCCACGAACTTAGTGCTAGCAATCGTGAGCTTAGTGAAGTGAAGGATAAGAAATGAAGATTGCATGGGGTATCTATAATGCTGGAGGCCATGCAAAGCTGCATTAAAAAAATGACACTTGGTCACTAGTTTATCAAAACGATGCAGTGTGCTCAATGAATAAAAAATCAATGGAGCAGGTACGGTATGACGACTATTACGCGTGGGTTTGAGTTGATAGTGCAGTGCAGCTAGCTAAAGGTCAGGGTACGTACCAATACCACGTACTCTTAGTCCAGGCATTTGACCATCCATTGCAGAACTGGTCATGTATAGCGAGACTGGAAGCCTTGAGCTGCCACTAGCATTAGAAAATGCAGGCAACTCGTTTTATATAAATCATAATTGGAGTTGACATTATATTATTTAATACCAGTTATACTCAGTAGGCAGTGCATTTCACGGTATCATCTGACCGAGTGACAGTGATGAAATGGGCATAGCATATGCCGTAAGCGCATACCAGGCAGAACAAACCGAACGATGCAATGTTGTGTCATGCACAAGCTCACCTGCATTCCAATGAAGCCATGGCCGGCCACGATCACCCGTCAGATACGGCGGGCGGCCACGAATTTGTTAGTTGCAACCATTACGTCACCCTGCTTTTAACTATACCGGGTCGCGCGTGCAGTGGTAAGCAAGCTGAGGTTACGAATAGAAAGCACGTACCTAAACCCTGCCATTAGAATGATGTATATGTGATCTAAACATTGCAACCAATTAAGATTGGACCGGATGACCCAGAGGTGCTAATTAAAACGGCACGTTGTTTATTACAGTAGTTATAACTCACTACCACATGAACAAAAAGACTGTCCATGTGTAAGTTACTTGTAAATTTGATATTTTTCAGCCACTTGTTCCCATCTTTATATTTTCATCTAACGGTATGAGAAAAACGTTACAAAAAATAAATAAAAAATAAAAATAAATCTAAACTAGACAAAAGCAAATCGGGGTGAACCCTACAAATGTAAAATAATAATAATAATAATAATAAATAGAAAAAAAATACAAAAACAAATAGAACTAAAAGTTATAATAGAGTTATGCTAAAATTACATATCAGTTAGTACTGTAATTTTAGGCTTAGTATTGTTAGAAGAATAATTCACCACCTTACCAGTGGGGCCCACCCTATAAAGTTAACACCGGTTAACGGATCCATAAATATAATTACCTTGAAAAGGTCGATTGTACCCTTCACTTGTAGTACTTATAGTGTAACTATCCCATAAATAGTATTCTAATCATTTGTACAGGCCCAAGAGCATACGGATGCAGGAGCGGAGTAGGCGGAGGCGCGCCGCTTCTTCGTGCTCCCGCTGCCGCGGCCGAAGCTGAGCGTGAAGGAGCTGGCCTCGTACGCGCACGGCCTCGGCAAGGAGCTCAAGTCGCAGCAGGTCGGCAAGGGTGGCGTTACGCCCTCCGTCGTCGCCGCATTCAACGACAACCTCGATTCCAACGAGCTCCTCAAGGTGTGCCCCACTTCCCCCGCTCTCTTATTGTCTGGTTCATGTTCCAAATTGCAATTAGTTTTTCCTACTAGAAAAGAAAATCGAACATAATTTCAGTATATCCCAAGCAAATGAGATGCGACTATGTATTCGTTGGTAAAGTACGGATTAAGGTAATAGTAGGGTTACTTCGTTAGTTATTAGTATTAGGTGCATCACAACCAAGGTTCTTAGGCCATTTGAAAACCTAGTTCTCGGATCGATATGCTTGCTGATATCCACTCCCTATTTAGGTAGATTTGGCAAGTCGAACTTCACCAGGAATCTGCTGAAGAGCAACAATGGTCATTAAAACTGACTTCTCTTTATTGGCTCGTTCTCGTGCCACCTCTAGTTGATGGTCCTCATCTTTGTCCTTAGGTAATTCAGAGGGCTTACATGTTAGAACTTGGAGATTAAATCTGCGAAAAAAATAAAAAATGGAGAAACTTTTCCCAGATAAGCTGCAACAAGTATCATCTCCGATCCTTCAGTCTTTAGAATACCACACTAATCGCAATCCATTTTACTGAACTCTTTTCCTCCTGCCCTTTTTTTCCTTCTCCACGATTGGCAGCAAGGAGCATGCTGGAAAATGTTTAGCTTAGCAGTCATTCTTGTACACAGATTTGTGAGATGGATGGTTGTTTTAAACTTTAACCCCTACGCTTGTATTCGTTCCAATATTCATACCCCAATGGCATATCTTGTTATGTTGGTAGGTTAGGCTGGGTTGAGTTTTAGAATAACTGCTATACCCTAAATTTGCACTTTGGAATCTTCTGTGTTCATAGCATTAGTTTCTGGATCAGTAGCTAGTGTCCACAATTACATCATTGAATATCAATCATGTATCATGAATACGTAAAGCTATTGTATAATAATAAACAAAGTATAAATATACTTTACCACTTTTGACTTGCAAAATGGCCGAACATAACAAATACCTTTCAAAGAACACTAGTGGAAGCATAATAAAAATATACCACGTGGAATCCTTACGATATACCCATAAACAATCGACTGGACCCACGACCTAGTTCTTGGTTTTCTTGATCTCCAGTCTCGACGACTGCTCATAAGTGCCCACACAACCTTCTTCTCTTACACTCTACTGAATAATAATATTGAGCGAGTATGAGTACATAACCGTACTCGCGAACCAACACATAGAATGCAATTATATAATATGCAAGGCTGGTCAAAGGAATGGCTAGTGGTTTTTACACTTTACCCATAAGAGACAATCAACTTAAAATGTCTGTCTAACACACTTCTATAGATGTGCGACTAAGATGATTATCACAAAGCCTTTACAATGCCTCACCTCAACGCAACTCCACCTGCTAGGTATCACCTCCATGGGCCATACCCCCGGGAGGTTTCCTCTCGCCATGTAGTTTGGTGGCTCTCTTACCCTCATCCACACCACACACCCACCAATGGCGAAGCCACGCTGAGGCGAACAAATTAGTTAGCCAGGTCGTACCCATTAGGCTGTGGTTGTGCTATTTTTACACGAGAGGTCGTCACAAGATCCGAGTCCTTAATTGACTTGGGCGGTACTTTCCCATACCCACTCCGTCGTGCTCTTTACTAGCACCCACCACGCTTTCCAGCCGCCTAAATCAAAATTTGTTTTTGGTTTTATTTTGTTTTGAAATACTCTTCTAGCTCAACATATCAGTCAGGCTCCAACCTCAACTTTCCAAATCCATTTTCATGTTTTGAATGATATTAGGGCAAATCATTGCCCATATGTCTGTATCTAAGTAAGGCTAAGCATTACACTTAGATACAAACATAGCATCTAGTATGTATACCATTAGTTTTTGGGTGACAAATGATAGTGTCCAAGTTCAAAGATGGAAATGTTATACACAATTATCGTTCAGGTATTCGATATGAGCTAAGTTAACATATTTATATGAATTATAGTAATGCAATTTCATAATTTAAAATAATATAATTGCAGCATATCAAAAGTAGGTTCAACATGATCAAAGTGTTGACCCGTCTGGCTCAATGTTCTAGTAATCTTGGTCTTGTCTTGTCTTGGACTGCTGCTCCATCATGGTTTCATATTATAACTACGCGAATACGATTGAACCCAAGAACACCTGAAAGCAATCAAATGAAATCCAATAAATCCAAAGGCAACTAAACAAAGGAAACACTTCAAATGAAATTCAATCAACCCAAGAGTGTTTGAAGCAGGAAATAATTCAAACGAAACTAAATATACCTAAGGGTATCTTAAAAGAAGGAAGTACTCCAAATGAAACTAATCATAATTAGTAGAGTTGATGAAGGAAATACTTTAGATGAAGTATATCTAAAGGAAGTTGATGAAGGAAATACTGTAGACGGAATGAAGTACATCTAGGGATATTTGGAATGAGGGCGATTACCTCATTAGGCAGGATTCGCCGATACATATTTGGGGTTACGAATTGTACTTCTACTGGAAGCGGTTAGTGGTGGGTGATAGATAGAACCTACGTGATGTTAAGTGATGGTTGAACTACTATCACTCACTTGGGGACATATCAGTGCTACTCACATGCAACACCTAGCTAATCTAGTGATTTTCTTTGTTACCATACCCTATTTATCAAGGAAGTTCCATGAAAGCTAAATGCGACCTATGCATAAGTTCAGGGTTCGCATAGGGTAGAGATAAGTCTGACCGACACATGGGGTATAGTTTATTTAATGATTTGATATTTATCAAGGAAGTTACATGAGTCTTAGCTTTAACTTCGGAGCATTGGCTAGACACCGGTCATACACCCTCAGTGGTGTCTTACGATTTTGGGTTTTATCTTTGAGATGATCTATACTTAGTCTTATTACCTACGTAGCTTGGTATATACTAAAGTAAATCTATCATACTATGTTGATCCTTAGCTACAGAACCTGCTAATGACCACTTCTAGTTAAGTAGATAACTACACTACAAGACCTATGAGCTTTTACATACTAGCCTTGTTTAGCGATCAACCCTATCGTCTTGATTACTATTACTAGCATGAAGCTAGGTCATAGCTACCGCTATCCTTCACGGCTACCTAGTATAATGATTACGACCATACATGACTTTCATCTTAGGTTCCAACTACCTGAGTTGATTACATTAGTTTTATCCTTTAGTTAGTTTACTTACTATGCAATCTCTCGTTAAAGGATTGACCTATCGCTTGTTGAAACATTGACAAGGTTAACGATTATAACCTAAGTTGCAAATGAGGAGTTTGGCTAAATGCGTTATTTTAACTAAACACTAACCGATGTTGATCGCTGCTACATTCTAGTTGATGTTTTAACTAATTAACCCTTATGCCAAGGAATACTAGGACCATCTCCTAGGGAGCTGCTAATTATCTATGGTAAGCCTACGGTGCTAACAGGTTTTGGTTAATCATCTACTCGAGTGGGTCTTAGGGTGTGTTTGGATGGATGAACGAAGCTGAACGAGATGGTTCGGTTCAAGAAATGAGTCAATCCATATGTTTGGTTGGTTGAATCGCACCAAACGATCTCGGATGAGATGATTCACATTCGGAGAATATTCCCGTTCGATGATGTATCGTCCTATTCGACAAATTCGGAAGAACCATACGGTCCACTCTTGCTGTCGACTCCACCCGCGTCGGTGACCGCGCCACGCCGCTGCTCCAGTCCCGGCTCCATCACCTCCCTCTTGCTCTCCCTCCATCCACTTCCTCTCCTTCTCTCTTTCTCCTCGAGCTCGCCTCAGTTCGTGTCGCAGCTCAATCTCTCGCACCGACCGCCGCGTCGCCATCGTCGTTCCGGCTACCCCAGTGCGCTCCTCCCCAAGCTACCTACATCATGACATGTTTCAGCATTCAAGGACACTTTCCCCTCTATTAATTCCAAGATTTTCCCACTGGAGCGTCGTGCGCTGTCGTCTTCCTCGTTTCCAAACAAAAGTCGCCGCCACAACTGCCATTCTTCGTCCGGTGAGTATTGCTTCGATTCCTTTCCACTTGAGCACCTCCTCGCCCTCCCATTTCTTTCCCCACCACGCACTCCCTCTACCCTACCTCATAGAGCCGACGCACTGGCGAGCCGACCGCGCCACCGCCAGCCCTTCGCGGTCCTCCTCTCCCCCGACCAATCATATGGGTAAGCTCCCCTAGTCTCCATCTCGCTCATGCTCGCCCTATGTTCCTCCCTCTCCCACTCGAGCACTGCCACCCCCGTTCCTCCCCTGGCTCCGGCCGCCACTGTCCACCTTTGGCCGTGCCACCGCCACCCCTAGACTCCTCTTCCCCACGAGGACCCATTTTTGGGGTCACCCCTTCCACTCCGTAGCTCCCTCGCCGCCGGCAAGCCACTCGCGCCGACTCTGCCCCTCCTCTGTTTTCTCTCTGCTGGCCTCCATTCTTTCTATGTGTCTCTCTTTGTTCATACAACCAACCAAACAAAACGTTGTATCATCTCATTTAATCAACCAAACACGGTACTGGTATCGTTCCATTCAGGATCATCCCATCCACTTGAACCGAGCCATCCCGTTCAGCTTCGTTCATCCATCTAAACACACCCTTAGTTGTATTGAAACTATCTCGCAAAATGCCTAGGTCAACTTACCCTTACTACTATCTTGATAACCACTTACTGTAGGCAACTATATGCCAACTGATGTAGCCCACTAATCACTTGGACATTATGCTTTCTTAGAGTTTATCTTTTGTTTGGACACTACTTCTATTCAATTTAATATGTTCGTAGAATGACATACTTAATTAACTTAATTCATTAAGTTGTTATCATTTTAGTAATGGCCTAAATGAATTATCTTAGTATAATTCCTAAGTAAATCCGTCTTTGTATTTTGGTTGATAATAGCTTATTGCTCACTGTTAACTGACTGCTAATCACCCACACTATTCACCTTAAATTACTTACTAATCAAATTAACAGTGTATTGTGGCTCGTAACCTACACTAACTAATTAACAATTCCTAATTACCACCCTAAAATATTTTAGCTAACCATTCATTTGGGTGGGTCCTACTGGTCAGCTGCCTACTCACACACACAGAGGAAGCATCGCACAGAGAGGGAGAGATGACAGAGGGAGGGAGCTGAGACGGGGGTAGAACAGAGGAAATCAAGGGCGGCTTGGGTGCGCTTCACCGGTGGTGACCCCAAAAATGAGTTGTCGGAGTGAAGAGGAGCTAGAGGTGGTGGTGTCACAACTCAGGCGGCGCGGGAGGGGGAGAGGGGATAAACGAGTATGGGCATGGACACGAGGGGAGCATAGGGTACTCACCGGTGTAGTCGGAGGGGGCCGAGGGCGGCGGCGACCTGGGTGGCGCGGCTGAGCTCACGCGGTGGCGGCATTGCGGGAGGAGAGAGGAAGTGAGTGGTGGGGGAGGATAGAAGGGGGTCTGGGGATGCTCCATGCGAGGGGAATGCGAGGGGAATCACGAGGTAGCTCACCGGTAAAAGAACAAGCGACGGCGGCAGTTTTCAGCCGAAACTGGAGAAGAGGGAGACGCGGCGTGCCCTATGGAAGAATCCCCCAATTAGACGAGGGTTTTTGCTCATGGGGTCGTGGAACATGGTGTGACGGGATAGGGTGGAGAAGGCCTTACGAACGACAAGGAGGCGGCGGCCGACGGGCGCAGCGCGGCGTCACGGGTTCGAGGAAGGCTCGGGGAGGTAGCAGAGGGTGTGGGGGATGGAAGAGAGGAGCGGGAGGAGACGGCATTGCTAGAGCGCGCGACAGTGGCAGCCGGAGCTCACCGGGCGACGACATAGCTTTGAGGCGCGGCGGTCGAACGAGGAGCTCGAGCTTCTGCGGTGTCGCTTGCGTGAGGAGGAAACGAAAGCAGGGGGAAGAGGAAGAGGGAGGCCGAGCACAGCTTAGTTTTAAGGGGATGGCTGGCGAGCACGGTGGTGGTGCTGGTAGAGGCGAGGCGGAGGGGATGAGAAGGATGCAAGTGGTGCGGCTACACTGACGGCGAAGAGACGGGAGCAGTGTGGGGGGGCGAGGTGACAGGAGCAGGTGGTATGCGTGATGGGGGTAGTTGGCGCGGCGACGGGAGCCGACGACAGCATGGTGCTAGTGGCGGGCATGGTGTGGGAGAAACAGAGAAGGAAGGAGGCTGGCTTGTGGGCAACAAAAGGAGATAGAAAAAGGAAAAGTCGGGTTGGGCCGGGTGGCTTTCGACCTAGACCACGCTTCTACAGGTCTCATTTCTTTTTCTTTTTCCTTTTTTCTTTAACTCAAAATCAAGTTCAATTTTTTGTTTTTGGGGTTGAGGTTTCAAATAACAACCCAGAAATTTAAATATCGATGAAGTGAAACAAAATGTTGTAAAAATCGTACATTTTTAAACAACTCATCTGAATGTGAATTTTGGGGTGTTACAATAACTAGCATGGATTCTGTTGGGATGATTTCTGTTTACATGTGGAGGTTTCAACTTATTATCAGTCCTACTACCACGGACTCATGCAGACACCAAAATTCTATCATTTGAAAGTTCTTAACTCCTCACAAAAGAATATTATTCCAAGCCTATTTTTCAAGAAGCGGCACACTGTGTGACGATGTGTAGTGAAGCAATCTAACACCCCTGTGATTAAATATAACGATAAATCAAAGTATTCAAGTTCGTTATGATCATGAAATTAAATTTAGATAGATTCCATGGTCCTGTATTCTGACCTACCCAAATTGGGGAGCCACGCCTGTGTTGGACTTGGGTACCTGTGTGCTTAATTGTGTCTGCAAGATTTGCGCACAACATTTCCTTCTTTCCATTTCATGCGCAAGAATACTAATAAGGCTGCAAGATTTATTGTATCCTGTGCTTCAGTATCCCTTTTTCTTCAGCTTTCTTCTCTCTGCTGTTAAGTTGTTCACCAACATTCCCATGCTACAACAGCTAAAGATTCATGGGAACTACCCTGGAGAGCTACCTGACGTGATACTGCAACTTGAAGAATCAACTGGATCCATTGTTGTTGACCAAATTGGTCGGTCAGTTATTCTATATAGGCCTAGCACCAGCAAGATGAAAAGAAGAAGAAAGTGCTAGAAATAGTATGAGATTTGCAAGATCTAAGAAGCATCAGAAGAACATTCTAGAAGCTGTGCAAGCAAGAGATTTGTTAAAAATGGAGATACATTTAAGCCACAGCAGAAGAGAAGACCATTAGCATCAAAGCGATCGTTATACAGACGGGGCTAGCAGCCACATTATGATCGTGGGTCTTCTCATCGTCTGAATTATCAAGAAATCCATGTAAATTTTAGAGCAACTTATTTTTTTTTTAAGATAATGAAAGAGAATAACTCTCCCGGCCTCTGCATCATGGATGCACGTAACCTATTTTATTAAAGATTTTGAAACACTAAAGTATCAAAAATTGTTAAAAGTAGCTTGAAGCCTTATAAGCAAACAACGATTGAAATTTAACTCAATCATTACAAATCTTGTTACTGAACCGCCATCTATGAATGCTTAAAATTTGCTTCGCCACTACCTTCAGCCTGTCACTTCGGTCAACATAGACTCCTTTTGCGCTGATTTTTGTAAATTTGCCAAAGCCTTCAATCAGAATTCACTCAAAAAGATAACCTATAAGGGATTAATGATAATCTTTTTGTCAAAAACATCTTTCCGATATAGCCTAATAGACCAGTATAAGGCATTAGCTCCCACTAGGATTTGTGTCTTTAAATTTTTGGAATATCGGATGATCAATTTTCAAACATGTTTGCTATACTCATAGGAGGAGATAAATTAAATGCATATTGAACAACCCATCATATAAGACGTGCATGAGACATGCAATAAAAAGATGTTGAATTGTCTCATCGTTAATACAAAAACAACACTCTTTGTTTCCCCTCCAATTTCTTTTGAGCAGATTATCTTGAGTGAAAACTACCCCTCTTTTGAGGTACTATAGGAATATTTTCACTTTTAATAGAATTTTAATTATCCAAAAAAAAGTTCATAATGGGAATTTGAGAACTTTTAATTAGTGCCGCATAGAAAGACTGTACTAAAAAAAGCTCAAACTTATTCAAATTCCACTGAAAACATCTTTTGAGAAATTAAATGCAAATTAGCAATCCTCAAAATTAACTTATTCCACACATGTAACTTAGGCCTAATAATAGATCTTTGAAAAGAGATATTTAAAGGAGTTGTTCTCAGAATATTCACTATTGTATCATCCTTTCTCCTTACCACGTTATAAAGGATTGGATATTGACTTTTCATTGGAGTGTCATTTAACCAAATATCTTCCCAAAACCTACTTTGCATTCCATTTTTAATCTGGAATGAACCAAAATGAAAAAAAATTGATATTTGATTTTCATTAAACCTGACCAAAAATGGGAAGTTCCATGCTTATTTACCATATGTGAAAGACACTTCTCACCCAAATACTTTTTAAAACATGGATTGGCAAACACTTTCTTCATGAAGTAATTTAAACAGCCATTTTCATAGTAAATTTTTATTTTTTTTGTGTCTAAGTTTTGAATGCCTAGGCCGCCCTGCTCTCTGGGTAAACACACTAAACTTCATTTAGCAAGCCTATATTTTCATTTATGACTGTCGCTCTGCCAGTAAAAACAAGAGCAGTAAAAATCTAATCTTTTGGGAACCTCCCTAGGAACCTCAAAAAAAGACAATATAAACATTGGTAGACTAGTAAGCACCGAGTTAATAAGTACTAATCGTCCACCAACAGACATTTTTTTTTTCCTTTCCAACTGCTAAGCTTCTTTTCAACTTTATCCTCGACCCATTTCCAATCACAATTCCTTAGTTTTTTGAAGTGATCGGAATACCTAAGTACCTGAAAGGAAGGGTACCTAGTTCACAACCAAATAACCGAGTATACTGTGATTCAACCTCCTTGGCAGTTTCAAAAAAAAAATCTCGCTTTTGTGAAAATTAATCTTTAAACCTGATAACTGTTCAAAGACACATACAATAAGCTTGAGATTTTTTGCTTGTTCTAAAATTATTATTCAAAAAGAGGATAGTGTCATCAGCATATTATAAAATGGACAACCCATCATCAATCAAATGCGGAACTACTCCCGATAAAAGACCTTCCTCTTTAGCTCTGGAAATAAAAATGGCAAGTATGTCCACAACTAGATTAAAAAGAATTGGGGACATAGGATCACCTTGCCTAAGACCTTTCTAAGTTTGAAAAAAGGATTCAAGATCATTATTGACTTTTATTCTAACACTCCATCCCTTAACAAAACTTTCCATCTAAGAACACCACTTAGTTGAAAAACCTTTCATTCTCAAAGTTTGAAGCAAAAACGACTATTTTACTTTGTCGTAGGCTCTCTTAAAGTCGATCTTGAAAACTATTCCATCCAAATTTTGTTTATGTAACTCATTAATTGTTTCATGAAGGATAACAACTCCATCAAAAATAAATCTCTCTGCATGAACGCCAACTGGGAAGATCGGACAACCTTTTGAGCTACACTAATAATTCTATTGGTAGCAACTTAAGTAAAATATTTAAAACTTACATTTAGAATACAAATAAGTCTATATTATTGTATTTGCTTAGCATCTGTTTTTTGGGAAACAATTTAATGATCCCAAAATTCAAGCAAAAAGAGGCATAGAACAAGTATGAAATTCATGAAACATAGCCATCATATTATTTTTAATGATTTCCAAAACACTTGATAGAACTCAGCTCGGAAGCCATCTGGTTCAGGTGTTTTGTTATATTTCATTTGAAAGATAGCTTCTTTCACCTCCTTTTTCGTAAAAGATTCTATCAGGAAATTGTTTTCAACATCCGAAACCTAAGGAATATCATTCCTAAAAGAATCGATCATGGATAAATGATTAACTTCGGATAGCCCAAACAAACCTTTATAATAGTTGGTGATATACATTTTTAACTGTACATCACCCCGAATTACCCCCTCCTCTTGTTCAAGCTGAAAAACTCTGTCTTCTATGCTTACCATTCGCAATCAAATGATAATAACGTGTATTTCTATCTCCCTTCAAAAGAAATTTTGCCTTGGACTGTTGGTACTATTTAATTTATTCTTCTCTTAACAGATGTGCCAATCGCTCATTAGCAAAAAATTTAAGAGAAATGTCTTCATCAGACAATCTAAAAAGCTCAGCCTTTTTATCAAGCTTATCAATTATCAAATTGAGTTCTAGCTTTTCCTTCTTATAAGACCCACTGCTATTTTTAGCTCAACCTCGAAGATATTATCTAAAAGATCTAACCTTATATTGCCAAATTTGTAAGGCAGTCTGACCTCTAATTTCCTTTTTCCACACATCAGCCATAATCTCCCTAAACCCATCCCTACACAACTAATTGGATAATGGTTATTAGTGTTTACTTTGTGTCAGCAAGCTATGGGTCCTGGTCTCGTCATCCACCTACTGTAAATTGTGATGATCACCTGTTATTCAAGTGGAAGTTCTTGGTTAATGCATATTAACAGGATACAATCTAGAGCCCTAAAAAACACGATCTACATATGTGCGTATCTGACCTATTCCAGCAAGCTTGGTGGTTCATCATAGCTTTCATCCCTTCATCTATAGCATGCGTGTGGTCCTTCGAATCACAGAAGAGGAACATGCATTCCTCTCCCTTTTTCTGCCTCTATGTTCGTTAACGTTGGGCTGTAACTTGCAACCTCTAGTTTTCTTGTTTGTTGGTGTTTTAATGGGCATGAGTTATGCGTAATATCAGTGCATGTTACTATGTTAGCCAGATCTCTCGAGTTCTGACCATTCGATGCGAGGGGTCCAACAACCAGCCATCTCGCCAGGTTTTAGATCAGTTGCAGTTGAAAACAAGATAAACGAGTACTGACTGGGCAATCCTAATTTCACAGTTGAGATTGAGACATACAATGTGTGTATGTTTTAACTTATTGCACATTTCTCTTTCTAACTGACTAAGCCCCACTGAAGAAAACTGGAGCCTTTGTGATCTGGTAATTCAACAAAATGTTGTCAGTTGTCACAAATAGTCTTAGCAAATTCCAGACGCCCTTTGGTTGCATCATCATCAGTTTGCCCTGTCTTTGATTCTTCTGTACCTTTTGGGTTCCCCTGTGCTTGATCTCGACTTACCGTTGATCCAATTCATGGTTGTTTGTGAGAGTTTTGCTATATTTGACTGTTTTTTGTTGTACTTGGATTATTGGAGCCAAAAGGTCAATTGATACATAAAGTTTCAACATTTCCTCCTTAGATAATCGGATTGTAGTTCCCATTGATTGTTGAAAAGTTTTGTTCGAGTTTGTGAGTGTTTGGAGCAAGGCTTAAGACATATAAGGTGACTAATGGGATGGTCAAAGATGTACTGATGATTATTCTAAATGACGTTAGGTCAACACTGGGAGCTAATGTCACCTTTGCAAACTCAAAGGACATATACCTAGATATTTTAAGGCTGTCGTGAACCTCCTGATTATATTACTTTGTATCTTCAATAGTAGTAGTTCATGGATTATTAGATTAGCAGTAGAAGTACATGATATAGTTCATAGTTGGCTACGCCATTGTTCATCACAAACTGCTACTGTTAACCAGTGTGCATTGATCCCAAGCTTCAAACCTGAGGTATAAACATTTTCCAAGGTGATGCAACATTGCATGAAGAGACATAAGAGGAAGACGTCGCAAGCAAACCATCTTCTTCATTAAGCTTCCATTGGTGCATAATAAGAGTCTTAAAAAAGGAACTCTACACTCCCATCAACCTCTGATATGGGACCACATTCAGCTTTTTCGTGTCATCTGGTACTACCCTACCCACAGACATAACTCATCCAAGATGTCCTCTCTGTCTTTTTGTTTTGGTCTTTTCACCAACAAAAAACATCTCTCCATCCACGGAAGCAACACATTGTTATGCTAGGTAAGTATTTATCATACGACACTATAGCTATTGATCCGGCCTTTGTTTTTTGAGTAGACAATGGAGATAGCATTCTAATACACAACATTGTAGGTCCTCTGTTACAATGAAATCCATTTCCCTCTGGTCGCAACTGCCATGTCTTCCCATGAAAAAGGACACCCGGAACAGACGTTCTCTTGGTGGCACTTTAATTCTACCTACAAAGCACAAAGCATCAGTGTTTCTGGGAGATGGGATACAAACAAATGATGGTGATGAACGGACGAATGACAGCGATTTCTTCGGTTTTGGGCTTCCATTTTGCTACCAAGGGAAGCAATGCCTGAGCCTCTTGTTTAGCTCCGGTCGCCGTGCCGCAATGCCTTTTACTCCACCCAGCTGCTTCCAGACTCCAGAGCAGCAGCCATCAGACGGTGGCCTGCCTCCTTCAGTTTAGCTCCAGGGTCATCCTGATAAATGAAGAAAAAGAGAGGGTGAACTAACTTTACATTATAGCAATTAATCAGGCGGGAACTAAGAACTCAAAAATAAGACTACGTAGACTTGCGATATGAGCCGTCTAATCAGTGTGAAAATAACAATTATATATCGAGCGTTCCGTACTAAAATTGTGATTTGTGAAATGCTAATGTTGCTAGCTAGGCCGATCCAACAAGCACGGGTTACTCCTGCTCGTTGATGGGACGTTTATGAGTTTGCATTTGCCATGAGGGAGTGCATTTGCACCGAATATGCACTATCGCTATGGTGGGAGCTACATCATATCCAATAATGTACCATCAACAACTAATAAAATCTATGTTGATCTTCTTTTAATGTAGATTAGCATAAGTAAAATGCAAGTAGTATTATGGAACAAGGAAGCATGTGGCTCTTCAAATATAGGCCATGGGAGAACTATTTTTTATTAAAGAAAGGTACAAATGGGACTAACATCGTACGAATGAACGAAGGCACGAGTTTATATGTGATGGGCCACTCCTTGCAAAGTAGCAACCAATGAAGTCCAAAGAAAAAGGCCGATGAAACAATGGAAGGAGCACATGAACGGTTGAGTGCTGTTGGTTTATCTTATCCAGAAGCCCCCCAAATGCTTCTTGTTAGCACTTTGGTTTTATTTGGAGCCTTTTATTTCATAAATATTTAATATATTGAACATGTAGTAATGGAATACGGAACTACTATGCATGATACATTATTGGATCTCGCTTCAGGCAACTGATTTCTCTTTCGTTTTTGCATTGTTAATGTTAACATATAGGATGATGCAGAGTTGTATATAACTTCTAAAAAAAAATTTAGTTGTCATGCGTCATGCTTAATGCAGAGCGACTTATTTCGAGCCATTCATTTCCTAAATAGTTAATATATTGAACATGTAGTAATGGCATACGGAACTACTATGCATGATACATTATTGGATCTCGCTTCAGGCAACTGATTTCTCTTTCGTTTTTTTATTGTTAATGTTAACATATAGGATGATGCAGAGTTGTATATAACTTCTAAAAAATTTGGTTGTCATGCGTCATGCTTAATGCAGAGCGACTTATTTTGAGCCGTTCATTTCCTAAATATTTAATGTATTGAACATGTAGTAATGGCATACGGAACTACTATGCATGATACATTATTGGATCTCGCTTCAGGCAACTGATTTCTCTTTCGTTTTTGTATTGTTAATGTTAACACCTTCCTTCGATTAGGTAGTCGAAACGATGAATAATACTCGATGAACAATATTAAAAATAAAAAAAACAACAACGAACAGAGGAATTTTGCGGTGCCGAACTGCACACCCTTTTCTAGATTTTTTGCACTATGTATACTCTATATTACAGCCTAAAGATTGAAGACACTACTTCCGAAACCAACTAGAAAACGAGTCCAACTGGTTTTGTAATTACAGCTGTAAACGACACGGAATGAAACTCCGAGCGCAACTCTGATACTGACTCAACTCTGAAACTAAAAAACAAAATCTATAAGACTCAAACTAGAATTGAACAAACTATTACAGAATGATTAATTCCAACAAACTTCCCCTAATCTTGACTATCATCAGTGAGAAGATGAATACCAATTAAATCACACATCTTCTAAAATTGCATACGCGGCAAAGCTTTTGTCAGGATATCAGTCTTCTGTTGATCTGTTGGTACATGATGTACATCGACCAGCCCCTCTACAACACATTATCTTATAAAGTGAAAACGTGTATCAATATGTTTACTCCTCCTGTGAAATATTGGGTTCTTCATTAACGCCAGTGTTGCTTTGTTGTCGATATACAACTCCAATGGTCCAGTATCTTCCCCTTGCAGTTCTTGCAACAATCTCTTTAGCCAGATTCCTTGACAAGCTGCCGAGGTTGCTGCCATGAATTCAGCCTCGCAACTGGATAATGCTACACTCTTCTGTTTCTAATAACACCAAGTCACCATATTCCTATATAGATAAAATATAGTCCATGTGGTGCTTTTTCTATTAATGAAGTCTCCAGCTGAATTATTGTCGTTGTATCCAACTAGTGGTGGTTCATATTGCTTCCTGCTATAAACTAAACCATGATCAATGGAGCCAACCACGTACCTCAGAATATGCTTCAACTCCTGTTCATGCTTCTTGGTCAGTCTCTCCGTAAACCGACTTGCAACTCCAACTTCATAACCGAGGTCTGGTCGGGTGTGTAGCAAATATCGCAAACAACCAATCAAGCTCTATAATTAGAAGCATCGACCGGTTCTGCATTATCATCCTTTTCCAATATGATTTTTGGTTCCTTTGGATACTTGCATGAATTGCAATCTGTCATCCCAGCTTTACCAAGGATCTTCCTTGCATAAGCTGACTGTTTGATCGAAATGCTATGACTTCGTTGTTCTACCTCTAGACCTAGATAGAAACTAAGAAGTTCTAAATCACTCATTTCGAACTCTCTCATCATCTGATGGTTGAACGACTGAACCTTTGCAACATCAGTGCATGTGACAATCAGGTCATGCACGTAGACACCTATTATGACCATGTCTCCACCTTCCTGTTTCTTATAAAGGGCTTGCTCCTGCTTGCATTTTTCAAAACGAAGTTCTTCAAACTATCATTGAGCTTGCGGTTCTAGGCCCTAAGCACTTGTTTGAGCCCGTACAATGCTTTTGATAACTTGTAAACCTTATCTTCTTGGTCAGCCCTTTACAGTATAACCTTCAAGTTGATAGACATACACTTCCTCGGTGAGGTCACCATTTAAGAATGCCAATTTGACATCCATGTGATGAACTTCCCATTCAGAGCGTGCGGTAAGTGCAAGTACTCTTACCATTTCAATTCTTCTCACAGGTACAAATACTTCTTCATAGTCAGTGCCGTATTTTTGAACGTATCCCTTGCTACGTGTCTAGCCTTATAGGGCACAATATTACCATCGGTGTCTCTTTTCAGTTTATATACCCACTTCAATCCTATGGGTTTATGACCTTGTGGGAGAGAAGTCAATTTCTAGGTGTTATTTTTCTCAATTGCTTCCAGCTCAACCTTCATTGCACTTCTCCAGTGCTCCTCCTTTGAAGCCTCCTAAAAATCAATAGATTCTTCCACACCTATCATATACAAATATCCCACAAGGTCCATCAACTCAGTGTGCCCATAAATATCCCTTATGCTTCTGAATTTTGGTATTAAGCTTTTTGGAGTAGATTCAGCCGAGCTTTCAGTTGCCCCATTATCATTGTTGGTGTCTGTAATAGTTGTATCCAGAATTTGTGACTGTGATGCAGTTGGTGTTGTAGAGGCAATAGGTGAAGCGAGTTCATCATTGTCCTCTCCATCGACAGTGAAAGTAACCTAGTTTCGCATTTCTTGACTTGCTGCTTGGCTATCTTCCCACTGCCATTGTTGATCTTTTTGAAAGACAACATCTCTGGAGACAATAATCTTACTGTCAATAGGGTTAAGCAATCTGTGAGCTTTGCTGCCCAGCTCGACACCCAAGTATATCAACTTTGGGCTTCTATCATCGAGTTTCTTCAAGTATGTGGTTACCTTAGCATATGCTAAGCAGCCAAATACTCTTAAGTGTTCCAGATTTAGTTTTCTTCCACTCCATGCTTCATATGGTGTGATGCCATCCAACGCTTTCGTCGAAATTCGATTGAGTATATACACCGCGTGTCTTACTCCCTCTACCCAATTTGCATGGCATGGACTTGCTTTTCAACAGGCTTTGAGCCATGTCCATCACTGTCCTGTTTCTCCGTTCCACCACTCCGTTTTGCTGAAGGCTGTAAGGAGCAGTGAAGAATCGCGTGATGCCCCTCGTCTCACAGATTGACTCAAATTCACTGGATAGGAATTCTCCTCGGTCTGATCTCAAAGCCTTTAACTTGTGTTCAGTCTCAGTTTCAGCAAGGTTGACAAACTTCAGGAACACATCTTTAGCCTCACTCTTCTTCTTAAGCATATAAACCCACATTACTCTTGAATAATCATCAACTAGAAGAAGGAAGTACCTGTTTCTAACATCAGTAGCAGGTGTAATTGGTCCACATATATCAATGTATACCAGTTCTAATGGTCATGAGGCTCTGTAACTCGCATGTACTTGGAAAGATAACCTTGTCTGCTTGGCAATGATACAACCTTCACAAACTTGAGTAGGATGATCAATATGCGATAGACCAAGGATCATCTTCTTGTCTGATATCTATTTCAAAGACCGAAAGTTCACATGCCCCAATCTCGCATGTCATAGCCACACAGGGTTTTTAAGATTTGCACTCAAACATATCGATTTGCATGTATCCAGTTGAATCTTATATAGCCTGGTGTACGATGAACTTTCATCGGTAGCTTTCCATCTCGGTCATGTAGAAGCAGCAAAGAGCCTTGTAGTGCTATATTACAACCGTCTTCAGTCAATTGACCCAGGCTGATGATATTGTTGCAAAGTCTTGAGATGTAGTAAACATCTGACAATAGTTTTTGCTCTCCATTCTTACATTGGAGTAGAATTGAGCCTTTGCCTTCTATGAATACAACAGAACCATCTCCGAATTTAACTTGCCCATGAAACTCTTGGTTGAGTTCTCTAAATTTTCCCAACTGTCCAGTCATGTGATTAGAAGCTCCATTGCCTAGGTACCAAACATCTGTGTCGACCACCTCTTCACCAATTTTCAATAGCTTCGGGTGAATTTCTTCTTCAAGCATGACCAACCCAAACGATTTCTCTTCACCAATAGTTAGCAATAGAGCTGATTCTGCCTCCTCGTGAGCTTGTGACAAATTTGCTTCCACCTTTTCTTTCTTGTTTCGACAGTGAGAGGCATAATGGCCAAACTTTTGACACTCAAAACATTTAATATGACTTCGGTACTCAGAGGCGTAATGTCCAAATTTATCACACTCAAAGCATTTAACTTTTGAATTATTTTGTTTGAACTCACCGTTGCCACGTCCAAGCTTGTAGCCGCATCCAGCAAAATCTCCTCGACCACCCCGGTCTCTACCGGATCCACAACCTCCTCGGCCGCGCCAAGCAGAACCTAGACCACCTTGATTTGATGAATAATCTCGCTGGGTCTGCTTGTTCTCTCCCTTCAGCTCGGCATTAACAAATAAAGCTTGATCGTTGCGAGCCTTGCAGCCTTTCAGGAACCCATCATGTGCTTTAAGTGACTTAGTTACCTCTTCTAGCTTCATGTTCTCAAGATCACTAGAATACAAAAGTGTTGTGACCATGGGCACGTACCTCTCGGGTAATATTCGCAAGTATGTCTCGATCACCTCAGTTTCCTCTAATTTACTGCCAAGGGCTCGAAGTTCACTGACCACCATCGTCAATTTTTATACGAACTCATCTATTGATTGAGTTTCGCCCTTATGCAATGCCTCATACTCCCTTCGGAGAGTTTGTAGCCGCACTTTCTTGACTCAATCCACACCTTCGTGCATTGTGCAAAGGGCAATCCAGGCCTCCCATCTGTATCTCTCCCAACAAGTTGATTCAACATTGAGTCGGGTATAACAGCGCATATCAGCGCCAATGCCGTTTGATTAGTCTTCAAGTCAACCTCTACAGCCTTTCCTTGGATCGATGTTTCCCATTTGATCGACCAGATCGGCTACTGCGTCCCAGACCCCCTGAGCACGCATATTGACCCACATCTTCATAGCCTAAGCCGGGTAGTTCTCTGAAGTGAGAACCGGGTACAACAACGAATTTGGGCCATCCTTCGTTGTCGATAGGGGTGGCAAAAAAGCTCACGGCTCGCGAGCCGGCTCAGCTTGTTCCGAGCCGAGTCGGCTCGGCTCGAGCTCGGTTTTTTCCAGCTGAGCCGAGCCGGGCTTCGCGCTCGGTGAAGATTCGAGCCGAGCTCGAGCCGGCTCGTGAGCCAAACGAGCCGAGCGCAACCCCATATAATCAAGATGATTGAATTTAAAATTGATGATAAATGACTCATATAATCATTTTATTCTACCTTTATTTTTAGGCTTGGGAAACCCTGGCTCGAACGAGCTTTTTCGAGCCGGCTCGAGCTTTTTTCGAGCCGAGCCGAGCCGGCTCTCGAGCTCGTTTTCCAAACGAGCCGAGCCTCGAGCCGAGCCTGGGCGAGCTTGGCTCGAGCCGGCTCGGCTCGGCTCGGCTCGTTTCCAGCCGTAGTTGTCGACAAAGATCCATTGGGAGCCATCGGTTTCCTCTTTTCTGGAGTTGAAAGTCCGATTTTCATGCACTGAGCTCTGATACCACGTGTAGTCGAACCTCCTTCGACCAGGTAGTCGAAGCCTTCCGACCAGGTAGGCGAAACGATGAACAGTATTTGAAACCAAAAAACAACAACGAACAGAGGAATTTTGCGATGTCGAACTGCACACCCTTTTCTGGGTTTTCTCCACTATTTATACTCTATATTACAGCCTAAAGATTGAAGACACTACTTCTGAAACCAACTAGAAAACGAGTCCAACTGGTTCGGTAATTACAGCTAAAAACGACACGGATTTAAACTCCGTGCGCAACTCTGATATTGACTCAACTCCGAAACTAAAAAACGAAATCTCTAATACTCAAACTAGAATTGAACAAACTATTACAGAAAGGATTAATTCCGACAGCAGAGTTGTATATAACTTATAATAAAATAAATTGGTTGTCATGCGTCATGCTTAGTGCAGAGCGACGCAATCACACATTCTCATCAGCTATACCGAAAACTAATTATTAGACTTGAGCTCTGATAGTGATATGCAACTGATGATCGATGACTCGATCATTATAAATGCTTGCACGACCTGATAAATTAGTCGACACAAGCTTTCTTGCAGTGCATCTCAGGGACCCATGCATTTTTTTAAATGTTGGATAGATGATTTCCCAATCCTTGTATAAAGCTTGCGTGTGCATTTAGTTGCAATAATTTGCCAATGCCCCCAAAAATTAAGGTAGCCCCTTCTTTATATTATTCTTGGAAGAATTGAAAGGATCTCGTTTGCTCATTTTGTGAAATATAAAAGGGGAGTTGCAGCTGCTGTTGATGTAACATCATAGATTCTGGTGAGAATGAGATGTAGTTAATTTGTAGTTTACTCTGTTTGTGGCTTTTTGTTTGACTGTTTTCGCACGGAAAAGTCTAGTCCTTTTGCTTTGAAATTTGATGCTTGGATTACGTGGTAATGACGCTGCTGTTGCAGTTGTCCTCAACCCCTCCAGAAAAACTAACAATTGCAAGCATGTAATCTGGGCGGCCGAGCATAATTAGCTTTGGCACGTAATCCCATTTTCACATGAAACACCAATGCAAGTACTGCTGCTGCACGAATCATTCCCATTCCAATTGTCTGCAAGCTTCACTGGGTACATGAACCCAGCCGCCACCTCGAGCAGCAGGCTCACACGAGGATCACACAGCTTCCCAGGGTTGGGATTGTTCGTCAGGGTTACCTTCTTCAAAGACTTGAGCTTGACCAGACTGTCTTGCGCCGGCCCGGTGAGCTAGCTGCCGCGGAGCTGCAAATCCCAAAGGTTGGTGAGCCCCGAGAAGTCTGGCAAGGACCCCGTGAAGCCGTTGGAGTGCAGCCACAGCTGCTTCACTGGGGTCATGCTGGCGACAAAGCTAATCGACCCGTTGAACCTGGTGTCCCCAACCTGGTTGTTGAGCAGAGCGCTTGCAGCGGCGCGCCAGCCACAGATGCCGGCACGGGCACGGACAGCAGGTTCAATGCCAGCGAGAGGCGCTGGATTGACGGCGCTGTTGGCGGAGAAGTTGGTGAGGGAGGTGCGGTCGGCGAGGTCAGCGGAGGGCGACCACGACGTGAGCGGGTTGTCTTCGAGCGAGATGGCGGTGAGCGTGGTGGCGTCGGATTCCGGTTTTCTCCTTCTGGATTTTTCTGTGAAATCATCGTGTTATTTTTGAATCAGTAGATAGCACTTCACAAGTATATTGTTGAATCAAATCATACATATAGTAAAATCATTCCATTCATTAATTTACACATCAGAGTTTATATAGACCGCTTCGGACTAATTTTTACAATAAAGGTCGAACAGACTAAATAAATACATTATAAAAGATAGCGGAAGCAACAACGGAAGCAAAGGGTGAGACACATCTTACCGCAGGCAAGTGACTGAGGAACCTGTGTACGCCAGACCTCGAACAATATAGGAGGCACACAAGAACCGACGGAGCCAGCTAAACTAGGGTGAGACCAGAACAGCTAAGAACTAAATTACGCTTCAACAACTTCCTAGGTCTTCAGATTTCTGGATCCTTGTTACAGTCGAAAGCTGCAGGGTTCCTGTTTCTGAGGGTTTGGAGAAAGAGCGAGGATGAGCACAACTACCGTGCTCGCGAGCCAACACAACAGATGCAATAATATATATGCAAGGTGTAATAAGGATGACTCGGATTCTTTTATTTGCGTAAAGCAGCATTTGTAAATACAGATATTAGAAAGTCCTATCACTTAGCATTTTAACTAAATTACATTTTTAAAGAGATTAATTGTGCAGTAAATAATAAAAGCAAGGGCTACCTCTATATTCATGCTTATATTTGATGGTGGTCATACCCACCTATTACCAATGCTCGGTAAGAATACTCAGTGAAAATCCAAATCAAGGGCTAGGTGAGCCCCGCACATTTTCCAACCCACCCATAAAAGTTTTTGAAATAGAACTATATCTTGTAAGTTCCTATGCCCGCCCGTGACCCTGGGCACGGCTGTTCGAACAGTTTTGATTCTCTGCAGAGATTGTACATCTTTACCCACATGAGATGGTCGTTTTGATATATACACATGTTACCTTTGACATGTGAACCAAGGGGAGATTATCACAAGGCCTTTACAAGGCATCCCTCGGTATTTGCTACACCCGCTAAGGTTTCACCTGACTAGGGTCTCGGTTGCTAAGATCCGACAACCACTTACCTGACCCCTCTTCATTTTGCCATAATAGCCATACGACTTATGCCTAGGGTCCCGGAAGTCGCATACCCCAACCCAAGAAGCCTCGTGGGCTCACGGTGAAGGGAGTCCCCAATGGTGCGCATACCCCAACCCAAGCCTCGTGGGCTCACGGTGGGAGTCACCAATTAGTTAGCCAGATCGACACCAATATAGAATTGTGGTTGTACTGTTTTACAATAGGATGTCATCACAGGATTAAGTTCTTAAGATCATCTGGGCGGCTCTTACCACATACCCACCACAAAAATATCCTGGACTACATTAGTACCCAACCATATACCCTCCAGCTTACCATCCGCCCAGATAGGTATTAGCAAATTTTTAGAGTTTTGGAGAAGTATAAAACAAATTATCACAACCAATTCAGTCATTCTCCCCAATGACTGCCCAAAACAATTGTTATGATTTAAAGGATGATGATTTGGGGTAAGTAATACCCCGATACTTAAACAAGTATAGCATGGTGTTTAAGTACGACCTATAACTAGTAGATTACCATATATTTACTAGGGTGACAAAGGTTTTTGGGAGTTCACGTATCAAGGACATGGTATAATTATTATTTAATCATCAAATAGACATTTAACTACCTTAATGTGTTTGACATACATTTGCATAGAAATTAAAGCATGCAATTTGATACTTTAAAAGAACATAATTTGTATAAAATGTAAGATCAATATGATCAAAGTGTTGACTCGTCTGGGCTATTTTTACCATAGCCTTGATTTTACTCAAAGCCTGATTGGACAGAGATTGGAATTCTTGGTCGGTGTCTTCGCTTGAATCTTGGATCTGCTTGAGCCGTCGTTCTTCTGGACTTCGATTTCTAATTACGCAATAACGATCGAAAAACTAAATAAATCCAAAGAACTCAAAAGAGTAATAAAACACAAGAGCCTTATATAGATTGAGGAGGACGGGCTTGAGATAATGGTTTGAGCGACACTGGAATGTTTGACAGAGTCAAACGACCAGTTAGGTGAAAGGAGGAATGACAGAAAATTTCTGCCTAGAGGGAGGATACAAGGAGGGTAAGGTCGGAGGAGTTTTTGCCGGAATGCTCTACTGCAGATTCGGAAGATAGCAAGACTATACTACTACAGGTGACAAAGCAACTTAACTACAGGTTCTACACCAAATCTAGGATACCAGATCAACACACAATCCAATGGCAATTCAATACCAATCTCAGCTGCCAGATAATACTCAACGATTCAAATGCCAGCTACTCAACCTATTACTACGACCTACTGCCACATCAAGACACGGATTCTACTACCAACTAAATAGTTGCCAGATTACTAACCGTGATTTAATTGCCAGACCACAATTCATTGCCAAATGATATGGATTGATAAAGCAATCAATATAAACCAATCAATACTTCCAGCTTACACAAAATACAATTACTTTCAACAATCATTGACCTACTGACGAAGCACTAACCAACAGCTAACAATTGATTAACAAAACTAATAGACAATACTGCTACTAAAGATCAAAGCTATCCCTAATAATTAGGGTCACAACCAACCATTCAATTTACTACCAGCAAAATATCCTACTATTCTATAGCATCAATTCTCAATTGTTGGATCGATTGTAACCTCATTGCTACTACTATGATCTGGGGAAATAACTACGAATCAAATGTTGACAAATGAGACAGATGAATAACAAGTGATCAAAAACTCAGTTACCAAATTATACACAGAGGTTTCTAGTGCCGAAGACCATTGATATTAAAACTGCTGCACAAAACCCAACTGCCAGACCAACCAAACTATTGACTTAACGAACCAATTCACAACTACCAAATCAATCAATTCAGTTTGTCGAAGGTCATAATATTCTACAAATGACTCCGTTGCCAGTTTACACACATAATTCGAAAACAAAACACACATTACTGCCAACAACATTGATATGGGAAGCAATTATCAACACAAGCATCCAATTGCTCAAACATTGCCATTAACACATAGATTCAACCATTTGACCGATTATACAGAAATTGCATGATTAACACACTATATACCAGAACACACACATTACCGATACCGACTTGCCGATCCATTGGATAGATTCTCAGTTGCCAGGCGAGACACATGGGTTCAAATGCCAGAACACAATACTGACAGCAATCACTGATCGGGGAAACAATATTCACAACCACAACCAATGTTCTGGAGGAGCATTTATCACATACAACCAATCAATACCACAATCACAATCAAACTCAGTTCAACCGAAGAATTGATATATTGGCAGCCATCACTGCAGCAGCTAGGAAGCAATACACCAGACAATCAATTCAGACACTCCTGCTATCTTAGCTTCAGACCCACAGAGGGTACACACAGAGAAGGAAGCAGTTCGGCAGAGAGGGGCAGGGCAAGGGGGAGGTTCGGCCAAAGTGAGAGAGATGCACTGAGAGGGAGAGAGCACGGGGAGAAGGGGGGAGGAGTGTGCGGGCCAGTCTGACCGGGCGAGGCGGCCGGTCTAACTGGGGAAGCAGGGGTGCACGGGGCGACTGCTGACAGCGTGCAACGGCCGGAGGGCACCCAGGGTCAGCCAAAACGGGATGCAGTGTAGGAGAGGAAGCGGAGGGAGGTGGTGGCACAGCCGGAGAGGCACTGAGCCAAGAGTGATTGTGGCGGGAGCTGACGGGTGCGGCGGCCATTTGGCGACAACAGCAACCGAGGAGGGGAGGATTATGGGGGGGAGAGAGCCAGGGGAGGAGGCCGAAGGCCTAAGGAGGGGAGGGGAGGGGAGTATTACCGAGTGGTGGTGGAGGCGGTGGAGCACCGGAGGTGGTCGGTGACAGAGTTGGGTCGGCGCGGGGAGGGGAGCTCGGTGACGGCGGTCCCAGGGAGGCGGGGTGCTGCAGCTGTGGTCGGGGAGCACTGGGGTCGCCGAGGGGTGCTCCAGCTCCAAGGATCCGGCCCGTGGAGTGACAGGGAAGAGACGGCGGCGGTGGAGCTCCAAGCGACCGGCAATGGGGAGAAGAATACCGAATCGGGAGGAGTTCTTTGGAGAACTTACCCGGGGCGAGGAGAGCACGGAGGGAGATCGGCTATTTGTAGCCGGGGAGAAGGGTGTGGAGCCGGTGGAGGCTGACGGCAGCAGATCTTAGCGGCATGGCGACGGTGGAGCCGATATGGGCGCGAGGGGTCGGCCATGGTGGCAGTTGGAGCGCAGATCGGGCGAGGACGATGGGACAACTCGGCGCAGGCGCTGACTGGAGACACAACATGGCTTGGACCGAGGGCTTCGCTGCTTGGACTAGTCGGAGCTGTGCCGCGAGGACGGAGGGGACGGCGGTATGGTGCGGGAGTTGTCGGCGCAGGCGGGCAAGTGGTGGAGGTGACCCGTTGTGGGGGCGGCAGCAGTGGAGCAGGTGGGGGAGATGGAGCTGGGCCGTGTCGAGTTGGAGGAGAGGGAGGGGAAGAAAGAGTCGGCGGAGGTGGCGCACACGAGAGGAGGGCGTGTGGGGGAGACGAAGGGCGATGGGAGCGAGAGGGGAGCGGGGGAGACGAAGCGGCGACAGGAGGAGAAGACGGATCGGTCGAGGCGGCTGGGGAGAAAGGGATAAGGGGGAGAGAGACGGGCGACGCGGGCCGGGCCGGCGGAAAGAGCGGTCGTGGGCTGGGCCGGAAAAACGGGCGAACCGGGCCGGGAGAGTGGGGGAAGAATAGGAAAAATGAGTGGGCCAGAAAAGAGTTGGCCTAGGAAAAAGGGAGGCAAGATTTTGAGAGAGGTTCCAAAATTTGAAACAGTCAAATTTGAATTGAATTTTTAGTTTGGAATTTGAGGATAGGTTTGAAACACAAACCCGAGCTTAAAGGAAGCTTGGGGTTCGTGGAGTTCAGGCGACAAATCCAAATTTGAACGTAAATTGAAAATCCAAATGAAGGCACTATTTACCGTCCGAAAGCGGGATGTCACAGGTGAGCCCCATGAAGAAGTTCCCTAGGAGGGAGTTGGAGCCGTTGGAGTGGAGCAGGAGGTACTCGAGCGACGGCAGCCCGCCGGAGAGTGAGTTGGAGAAGAGCTCGAGGCGCGTGAGCACGGTGAGGGTATGGACCTCGGGCGCCAGCGCCCGTCAGGCCGCGCTCCCCAGCCTGAACGGTGGTGACGCAGCCGGCGGGGCTACAGGTCACCCCGGCCTACGGCTTGGGCTTGCAGGGATCGTCGGTGCTGGACTAGTTTTGGGTTGAATTGCCGGATATTTGATTTTGTATAATTCAGATAATCCATATTCGTATTCGACGGATACTAGGATGATCGTTTCGTTTTCGTTTTTCAAAAAAAAATCCGTATTCATTTTCGATCCAAGAATTATCCGAGAAAAATCCGAACCGAGACGATGTGAATTCGTTTTTATCTAGATCAGTTGAAAACTATCCTATTCTTTTTCACCACTAGTTGTGCCGCTGTAAGTGTACATGTAATGTTAGTTATGTCTTGCGATAACGAACTGTCAACGCTTGCTAGCTGCGACGACTTTCTTTATTTGGCTAGTTACGAGCTTTTGTCTGCACTGTACTCAATTTTTCTCTTGTAAGAGAGTTCCAATGTACAACCTTCACATATCCGGTAAAGTAGAATTAGAGCTGCTCGTCTTTGCTCATTCTAACATATCGCTCCGTACGGAAAGCAGGAATTTTTTGAAGAAATTGAGCTGATTCCAGCAATATCCGTACGAAATTTCTGTGAAAATCCTGCATTCTCAAACTTGTGTAGATCTGAGGCAGGGATGGAGACGGGTGCTAGGGTATCCCAGCCTCCCCTCATGCTCCATTGATTATCCCCCCGCGGGGCGCGCGCGCTAAATAAAAGTAGCAGTAAAGTTCTATTTAACTCACGTCAATGCAAAAATGTTATTAATTAAGGTAGCTATAAGGAGTAGGCGGGCATGTGCCAAGAATATGGCTAAGGCTGTGTAGTTATCATGGGTTTTGTAAGCACATGAGTAAGGAATTTTCTCCTAGCCTTCTAAAGAGTTTTTGGCGTTTATGACCCTGTTGCGCTCTTTATTAGCAAAAATAGCTCTTTTGTATCGTATTGCCAAATTTGGCACAACGGACACATCGATCGTGAACATGTATCCACGTCCATGCCCTGGTGGCCTATTAGTGAATAAATTAATAATGACGATGAATTACTAGAAAATAAAAATTACGACTGAATACAAACAACAAAATAATATGAACTAATTAACTACGACCAAATTAATTACGATTAATTCAGTACGACTAAATTAGTTGTGACTATATTAATACGAGTATTTAAATACCTCTAAATAAATTAGGACGAGTTAATTACCACAAATGAATTAAATACTACTAAATTGTTTTTGAGTAATTAATTACCACATATTAATTACAAATAAATAATTAGGACTTAATAAAGCCACTAAATTAATTACAACTTAATAATTATTGCTAATTACATACGACTAATTAGTTAAAACTTAATTAATTATAACTAATTAATTACAAATAATTAATTAACTGACACTAACTAATTATGACTAATTAATTTGTAACTAATTAAGTAAGACTAATTAATTACAACCTAATTTATTATAACTAATTAAATAACACAAATTTAATTACACCTAAATGATAACTATGGAAGTAAATTACGCCTAAATAACTACAACTAATTAATTATGATAATTTAACTAAAACTAATTAACTAACTACGCAATTAATAAAGACAATATATACGAGGCTATGAGAGAGTGAGCGAGTTAGTTAATAAAGACAATATATACGAGGCTACGAGAGAGCGAGCGAGCAAATAACTTTGCTTGCTACTCGGAATTTCTAGCAAGAATGAGAGAGTGAGCGGCGGGCAACATGCATGTAATGGATGGGGGATGGGAGACACGACTGATGGATGGGACATGGAATAAAGGGGGTGGTTTGTGGTGTGTCTGGGCCAGGGAAGCACAGTGTTGCTCGTGTAGCACGTCCGAGCGTGGGCAGGTCGGAGGCGACGATGTTGTCAAGGTGAGGTAGCGCGTTGTCCGTACGAAGGGGCGGAGGAGCGCCAAGTGGATGGGCAACGCTTGTCTGGGCCAGGGAGCTACGACCGAGCGCGTCCGAGCTAGGGTGCTTTGGACAAGGCGTTGTTCGGGCTACGGTGGCGCAGACATGATGATGTGGCAACACGGGAGGGGTCCGGGCCACCCAGGAACAGTGCAGATTGCTTACGCGGGATAGGGGCATGGACGTGGACACATGTCCATGACCAGTGTGTCCGTTGTGCTAAATTTGGCAATACGGCACGAAAGGAGCCGTTTTTTTGCTAATAACAGGCACAATAGTGTCATATATGCCAAAAACACTATCCCAGAGGCTGTGTAGTTATCATGGGTTTTGTACGTACATGGAAGATATCTATAAGGAGTAGGTGGGCATGTGCCAAAAGTTAGGAAAGAAAAGTACAAAACTAATTAACATTCTCTCCTAGCCTTCCAAATTGATTATATCCCAGAGGACAGTAGTGTTCCCCCATGCGCTAATTGGGTGGGGGATCAGCGCCAAGCGCCTAGGCGGTCTACTCAGGCAGAGGGAGCGTGGTGCGGAGGAGAGGTGAGTGCGGTGCGAAGGTGAGGGGGGGATGTCGGGATCTGGATTTACACATCCGAAACTCTCTGTGTATTCTGAACTAGCCCCAGATTAGTAGGTCGCTCACATAGGAAACATCGATGAAATACTATCTATTTATCAATTTAACTAAAAAGATCTCAAAACAACAAATAGTAATTATAACTGTACCTTATGGTCAACGTTTATTTAACTTGCCACATAGAGCTAAAGAAACAAATAAACTTTTGCAGCGGAATGGGAAACTTGGAGAGACCATTTAACATGCCCACGGACAATCGAGTAGAGAACGCATTCTAATTCGCAAAATCTTCATAGAACTCATGTTCGTAGAACTCTTGAGCAGCTTGATACTTTTAAACTAAGCAGCAAAGTTTGAAGCCTTGAGTACATAAAGTACTCAACAAGTTGTAGGGAACAGTATGCAATTAATATTCATGCAAGGCTTGAACAAAAGAATAGTTGTACGGTTTTTTTTTGCAGAAAGCAATATTGATGGTAAATACGGTAAATATATTGATATGTGTAATTAAAAAAGCAATAATTAAATAAAGTAAACAATTTCTTTGGAAACAACCAATGAACTTCTCATTTACTTTCCAACCAAACCGCCCAGTGAACATCTTATCCACCAAGTGAACGTTATATTCACCAATTGAACTCTCCATTCACCAATTGATACAAACCACCAAATGAATTCCCCATTCGCCAAGTGAACTTCTCATTCACACTCCGACATATATTTATAAAGAAACTATACCTCTCGTGTAAAATCCCCAGACATGTGTATGACTGTGAACACAACTGTTTAAACAGTTTTAACTCTGCAGATGTTGTATAACTTTACCCACAAGAGGTAAATCAACTTATAATGGCGACCAAGACACACTTCCGCAGGCGCGCAACTAAGTGATTATCACAAGGCTTTTACAAAACTCCTTCTCAACACAGTTCTGCGTACTAAGGTTTCAACACTAAATGTCTCACTGTCCAGACAGTACCCCCTCCTGTGTCATTGTAAGTATACGTCTATCCCGTAACTCACGCTTCGAGGACAGAACCAAAATTAAGTATTATGAAAGATAAATTCAAAATGCTAATTCAGTTGGAAATTGTTTCATGTTTGCTGAAAGATTTACCTTTGGAGGTGAATTTCGCTTTAATTTTCTATTATAAATTGTTATTTCCAAAACATGTGTTTGTGCCATTTGAATGTTCAAGAAAATTTTCGAAACTTGTTTCAAAGGTGCAATTACAAGTTTTGCACACAAGAATTTTCAACCGTGTTACGCATCAATTTCTACGTACATTTCATCTCCCAAATTAGTGCACGTCTGCAGATTAGCATTTCGGAAGCTAAAATTCCAAGCTAACAATCGAGCTTAGGAAAAGGGAATACACCTGGCGGGTTTAAAGACAAGCCTATTGAATCCATCTTTAGTACCATCTCCTCCTAATCCACCCTCTAATTATCAGGAAAGAAATATCATAGCACCCTCCTCTTCGCAAGAAAAATGAAAGGAAATTAAGAATTTAAGATTATGAAAATGAGATCCTATCCCCATACGTCTCTCAACCACATCTGAAATCCCCCCACCCCCACCTACTACTCCAACTATATATAAACCCTGCACCCTCCCACTTTTCCCCTCAGCTCTACTGCAAGAGCGTTGTAACGCACATCAATCTAAAGCCAACACGCACACCTAGAAAACCCCAGAAAACCGGGGGGAAAAAAGAGCTTCTTTGAAGGGAGTAGTATCATCCATGGTGGTTTTGGCCAAGATCACCATGGAGTGGATCCAAGAACCGTTGAGCTGGGTGTTCCTCGCCTCGCTGGCCTTCGTGCTGCTGCGGCTGCGGCGACAGGGCAAGGCGCCGCTGCCGCCGGGCCCGAAGCCGCTGCCGATCATCGGGAACATGACGATGATGGACCAGCTGACCCACCGCGGCTTGGCGGCGCTAGCGAAGCAGTACGGCGGGCTGCTGTACCTCCGCCTCGGTTGGCTTCACGCGTTCGCGGTGTCGACGCCGGAGTACGCGCGGGAGGTGCTGCAGGCGCAGGACGGCGCCTTCTCCAACCGGCCGGCGACCATCGCCATCTCCTACCTCACCTACGACCGCTCCGACATGGCGTTCGCGCACTACGGGCCCTTCTGGCGCCAGATGCGCAAACTCTGCGTCATGAAGCTCTTCAGCCGCCGCCGCGCCGAGACGTGGCTCGCCGTGCGCGACGAGTCCGCCGCGCTCGTCCGCGCCGTCGCGGGTTCCAGCAGCCAGACCGTCAACCTCGGCGAGATCATCTTCAACATGACCAAGAACGTCATCTTCCGCGCCGCCTTCGGCACCCGCGACGGCGACGGGCAGGAGGAGTTCATCGCCATCCTCCAGGAGTTCTCCAAGCTCTTCGGCGCGTTCAACGTCGGCGACTTCATCCCGTGGCTCAGCTGGATGGACCCGCAGGGCATCAACCGCCGCCTCCGCGCGGCCCGCGTCGCGCTTGACAGGTTCATCGACAAGATCATCGACGAGCACATGAAGAGGGGCAAGAACCCCGACGACGCCGACGCCGACATGGTCGACGACATGCTCGCGTTCCTCGCCGAGACCAAGCCGCAGGGCGGGAAGGCCGCCGGCGACGGCGGGGACGACCTGCAGAACACCTTCCGCCTCACCCGCGACAACATTAAGGCCATCGTCATGGTACGTACACCGAAACTTCCTTATCGTCACACTAATTAGTGCTCCCTCCGTTTCTTTTTGACATTTTTTTATGGACTTTAAGATGCGACTGTTATTAATACTAATAAAATTATAATATTATAAAAATATTTATAACGACAAATCTAATAATATTTTTTTATACCCAACAATCTAGATAATTTCAAATATATCAACAATCAATTTCATCCTCCCTTTGCACGTGGAGCCAAAGTCATGTCGGTAACCACTTCTACGCGATAGTAATGAGCCCACACATTTATCTTTTTTAAAAAAAAACGTAACCCAGCTAGCCACAGATTAAACAAATCCGTCTCTCAAAAAAAAAGACTAAACGAATCCGTACATACGTAGCACCTCGAGATAAATCAACAACAAATACTAGTCGGCTGTTTTGACTCACTACAGTGCCGTTTGTCTCCTTCCTGGGTCGAAAACGAATCGATCAGTACCGCAGATGCAAGCAAGCCCACACACAAATGTCGCGATTAGGCTCAGAGTCAGACCACGAACCTGACCACCAACGCCGGCATTTCCCTTCTCGATGCGGCGCCAAACTCCGCGCCGTCTCTTTTCGGTAGCCACAGCTCGTGATCAATGATGCATATCCTAATCACGGTGCATACGGGTTTGACTTTTTTGACTGACGGATGATCGAGTTATTTACTGATTTTGTTTTTTCCCTCCTACTCTAAAAATAGTGTTTGATCAAGTTAATTATGACATTGATCTCCACTATTATTCGAATTTGTTAAAAAAAAATAGTTGACGATACTTTGCTCAGAGTTTGGACCATACGTGTACTTTGCACTTTATACATGCCTACCCTGCATCTTTTTCAACTTCTATGATTTTTTTCCAGCTGTTGAAAATTAAACATGAAAGTTTCCAAGGTTGAGCCAATCGAGACTTATATGTACACCACTTTTCAGCACACCATTTTTTCACCTTATGTCACACACTAGCCCACGTGTCATCAATTCCACCTATCAACCCGCGTAAAAACGATCACGACTTCGTAACTTCAGAACCGGTAAGCATTAGGCATGCAACACTGTACTATTACTTGCCTGTACAAGTGTACAGTACATGACCCACTTCCTGGCTTCACATGCGGTGCGTGCGTGCGTGCGTGCGTGGTGATGGATGCGTGAACGTGTCTACCTCGTAATTGATAACAAAATACTATACTACACACAAGTGACACAACTTGTTCGATCTATCTACGCATGCATGAGCATCGTGACCTTGACCTACTGGTGACCTTGACCTACCATGTCCTATAAATGATTTTGCTTGTACTAATTAATAAACTAATGTGGTGACGTGGCTGCCTGCGTGCATGGGTGAACGCAGGACGTGATGTTTGGCGGAACGGAGACGGTGGCGTCGGCGATCGAATGGGCGATGGCGGAGATGATGCACAGCCCCGACGACCTCCGGCGGCTGCAGCAGGAGCTCGTCGACGTGGTGGGGCTCCACCGGAACGTGAGCGAGGCGGACCTCGACAAGCTCCCCTTCCTCAAGTGCGTCGTCAAGGAGACGCTCCGCCTGCACCCGCCCATCCCGCTGCTCCTCCACGAGACCGCCGAGGACTGCGTCGTCGGCGGCTACTCCGTGCCCAGGGGCTCGCGCGTCATGATCAACGTTTGGGCCATCGGCCGCGACTGCAAGGCGTGGAAGGACGCCGACGTGTTCCGGCCGTCGCGGTTCGCGCCGGAGGGGGAGGCCGAGGCGCTCGACTTCAAGGGCGGCTGCTTCGAGTTTCTACCGTTCGGGTCCGGCAGGAGGTCGTGCCCCGGCATGGCGCTGGGCCTGTACGCGCTGGAGCTCGCCGTCGCACAGCTCGCGCACGGATTCAACTGGGCGCTGCCCGACGGCATGAAGCCGTCGGAGCTCGACATGGGCGACATCTTCGGCCTCACCGCGCCGCGCGCCACCCGGCTCTATGCCGTGCCCACGCCCCGGCTCACCTGTCCCTTGTACTGACAACGTGACGTACGTACGCGGCAATTGTTATTACGTACGCATGCGTATGGTATGTACCAGCTGCAAGGTGAAGGTGTTGATCATTCAGAAGTGGCGGCGCCATTGAAGGAGTTTGGTGAATTCCTCTTGCTTTTTGTTGTTTTTTGTGTTTTGGTCTCGTGTCTGCTACAGAACAATAAGAGCATTCCCATGGCTAGTTGCATGCATGCTCAGGGTATAAGGATGGTACTGTACTATAATTAAGAAGAACAGAAGCTGTCAAAAAGGTAAAATTTGAGACTTCCTGGTCACAGATTCTGTGAATTTTGTTGTATAATTATCCCCTTTTGTCCCTTGTAAACATACACATTCTGGAGGAATCGACCTAAATGGCACTTATGCGCTGGTATTAGCAAAAATGGCTCTTGTCGCGCCGTATTGCCAATTTTGGCAGCACGAACGTGCCTTCTCCGCCACGTGTCCTCCACTACGCGCCCCTAGCCCAGACAGCTCATGTCCGTGCGCTGCGTGCCCGAACGAGGGCTCGTCTGCACGCCCTGTGCCCGGATTCACCTGCGGCCAACTCCTGGCAAATCCGGGCCTGGACATGCGTTGTTCGTGCTACCAACGCCTGGATGAGGTCGCTCCCGGTCATCCAGCACCAAGTGGCCGCCTGCCGTGCGTCCGTGCCCCTTGGCCCGGACCTTCTGCTTTCAGCACATTTTCACCTGCGACAATGCACCTCCTACGACTAGGGCACGAGCACGGGCG